>CM037073.1:92112085-92712085 GCA_020882685.1 Aphelinus atriplicis | reverse complement strand
GATTTGTACGCGAGAGTTGATTTCTATACGAATTTTTGTCATACCACGTCGCATACCGGGCTTTTTATTTCACATTACTGCTATGCGAAATTCTTTTGATCTCCGTCCAAATCAACGCATAAGGTAACTGTACCCAATTTGGCACTGTACCCAATTTGGCACAATCGTCAGATTTCGTATTTCCGGTGCTCTCTGAGCATCAGTCGCTCTTGGGTTATGTTGGGGGAATTAAAAGAAAATTTTCGGTATCTTCCCCGCCCATTTAGCCCTTAAAACCACTCTCCTACAACACTTTGAAGTTTCACTTGCTGATTTTTTCACCATTTTCTTATTTCACTTTTCACACTCAACCTCAAAAATCAGGTGTCAATAATTTTTATCTCTCAAAGGGTCATTACTCTTTTTTGTGTAAAAACATCTCAGCTTTCGATTGGTCTCATCAGTTTTCCCAAAATTATTTTTTATCCTACTCAAATTGCTGTTTTTCGCATCAAAAAAAAGTGAACCCAATGTGCCCCTCTACGCGTTTTTAAATGGGAAGACTGAGTTAAATCATTGAATATTTGTATAGACATATTACGATGATTTAGACGCGTATTTTTGAGTTGTATGTTAAAAATTTTGTATAAATATCACTGGGAACATAATTGAGAGTTTATTTCAATGCCAATTGGATCGTCCCAGTAGGCCTATATAGGCTGTAGCTAATGATTAAAAAATTGTGCCAAATTGAGTACACGTTTTGTGCATTTAGCCTTTTTGCGTTTTTTTTTAAATTGCGATTTTCGATAGGTTAAAGTAGTCAAATGATGATTATGAAGATGGTTTCGAATAGGTATTGAGCTAAGCTTTGAGATGCCGTTCACAGAATTTTAAAATTCGAAGTCTATCATAGTCAAATTTGCGAAAAACCCTTAGGGGGGGGGCACATTGGGTACAGTTACCTTATGACAAGAAAATCAATTCACATCGCCGCCGTGGAAAATCAATCATCTAGAAAAAGAAAAGTCTATGTACCGTTATGATAAAATTTCAAAGCGTTGAATTTGAGAGCGAAACGTTGTTTGTAATACGTATCCCCGTTACAAAAATACGATGCCAAATGCTTTTTACAAGACTCATGGGTCATAACACACGCCGGTCTATTTGTTGATGGCTCCTAAATAAAGATCGAAACCAATGATAAAACTTGAATACGACATAGTAGCTTTCTTTCTTTCTTTCTCTCAGACACACACTCACCCACACACGCATGAACGAGTGCGCGCACGCTTAGTACCCGCGTAATGCACAAACGCAATTATCGTTCCGCGACGTGAGCTCGGAAAAAAATTGCTCTACCCAGTACAATGACGGTTGCCTACCAGCACGAGCGGCAATGCGCGTTGTGTCACTCGTTACTGACAAGATGGAAAATTGGTGTAACTGTATGTTAGACACGTACGGCATCCAAGCGAGCCTCGAGTCTAGCCATGTTCCGCGCTCTTAACTTGAAAAACTAAGCGCGAAACGAGCCAATTAGGCGCGTCGAATAACTTCCATGTTTATTTGGGAATTGAAATACGCGGAGAGAAATCATATTGTGACGATTGATTTTATAATGACTATTGATACTAAATGGAATGGCAATATTTACACTTTATAGATGATTTCTCAACGTGCATGAATTATTATGCAGAACCACATATTACACGTATATCAATTACTCGAGCAGCTTGAATTATTAATCTGATTTGCAAAATCGATGAATAAGATTCAATTTTCTCGGTGTATGGGGGAAAATCAATATTTACACTGTATACTATATACAAATTGGATATACAAACAGTTGGAGAGTGACGTCTCATCACGCAGCGCGAGCTCGTGTCAGCGACAGGCTGCAGCCTATACGCGTATACACACTAAGAGCTAAGCGCGCGCTTACACATATACGGCGACGAAATCGCGACAGCGTCGCTTCAAGTGAAAATTCGGTATCCGCTTTGCGTCGGCTGAGTAACTCCCGGTAACCGGAGGCTCGGTCAATATAACTTCGGCACAGCTGCCGGGGCAACGAGCCGTGCTCGCGCCTAAGCTCCGACCCGGGAACACGCACCGCGCCATCGAGCTGACACACGTCTTACGGCTGATATGTGTAACGCGATTTACACCACCTCTCTCGCGCCTATACGTCCTAGCGACATTTTCACGCCCCTTCTGCCTCTTTTTTCGCAATAATTACATTTGATTCACACTGAAATTGTCTGAGATATTTTTCATCCAATCTGGATTAATATACACCTCAAATGGGTCCCGAGTCGAACCCTCCATATTTGTGATCTACGGTTTCGTTGAAATCATCATTCATAAATTAAAAATGCTACTTCTTTTAAAAGAACAGCGGATATCTTGCGTGTAATATTTATTTTCACTAGTACGAAAACACAACGAATTTCTGGGAGAATCAGTTTGCCGTGGAACACTTTTCGAGCAGGAAAATAGGTTAAGAAGATACTACGACGGATATCAAGTCACATCGTTACTACTGATATGATGCCACACGGATTTCATCCCGTCGTATCAGCGCCAATTTCAATTGGAACGAAAAGAAAAAAAACGATCTAATTATTTTTGCATGTATTTCTAGTTTCCAAGATGAATATAATTTAGCTAGTTTTTCCATATTGTGGAAAAATGTCAAAAATCAAACATGTACGCGGCTGATACATTGGGAACAGCCGTTCACACAAACTGACATATTTTTGACAAGGAAAGCGCCTGCTTTAATTTAGTTGTTGTTGCTGGTGAGCTGTGGGCTGTGATAACTTTCGTATGTGACGCTACATTGTTGCGTACTATGTAAAACAGGCCTGATGAAAATCACGGAATCACGTGAATAAGATTAACCTCTACAGTCTACAGCTTGCCTGCATCGTCCTTGACAATTGAATTTACTTACTAGGTATCTATACAGTTGTACTAACCGTGGCGTGCTTCGATACGTTACATGCGGGCGACACGTCAAATTTCATGTGGGAAGAAGACACGGTACGTTCAACGACACAATATATGCGCTACACTTTCTTGTCCGCGAATAAAAATAGTCCAAACCATAACAGGATAACTTATATTAAGAGTATAACATTATGCACCCGAGCCCGTGTAGGCGTTTTTCGACCCAAGGACAACTTGTACGAACCGAACGAGGCGAGGGTTATAAGCCCGCTGTCCTGAAAAACACCCACGCAAGCGAGGTGCATACAGAACTTTTTGTTACCGAGAAGAAACAGCGCTTTTCCGTCCGGTCCTCGAGCATAAAACGCATGGTTTACTACCTAGAAGCAAGAAAAAATATAATAAACGCTTTTAGAAAATGCGGTTTTTTCCAAACTAATGAAAATCCAGAGTAGAAAAAAGAAAGAGAAATGCATATATATAACTCGAGTATGTTCTGGACAATCCTTCGTGAAGTCGTGAGGTTTTTATTCATCATTGACAACAAAGAAACTCCCGCTACCACGGAGGAACGTCTAGGTCATAATTTGTTATGATTTTTTTGGTCTTATTAGTCTTTTGGATAGAAGAATTTCTTTGAAAGACCAAAATGGTTCGTAAGTTTCAAACATCATCAAAATGTATGCCTGATAATTTTTGTCTTGCCGTAACCTCAATTGCTAACACGTTTCTCTCTTCATGTATATCACAAAAATTTTAGATTTTTAGCTAATAGACTAACTAGTTGGATTTCGATCCCGAGTTTTTATCAATCCCGCTACCGTCAGACAGACTCGACGCATAGTACGAAGATGAATGAAAACATAATGAAAATGTAGGCTTCTAATTTTTAAAAATATAAAAAAACTAAAAAGTACGTAACATACGAGTTTATCGTCACTTATTTTTACACTACTTTATCGGTGAGTCGGTATTCGCCAGCCAATTGAGAAGTTTTACCACTTCGGGCTCGAGTTATATCTCGCGTTGCGAGCGGAGAAGGATCAAAAAAACGTAATCCTCTGTCCAACATCGGGAAATCATTGTCCTCGACCCGGCGAGCGGAGTAACGGGTATCGAAGCACATCGGCGTGGCACGCGAACTCGAGCTAACTGGCTGCCTTCAAAAGTGAGTCGCGTGCGCGCGTCATTAACAAAGTTGAACGTCAAATTAATCCAGCAAATTAGTAGGACAACGATGCCGGCACGGAGACAGAGAGACTAACTCGGCCGAGCCCTGAAACAAACTCGCATCGCGTTAACTTCCCTTGGAAATTCTAGCCGTGTCGACCGCAAATTATGCCTGCCGATCTAAGTGATTCCGCGAGTTAGGGGCCCGCGACACAGTGCGCGACCGGCCCCACTTACTCTCGTTCACCTGTGTTGCCTTTACTTTTTCAACGCTCCCCTCCTCTCCCTCTAACTCTTTTAGCCTCCTTCTAAGAGCTGTCGATATTCGCGATAAATTGGTATTCATCATAAAACTTGATATCTCTTGATCGGATGTATGAAACGTACACTAAACCGAATCTCAACATAACACGTCGCTGTCTCTCGCGAAGACAACGATGCAGCTTAGGTTAGGTCCTTGAACTTTCGTGTAAAGACTGCGAGACTTCATTGATTTTTTCTACAACTGAAACAGCAGTTGTGAGGAGTTTCGATTATGAAAATTAGTATTTGGTCGAAAATGTTACAAGATTCAATGTTACAAGATACTTACAAGAGGACAAGACAAAAAAAATTGATAAAAGTTTAATAAAAATTACTTCAGAAATGTACTTTTTTCGCAAAGAATTAGAGACCCATATGATAACTTTGTTGATCGTGGATAAATTTGAAAAGAATCAAGTGAATTTATTGAATTGAAATCTTACGAAGACTGGGAACACTTGTACTGTATCAAATATACGTACCTCATGAATAATAGAGCAATACATGTATGAATATATTACAAAATTTTTCAGCTCAAAATACTTGTCACGGAGTCAGCTTTACGTAAAAGAATGCTCGGCACAATCTTAGCGTGAAACAATTTTTTTAGGATTTGTACTGACTGAATTGATGGAACTTGAGCGTTGCGCGCTCACGAGAATAATCATCGACAGTTACTAACAAGCTGAACGATTAACCACTTTTCACGATTGCTTCTTAACACTTGAGTACTTTTCAACTAATTTTCACTCCACGTAGCAGTACAATAAGAACATCGTGCAATTGCGCATGGAAGAGCAATAGAAATTTGCGAGCTAGAGCCAGTTGACATCGGTAAACGGTAGCACTTTCCCGTAAATCAGATGCTCATCAGTTTTCCTCTGCAGAGTCCATCTGCAAAGCGTGATTTTATTCATTTCTCCTATTAAGTCAGCAATTGCAACTCACTTGAATGGTGTTCACTGTCAAATATAATGATGAGTTCCGTCATCACATGGTCATACAATCACTCTATCAAATTTTAGTAATTATTATCCGTCGAATGTAACACACATATTCCATGAGATATAATATCTGTGATTGAAGATATTTTTATAATGTAAGTGACCTTGTTCAGTCATTAGCGCACGAGATTTTCAGTTCCATCTCTAATTGAAGTATTAATTCAGTATTTAATTAAAATTGAATGCTGACGTGGAGAATGAAATTAGATATTTGACGATACCGGCAATCAATGACGTATTCATACTTCAGTCCATTTGATTGAAACGTCGATGGTTTCTATCGAGATATACATTGGAAATGATAAATTTTAATATGAAATAATACTTTTAAGTTTTTAATTTAGGAATTACAAGATTCAGATAATTTTCATTGTATTCGATCAATTGATCGTATAGTGAAAGAATCTCTCCTAAATATATCAAAATGGATTAATAATGATGAAATTAATAGGGTGACAGTAATAATAATACTGAGACGGCTTGAGCGAAAAAAATCTAGAATTAAAAATAACCATGATGGGAATTCTGAACGGGAAAATTTCTAAATCCTGAATTCCGACCAATTTTATCCTAATACCAGAAATATTAGTTTGCATTCGGATAGGCAAAAATCCGACGAAATATTGGAAAATGAAATGAAGAATAAAAGCAAACGTGTACGTTCCCCCGCACATTGTATTCCACTTTGTAAAATACCAAAGTAGCTTCTGTTCGTGCAGGCTGCAATCACAAGAACGAAACAAGATGGAGCAAAGCAAAAAATACACAGCCGATGAAGCCGTTGTTGTTGTCGTTGTTTCTTTTCGCGAGGTGAATAGGGCTCGTTTGCCGAGATCGAGCCGGGGCATAAATAATACGCGTTTCGCGAGCCATTTCCTCCGCGCGGCAATGAGCGCAAGATATCGCGCTTACGTCGAGCTGCGTGTGTAATAGACGACGCATTAAGAAGCCATCTTCCGTGGACTTTGAGATAAAGGCAGAGAGCAGCGGAGCTCGCGACTTCCTCGGGGCGAGTTCGATTAATTATTTACCAATTTGTTGGCTCATTAACTACGCCCGGGGACAATACGCAGAGAGCCGTGTATAAGGGGAGGGGGTGGATGGGGCAAGGGGGAGGAGGGGGGGGGGAGGAGAGACAAAACGCGCCGCATTTGCCGGCCCATTAAGAAGGCGTGCGACGTAAATTAACACTCGAGCGCTGCAGTAACGTATAGTTGTCTCCGCAGTCGGGGCGCGCGGAAGTCGGCTCTAAACTATCCCTCTTTCCCGGCCGCTTGTGCGTCACATCGGCTCCTTCCTTTTTTCTGCAGCTTTCCACTTTCTTTTTGCCAACTCGCCTGCCACCCGCCAGCGGCCCCCGCTGCACTCGCTTACTTCCTTAATTTCTATCCTCGCCATTTCCTCTTTGCCTCGCCAGTCCCCCTACCCGCCCGCCGCGTTTCTCCCGTGCACGTATACAATTTTCTCTGTTTGGCAATTTCCACGTCTTTCCTCTGGCTCTCCCTCCTACTTATTCTCATCCTTTCTTTAATGATACTTCCACACGAAAATGTCTTTTTTCTCCCCCCCTCTCTCTCGCACACACACACACTCTCCTAAATCTAACCCGGCTCATCGCGATTTCATTCTTCTTTCTTATCCGTTGCTTCTCCCCCCTCCCCTCCCCTCCCCTCCCTCTCCTCCTCTCTTCCTTCTTGCTTTTAATTTTCAACGCCCAAGGAAGCTCGAGGGTGAATTTTAAAAATACCCTCTTCCGTTTCTTTTAAAACGCCTAGTTTGTATTCTACGTATGCAAAACTATCTCGCTACTCGCTTTTCCGCTTTCTTAATTTAATACTCGGAGAAGGCGAAGTCTGGGAATCAAGTCACATACAAGCTCCTCGAGTGGATTTTTTCGTGCTTCTTGAACGTTCTCAAAGAAGGCATGAATTCAAAATCTTAAATGTACACGAGATACTCAAGTGACGCGCAACTCCATATCGCTTTGGAATATTCCAGAGGATTGTCTCAGTACACTTAGATTCGTCGGATAAGTTCAGCAAAGTTCAATTGTCGAATGCAGCTAATAGGGAGTGGTATGAATACTCGATACAACAACTGTCACCTACACGGCACACCGGCGGTGGGATCCAGAGCAAACTCAGATCATATCGTCGGATCGGTAATTGATTATGTATACAAATAATTCGCGTCAGATGTCCTTGTAATTTTTCAACTTCTCGTATTCTCGTCACCCAACAGACACGGCCGGTTGGGATGTCTTTCTCCTCTCCGGTCGTGGGGAGCGTCTAATTATTCGACGCATGAATAATTCAGCCGGACACACCAAAGTCTTGGGCTGCAGCGGGTGATCCGCGCGCGCATCCTGCGGATCCCTCTTGAAAATTCATGATCGTCGATAAGACAAATCGACGTGTCACCATGAATCGTTGCTGTTCGCTCGCCCCATCCCCGAAGAGTTTGCAGGGCCAAGTGACTTGCGCACTGTGCAAGTGATCCGATAATTCATATACCGATATCAATCGTCGTGGCGTGTCTCGGCTTGGCTTTGCGAACTCCGAGCGTGGTCGTATAGATTCAAGTTGAATCGACGCAAACTGAAGAGATTGAACACGAGATTGAATATGGATCGATCCGAAAAGGGCTGCATGATGATGACCGATTGAATGCAGTTCAGCCGCTTACATCTTACTAGATACTGAGGATATTTTGAACTGTCATTATTAGGACTAGCTTGAGTTTCAAAATTATATTCTAATTATTGATCTTACTTTACACGACGATAATCTCCTTCTTGTGCATTTACAATCTTCATTCGTCTTTTATTCAGATTTCGCAAAAAAAATTTAGTCGACCAAATAATGAAAAAAAAAGTTTTAATTCTTAAAATTTCTATAATGACGTCATTATAGAATCTTAAAACTCATTATTCTTAGCTTCCCCGATTGTTGAGAAAACTGACAGTAACTGACTACCTTATAACTAATCTTCTTTGCCATAATCTATTCTGTCTACAACAGCTGCTAGCTTTGCTCTCAGTGCAGCTCCTGCTCCTCTCTCGCCTACACTCGCTATCTATATCTATATCTTACTACGCGTCAAGGTTTAAGCCAATCAAATGGCTCCACTCCACAGGCCATCAAGTTTTTTATAAAGATTGCTCTAATGTGTCTTTTGAGAACAGTAAAAAAATATAGCTCATTAAAATAATAATCCGTCGGATAACGAGATGTTATCAGATTTAAATGCATGCGCTCCAAACATAAGCCAGACATTGATAACCATTGAAATCAGTGAAAGCGATACTATTTTTCGAGCTCGACGGATAATTTGTTGATACTCCATTTGCCGGGAGTCCCTAGGGAAATGGGAAAAGGGATGAGAGTATGTGCGGAAGTTGTTTGGTCCGATGGTACTTGGCACACTCACACCACAGGCGTTCAAAGCAGACATTTATCATCGCATAGAACGGGGATAACGCTCCGGGCCATTCATCGCTCATAATTCTTGGCTTCGAGAGGCGATCAAGGAAAGGCTGACATAGACCAGATAATCGAGGAAATGGACACTTTGCTACGATGGCATAGTGTTATTATTCAAGACTATAGTATGATACATCATCTGTATCGTTAGAATGATTAGTCAAGTATCCAAAATACGATTACGGTTGATGTTATGGAATCGTAACTTAAGGATATATACATATATATTTTCTAACAACTTAAATTATAAAAAAATATTAAATTGAATGAATCGATATTCACAAAACCATTTCTCGTTGAATTTAAGTTTTATTAAAAATCAAAGTTCGATTAACCAAAATGATATTCTATCTCGTCAATTATTTGACCCGCTCATGAATTATTCGCATTGCTAATGATATATGGGCTGTTAAAGCTGATAATTCACCGTCAAAAAAAAAACAAATAAAATTTTAGAGCGAAATTCAAATGAAATTATTGTTCTGTGTATTGTTTCACGAAAATCCACTGCTCTCAACCTTCAAATTTCAATCACCATGTGAAATTTGTAACCGCATGCATTTATAAAAGGTAAAACGTTACCGTTATCCCTTTTTGTTACTCGAAACGTCGATTAAAATTTGTTCTCGGAAGGCGATTCGTAAATTCGACACGTAAAAAAAACGAGAAGTGAGCGAATAACGCGCACGCGCGCGCGCGAGAGAGAGAGAGAGAGAGAGAGAAACAGACAGAGAGGGGTATTTAATACCGATGAATTACGAGCTCCGCGAGGGCAACACTTGTCGCTATCTTGTTCGCCAATTTTACAACGTATCGCTGAAGATGCCGTTCTCAACAAGTTCGGGTAATGTACGCCTTGCTCGACATTGGGGACGAGCGCTGACGCGATTTTATTACTTTATTAACTTCCGCGAAACATGAATTTCCAGATGGACTTTTTTTTCCCACGATGTAGACATGGTATTGAATGAACGAATCGGAGATATCGCAGTATCATTCATAACTCTAAACTAAGGCTGCGTGGACTGGATCACGCTCAACATCATTAGTAGAGTCTCGATTTGGATTATAATCAATTGAGCGGAAGGCTTCCACGTGAAAAAATTATGCATAAATTATATCTGAGAAATTTTGCTTGAAAATAGACTGACATAAACTAGGCATAATCAAAGGATTTATATGCCAGGATATTTTATCCTAATCAATATTTATCATTGCATGATTTTTTTTGTATACAGAATTAATCGACCAATTCATTGACAAATTTGGAGAGTTCATTTTTTACATGAATTTATTTTTGTTCTTCTATCACTGGTTTGACAATTATATTATGATTGAGAACCGTATTGTGTAATTATAATAATTATAATTGCATTCATAGTTATTTCTTGGAATAATGTATGTCTCATGAACGAATTCTCATACATATACTTTATCTATGTATGATATATACATTATGATGATACATACAATTCTATATGAATCTCTGAACTTTTACTATAGGTATACACTGAGAGCAGTTTATAGTTGGGTGAACTATAAATCTCCTACAAATATTGACCCAACAATGAGATAATGTGAATTCAAGTATACAAATTTCACTGATGTATACCATGGAAAAAGTATTAATTATACTATATTTTAAAGAGATTTTACTCTATATAGTACTTTCATTTATAGTAGATATGATTAAGTGGATACAGCTGACTGTAATTATGGTTCATTAAACAATAATTATTGATCGATGAACAATAATCAAATAGTAATTGAACATTGTTGGAAAACCTATAAAACACGGGGGTTATTTACAGAAATAAAGTTAATTTAACGATATTCACTGTAGATTCATCTATAATTTCATTTACGATATCATATAGCAGATTCTAGTAAGGGAATTTTTCTCAGTGTATACATGAGGTAATATACCTATACCCATATTATTTTAAACCTAATTTATGCATTATTTTTTCATTTGAGTTTGTTCACAAAGCATAAAGTTCGCGGAAAAAAGGTTTATAAGTAGTAAAAATTTGGGGAGTCGAGTTTACACGATCGTAAAAAGCAGCCTCGCGAAATAAAATGACCTCGATAGCGAAAGATCGGTCACCGAGCAAATTATCGCAGACATTGCGGGTGTCGATATGCTCGCAAGCTATATACAACGACGCAACGTATAGGGGTTAATTAAAGCTACAGGATACGCGTGTATACGTCGGCGAACGTAGCGCGAAAACTCCATAGTCGGCATGAAGATACGAGGGGGGCGATTATATCGGCGAGCGATCGAAGCGATTGCTGAAGCGACGCGTTTGATTCACGCGCCCACCGGCGGCCGCTAACGAGAGCCGCGTAATAACATTTATTTGTCGGGCCACCGAGCGGCGTAATTCGCGCAGCTGGACTCGAGAGCTGCCGCTGATGCTGCTGCTGCTGCTGCTGCTGCTCAGCGAGGCACTCGCCAAAGTAGCTATTTGAGACCTTGCAGCTGGCATTACAGTAACTACGGGCAATTCATTAGCAGGACCTACTTGGACTGCACATTCCACCTGCATCGTCTTATCGCTGTTTCACCTTTTTAATCCCTCTCTCGCAGCTCATCAGTGTTTGTGCAACGAGAAACAACTTTTCCAGCTTGCCGTATTAGTATGGAATTTTCGATGGGAGAAAAAAAATTCCTTTCCACAAAACATGAAGTATTTCTGAAAAATGCGTGTCCGCGAAAGGGCTCTACATTGAAATATTGAATTGAAGGATTTCTGATATATTTTACAATATTCCAACGAACATGAGTCAAGAACGATAAAATCTTGCATGAAAAATATCTGCAAACTTTCAGCGTTATGAAGCTCGTGTACACTTGTTATCAAACTTCTCAAGTAAGGTGTAAAAAGGGATATGTAGTGATTCCCGTTGATGGTTTCATGTTCAGTTCCAATTTGACGTACTTACTGCGTTATTCGGATGATTTATCTCGAATTCAACAGTCTGGATAGAAACAGCTTGGGTGTACTAGATCATATTTGTATAGTTTATCATTTTAATGCAACAGTAGTTTCAGAAGTGTATAAATGGGGGTAGCATTATAACAGATATGCACGTTTCCAACGCTTGAATTTGTCGCTTAATGATACGCCGTCAACGTCTCTGGTGTGCTAATTATAACTTCCATTTTCGCTTTATTCCTCGTATAAAGTCGAAGGGCTACCGTCAAACAGGGGAAATTACAAGTCTTCTTGTTTCTGCCTGATATTGTAGGCTTTATCAAAAGTTCAAAATGATACGAAGGGGATATGACATCAAACTTACGTAATTACACGACACACAATGAAACACAATATTTCAATTTTTTTTTTCCTATTCGAATGGCTATTTCAAAATAAGATCAGCCACTCCACGTCATTACTGTGGAGCTATCCTTCAAAATGGATGAAACACAATGACGATGAGAATGAAGATGATACTCGAGTTTCAGAAAAACAGGGTTCGTTAGAGCAGCCAGATGAACGACGTGAAAACAGAGAAATTCCCAGACCCTAACTAACGAGACGGAGATTGAAGGATTAAAGAAAATATTACGGAGAGAGATAGATCATAATTCGTACCAATTGTTAAAATATACTGTTCAGTTTGAAAAGCGATATGAAAACGAGGGAGAATCAATTAAGTGGATTAGTACAAGAGCAAAAGCCATTGGGAGTCGAGGAGGTGGCCGGCGGCACTGAATCCGCATCCATCAATCCCAGGCTGTATTGCATGGCAAAGGCAGTCTGAGAAATCCGGACGCGAACCATCCGGTGCGACAGTCACCCGCGTCAAAGATGCAGCGAAGCGCACAATGTACGCGCGATAAAGCGAGTGAAAAAGTAGACGCTGACAAAGGCCCGCTCGTGTACGGCGTGCGCGAGAGACTAGCGCGGGACGAGAGAAAGAAGGCTGGCTGCGCGAGCTGGAAAAAGCCACTGCACAATGACACGGTCTGTGCTGCAGAGAGGAGAGCTGCCAGGTATATATCGGATTTCGAGCTGCTGCTGATTCCAAGCTCTTTTTGTTCAGAGCCAAATCGATCCACTTGACGCGCTATGCGAGAGATTTTGCTAAGCGTCAAAGTTGCTCATTCAATCGGGGAGCGTGTCGCTCGACCGGGAGTTTATTGAACTTACCGAGATTGTACCTATCCAAAATTTCGTTACTCCTTGTAGGAGATGAGGGGAAAATTGTTGGAACGCCAGGCTGAATTGGATCGAATCAGATGTGGCCGATCGATTGATGAGCTTGAAATATTTGGTAGTTGGACCATTGATCGGAGAAAGAAACAAAGTTCGAACTGACAAAATGGGAATGAATATGATAATTTTTTCATCACAGAAATCAATGGTACGTGCGAGAATAATAAGGTCGCATTTTTTGATCCAATCAAAAATCGAGCTAATACGAGGGGGTGAAATCCGTGCGACGTCATGTCGAAAACGCTGAATCTTTCAATTTCGATCTTTTGAAAAAATGATTTTGCACAAAACTAAAATAATACGACCTGGCTAATTATCTGTATTCTATGTGATTACATGAAAAAACTAGACGTTGTGAAAAAATTCTTTTACTCTATTGTGTTCATATACAAAGAGTGGATTAGATATTTTTCAAGGATAATCATAATTACTATCATTTGCTTGAATCTATTATCCATGGATTTCCCCTAAATTTCTGTAATGTTGTGGAAATAACAACAAAGTGTTACTGGTACAACCAGATACAACATTTATTAAGAAACAGTAAAGGGTACAACATTGAGGTTAAGGTGGTGAGCCGTGTGTCATTCAGGTTATACTCTGAAGTACAATCACTGCGCTCGTCGTATGTTGAGAACATAAGAATAATGGTAACATGTATATAAATATATTGCAATTTCTATGAAGATATCAATGATTTTTCTATACCGCTGTCGTCGCCACGGTCAGCTAAAAATCACCCTTTTCAAGACCGATTCTCTTATTCATGATATATCCCAAACCAGATCCTCTAAATTCACGAGAAATCCCCTGAACTTCATTTACGATGAAAATTACAATTTTCCTTGCCAACACGTACGGATTCACGTGACTGATCCACTCAGGGCAAATTTCACGGTTGCATTTCACGACTTTTCGGGTCGAATTGAGGCTGCGCGCAGTCTCAGCCAATGCTGAACCCGTAGACCGTTGATCCACGGCCAAACGAGTTTTATTATTCAAATTCCCAATAATTCACCACCTTGACATATTTCGACTATGAACTTTACATTATCTCCAGGCTTTGAGCTCGAGGTTTCCAAGCCAGTCCTTACATAATTACGCCGGAGAGTCTGTCGAAGGCTCGCTCGCGCGTTTGTCTTTGTCCACCGGGAACCCAAGTTCAAGTGCTCGCGCGCTCATCCATCCCGAGCACTCGGGTAATTAGTATTCACGCAACGAAATGTCAAAGTACAAAACCTATTTGGATACGCGACAAGGCGTCCCGTGTGCGCGTGTACATGCGGTATATTATCGAGAGACGCGAAGAGCCCGCCCCCTCAAAGAAAGACAAATAAGATAATCCGAGCGCGAGCCACGAGTAGTCAAACAATCAGAACAATCCTCCTCGACGCTCGGCCAGCTGCCGGAGCGTGGGCAAATTCACAACTCAAATAACAATCGGGGGTGGTGGGGAGGCAATATGGGGCCCGCGGATTAAAGTGGCCGAAACAAATCTCGCCGCGCAATTCGCGGTTTTTAATAAAAGTCGAGCGAGAGAGTTGGGAAATTGGCGAGAGGGCGCGGCGCACGACAAAGACGCTTCCCTCTCTGTCGGGCGCGCGAGCGCGACGAAATTCGCGATGCGAAAGACAAAGAGAGTCTGCGGCAACGCGGCGAAAGAGCAAAGGTACACAGTGCATATTTTATCGAGCCGTGCTTTGCCCGCGGCGGATCAGGAAGCGCCGCGGGAGCTCGGCAAACAGCTCTGCCGCGAGTTCGATATCGGCCCGCGCGCGCGTGTGTGTGTATGCGAGCCCGCCGGCTCCCTTTTCCGCGCGCGTGTGTGCAGCAGAGAGAGAGAGAGAGAGGAGGAGGAGAGGCGAAACATCGTTATGCCGAGAGGCTGCGCGGGATTATGCACTGCCGTCGACCCGCGATGCCTTTGAGCAATCGGATGATATTGAACCGATCGCGTCTCGGCTTACCGAGACGCGTTTTATGGCCGAACGATCGTCCGGCTCGGAGCCGGACCTCTGCTCGTGCGACCGGCGCCTCCAGATTCGTTCACGGATACGTGTGTATATCCTTGGATCCGCGTGAAGATGATATTCAATCGTTTGGGTGGCGATTCAATCTCGTCGAGTTTAACTCGGGTGAAAAAAAATCAAGAGCTCGTGCGCGATCGGAAGCTAGAACTCGCTGGCGTTCTCATGTACATATATGGACTGTGTCACGTTTTTTAATATGATTGTGCAGGTGAGTTCGCGATGCAGATATCTTTGATTCGATTATCGAGTATACACGAGTACGAGAAGTTATGTGAGAACGCATGTGGGATCGTGTTTTTTCATGGTACTTTTGCCATACTTTTGATTTTTTCTTACGCCTCTTCAATATATTTTGGCCGTCTGATTTATAGGGTTCCTTTTTAATAAACCGATTTTGATGGTCGATTTGAGCGGAGTTATATGCAAACTTATATGAGAGGGCGTGCCGTGATCTTGACATTGAAATTTGGAGGCTATTCCTTTGAGAATGAAACCCTTGTTGAAGATGTTTTTCTTATGAAACCGTTAAAAAAGTATTCTTCGAAATGAACTGAGATATCATCGAGATGATATATTTTTATGAGCGTTTTGAAGCGTCATTACTGATTCCATGGAATCGAATCATTATTTTATTTTCAGAAAAATGAAGGTACGGATTTGTAGAGCATAGTAAATAGTTACGCTTTGATCCACCAATTTCTATTGATTTTTAATGCGAGTTTATTAGCCAGTCAAACAAGGTTTTTTGATACGGTTGCTTGACATTTTTCATTAGTCAATTTTCAATGTTTCTTTTTCATGAAGGATTAGCAATGGTTCATAATTCTAATAAAAAAATGACCTATCGTGCCAGCTTTGCGGCTCCGACTATCGTGCAAGATACGGTTTTTGCTTATTGTATAATTTATCGTATTTTTCATGCGAAATATATATTCAACTTATCAACAAAAGACTCGAAAACAAAGATGTATCATACGCTTGGCACACAGCGGTGGCGCATACGCTTACAAAAGTATTACTCTCTCTGCTACTCAAGCTCAACTCCCATATTTTTCAATATGACAACGTTTGCATGTTAAAAAACAATTTTCAGCATCCAAGATTTTGAAATACGTCAATAGAAATACTTTTAAATTGTATATGACGCAAACATGTTTTATAACACACAATTTCACGTGACATTTTGTACCTGTATTGCCTGTATGCTGAAAAGCAATATTGGTATTCACGATCTTCGTATGAGAAAGTTATGATTCACCTAAAAAAAGATTGTATACCACTTTTCATTAATGTGAAAAAGTAAGCTGATGAGCTCTGGAAATTATTACAAAAATAAAAAATCGTATATTCCACTAAAAGTCATTCTCGTCATTCGTTAGAGAATATACATATATAGTAGAATATATAATACAAGAGAATAATAAAAATTATATACATAGTGTAAATCATTTGGGCAAATTCGATTCTCATTGTGAAATTCCACTGTAACATACAGAAAAGGTGTACAATTCGCTATCTGTGGTTTTTCACTGGCTTTTGATCAAAATCCTCTACAAAGAATTTAGAGGGATAACAAGTTTACAATAGAACGCCCTCTGTTGCATCAGAGCTGTATTTCAAAAAGGCGTCTTTTAAAGTTTTTCTTCATGAAACTAGAATGGTCACAATAATTGAGTCACACCGATAAGTTATGTTGACCGACAACGACCAGCAGTTTATCGCTAACCCCAGTTCATACGTTTAAAATTTAGTATGCTTCAAATAATTAACATTCGATGAAAAACTTTTTTTTCACTGTACATTTCTTTCTCAATATGAAATTTGTGTAGAAAGTAAGTATATATTCAAAATCTTTACCCACTATAAGCTTATGCAGAAGTAGGTTGAAAATCCATCGCAAAGTTCCACACATCCCACCGACGTCAGACGGACGTGCAGACAGATAGACAGACAGACGCGTAGAGTATGTTTAATAATAGTGTATAGAAATCATATTTCTCGAGAGCGGATAACAAGAGAGATAAGAATATTCGGTAGTAAAAAAAAATAGCGAGGATGTACGGATGAGGGGACGCGTATAGAGGGGCAAAAAAAGAGCATTAAGATAGGGAAAGCGAGAGCAGTAGGTATAGGTAAGAAGAAGCGGGTTTCCGCGCGCGCGGGCGCGACGTCTGGCAGCTCGAGGAGTACAGCTCGTCGCGCGAGAGCCACGACTTTTATCCTCGGCGCGTGGTTCTTAAACTCGCGTCGAAACAGCGGGCAACTTTACGATCGACGCGCGCTCCTCTCCCTCCCCCTCTTGTACTTTCCCGGAAGGGCAGCGCAACTCCGATGCAAGTTTCGGTAATTTACGAGTGCCGCCGACGCTCCCGACTGGCGTCGAAAAATATGAATGCCTCATTAAAATTTAAAATTGAGTTGGCAGCGTGTTTGCGCGAGACCGCAATTAATGCATTCGTCTTGTTTTTTAATCGAACGCGTCGACCCGCGCTCTCCCTCCCCCCAGGGGGAATGACAAACGACGCGACTTCCCCGCGCCCCATCCGCCCCAGCCCGAGCACCGTAGTTCTCGAGGCGAACTTTTCTTAGCCGACTTACCCTGCGCCACGACTTTTTTCATTATTATTAATATAGCGGACGAGCCAGCGCTGAGAATCGTGACCCTAATTTGCCCGTCAACGCGAATAACTTGACTGGCTCGAGCTGTGTAATCTTCTTAAAAGATTGTTGTTCTTCGTTGATGAGTTATGTTTCATCGAATTTGCCGCGCGGCGTTGTTCGTTAAGATTTTTCGCGTCCGCTGCTGGCTTCCCTCACGTGGCCATGAATTTTTAATGAGTCGCGTGAATTTTCCATTGCGAATTTAGGAAAACTTTCGTAATCGAGTTTCGCCCGAGTTTAACCAACCGCAGGTACGTGCGACTAACCTCAGATTTCTCAATTTCCAACTTTTGATCGTCAGCATGAGTGTGTTTCGCAATTCACATCTGCACCGAGCAACGAATAACTGATTTCCCTTTTGCTTTCTCAAAGAGAAAGCTTTGTAACGGGGTAAAAATCGACCCACCGAATCGGACTTCGGGACCTCGATTTTCGTAATCTACGGGTCGAAAAACATGGAAATCCGAAAATGTCTGTATGTATGTACGTACGTACGTGAACTTTTTTGTCGTACGATAACTCTCGAAGGAATTGTCCGATCGTCCTGAAATTTTGCACACAGGTTAGTCGCCGCAAAATCTCGGTCGAGTTCAATTTTCAGCCAATTCCGTTGTTTATTTCTCTAGCAACCGTTGCTAACGTGTTTTTGATAAAAGCTCCGAAAATCATCATCAATGCACGATGGGTCTCCAATTCTTTCGACGATCGATGAGAATCGATAAGACATTCATTTTGGAACAACTATTGTTTATTCTCTTAGCAACCGTTGCTATGGAGATACAAAATTCAGCTTCAGACTGACTTTTTTTTGTCGTACGTTAATTTTCGAAGGAATGGTCCGATCGTCCTGAAATTTTGCTCACAGGTCGGTCTCCGGCAGATGTGAACCGAGTTCGGTGTTCAGCAACATCCGTTGTTTGATTCCATGGCAACCGTTGCTAGCGTGTTTTCGATAAGTTCCCATATAATTCATGATAAATGATCATTTGGGTTTGTATATTTATGGGATTCTATAACAATCAAAGAGACCTTTCCCGTATAAACCATTGTTGATGTCTCTAGCAACCGGTGTTTATATCGCTTGCAACCGTAACTAGGGAATGGGAAAAGTCAGTTGGAGGTTCATTTTTGGAACTGTTGATGACTAAGAAGTAAGAACATCGAAGCTCCGACATTTACCATAGCAACCATTGTTTACGTCCTTAGCAACCGTTACTATGGAGTGGGAAAAGTCAGTTGGAGGTCCATTTTCGGAACTGTTGATGACTAAGAAGTAATAACGTCGAAGCTCCGACATTTACCATAGCAACCGTTGTTTACGTCCTTAGCAACCGTTACTATGGAGTGGGAAAAGTCAGTTAGAGGTCCATTTTCGGAACTGTTGACGACTAAGAAGTAAGAACACCGAAGCTCGGATATTTACCATAGCAACCGTTACTATGGAGTGGAGGAAATAAGTTAGTGGTTGATTTTGCTTTCTCAAAGAGTGGTGATTAATGCAAATTGAGGTTCAATTGCAATACTTTGAGAAAGCATACTGCTGAGGCACTTGGCAGCGGTTTTTTTGTATAGTTATTCATTTATTTTATTGTTTCGGATAGATGTCACGGTGTGATTATAATTCGGGAATGCGACTATCGTGTGAAATTGAAATATTTTCATTCTCCGAAGCTGGGTACCAGTCGTAAGAAATGCCTAAATTTTGAGCATTGGAAAGATCCAGAAAAACCCATTAAGTTTTTCATCAATTAACCAACTTTATATGGCAGAATTTCGATTGCAATTCCTTTTTGTATACGATTCCATTTCCTAGATTTGAACCTTTGATCATGCAAATATATAAAAATGAAAGTCTTCACGCTTTGAGAGTTGAAATGCGACTTTCATTTGAAATTGAAACATCCAATGGAATGTGGAGATCAAAAATGAAAACTGCACATCTTAATTCTGCGACGGTTCACCAGCAAGGTTCACTGACAACTCATCAGGCTACTTTTTATTACAACAAAACATACCAAATAAATAATGCAAACTATCGACAAAAAGGACAATACTTTCTCACCAGTTGTTGGAACTTACTACGATTTACCTTACGATATTCGGAAGTATAGGAGTAACGACTTCCACTTCTCTTAGCGACCCCTATAAGAAGCTCAATAACATTTTTCAAAATGAACATACCAACGCTGTTGACGGTGAATACGATAACGGTTGTTAGCGATAATTCCCCAGTACGTGTACATTTGACAATTGCAGTAAAAGTCGTTCCTTCCTCTTCCACATATCATAATGTGAATCGTAAATTTAAATAACAGGTAAGAAATGATTGTCCTTTTCGTCGATAGCTTGTACACTATTTGATTTATTTATTTTGTGTCTTTTCTTGTTGTAATGAAAAGGAACCTGATGAGTACAGTAAAGTAGGCTGGAATGCGTCGCAAAAAAAAACAAGATTTGGATACTTTCAGTTTTGTTCATCATATTTCATTAGATCGACCCTCGAAAATCGTACCTCATATGCTTTTTGAATAATGGAGGATATTGAAAACAATATCAGTAGTGAGAAGAGATATTAATATAAGGATTATTCGAAGAAAGTCGTTCATCAGCATTGGTAGCTGAAAGTGTAAAAAAAAAATCAAAAGGATGAGCAATGTTCGTTACCGTGACATTCAGCCAATAAATTTACAAGCAATTCACCTCTCACTCCTGAGATCGGTTATCGAAGTTCAATAGTCTACAAGCCTGTTACACTCAAGGAACTCTACAGAATCTCATCCTATAGGGAGTTCGCTCGGATAGTTCCACCGAAAAATGTAAAAGCTAAGGTGTAAGATGAGCTAATCCAAACAAGGACTACGTAACAAGCTCAAGGATAGCTGGGCAAAGGAGAAAATCAGAAGGTGGATCAGTGCGAGCTGGGCCCACGGGACGTAGCATATTATATAAGAGCACGATCGCGCGGTCTGTGATTAACGAATCGAACGGGTGCGGAATTGATTTGATCGGGGGGGAAGAATGCGCGCGGCCCAGGAGAGGTGCGGATTTCATCACGTGATAACGCGCTCGCTGCAGCGCTTGATTGGACGCCAGGATCAGACGGCCCTCCGGGGCTCCACATCGCCGTATTCAATCGCTTGACTCTCGGTGCCATACTTCCGCGATTCGCCCAAACATTTTAATGACGGGCTAGCGGGATGAGTTGCGTTATACCCGGATCATTCGATATCTGATTATGCTTACCGAGAAACTGTCGACGTTAACGCGCCGAGTCTCGCCTCGTGTGCCGTTCACTCGTGATCGTACGGTAATTCGTCGTCGAAAAGTGGGCGCGAAAATTCGGTAACGTTTTTTTTTTCTTTCGCGTATTCTTCTCGCGTGAACATTTCGCATACCGGTCAGCCAGAGAACTTGGTCACTGTATAGCGTCAGAATTCACGCGCATTGGTTTGATTGAGACCGTCACTAAGTCACGAGCTGGATTTGGCGTGTTGTAAACGTTGAACGAGCTGCTCGCTCGGACTAGCCAAAACCAAGGGTAACGGCTCTACGCTGTACACGCCCATCAGTCGGGATTACGCTGAAGACGTGTGCTGCTGTTGTGCGCTACTAAATTTATCAGGCCAATCTGAAGACTGCCGGGCTTACCGCAATGTAGTTCCACCATATTCCTGACTATAGTCTAACGGAATTAAGTTAGGCTAATTTGAAGGCCATCTTTCAGTTAGACGTCATTATATTAGCTTTGCTCTTGGAACGTTATTGTATTGAAACGCGAATATCAAGTGAAATTTCAGTTAGCAATTTGAGATAAAGCCGCTTATATTTCATAGAGTTCGTATTGTTCCATGGTAAACAAGCAAAACGTGCAGAAACATAGCAAATATATCCGATTAATGCAGTATTATAATTGCATTTTAATAAAAGAAGAAGAAGAAGAAGAAGAGGAAGAAGAAGAAGAAGAAGAAGAGGAAGAAGAAGAAGAAGAAGAATGGTGTGACCATGTAATCAGATATTTATGTATGAAACAGAAAACGAACCATTTGATAAAACTAGGAGAGTCAAGCAATGCAAGAAATTATGGCGAACAAGAAGTGGGATAGATTTTTATTCGGTGACAGAACAAGTCGCTTTGAGTTTGCTCAGCGCATATAGCCGACCAGGCTCATACTTATTGCGCTCGAGACGTTTTGAGTGCGAGCGTTACGCCGTGTTATTTTTGCCGTTGATGAGTTTGTGAACGACGCGGCATCCTTTATACATACAAAAGGACTCGAGACTCGCGAGTAAATAGACTCGATAGAGAAGACCCACGCTTATTTCAAACGAATAAATAAACGATGCTAGAATAGGCGACTGCAACTCATACCTTGAAGGTACATTCACCATTTTCAGATTATAATGTTGTTAAAGTTGGAACTTTTCAGGAATTATTCCGATATTATATGTTGTGCCATGATGAACCAGAATTAAATCTTGTTTATTATTGAATTATAAAAAAATTGGCAACTGTGATGGTTAATCAAGTCCTACAACATTTTTCAGTTTCTAACTTGCATCAAGTACCACAACTGCAATGAAAACATCCAAAGGAGTTGAGACTGAAAATTTTCTCATAAGTTCAAACTTAATTTGATTAATATCGCGTATCGTAGAGAAACTAGAAGTTTCGAGGACGTTGATGGCGTCTAAGAACCGGACAAGAGTGCCAGGTCAACATATAACTGAACCAGGTGACCGTAACTTCTCGGCCTGCTTGCACACTGGCGCCCTTAAAAACTTATATTTACCTGTATATATATATATATATATATATATATATATATATATTATATATATATATATATATATATAGGTAAAAATACTAGCAAAACTTCAAGTATTGTTCTGCGACCAAGACGCAACACTCTCCCCTGATCAGGTAACTTTCCAATAATACATGAAAAATTACGGTTCAGTCACCCGTAGTTGCACCCACAAAATACACTTGAATATACAGATAACGATCCAAGTGGTTGTGGCTCGTTTGGATTTGTACAGACTACGAATCACGACATTCAACATCCAGACAGTGCTGATTCGATCAATCATACAGTGAACAAGTTGGAAGAAAATCAAAGAATTTATTAAAATGGATTCTATGTTTGTTCGTATTGTTCATATTCTCTGCTTAGCACTGATCATTGCTCAAGCCAGCAACTTTGGTAAACTAAATTTTATATCAATTATGAACACGAAAATTATGATCAAATGCTTTTCCCAACGTGCTGTACTCATTATGTGTGGTATTGAAAATTCATTGTCTGTATACAACTTTATTGATACTATATTCATAATTTACTTCATTGCAGAATCATTTGAAAATTCCTCTACTACCACCGAAACTCCACCGTCAATAAACCCTTATTACATAAATGGGGTTGGCCGATGATTCAAAAGTCAATGAACACAACTCATAACATATTGTGTTATATGTATATGTATATAATGTATGTATGTATATAATAAATGTAGAAACGTAACTACAGTAAGGAATAAAAAAGTTATTTATTTTCAAATGTTAATTTTTCATCCTTAGTATCCGGAATCGTTTTCATCGGATTTTTAAAATCTTGCGTTTCAGCCGAGTAAGTTTCTAGATGTAAGTTTCTAGATATATTTGAAGTTTTTCTCAACCTGAATATTCTCCTCAATTATTTTTTTTTTGAACGTCTTCAGTCTGTGAATTACTGAAAGTGAAGACTTGAAAACTCGCTGAGATTAACGCATTAGAAAACCACAGAGAAATATACATTAAAAAAAAAACAAAATACGTGTCTCATTTTTTGAGATAAGGAATAATAAATTTCAAGCTCAGCAGATTATGATGATTTTCGTATTATTTTCTCAACCAATTCCGTTTTACCCCCCCCCTCTCCCCCTCGTTCTTTGGAACTTCATTTTCTGAGCATTTTCTCAGGTTTGTATAATCATAACGATGTTCGTTCCCAGGAACCAAACGATACCAAAATTTGACCGAATGTGACCATATTTTGTCTAAATGAAACCAGATAAGATCAAGATGCGAGCAAGCAATAATTGTTGAAGGTCTTAATTCTAGAAACGCCTTCAGAGACAAATCTTGGACATGAATCCTAGAAACGAAAGACGAGTCTTCGAATTCGATAAATCTCAAAAGTAACAATTTAAATTTTCTTAGGGGGGATAATCTCTCTCATATCTGCCACTACAGATCACTGTGTGTATCCACGCTTATCTCTCGAAGGAACGTGCACACATTATTCAATCAAGACATGTTAGTACACATTTAATCATCATCAGACACATGCTCTTGATTCATGTAAACTCTTTTGAATATGATTATCATACTGAATTTATCGACTAATAACGATTAGCAAGATTAACGATAAAACGGAAAACCTTGTCACGACCTTGTCAACGAAATTATTAATAGGCTATTTCTCAAGTTGGTTTTAATTGAATATCAGTCGATGTGGAACAAAACTTTAGCGCGGAAAGGCTTGCGAAAAAGAGCGACTGAACGCAATCTAATGTATGAATCATTATATTGATTATCCTGCGAGAAGACAACGAGGCGAGGAATGCTGCCAATAGAGTTCCCAATGAGAGAGCTTGGTAAAAAGTTCGAGCAAAAATCTTGGGTTAGGGAGCTACAGTTTAAACAGTGTAGAAAGGATGATTTTTATTCAACAATAAGGAGTAATTGTAATATACCTATGTTTTTAAAATTAATTAAAGTGCTCACTCTTTTACTTGCTTTGTTTTCCTCGATTTCAAATATTAAAACCTAGAATAGATTCATACTACTCTTCTCTTCTTACCCTCTCTCCTACTCTTGCAAAATATTCGAATATTGTTGAAAGAAAAAAACTTAAGCCTTTGAGCCACTCACGAGATGTGCTGAGTTGCATTTCGTGAGAGTTATAGTTTTCTTTGTGAAAAACAGACTTTGAAAATTGAGTTTATTTTGAACGCAGTGATTTTGTTTTTGAACTCATCATAATACTATATCATTTTGAAGAAAATACATTGGCTCAACAATATCAAAATATCGATTAACTTTCAATTCACGACCAGATTCGTATCCCACCGAATAATCATTAGTTAATGAATACGCCTGTTGACTATTATACTCGTCAAATTAAGTGAGAAACGCTCAACAATGTACTGCTGAACTTTTAGGACATTAGGAAGAGGGGTACCAATTGTCACACTTACATACAAGTTTCATTGCCATATGGTGAGAAATTACATTGCATCTTCGTAAGTAAAGAAGCAAAACCACCTCAGCAGCCTTGCGTATGATTCTGATAGGCAGACCTTATCTCATCAGCGCCGAGGGATAATTTGCTGGTGTGAAAACTCACGAGTGACTTGCAGAGTAGATGGGGTATCTCTTACTTGGCATTCGCTGGGCCTTCCTCCAGTCTCCTGGAGACGGTTCTTCTAAGGGTGGGCTCGAAAACTAATTAGCAGTCTGCCGCCGAGCCCCATTGTGTAACGCGAGTCATTAATTTTCAATTTGCCGCGGCGCTATCGGGTCTAGGACCGACAACAACGAGGCCCTCGCTTCGTTGCCGCGCAACCCCGAGAGCAGGCAGTGAATTAACAACGTCAAAAACTAGCTTAATGATACCCCCCCGACCCCCCCCCCGTCCCTCCTCCATGGCAGCCCCGACGTTGATGTCAATGTATCGTGGATTCGTGGAGGTGCTCTCACACCTCGAGCGTATATAGCTGTCGATTTTCCAACGGCAAGTGAAGAGAGATGGATCAAACTTGTTTCAGGCTGCCGATACGAGGGCAAACGGTACGCAGAGGGGGAAGCCGTGGCGACGGCGGAGCCGTGCTTACAATGCCGCTGCGTCGAGGGCTCGCTGCGCTGCCGCCTGAGGGTCTGCCAGAGACTGCCCCAGCCGTCGCCCCCAGGATGCCGCACTAGGCCGCCTTCCGACAACACCTGTTGTCCCGAGCTCGTCTGTAAATCCAATCACGGTTAGTCAACTCGATCTATGTTGTACATTTTTTTTTTTACTTTTCAAGCCGATATGCCATGAAAGAATTTTGAAAGGTTTTTGAACGTGTTTCAAAAACCTTTCAGTGAATACTATTCAGTTTGATTTAGATTACAAAATGCCGTGTCGTGACAGAGGATCAATCGAGAGCTTCTCTCTTTTGACAGAGTAAACGGTTTGAATGGCCATTGCACCTGGAATAAACAGAAAAAAATTCATTTGATATCAGTTTAGCTATCGTGATATCTTTTACAAAAATAACGGTTTTCACTAAAATTTTTTTATTAAAAATTGTTTATGAGGAATGTAATTGTCTATTGACTGCAAAGAACTAAGGTACCAGGATAGGATCAAAATTCATCGTATTTGATTTTTCATTCCATTTCTTTACCAATAAACGATTTGAGCATATAGAACTCTACTTATAAGATTACTTAGAATAGTTTCAGACTTTTTGTGTTTTTTAAATTCAGATTAGAAAGGTTTTATCGAGTCTTACTGGTATTGCATCCACTTTATTACCTAAGGTATGACAAGTCACCGGACTTTTAAATTATCACTTAATTGAAATTATTGTCAAATAATCATTTTTAACATTAAAAATGGTGATGTTATAATTCGCGACAAAGCTTCTATGATCCTGAACAAATGTTTCGGTGAAAAATTTACTCTAGAAGAAGATTTCAGACAAATTTTAGCTGTAAAATGAAATTTATTGTAAAAAATTAAAAATCTATATGAAGCATATGGAGGATATGAAGCAAATTGCACGCAACCTTGTTAAACGGGAACTCCATCGCAGTGGCTTAATTAATAAAGGGTCCCTCTGACATTTGATACAGTATAATTTTGAATTTGCCTCAGATTTAGATCGCATAAGTTTCACAAAGGACCCAGCCCAGATTTCCAGCTCGTCATACTTTTGTTTCGCAATCAGCGTTTGCTTTCATCACACCGGCTCTTTGATCTGGCTTTCCCTTGACGCGCTGCGGCGCTCCGACAGTACTTTTATTTAATCATTCACGCCCGTATAGCAAAACGGTCGAAATTCATTAGCGATTTAATTGAGCGGCTGTGCGCGAGGCGTGGTCAAGCAGAGAATGGCCCCGACAACTCATCGGACAAGCGGGGACAGCCTTAATAACGTATAAATAAAACAATTTACAGTCATGAGCTGCAATGCCAGTTGCTGGCCCGGCTAACCAGGCTGGGAGGAGTTTTATCCGTGCGTTATAACGATAACTTGATGCATGTACCATCGAGCACGCGCGTATATAACCAACGATTGTTTCTCACATTTAGCTTGCATTATTTATTTTGCGTCATTCTTTGCGTACCATCGAATATTGTCATTTGAAGCGCGAAATTCCGAACGGCAAATATTAAATTATTTCATTTTTCAATACAATTCAATTTCATCCAATTTTGAAAAAATTTTACAGATGAAAATGACAACACTCTTCAGCGTTCAAATACGGATGTAGAGCAACGAACTGAAAAAGAGGAAGGTAATGTTATTCAAATGTTGTATTGATGTCTTCTTTTCAATTTGATACAATATTATGATAAGATTTCTCCAGTCGAAGAATCATGTTAAAACCAACAACCTAACATGACGTGCTTAAAGTATATCCAAATTTTTTCTGACAGGTTATATGAAAAAATGTAATTTTCTGAAAATAAATTCAAATCTTAATTAAGTAATATTAATTTCATCTCAACATTGGTATTCAATTCTACTAAATTTGTTTTACAAAAAAATATTGAAAAGTTAGCTTTATTCAACTGCGAGTAGTTAATATCTTGTATCATTCTATCTACAGTATAGATCTTTATAAGGCTTCAATCTAATCTAGATCCTTATTTAACTCCATTCGATGAAAAAGCTACGAGTACTTTAATTTATGACAGTTTTCATTCCAGTACGCTATTTTCTAATCTAATCCAATTGACGAGATTTTCAGTGATGAATGGTATCTTGATTTCATTACTTCAAACCATTTCGAAGCTGAATTTAATTTCCGTTAGAATCTGACTGTAACATCAAATACTGGAGCGAAGGCATTATTTGAATTCCAGTCGGCTTTGAACGAGTTTTCATGGCCAGATTCCAGCTGATTAGGAAAACTATTCTTATCAAGGCAAACTCGCTAGCAAAATTGTATTTAGTTATTTTGGTTGAGCTTCTAAAAGTAGTCGACACGCGTCTTTCCTTTTTTGGTTCAACAAAAATATGTGTAGTATTTCTGAAATTAATTGTGACGCTATACTTTTTGGTACTGCATATACTTATACCTTCGTTGCTCATTTAGTTTAGTCAAATCAATGAATAAAAAAGTAATACACACAACGATGATAGTCGAAAGCTCAACAAAAATAATAAAATGAAAACCCGAAAAATTTCGTATCACAGTAAAAGTTCGAACGTTGATAATTATTGAAGCATTAAAATAACGAAGAGCAGTCAAACGCTTGTGTGTTAATGGTGGTAAATAATTAGGGTGCATGCACGAGGGCGTGAGGTACGGGCCGGGCTCGGCGATGATGGGCTCGCGGCGCTGCGAGTACTGCTACTGCATATCCGGGGCTCGCACATGCATCCGGCCCAAGTGCTTGCTGCCTCTGCCCGGATGCGCGCCACTCTACGCGCCCCACTCCTGCTGCCCCGTCGCCTACAACTGCACCCGTGAGTCACGCTTCATTTTGCATTTTCATATATAACCCCCGTCCGCCGATACTCCGTTCGTATGCATTCAAATATTAATCTTCGATCCGATCACCAGGCGCATAGTGCACGTGGGAAAAATATATATTTGCAGCATTACGAGATTTTCCAGGGATTCTCATGAAATTCAGTGGCTGATGAAAGCCAAAGTACTGTCGGAAAATCCCTGTGGACTCGAGTTATGGTTGATTTCATTTCGGTGCATACAGCTGACTAGTAACTGTTCGATTTTTATTTTTGATTTTGACAGCCTGCGAGGGAATCAATAGACACTCCCGAACAATTTTTAATACATCTTCCATACTCGTACCGGGAAGTGAATGATGAAATTTCCATTAATCACGAATTACGATATCACAAAATATTTACAAGTGCCCAACTGGAAATAGGCATTTAATTATTATATAAAGATTATTCAATATTAGAATTCGAATCCAAAGCTGATTTTTTCATAAATCCATCTGTTATTTCTTCGCAAATAATATATGAAGGGCGAGCGACATTGACAATGTCACTGAACGGTTATTCTCTCAAATAAAATCGATCTAAATGTATCGTCTCAAAATCACAATTCAAATGTATACAAATATTTTCTCATCTGGAGATAATAAAGCGAACATGTCAATTCAGGGGTGGTGGTTGGTTCATGATAGTATCTTAGCATCTGATCTATGATCAATCACTGGATTTTTCGTCTGGTTTACAGGACAGGCCGAGTTGTCGACGACCCTTGCAGCGATTTCGAGCAACGGTGAGTGTGGTCTTATAAGCCGTTTCAGTATTGATACAGTACGTATTTTAGTCATATGTTACACGATCAAGGACGGTTTAGATCTCCTTTCTGAATTTATAGAAGTAATTGTTGATTGAAAAGTGAGCTTTCTGGTTCATTAACTTCGAGACCGTCTACTAGTAGACGGCGGGGAATCAAAAAAGAGTCGCTAGAGTGGAATTCAATCAAACTTTGTACCTACATCGTTCGTTGTTTAATTTGAAAATAGTTATATTTTTGAAGCGATTTCACGTATATAGTCATGATCTTCGATTCATATTTCTTTGACAATATTCAAAATTGTGAAGAATTTCTTTTATTCTCAAAAAAAAGTCGATGGGAATGGAGATGCAACCTATCAGTCATACAGTTCATCCAATTTACTTCAGTTTCATTGAAATATTGGAGTATTTTCATTGTTAAGTACTATATATCATCTCGGTATTTTCCATAGCGGGATTGTGATAAACTTTGAAGAACTTCATACTGGCCTGCTCTCGCAAAATATTACCTCTCAAATATGCAAAAATTAGTGTAATGAACGTTTAATGAGTCGAGATTCCTAAATATTAATTAAAACGGTTTAGTCCAGTGGTCTTGTGTCAACCTCGATGAAAAATCGTATGGATTCTATACTTTGAAAGATATATAGTCGCCAAAGCTGAAGCTGCTGCTGATGTGGTTGAAACTATTGTTCAAGGTTGCCGGTCAGACGACCGCGTGTACCAGGAAGGCGAAATGGTTCGCGACATCGCGTGGAAAGCGGCTTGTGACAACTGCTTCTGCGCCATGGGCTCAATTCGCTGTGTACCCTTGGCCTGTGCCCCGCCACTTCAGGGCTGCAAGCCCATCGTTCGCAACGGCCATTGCTGCCCCTCTACTTACAATTGCAGTGAGTACCTATTGCGGTTAACTGCTCCATTCGCGATTTTTGTTTCGACTGATGCCTATATTTGATTCGAATTTTTCATGTTCTCAGGTGGCACGATCCAAGTAAAAGCAGCGCAGAACTACGCCTCCTATGCGTTCATCAGTAAGGACTATGCCAAATTTCGAAAAGAAAATCATTTTTTCGTAAGTATGATTTATTTATAAGTACACCGTTAGTCATAGGCATTTTAAATTATGGAATTGGATCTTCTTGAATATTGGGACAACTGGATTGGTGGTGTGGATTTTATACGGAACGTCCGGATTATTTTCGTGAATGAAAAGTGAAATCCAATCGAAATAGATTAATATCCCTACGATCGCGATGACTTTTAACGAATGCAGCACGGAGCATTTTATGAATTGCACTCGTCCCTCTAACGCGTCGTCAACGTAATTATTCCAGTCACTCGATCAATCCAAAACATGGATTTTCATGGATTTTACATGGAGTTTCGGTAGCGATTCAAAATATAACTCGTTATGTTATGTAGATTCTGATTGACGCGGATTTCGATGTTTGGTCTAGAATTAATTGCACGAGCTGTAAACTCGAACGCACACGGAGACATAGAAGATTGAAAATTACAAGTATATGACTCAATGAGACGCACCTTTATAATGACACGTCCAATTACGAAGCGCTCGCGATAATAATCCTAAAATTCTCTATGCTAACGAGCGCGATGTTATGAAAAGAAGCGCGCCGCTCGTTATCTCGATGAATTGATGGATCCAGCTGAATAAGCCATGAAAATTCATATTTTTTCATGGCCGGCCAGCCGGCGATTCAGGACGTGGCGCTATCGAGTGTCGAGGGCCGGGGTCATCGAGTTGTAAACGAGGCTCTCGAAGCGGAAGGCGGAGCCAAGCCAGAAATCATCGATGAAAAGCTCGCCTCGGCGACCGAATCAATCCCGACCCTCGAGACGGAAACGATGAACAACGAGATCCTGGGCGAGACGACGGATTATCCGAAGCATACAACGCGCGATCGAGACCAGCCCACCTCCACCGAGGTATGCATTTTCATTTCGAACTCTCGTTTCACCCTCCCCCCCAACCCCTCTTTCGCCAACTCCTCCTCCCCCTGCTATAGCCGTGAGCACCGAGTATTCTACGATCAGACCGGCTTGGTGAGTATTTCGCATATTCAAGAATTCGAATGCTCGGCGAAAATTCCAGTTCGAATTTCCTCTATTTTCCGCGTGAATACATCCGACGAATAGCGGAGATCGATCAAATTCATAACGTTAGTATCCGAAGAACAGATCTGAAGTTGTACGAAATCGATGTATAATTGTATAAAGCGACATTAATAATTGGCTGGAATTGACGCAAAATTGGCTTAGCCGTTGAGGAGCAGCGAGGACATGGCCGATCTATCGATTATGACAACGCGTGATCCGTTCTCCGACGAAGCGACGACCCACTACTACAGCCCACCCTCCGGCGGCTATCTCCAAGGGGACGTCAGCACGACACCCGACGACACTTGGACGGAGACGGCCTCGACAGAGAGGCTCGTGGATGAAGATGCCACGACGCAGACCATCAGTGTGATAGCACAAGTGGTGACGGGCTCGAGCTCCATTATCTCCGGCTCGACGCCACCCACCACCGACAACTGCACCAGTCGAGGGTATGCTTGCTAATTATATGTTCGGGTCTCGTGTTCATTAGTGGCTCGAATTCGTCCGCGGGCTCGCTCGAATTCGCGAATCAGTCTCATTTGTACAGTTATTAGTTTCATCAGTAATCATCCAAGCATTCAGTCGGGCAATGATGCGGTTATATTCATCCCGTTTTAGGTTCGAATGCCTCTGTAACTGGAGCATTCTGAGTCAAATCACCTGGCTGAGTTATCTGCGTGACTTCTTCGGATTTTTTCGTCATTTTATTTAACCTGTGAATTGAGGTATTTTTCGGTCATTTTTTAGAAAACCTCAATTCGCACCCGTTTTAAGTACATAAATTTCTTTCAGGGAAATCAAAGTCTCCCACTCCGTATATTCATCTCAAAATTAAAATGAACTGAAGTTTATTTCTATTTTTTTTTTTCATCTTGAACTTTCGCTTATTCACGAAATTGGAAAATAATTTTGTTTTATATCATTTTACAGAGCATAAAACCAAAATAAGACATATCCTGGTCAGAGTTGATTTTTTTATCTTTCAAACTGAATATTGCCAAAATCAATGAATTCAATAAATTTTAAATAAGATAAGAAATTGATAAGAAATTGATTTCGTCTCATTTAGATTCTGGGACAAATATTGGCTTGAATCTATGATTCCAAAAAATGAATTTTATGAATCGCATCATATTTACTATTTTCGTCAGTTACCCAATTTCTACTGTTTCAATCTTTCAATCTTAGAGGGTGAGGTATTGAATGAAATCAACAATTCCTCATGGAAATTTCGTTTTTGAGTCATTTTTGATAGAATAGACGAACAACAGAATTGATGAATAAATAATCCAATCGATATTCAAAATATGACTTATACAGTCAAATATATTTTGAGTTTCGAAATAAAACACTGGAAACGATACGTGAAACGCGTTCCATGCCGCATTCAATTCCCACCTTGAACTCCCATGGCACGTATAAGATTTTTTATTAATTCTCGAAACGACGCAGTAGAGTTTCACCGAACTCCGTGTTTTCAATCAAAAACGATCGGGGAAAAAATGTTAAAGTGAAATATGGTTACTGCACACAGACGGGAGCGGGAGAGCACTGCTCCGAGTGGCCTCGAAACGACTACTACGACGACGTCGTCGTCTATGGATCTCGAGACTACGACTGGCGTAACGAGTACGGCTCCGCCGACGAAATTCACAGTGCCGACAAGTACGAGCACGAGCGGCGCAATTGAAAAAGCCGGGAGCGACGAGAGCACGGCGAAGCCGACCACGAGGAACGGGGATAACAAAGGAGGACAGTCAGCCTCGGCCGGGCTGGTTGGCCCGCTGAAGGAGCCGCCGGCCGGACTGTCCACCTCGATTATCGTGCCGGACGACATGCTGGTGATGAACGTCACCGTCAAGACCAACGTCGCCGTCGGCAACCTCCTCGGCGTTACCATCAATCCAATCGGACTCAAGCCAATCCAGCCGGACGTCCACGCGCTGCTCAATATCACGCACCGGGCCAAGGGTGACGATTACCAGTACGATTACAGCGAGCCAACTCTACCGCCTTCGTTGCCCAACGTTAGGTGAGACACTTTTCCTTCGAGGCGATTTCTCAATTTTTGCCTTAATTTCGTCAATTAACGAGGTTGTACTTGAAAATCAAGCCTCCTTCAGCCGTCTTCAGCAACATAGTTTTGCTGACTCGTACTCCTCGAATGTGATTGAACAATTTCAACTTTGAATTGTGTATGAGTTTGCGTGCTTTATTTGCACTGAGAAATGCATGATTTTATTACTGTCAGTCTAACACTCGAAAAATGGCACCATGCGAATACTATGAACGTCGAAATCAATTTTAAACAACTGTCAAATTTGGAATGGTTCCAACCACATGACGATAATGAAATAGATATATAAAAAGAACGCAGGCTGAAAAGCAGGTAACAGTCAACCACAACACCAACACAGGTGCAGTTAGTTTTGTCGAAAATGAATAGCCTTACTTACATTAAATATATGTTTGTAACGTTGTGAAAAAGAAACAACTACCCCCAAATTGCAAACTGTCGGGAGAGGTTCTAATTAAATGTTAGCCCACTAATTGTTCCAAATTTGAATATTCGTCTGTTCCAAAACCGGCTGCTTTCAGACAATTACCCGTATCCAACCTGTTCCCGGGTTATCTGTGCGATGTAACGTCAACTGATTGGAACGATCAACTTGCCTCGTGAGCAGATCAATTCACGGTCGAGTTGAAATTCATTAACTCGTCACTTTATATAATGACATTTTCTTTAATAAATGTATGTCTCAATAGAAGACTCCAAGTACTTGAAATACAGCCAGGAAAAATGAGAAAAAGATTCTATTCGAGAAATAATACAGGATTAACAGTCATGAAATTTTAATATCAGTTAGATGAAAAACGAAATACATCACATTGAACTTAAGATCAGGTGCGAATTCATTAATAAATAGAATCCCATTCCAAAATTGCACTTTTCTTTCGTTTCACGTAAGATGGCATCTTTTTTATCTCTGCAAAGAAATAATTTTCTCTCTTTGTCACTTGACTGTAATGAGAGCCGGTTGTCCTCGAACCCGAAGGCTTGCAATCATTAGGTTTAATTTTAATCGACCCTATTTTCATTAAATGGTAAAGTATTCCAAAATATTTTCTGGGCCAAATTCTTATTTACATCTGGATAGAACTTATTTGGTCCTTTCATATGGAAATACTTTAAACTTTTATTGTTTGGGTCAACTCTCTCCCAATGTGGATAGCGATGTGGAAAACTGCAAATATCATTAGTCATTTATTACTCCAAGATGATGATTGTATCTATATCTTATAACATAACACATTTCACATTACCCATTAAATACAACTGAAGTCCAAAATTGAATCAGTTCGTTCTGCATAGACATGTCTTCGTTTGTTTTTGGACGGTTTATGATGATGGAATTCCCAAGCACAAGTAATGCATCATCAGTATGACACACGCCTTCGAATGAAAATTTAAATTAATTCTATGCCCATCGGACTTCTTACGTAATTCGATAAAACCAGAATAAACGCGTATGAAAAAATGACAAACCGTAATTTTCTTCTATATGACCCAAAATGTCAATCGCGCTACTATTAGCTCTGTAATCGTAGTAGTAGAACATGACTGGGCTTTTATTTGCTCTGGCTTGTTCCCTTACTGCTTTTTCAGCGTTGGCAACGAAAAATCTATCAGTAAGCATCTGGATCAAGATTGGTATAGTCTCTTTATTTATAGGCTTAATGTCAAAATAATGCTTTCGAATCTGTCGTGCAACAGCTGCGTGCTCTGCGCTGGGTATTGTGTAAAAGTACTCAAGCAAATATGGTGCTCTCGATTCCCAATTCTTATCAAGTTCTTCGAGCGCTGTTTTATTTTCCACAAGATCTAAACATGTTAAAGTTCAAATGTTGAATGCGTGGATACATAAAATTGAAGAAGTCAAATAGGTTAATTGATGGCAAACCTCCAATGAGAAAAATTGCTTCTTCGCTAACGATACCAGTTATCCATGGTACATCGTACACATTTCCACTTCTGATGATTTCAATGGGGGAACGATTGATGAACGGTTGCGGCGAGAATTTTTCCACGACCGGTCCAAATGGTACGATTTCAATCGAATGATTAGCCTGCGCGTAAACGTAATGTGTTCAAATGAAATATTCACAAGTATTCACACTCTTCATATGATTGAAAGAAATGCTTTCATTGTCATACCATTAATTTAGCTTGAGCTTTACCCAAATCTTGCACTGAGCATTCCTTAAGACATATCAGCATATTTGTCATGTTGGAAGTTGGGCAATTGACCAATTCACCCAATTTGATGGCTTTCTCCCGCGAGTTTTTAGCTTGCGCCCAATTATCAAAGGCAGTGCCACTAAGAGAGAGCCCCGTATGGAAAAGACCTTTTGACATGGGTGACAAGTAGTGATAATGAACACTTGCACCACCAGCGCTCAAGCCAACGAGCGTAATTTTTTTTGGATCGCCGCCAAAATACTCAATGTTTTTTGATACCCACTGAAGAGCGACGGATTGGTCCTTCAAACCCATGTTTCCAGATACCGCATCATCCTCAGTGCTCAAAAATCCAAGGGCTCCCATTCGGTAATTCATTGAAATGAATATTACGTCATGGTCTATCAGGTAGTGTTGTTCAGTGCCGTCAAGAATTCTATATTGGAAAGCACCGCCGTAAATCCAAAATATCACCGGTAAAGATTCGTTGGATTTCTTTTGCGGCACATAAACATTCAAATACAAACAGTCTTCGATGCCATGGAATTGGCCATTTTCTAAACCTGGAATATTAATGTATCCTACGCAAGAATCTCTGAATTTGTCTGCCACTAGTTCTTCTGGCCATGATTCTATAGGTTGAGGTGGCTATTCAGGAAATCCAAAAAATATCCCAATTTAATACGCTTCCATTCAACTTATTTATGTTATGTCTAGAAAATCTTACATTTCAATAAAAAAAGAGACGGATTATACTATTTTGTGTACAATGAAATGACAATGATTCAACAAATAACTTTAGCTATTTTAATTTCGTGAAAGAAAACCTTTTTTTTCAAATGTCTCCTAAGATAAACGTTTAGTATATTTAGATGCATACATTAATCTAAGATAAATTATGTTTCTCTATGAGAATTATGGCATTTCAAAAATAACTGTCCTTACTACTTACTTCAAATCTCCTATTCTCTATCGGTGGCAATGCATAAGGTATTCCTTCGTAAGCTTCATACTTCTGTCCTTTATAGGATAGTAAATGATGACCTCTGATTCTTCCCGATGAAGTTGATACTCTTGGTGAATCTTGTGAGTGGCTTAATTTTATGTAAAAGATTGTAATAATTACGCTTGTAATTAGAATGACTTTTGAGGTCAACATGTTACCACAGGAAAGGAGTGGTGATTAATGTAAAAGAAAAATAATTGTCGGTCTCTATATTTAAAGATTTCAGGAATGAGGTTATTTATAACCAATGCCATCAGAAATTCATTGCTATGCAAAGAATATTTCGGGATTGAATAAAGTAAAAGATTTCAATGTATACTGAATGTTATAATAAAGAAGTTTTAATTTCTTCTAATTATAGTCACTTGTACTAATATTGATAAATAATACATGGATGTATGTACATCTCAATTCTAAAACTGAGAGAAAATGGTCCACATTACGAACTCAAAATAAAGGCTAATTCAATTCAACTCTATGATCTATAAGAAATATAAACTGAATATCAGATAATATAGATCAAATGTTAAGCCCCAAGTTACGAAATTACCACTAATTATTTTTTATCATGCAAAAATCTATCGAATCTTATCAGTGACCGACAATAATTACGATATTTTTTGAAAGAAATTAATATTTGTCGATTTGCTGTAAAGTATGCCAATCATGATTAGTTATTTCATCATTTTTAATCAATACATTAATACATTTAGATTCTGGGACAATCATGATTAGTTATTTCATCATTTTTAATTGATACATGAAAACACATGGTGCATTTTTCAGTTGATGAAATCTGGCGATATGCAGACAGAAATATTTTCTAAAATTCTGAGTAAAGCCATTCATAAACAAAAATCAGACTCCAACCAAAATCAAAGGTCCCCTTGTCCTTTCAAAAAACGTATGCAACATTTAAGTTGTTTCTGTAGAATACTTTAATGAAGTTTCGACATTTTAAATGAGTTCACATTCAAGTTTTAAACTTTTCCCAATTCAAGCCAAGAATACGGTGATTCTTTTCCATTTTTAAAATTCGGATAAATTTGAACGAACTTCTACCATATTGGTCTGACTGAATTTTTGTAATTTCAATATTAGTCTAAATATTTTAATCAATCAAATGAGAATAATAAATGAGGATAATGTTTCATTATAATCTTACTATAGTTTAACGTCTGATTATATATAATAAGATTTGATTCCATCAAAACAATTCAAAGAAATTAAGTCATCCGCATAATTTTCTTTTGAACTACATTGTTATGGTAGATCAAAAATGTTGCTTGAAGTTGTTGATGATACCCTAGTATATTTTTTGCGTGTCTAATCTCGATGATTCGAGTTATATCCTTCGTTTTGTTTCATTATTCATTTGAGGCACACAAATCACCACTTGTGCATCTACAATTATTATTCGCGAAGAGTTTTCTTTACTCTAACAAGTGTTATTAGAAATGAGAAAGACTCAAAGTGCAATTTTACAAGGTTCCAGGAGAATTGGACTGAAATGAGTACTTCGAGTTTCAAAGCATTGGGCTTTTGGAAATTCTCAATGGTAAAGGGAGAAAAATCACAAAGTTCGAAGTACTCTTAAAATTGCATGACAAACTTGAATGAACTCTTAGTACTTGGGATTAATACGGCTTTCAACTCCGTTCGAAACTTTCTTTTTGAAAATGTCAATACTCTCAAATTGAATGATTCAAAATTAATTATAACTACGAAAGAATGATGCTGATATTCATCATCTCGAAGAAACATGTCCGCTCGAGAAAGTACGACAAGCCAGATTATTCAAATTTTAAATCAAATTAAGATTGTCGGCAAGATCATTCTTATGAGGCTGAATCGAAATTGCTAATGATAAATTATGTGAGGAATCAGCTTAAGCTCATTCTTATCTGATAATTCTCGGCGAGGCACTCAGCTCACTCTCTTTCTCTTGCTTATCGCGGAGATTATTCACGCGCGGGTAATACAAAGTAAACGGGGTGCCATTCCGCGGGTAATTTAATTAGCATTGGTAAAAAGCTTAAAGAGCAGCCGGGTAATACCGATAATTAGGCGAGATGGAGGGACGCGCGTTAAAGCTGCTCCTCTGCTCTGTGGCGCAGGATAATCCCGTTCGTGGCGGCGGACGCGCTGGTCAAGGACAAGGACGACGAGAACGGGGTACCTGCGGCGGTGACCGGATACCCGGCGAGCGCAGCCGCCGTGCCGCCACCCGATCCCGCGCCCAACGACGACAACTTCTATGACATTGTCACCCAGCCAAGCCTCTTCAACCCACCCGACAAGACGGAAGGTGATATTCGTTAATTCTGTACAAACTGACCGTCTTCATGTTTTTCCCATGATTTTATCGTACAAAATGGGGCCAATTTTCATGCCAAGGAAAAACGCTCTTCTACTAAAATGACTCAGATCGTGTTGTCAGTGCTTGTAGTTTGAAAATATAGTCACTTCTTTCAAAATTGCTGTGACCTTGAAACCTTGTGCACGTCTGTTTTTCCAATAAGAATTTCGATATTTACAAAGTTTCATCTGCCATATTGGGACACTTGGAATTTCGTGAATCTAACAATAAACTCGTAACTATTATTATAAATGATCGAGCATTGTAAGTGTGGAATAAATTGTTAAAGATAGGAAAAATATACTCCTATATTTTTAGAGGGTCAATATTAATAACGCTATTTGTGTTCTTTTTAACAGAAGAAGCTTTTTTCTTGGCGTAAAATTAGTCATGTTTTTACAAAAAAAAATCGGATTAAAATCATGTTTTTTCAAGTAAAGTTGTCACAAATACAACATAATTGATATTTTCTGTGTTTATGTGCGTTTCTGTCCCATAGAGCGGACTCAAAACATAGAAAGTTTTGTCATGATATAGAAACTGATCAGGGCTTTGTCGATATTTGTGACTCAAAGTGACTGTAAGCATTTTTCTGACTCAGACAAGAGACAAAGCATAGAATATATTGGATATTTTATATAAAAATAAATGGATATTTCAACTGAAACAAATCTTCGTCCGATGAAATACAAGTGTTTTATTGTATCTTATTTCACGTTCAACAGGTGGCTTTGTGCCAAAAGAGCCGTCCTACTACGACCCACTCTTCCGTCCGTCAAACATGAATTTAGAAATTGGTACTGGAGTCACGGTGGCACCCGACATGCTACCACCGGTGCCGAACTCCCATAGGAAAAATGACGGTAATCACGACTATCTTTGACCTTCGCAATCCTTGCCCGTGACAGTTTACTAATTAGTTGTTCTATTTCATTCAAGTATTACTAAGTAGTTGCCTGTATGAGGAGCGAGAGTACAATCACGGACAGCTACTGCCTAGTACAGCGCTCTGCAAAGTATGTATATGTTATTATGGAGAGATCGTGTGTACGGATCGCAAGTGTCCGCCTCTGAAGATTGGCTGCAAACGAGTCAGCAATCCTAACGATAAATGCTGTAGCAAAATAGTCTGTGGTACGTAAAGCAAACAAAGTCTTTTTATAATCATATAACTACGACCCTTGGCCATTATTAACACTCGGGGAAGTTTCCGGCAAAAGTTGCTGGTAATGCTGGAATACGCAGTCTGTTTGTTTTTGCTGGACTGGACGTAAAGAACGAAGTATCTTGAACGGTAGGATTGGAATCTTAAGCCAATGAAAACAAACTTTTAGAGGTTCGAAAGTTTCGACGGGTATGACAACGTTTTACGGAAGTAGCATTTATCCTAGATAACGATAGCTTGATATAGTGATTCTTTATCCGAATTATCCCTTATAGATTATATACGTGAGTACATGTGTCTTATATCTATTCACACAAAGTTTGGGCAACTTTTATGATACGAGTCACGGGGCCAATGACTAATTTAACTGACAGATTCGGCGCGACTGAAAGCTCACTCCTATGTTACGCCGGGATATATTGACTCGGCGCGCGTGCTTAGTATCGCGAATTCTGAGCCAAGCTTGTGCTTATAGCTCGGGAAACCGAAAAGCAAAAAATAATATTCCTGTTCTGGGTGACTTCGCTTGAAGTATTCGTAAGACGAGTTATAGAGAGAGAAAAAAGTAAAAGAACCGTGGCTTTATCCGTGACTTTAATTAAGCCTAAAACTATTTTAGTGTTGATAATTTGTGGTCTAACGTTGTATAGATTTTGTTACACATTTCTTCCAGTAGAATCACGATTTCTGCGTATTACTAGACCATAATAAATTGATAACTCGTAAATTAATTTTTCGTCCCAGCGGCAGTAAAGTGCCTACTTTGCGTCCTGGCGTTTGCAAAGAATGGCACTTTTCTGCCGCGGGGTACGAAAAATAGTACATGCACCTCGCTCATCTAGGCTGTTTCGGCACGCGCTCGGATCGCAAACGTTTTTCGTGCCGAAATCGCCTAACCTCGCTTAGGTGCATAATATACTATGATCCGTAAGCTTGCCTGTTCTTCCAAGGACTTTTATTTGTTTTTTATTCTCAAGTTGCAATGTAGAGAACCCATTCACTTGAACAAAAAAGCAATGAATCAGAGTACGCCGGGTGAGTGGTTAGTGCATGCTACGAGGCGCTGAGGCATAATCGAGAATTCAGCCTTTTAAAAATTTTCTTTCCCAATAAGTCCAACTGGATATTATTTTTATGACTCTAAAGTATTGTTTGAGCAAAAAAAATGATTTTTTCTAGATCTTCGAGTTATGTTACCTCTCAAGTGCACCAGCGACTTCATGAATAAAAGCATTATGATAAGGCATTGCAAGAGTGCCGAATGACTATTTATCATTGATAATACATTTTTGCGTTGAAAATTTCATTGAACAAACTTGTTATTAATTCAAGAATTTATAAATTTCTGAGGGTAATCGCATTCTTTAACAAAATTATTTTAACTACATTAACATTTTTGGGCATGAAAACTTGAACAATAAAACCCCGCAAAACGACCACGACAATGAATAATGATACGAGCGACGTGTGCTTTGCGCTTTGCAGCGGACGACGAGGAATCGCCGACGGTGGTGCTGGACCGAGTGGACGAGGTGGCGTCTCTGCGCCACGAGCCAACCGTCTCGTCGGACCCGTTCCGCGACGTGATAAAGACGGAGCCGGCGCCGGACCTGCCCTCCTTGATCGGCGACTTGATGATGCCGTACCTCGTCGAGCACGGCGGCGCGACCACGTCTCAAGTTCCTAGTCAGCCGAGCGGCGGCGACGGCGGCGGTGCCAGCTTGGACGAGCGGCTGGCCGTGTCATCGCCGTCGAGCGGCGACGCGGACGTCAGCCCGAGCCCGACCGAGTCGTCCCGGCCGGCGAGCAACGTCACCTTCACCAACCAGCCCGACTCGATCTTCTCGCTGGACGGCCTCGGGCTATTGGACCTGCTGTTCAGCGAGTCGCCGGCCGAGTCGGCCCAGACCACCGACAGCACCACGTCGTTACCCTCGTCAACGTCGCCGAGCAGCCCGTCGTCGAACTCGAGCGAGCCGGCCGACGGGCCGAGTGGTCTGCTCAAGCTCGCCGGCTGCAACATCTACGGGCGCATGTACCACGTGGGCAGAATCATTAGCGAGCTGTCGAGCCCGTGCCTCGAGTGCCGCTGCACCGAGATCGGCGTGCACTGCGCCAAACTCGCCTGCTGATGGGGGGACGCGCAGCTTCATTCGCCGGCAATTCAAAGTAGCGAGCGCGGCCGACTCGACGAGGCCTGTCACCGAGCAGCGTCGGGGACGGTTTCGCCAAATTCCCCATCCAACATCCCTCGTGCTCTGGGGATTTCTTTTGCCCCTACCATCCGTCCCCAGCATGTCACTCGGGGATCGATCGTAACGACGATGCGAATTATTATGATAAGTTGTAGAACGGCTCGGCGTTCATTCCGCCGAGTAACCCGGTGGTGGTGGTTTTGTACAAACGCCCAGTAGTACAAGTCAGTGAGCTGTCAGACGGCGGCGGCGGCAGATAACACGCGAGACTTGGAAATCGATCGAGGAGCTTTCAATAATTTTATCAAGACTGATGAACTTTGGCTCGGAAGAGCTTATTAGCGGTAGAAGTATACTATGATTATAGAGATTGATCTTTGAATTATATATTATTAATTAATTACAGTGTTATAGATCGTGTTGGATACTTATTTCGCGATTGAGAATCGTCAAATTCGCGTGTCTATATATATATATATATATATATAAATATCATCAAAGGAGCCACGTAGAGTTTCGATGATCCAATCGTGAATGTATCCAATTACTTATACCAATATTTTAAACTACACTCACTTCGTATCGAGAAGAAGCAGAAAAGTCGACATTTTCATAGCTGCAATTACAACGATTCGAATATTGTGTAAATTTATTCTAAAATGATTCTATCATGACTTTATTCTAAACTACCTAATGAGGCCAGTAAACCTTGCTGGTGAAACGTCGCATCAATTGAATATGTGGTGGATTTTGTGATTATTCCTTTTCCACTTCACTCTGGATTAGCCCTCAAAGATCGACCATTTACACAATATTTGAATCCTGGAGGGTGCACACTACAATATTACAACAAATCGATATCGGCATTGAATTGCGATCGAATGAAATCTCGCCAACGTTAATAACGTTATAATTTGGCAAATCGCAGAAACTGTTGTTCAATTATGGTTTTGAGTTGGAAATTGATCTCAACAATAATTGGCACGATATTAAATGGTTTTCAAAATTTCCGTTCCCGATTGTTGTCCAAGGGGTAATTAAAATTTAATTACATCCCAATTAGCAGATGTGCCAATATAATGTTATGTATGGCGTAATTATATGCTGTATACGCGTACCCGTTATTCCCGTTATGTGGGAAAACGAATATAGTATCGCGGAATATGGTGCTTGAGTGGGTATGCTCTTATTACTTAATTCTAGTTCATCATCGCATTTCCAGCATATATTATTGTCCTAGGATGTATTTTTAAATGATGAACTCCTTTTGTTCCATCGAAATGTACTGTCGTGTATATGTTATTAGAAAATAATATTTATTTTTATCTTACGTTCGACGTTTTTTTTCAATTTCCCCGCAAACAAGGGCATTTTGGTGTAGGCACATCAGTATAGCACGGAATATCTTGAATATGTCAATGCTTCTTCATTTGCATATTTTTCCTTGGGTAATTTCGATGAAAAATTTGTGAAGCTGTCTCGATCCAGATCAACCTATATAGATTCACAGAAGGGAGGAGGTGGAATGGCAGCCGAAGATCCGCGGGAGAGAAAAAAACAATTGGACGGGCAACCAAAACAAGTGCGGCCGTTGGGAATTAATTGTCGAAGCGAAGATGAATGACGACGAGGAAGAACGAGAAGTAAAAGGATCGCCGAGTGAATCGACAGAATAGAGTCTGAGTAGTGGAGCTTTGTCGGCGGACTATTGCCCCCGGGGCGAATCATTTAAGCGCACGTAACTCGGAGACAATGTATAAGACAGGCGGTATATACACGTAAGCCGCTGCAGCATGCCGCATATAGAGGCTTGTATAATAATAACGTGCCACGTTTAATAAAGGTCCGCAATGTTTCGTCCTCTCTCTCCGAGGCATTCGCTCCCCCCCCTCCCCCCTGTCTCTCTCTCACTCTCTGTCTCTCTTTCTCTGTCTTGCACCCGATGCTCCATTTTCAGCTTGCACACAGTAGCAGCCGTATAATCCGCGGCGCGCCCGCGCCGTACAGTAGCAGCGGCGGCAGCAGCAGCAGCCAAGAGCCCCCTTTGTCGTCGAGACGAGGCGCCATCGCCGCGGCCCAGCTCCTTTGTCTACAGCGCGTTATCGGCGACGCCAAGCTCCACCGCCCGACTACTCCCTTATCCTTTATCTTTCATTAATTCATTATTCCCCGCACAACGGCACAGCGGCACAATGGATTTGGAAACCGGTCGAGACAGAATGAGAGACAGAGAGAGGGATGGAGTGTGTTCGAGACACCCAATTGGCCGGCTGTCGGCCTTAGATTTCTTACAAGCTCACCTATCAAACTGTGACCAACTGTCTGCGCTTCATTGAAGTGTCTCTGTAGCATCACATGCCTGCGTAACGATTCGATTGGCAAATTAAGATTGATGAGTATGCAGTCACTTGAAACCTTACAGTGAGAAATCAATATGTGAAAGTGGATTGAGTGGAACTGCAGTTGATTTTTCACGTGATCATAGTGAATTTCGTTTTTCGTGAGTTTTGTAAGCAGACATTCACCGCTAATTTATGTAAAAATGTTTGTTATCAAAATTCATGGAACTAAAGTGAAAATTCACTTCCATTACGTAGAAAATTAACTGCATTCCACTCGATCACTCATCCGCCTTCATTCATTGATTTTCCAATCTTTCACAGAGCATTTCAACTGTAATGGAGAGCACTCACGTCGAAATTATAGTGGAAAATAACGCTCTTTACGTTTTTCCAACTGTAGAACTTACAGAACTATTTTAACGGTTCCGCACACGGTGAATGCATTTACAGTTTCAGCTTGTGCACATGGGCTGAGCAAATGAGATGCATTTAAACGAACCAGATTGAAGTCCAATCGATTTGACGCAGTAAGAGTACTCAAATAGATTATTACGGTTTGTAGCGAAGGATCGATACACCGAATAACCGCCATTAACATGAACGATAAATCATTTTGATCTGTTATGTCGGATCAGATTATACAGTGTGTCAGCCAACAAGCTGTGTCCGCGCGTTTATAGCGCAAAACTTTAAGAATTAACGAGCTACCGTTAAAATTTTATGTACCACCAGTAAGAAGTAGGTTTATGTCCTCAAAACACACGTTTACTGGGGTGGAAAACAGGGGCAAAACCTCGATTTTTTAGGTGACACGTTACCTAATAATTAACTTGAACTTCTCCCAGCGCAGTATTGTACTTCAGATTTACCGGGGGCGCGCGAAACAAATGAGCGTCGAAGTTTTTGTTTCCAAGAGCAAACGAAACTGCGTTGTTCCCGTTGATTCGAAAGTTTAGTCGCAGATAAACGGAACGGAACTACGGGCGCAGTCGAAAAAAAGACTACCACGCGCGCCGTTCCCCATTAATCAAAGATAAAATGCGAAAAACTTTTGTTGATCAGTCGATTGAAACTACTTAAAACTCCCTTCCAACTCGCTTGCACACGTTCGAACAAATACCGAGTGCCTAAGCCGGCATAACTACGTGAAATACTCCCGAACAGGCCGAGACGAGAATTTATAATTGAGATGGAGCATGGACTTTTCCCGCAGATTTTGCGCGTCAACAACTTTGTTTTATGCTCGGCGAGCGTCGTCTCGAAGAAAAGAATTACCAGCGTAATGAGATCTGCCAGACTCGAGAACAGTTGGATTTATTCGCAAGATTCGAATTACTGCCCCCGGACGAACGAGCCCAATTTCTGTTTTGAGCGATTCCAAATCGCGGGCTTCTCGGGCTTTCACGGCGGAGGTAATGGTGAAATTGGTTGTCATTTGCTGCAAAATCTATACTATTCTGTGTGGACTAAATTACTGATAATGTATCCTGCGAGCTTGGAGCTTGTTTGGCCAATGGCAAATTCGCCCGGTTCTGTATGTAACTCGTTCTGTACATATTTGCCGGAGAAGCCGTTTCCTCATACTCTCAAAATCTCAATTTGATACTCTGAACTTCTCGCTCAGACAATTTCGTGACGAATGTTAATCCAGTTGTGAATCTTATATCCGTGACTTCAACTTACCTATGTTTACAATCCGTCTGTAACTCAAAGAAAATAATATTCATTACATCGTCGTAAACAGCTGTCCAAAGGATGAGAAGTATATATACACACTTCGTGCTCGACAAGTTCTAGATTGAAGAGGCAAATTCTTGTGATTCGCGCATTTGAGCCGGCATAATGTGATATTTACATACAGTTTCGCAGCAGTCCATGATAATATTTCTCAATTAATAACTCGCGACACGACCAATGAAAAAGGTTGAAACGCGCTAATATAGCAGAGCCAAAATCGATAATAGCACAATTAAGCAAACTAAGATTAGCGTTACATCATTTATTGCGCCCGTTTCCATTTGGTTATAAACCATTGGTCGGCCTTAATCCGCGCATTACGAGCTTGGGCATTTGCGTTTATAGGCGAGCATAGTACGCGCGCGTGCATGTACATACCTGCATACCATCGACGATAAATTCACTTTGAAGTCTCATACACTCGGCTACTGTGGCCGATCCTCTTTATTCGATGCCCGGCAGACCGGCGAAATTGCTTCGTACAATGCTACTGTGCATTGCTACGATCGCAACGGGACGTATAAGAATATATATATATATATATATATATATATTTATTAGGGATAACGTGGTCGGTTCATTTAGCACACCTGCATCTTTTTTCGTTTATTCATTTACTTGTTTATTGATTTATTCAGTTTTACTTTTAGCGTCGATCGTCGACGTTATACAATAGATAATAACGGCTCTTACCTGTATACGCACGTGCGCGCACCCAGTCACACGAGTTATACGTTATATATCGGAGGTGATCGTATATGTACATCGTATCTCATATAGTTACGTAAATGTACATGTGCATATATGCATGTATACAGAATTCTATCCATACATTAATGATGCATATGTATATATATAATTTACCTCTAAAATCATCACAGCCAGTTATTTTTCATGTTATGGGAATCGATCGTCGAATGACAATGACACGTACTTACAGCTTTCTTTTCCTTCTTTTTCTTTCTCCTCAATCATCAACAATGAAACGCACTCTGTCATTTTAAAAAATTTCTTCTCATTCGCGCTCTTTCATTCAATCTGATAGCGCGCGATTACACATTGAGAAACGCCATACTTTTATTTTTTTACATATTTTCAACGTACCGTATCCGATGTCGAATGATTATATAGTTGCATGATGTCTCTTACTTTCTCTGACAAACCCTGAAGGGAGTCCCCTGAAATCTTCATCAGGAAAAATCATGAAAAAAGTACTCGTCACCAGAAGTTGAACCCTCAGAGACAGTTTTTCCCGGACAAAACTTCATCAAGGATGATATTTTTGAATGACAATTCAGATTGCAACGTGCAATATAAAATTTCAAAGATTCATTACATGTACAAATATTTTGCCATCAAAAATGTTCCCCTCCGTCGGCAGTTTTCCTTCAATGCAACTTTTTATCAGCTAATGTAACTTTTTTTATATTTTCACAACTATGCACAACATCGTGATCATTACCGTAGAAGCTCCACCTTGACATTTAATTTTATTTTTAATTTTTACATAATCTTGGCAATAGTCGTTAAGTTTCTATTTTACACAATGAGTGAATAATGCAATAAAGTTTTCCTCTTAGCAAATAACGTTCTTTTTATTCAAAAAATTCATCGATTCCGTTTCTCTTAATTCTACGAGGGAAATTTTTCATTTTCTTGAATATATTTCTTAGAGGTTACTGATCAGATCTACCTCACCATTTCATATAACACTTCTTTTTCCAGAATATTTTCTTCAGTTGAACAATCGAACGTAAGGCGAAGATCAACTGCATTCGCTAAAGTATAACATTATAAACGCATAATCCATGCAAACTCAATCAATACCGAGTACACGCTGAAATTCCCTAAAATTTCCGTGGCTATAATATTCAGCTAACTTTCATATACCACACTGGTAGAATATGCATATTTCATCTAACGTCATTACATTTTGTGAAGTGAGCGTTATCTAAAAATGAATATCTAACAATTATGATGGGCTGTCAATTAATTTCGGCAATTAATGCTACTTTGATTTTCAGCCGGGATATACTCAAACTCGAGATTCCGGCTCGCTAATTATACTTGTAGTCGAATGGCACTGGTATTGCTGTAAATTACCACAGAATCTGACACGACTTGACGCGAATTTCCCCCGTAATTAGGGCTTTAAAGAGAACCTGTTGCGGGGGTAGAATTGCCGCATTGAATTTCGTTACAAGATGTCGTCGACGTATGTACAATACCATTCCGCATGGACAAATTCAGTACAGTCTCCCACCGGCTTATTTGAAGGGTAAACAAAAAAATAAGTTCATCCGGAGACGCTTGCGCGAGCGACTCGACCGCGAGTCGAACACTGGCAGTGAATAGTTCACGGTTAGGAAAGTATACATCGCCTCTCTCGGTTCAATAAAACGGCAGCGACAATGTAATAATGGGAAATCGTCGTACAAAACTTGCAAAAGATCATGATAACGAAATGTACGAAGAAATAAAAATTACGCCACAAGGTGAGTGTGATGGAGTGTGAATTCGCGCCTCGGCGTTCGATCGCCAACGGACAAGCTGGCGAGGGGACCGAGCGAATTGTCGGGAGAGGTGACATATCTGACCGTGGGCGTCTCACTCGAACACCGCGTCGACGGCCTGGCGAATCTTGACTATGAGGAAGGATCGCTTGCAGAACTGGACGAACATGTGTATCCTCTGTCAGGAGGGCTTCCTCAGCTGGGGCAGGGCGATGAGATAGACGTTGCCGAGGATCGCCCCGACGACGAGGAGGATTATGCTGACCGCCGAGCAGCACCTCACGAAGCGCACGAAGCTCAGGCCGCGCGCGTCCTTCTTGCTCTGGCTGGGGAAGATGGCCAGGCCGAGGAGGGGGCCCGCCAGGGCGCCAGCTCCGTGCGCCGCCCAGCCCACCCGGCCGCAGCCCAGCAGCTCCGGGACCGGCAGCGACGCCACGTCCGCCCCCGCCAGCATCAGCACCGCCGCCAGCCGCCAGCCCGCGTAGCGCACCTCCCCGTGGCACTGCAACACACACGCGTCAAACACTCGGTTCCGCTCCATTTCGAACGGCTCTCGCGGATTCTCAACGCTCAACTGATCAACGACATGTTCGTCAGGTGGACCAATACGGCTTTTAGTTCTTTCGACGGGACGGGGAATCTATGTGTGTTTGCGAGTCAAGTTTCACTGGTCGCAGTGAAATGTCAAATTCTCATCGAGTGAAAGCACGTTATTTAGACACGATAAAGAGCAAAAAATTCCCTTCCAATTGTAGCCGTTTCGACAGAGTAACGGGCAAATTGTTTTTTTTTCTGGAGCAAAAATTATTTTTGTTTGACAAAATTTCAAACTCTCGTGTCTACTACCTACCTCTAAATAAATAAAAAGATCTGTAGTAGACGTGTTCTACAAGATCACGGTCGAACGATGTCACAACATAATTATGAAACTACGTTGTTCTGGGGATTATAACTATAAAACAGCTATTTCATATTTCCGTATATTTTTTTTCAAACGAGTTGTTTTATATCTACAAAATGTGGGGAAAATGTTGATGTGATTTTAATTTATGAAAAATTATATCCGGCGAAAATTCCACGGAGACCTTTTGTATTCCACATCGACTATTTCAATTTTATGCCCCGGGTCATTTTCCATACACTTGTCTTGCTCATATTTGAGTGTATATTCACTATTATTTTTTAGCTGAGCAATTTTAAGCGATCAAAAGTTACCGTTATTTTTAATTTAGAAAACACGGGTTTTGTTTGCGACCCCAAATCTATCACTATCTATCTTGTGTTGAAAGATATTTCATTATTTTCAACTTGAGCTAATACAGAGAGAAGTCTCCGCCATGACGGCAAGTACCATCAAGGTTTTCGGAACCCCGATAACGTTGCTTGCTTTTTCCACAGAGCACACAATATAATATATATATTATACACACAACGCATAGAAATCCACGATGCCGCTTTACATACTTTCAAGGATATTGGTTTTCGAGGATTTTCAAGCCCATAAATTATAATTCAAATCTCAAGTCGCTTTTTGTTGGATAAAAAAAATATTTTTCGAAAAACCGCGCGAATTGCATTGCCAACCGTCCCGAGTGCCGTGCTTCAAAATACAAGCATATAACCAGCTGAGCCACACGGATCGAGCTGGTTTCAGAGAAACACGGACCAATTCCATAAAACTTTGCATCCGAGACTATGAAATAACGATCATTCAGATGGGTAAGTATGAAGATGTTTCACCTGATCTGTTGGCAATGGCTCGTATACATTATAGTCCCATTATCTCGGTTCCATGGCGCTGACTTCTCTGTTCTCTCGATTCGGGCCGTGTTTCAAAATGAACAAGGGCCCCGTGATTGCTTCGTATTTTCATAATCCACAACCTCATTGATAATCGCTTTTACCGTTTACACGCACCAACAAATGTACCACCTTCCGTTACTCCCGTCGCTACAGAGCATGAATTAATTGAGAGTTTCCCAACTCGAGAGAACATCCAAGATGATTATTTCGGCTCGACTCGAGGAGACTTGCCCGAGTTTATATTGAAGTAAACACGTCACGCGTGCGTCTACCCGCCACAATGAATTAATCACACATGTGATCCGCGCACACGTGTTCTCACGTGTAGCAAGAAGCCACCCCGCCACTTCCAACAACCGGATGCCGACTAACCCGGGCTGATGGAGCCGTACTTTCGTTCGATTCAATCAAAATTTCATCGCGATCGAATCCGGATCCCAAGACCATACGACGTCGTCCTCGTTGGATGCGGCTCATTGGAAAAATAAATTTGCCCGGACGATCGGTCTCCCGGAGCCGAGCCGAAATACAAGGGACGCTCGCGGAGTGGTGGCCAAAAATTCCCTTCGAAATCAGCGTAGCGAAAGAATTCCAACGTATCTCCTGCCCCCGCCTCTCTCGCTCTCTCTCTCCCGCAAAAAAACACGTAAGATATTACGCTCACCGGTGTATCTGTGAGCTAGAGGGATAGATAAAACGGCGAGAGGGAGAAAGAGCGAAGAGTGGGGGGTACGGCGTTGCTCCCTCGGGGTCGTTGAATAAAATTTCACGCGAGGGAGCGCGGTTCGGGTTAAAAAGAGAAATATGACGCGCGCGTATATATAGGGATGGGTGGAGGAAGGCGCGCAGGGGCGACTCACCAGATAAAGATGAGCGAGGTGGCTGGTGAGGAGCGCGTACACCCCGGCGGAAGCGCCCACCAGATAGAGGTTCGGCTGCAGCAGCGAGGCGCCGAGAGCGCCGCAGACTCCGCCGCCGAGATAAATCGTGCCGACTGCGAGCCGGCCCTGCTCCACCTGCACGCAACACACCCGCAAACTCGCACATGTAGATATACATATGTACGTATGGATGTAGCACCCGATTTACTCGATTTCATCCGTTCGAACGCGCCCGGCCTCGTTTTCGCCTCATATCAATCGAACTCTTTTCCCGCCGTCCTCCGCGAGTCGACTCATCACGCTGGATCACGTGAGAATACGACTCGCTGACAAAAACCCAATGGCGAAAATCGAACGAGCGAAAGTTAGTTTCGACACGAAGATTTCAAAATTGAACGAGTGGTTTTTCTAATTGTACCTTTGTATGAAAAATAAGACAAACTGGTCCTTTTCGATTTCTTCGCTTTTGCTGCTGCTACTTCTACTGCTACGGGAATTATATACGCTACACGAGTATGAATATATATAGGGGCTACGATTTTTCCAAAGTCCCGATAAGTCTTTTCGAATGAGTTTCGCTCCCTGAAAAATCCTCGAAAGAGCGATAAATTTTCGTAAAAAATCTCTCCTCCTAGGAGCTTGATTTGTGTGGCACGTTCGATATTCCGGCCGAGAGAACTGATCTCGGGGTAGTGTAGTCGCGACCGATCTTCGAAAAAGCCGACCCGACGGCGAGTAGAATCCGCACCGCGAATAGAATTATCGATCGGAACCCATACCGCGCCGTTGCAATGCCTAATTCCGTTCCGTCCCCGTTTCGGACCGGCGGATCGAAAAAGGCTTTTCGCCGATCGAATCTCCCGTCAAAATCGTCGCGATCGGGAAAAAGAGTTCGCGCCGTTCGCGGGCAACGCGACGCTGTGCTCTTAGGGTCCCCCATCGAATTTGCCGAGGCTCGAAGCGCGAAAACTCCCGGGATGAATTTTCGACGAGCTTATACACATTGAATTGGCGTAATTGGGCTTACCTCGAGCGGCGTGGCGAGGACCAGCTGAATGAGCACGTTGAGCCCGAGGTGAAGAGCGTTTGAGTGCAAAAGCATGTAGGAAATAAACCTCCAGCCCTGGATTCGCTGCCTCGGATCGTACACGAGCCACTCGCGGAGCATCGCCTCGTCGCCCAGCCAGTGGACTGTTATCTGAAAGAACGAGTTGCGTTTGTACCCTTTTTTTTCCTCGCCCCTTTATCCCCCTTTGCCGCCGCTTCGCGGCACTTTTCCCTCTTATTTTGGCCCGTCTCGCCTGATAAACAGCGGCGCGCACTCCCCCAGAAGTGACCAACTTTCATTACCATCCCTCCGCCCTTAAAGCTGAGCTACTAGCCCACGCTGGGACAGGGCGACGCGGCTCATGCGAGTATACCCTGCGCATTTGTAGCTGATGAAGAGCGAGGACGCGCCTCGCTCGGGAAGCTCATCAAGCTCCGGCGGGAAACGAGCTATTGTATTATTTCGACGAGCGAATCAAGCCGAGGTTGGGAGACAGCCGAGGGTACAGGTGAAAAAAGCGTCGCAACTCAAGGTGCGCCGTTGTTTTTTTTTCTTGAAAAAGTCACGGTAAACAAAAAGGACAAAAAAAAAGGGCGGACCGGTGGAAAATCCCCCCGCCCCCGGGGCCCATTGTGGCAAACGTCGAGAGGGAAATCCGCTGCGGGTGGGGGCTTCGGCAACAGACGTGCATGAATAACAAAAGAACAGCTTTATCAGGGAAGGAAGGTGGGGGGGAGGCGGGAGAGAATTGCGACGGCTGGCATGGTGTACTGCAGGTAATTCCGACACAGCCCGCGGAGCTATATACATAATACACGCGCACCGGGTGAATCGGGGGCCCTTGGCGAGTAGATCTCCGGCGCGGCGCCACGCGTAAATACATACCCGCGCGAGTCGCAACAATGCCGATTGAACCCGCCCGCCCTGCTCTACCCTTAACCGTGCACGAGGGCCCGGACGGGAAGAGCTCGATCCTTCGAGGGCCGTGGCCGAGGAGGCCCCCGAGAGCCGCGTGCATTATACGCGACGGCCGCCCCTGGCCCTCTCGGCTAATTAAGACGGAAGAGTTCGCGGGCCGGTGGCTGGCTGGCTGGCTGGCGTGTGTAAACTCGAGTAAATAATTATCACCGGCGCCCGCAGCGCCGGAGACGCCGTTCATTATTTACCTCCCCGGGCCACCCCCTCTCGCGTTTCTATCGCGTCGCACGGGGCATATTCTATATTTTCATCCCGCGCGTCCTTTTTTGGATGGCCGTTGCGGGGCCGCACGCGAGCGTGGCCGCGGCGAAGCTTTTTCCCGATTCGCCGCACGTGTTCGACCGCGGTCCTTTTTTTCCTTTTTTTTTTCACTTTTGATTCTACTGTTTTTTTCCGCTATCTGCCACGCAGCGACGGTTATGCTGCGAAAGTCAATTATCGCTTCCTGACGGATTAATTCGGTCCAACCATTGTTCGTCGGCGAACTCTCTGTCTCCCGTGCGCTCCGCGCACATATATACACAAATCGAATTAGCGACACTTGGAACGTATGATGTGGCGATTCTTCTCCGCTGCTGTGACGTATTTTTTTTTTTGCCTCGCTGGACTCTCGTTCGTTACATCCAGCACGAGCATCGGAATCCGCCGGGATCATTTTGAGTGGAGGATTTCGATGGGGCGACTCGATCTCGCGTATGCGCGCATTTTCAACGCGCACGCTACAAGACGCGCGAGTATACCAAACGAGCGAATCGCCGGAAGCCGCGCGATAAATTCCAACGAATATTAATCCGTGCTTGATAAATGTTTCCACCGGGCTTGACCCGCTTTAATCTCCATTCTTCCCTTTGCATTATATACAAAGACAACAAGTTTATTCGGGCCAAGCCATAACAACCCGTTTAGCCCCGAAGAAAAAACAATGGAGGCTCTGGAGAGTGCACAATTGCTTCTCTCTCTCGCACTCTTTCTCTCTCTCTCTCTCTTCGTTTGGTCTTTCATTGAAAATGCAAAGCTGTAAAAAGCGAGTAGGAGCGCGCGAGGGGGAAAGTTTTTAATCTGAAAAGTGTGCTGCGCGGCTGCTGAAATCGACCCTGTTAATCGTCCCACGTAAGGAGCAATCCCCGGGTCGAGCAAGAGAGAGAGGGAGGGGGTGAGTAACGAGCGCACGTTACCGACAAGGGAAAAAGCATGTATAATGGCGCGGAGAGGCCGTAATCCTCGACGCTTATTACATTATGAGCTCAAGGCGCTCGTTACATCTATTTCCGGTGGCTAGTGGACCCTTTGTGCTTGGGCCGCGCGGCCCGACTAAACCCTCGCGCCGACCATCTCTCTTTCGCCCCTCATTTGCCGCGCGTCTCCTCTTTGGCCTCATCAGCCTTAAGAATTTCACCTCCTCCGCCTCGTTACACTTGTACTCGAGAATTTGCCCGACCGAGTCGCCTCCCATCCGCAAACAGAGCTCGCCTGACGGCCGCGACTCCGAACGCGGTCGGTGTACAGCGTACTTCTCAAACGCGATTACATCGCGGGCGAATCGGACATTGGAAAGCGGGAGGAATCTGGCCGTCGACGCGCAATTTGCGACTGTATCCGCCGACCGGACGAATTCGTCTTGCGCCGAAATTTACCTCTCGTTCTATATACGTGTATATACCTCGTCGGCTCGAGGCTATTATAACGCGGACGCGATCGAGTCCACCCGACCAAGTTCGCACGCGTGAATTAGGAGGGCATTTAAGTTTGCGGCGCGCGCGCGCGGGTTTATGCACATTTTGCCGGCGGAGTTTGCGGAAGCGGCGTCGCTACCGCTCGCCGCCCGGGGAAGGAAGCGACGCGAGCCCGGCGAATTATTATCGAAAGCGCCGCCGTCGTCGTTGTCAGAGGGTCAACTTGGACGCGGGGACGCACGCGCGGCACGCGAAATAATCCGATGCTTTTTCTCCTTCGCGCCGGGAAGTTTCGCAGCGCGAGAGACGCACCCAATTGCCGTCGCAACTTCCGCTGTTTCCTCCGTCGTTCTTGCCACTGCTCTTTTTTTTCCTTTCTTTCTTGCAGATCTCTTATCAATTCCCAACAAGCTGATTCCGGGGCAGGCGTTGCCGGCCCCCGCGAGTATTGGAAAAGTTCGGCATTTTTTTTACCCTCCTACACTCCTCCCCGTCGGCAAATAATTGCCACGCGCGCGAGCCGGGCTCTCTTCACGGCGATCGCTGTACAATACGGAGAACCCAATCCGACCCGATTCGCCCCTCCCATTTTACCGTTTTACAATTTCAACGTTCATGAGTTAATTGCGTTCGAGAATAACTCGTTTCCACGTCAACTTCGTGCCATTCATTGCTGATTCTACCATCGATCGTATTTAGTTTTTTTTTATTTATCATTGAAATTCATTCTTCGGATAGCGTTGCCTATTAGAAATACATGGTATTTTATGCTCAATGTTTCAGTTCACTTTATTTTCGTACATCCATTCAGATATCAAAAACCGTTGATTCAATGTAATCCCAAAATTTATCTGAAAATCAACTTGCAAAATAAGAATGATCGCTGAGGGTTTGTTAAATTCAATGATTCGCTGATTTATGGTTACGTATATAATGAATCATAAAAAAAATAAGTCGAATCTGGCAGAAGTTTTGCTTTAGAATTCAATAGCCAACAAACTCACCTCGATGATACTGATGCAGATCATGAGATAAGGCGGTTTTATGCTGAATTTGGGCTTGGAATGCACCTGTCGACCAAGCACGACGAGCTTCGGGGTAAGCTGCTCCTCGTCGTCGTTGTCTTCGTCGTCGTCGTCGGCGAGCGACTTGCCGAGGAACATAGGTTCGACCGAGGTTGGCGAGTCCGCGTACGTCTGTCCCGTCAAGTCCGACGAGATCGTCGACGTGGTCGACATCGTCGGAGAGCCCTCGAGCAGGGCCGCCTCCGCGTCCATCATCGCGCGCCTGCAATCACAAACATAAATTCCAGTTACATCTCTCCGTGCCCATTTCATACTCATAAAGCATTTTGAGATAATTGTGAACAGCTAAAAATTAGTGAATACGAATATTAAAGGAGGTCTTGACACATTCGTCTGTTACTACTTGAACCTGGAACCTGTGCAAAATATCATTTTTCCACGCTCTTTGTCGCGATTTATCGCACTCTCACCTGATGGTGACCAGCCTAGCCCCCAAAAATTCACAAGAGTCATATACACCTTAGACCTAGTAAAGAAAAAATATTTATCGATTACTATCGATTTATCGGGATTGGGGGAGGAAAAATTCACGCTCCCTGGTCCAAGTTCGATAAATCAATATAATACGGTACTTCGAAGTGTTTCGAAAGTTGCTTGTCATAAGATTTAAATTACTTGTGACAGCCAAACAGAATTCCTCAAGCTGTTTGTATATGGCGCATATGATTTTAGCCGCGAAAAAAATCATCTAAATTCATTCGTTCACTACTACTGACCTTGAAAAATAATTATAGTTTCTCAGTGAAAATCTATTACAATCAAGTTAAATTTTCATCCACCCCAAATAGCGAACAGCTAGGGGAACCTTATTTGAGTGTCAAGCAACTTCATAATAGCTAAAATTCAATTTTCCATTTACTCTCAGAACCTGTGGCTTTTTACAATATTCTGACTTGATTTTCATATAAAATATGTTGAATGAATCTACACAAATCCACAGCGAAAATTTTCGATATACTTTGTAATCTTTGAATTTCCAATTAACATCCGTTCTGTGCTCCAAAGTGTATACAAGCTCTGACATACCAATCGAACTGTGGTACTTGGAACCGACAGCTTCGCGTTTTTGTTGCGCAATACGCTCCTCACGAGAGGCTTTTGAAAAAGAAAAATCCCTCGCGCGACTCTTAAATAAGTGAGTCCACGAGAAATACGGTGGGTTGGCTGTATCGGCGTAAGTTTCCCCGACGAGAGCAGTAGAGGCGCGCGGGAAACAAGGCCGCGCGTGAATGACAATGAGGAGGAATGATCGGGGGAGCCGTTGTCCCCGGAGTCAGCAAAGCTCGTAACCTTTGGCTGAATTATTGGTGCGGGGCCGCCGCGTCGTCGTGTCTTGGTTGCATAATCGACGCGAACCGCGGCCCAGTTCTATAGTCGATTCGCCGGAGGCTCGGCGCGTGATTCAGGGATGCCGCAACGCTTACTTTAATCGGCTTAAGAGCCCCGAGGAATCTTGGCTGGAGCCTCGGGCTCGTAAAGTTTCCGCCGAAGCCGTAATGAAGCGCGCGCGCCCCGCCTCCAGCGTCGACGGATTAATCCGCCAAGATGAGTTCTGCCAACTATTCGGCTCGTGTCCTTTCCGCGCCGTTTTATCGCGCTGATTTTCGACAGGCCTCTGAAACGCCACCTCTCATCCAGACCACATCGCATCGCACACAATCCATTATATCCGCTCTCGTTCGAGCGGATTTCGCTAGATCCAGGATTTCCCATCATTGCTTCCTTGTGTTTTCAACAGCTTGATTAAATTTATGGATTCTTGAGCTCGTTCTCACTCAACACTGTCGAATGATTCGAGAACGAGCATATTACGGGGGAAAAAATATAATTTCGATTCCTGTCACACTCGCTTCAAATTATTGCACTTTGTCCACTGAATCATTTATCGGATTATACATAACGCGGGCAAAATTGACGAATTACTACAATAAGCGAACTCTGAGCTTTTTCAATGATCCAGACTCGGACAGGAAACTGAAATAATCATGTGGAGACAAGCGTATCCACAATATATATTAAAATTAATCCTCCATGATCCGGGTATGTGAAAGTGTACTTCGGAAATCGAGTGGAAAAATCAATGAAAATTCCATTCTCGGCAAAGTGCATTCCAACGGATCGACATATAGGAGACATAAAACGCTGTATTTCGGCCATGTTTTAGAGCTCGCCGGCAATCAAGCGTGTATAGGGGTTTCGTGGCAAAATGATTGAAAAGTGATTGTCGAAAATTATCACGAAAACTAACAGCACTCTGGAACAACGAAATTTGTACCAAAGTGCATTCTAATTCATCATCAGTTCGATCGAGCGTAAAAAAATTATTCTCAAGCGTAAAACCAATGTGCGAATATTACCCATCATAATTTTGAAAATATACAATTTTGTATAAATTTTCATAATATATGTAATCGGAACATTTGGCAAATAGTATTTTCCGAGACAGTGGGTTGAAGAGGAACGATTCGAATGAATTATTCGGAAAGGCCAATGGAAAACGCGGGTCAGCGTCAGCGCTCGCCGCTATACATGATTTCGCTGCGATACTGACCGTAAAAGACAGCGGATCGACAGCCGTGTCGCTGGTTTGGACGACCCATTGATCGGTCGGAATTCGGCGCGGCTGGCCAGCACTGTGGGGACTCGCGCGGACACTCCGAGTCGAACTGGTCACCGCGTGTATCGGCGACGCTCAATCGCGGTCGGCAGGAAAGTCGCGGCGCGGTACACGTCCGACGAGAGCAACGGCGCGTACGCCTACAGCTATATAATCGGCATAATAAGCCGCGCCCATGTACACAGGCGGACGGGCCACAAAGCACTCGTCACGGGGCCGCGCAGCTCCATTAGGCAGGTGCAGCACTGCGACCGAGCTCTCATCGGCCCCGTCTATGCCTTTGCCGCGCGCCGTGCGATTTTCGGTCGCTCGGAGATTGGCTCTGCGTCAAACCGCCGTAGACGTCGTGCGCGCTTGATCAAATACGTTCTGATGGCTGATATCTCAACGTCGCCGTGTCTCGGGACAGATCGCTACACGGAGCGCACCAACCGGGAAATGGGGAAATATTTGAAATTACCTCTCGCAAGATCATACCCTCGGAGATTATTTTCCCCGAAGAGATTGAATCTTTGCTCGGATCGAATGGGTCCTCCTGGCTTCGCCCATAGCCATCGAACAGTGCCGTATACGTCATTCCAAAGTAACCGAGTACCCTCCGTTCTCGCAATATCAAATCGTCCCATCGGTATTTCAAAACTGCTCGCGGTGCGGAAAATGATTTTTCACGCGAGTTTTCTCCATTACCAAACTAATTACTCGCGCGATATTTTTCACCGTTTCGATTTTAATCGCTCGAAAGTCGAATCGATATTCGTACGAGGGAAAAACACTTTTGCAAAGCTATTTGGTCCGCGTGGGTGAATCGAGTATTTGATTTGCTTCGACGGTCCTTTCCCCCCTCGAGTTTCGCCTCGCGATTGTATTCCGATCACTCAACGATGCCTCTGCATACGCACCGGTTTATATTTGGATTTCTGACGTCGCGTCGATAAAAAACGTTCTCCGAATAAATCGCGTTTCGCGCGACGACTGCAAATTGACTAATCGCATTGTTTCTTCGGTCCGCTCGAGTTCTCCCTCTCTCTCGGCCCCTCAGAGCCGCAAACTACTGGTACGCGTGGCGGAGTAATCGCGAATATATTGCGGTAATTGTTCGCGGTGGGAACAATGCCCGTAGCACATGAGAGGACGAGCGCGGGGCGCGAAAATGACCCTTTCTGCGCTGCACATAACTCCGGCATTGGCAGATCTCGCCACGCGAAGTTTGCAGCCGCGTCTAACACAGGCACAATGTATCGCTCAAGTTCAAAGAGCATCTGGCCATGAGGTCCCGCTTGGCCTCGCGGACAAAGCGACTCGTTAGCGTAGCCTCGGCTCTTGAAACGCCCGATGACGTCTGGAACAATGAGAAAAGCACCGAGGAAAAAGTCGTCGCGACGTTGCATTGATTACCGAACGCGCGCGCGATACGGCGAGGGTCTAATGAAATTGGTGAGATCAAAGGGCTAAACCAGCTACAGCCGGCTCTTTCTTCTCGCCGCAGGACACGACGGAACAATGTGCGCGCGAGCTGACTGCGCTTATATATATATAGCCGAGAAAACGGTCGCTGGCCGCTTCGCGCTCTTTCCCACCCTGCGAGTTTCGTACAAGCGATAGAAAACGCGTTGGTACAAAATTGATTTTTACCAATTGTTGACAACGACCGAACGGCTTTTCAATCGCCTCGGTGTTAATCGAGTGGTTGCAGCTCCGACGTGCGATGATTCTTAAAAAATACGCTCTCACGCGAAAAACTGGAATGAGGAAAACAATTTTTATTTGAAGAACAATTTTGAATGAGGAAAACGATTTTGAAAATGTCCTAGACGTTCACTCGTAAAAGCGTGAGTTTTATATTGCTCCTTTATGATCGAGTAACTCCTCCATGATGGAACGTACACGAGAGATGAGAGTCACTTTATTCTTTCTAGTCGTTCGCGTAAAAGCATGAATTTTTCCATTCAAAAAATCTTATTCGCCGGAAGAAATTTTGGTGGGATGTCTCAGTTACTCGGAAAATCCACGCAATAACTATACCGTATAGAACTTGAGCATAAACATTCGTGACCGTAAAAATGTTCTGTTTCGACATTATTATACGCTATGAATCCAAGGGTATATAGGCGCCTCATTAGGTACACACCTCACTCTGTATGAATATTCTGTTGTGATATCGATGTTGCGAGTGTTATTCGGCGATGAATATCGGACGTCCGTTATAGACAAAGTTTCCAATGAATGTATCGCATCGAGCCGAATAGTTGGTAGCGCGCGCGTCGACGGCGAGATTCCGCAGGCAATTGGCATCGAGCTGACGCAGGTCGGGCAGAAAGTTTGCCCGGCGCAACGACACGTATACGTCACGTTGCGGGACATCAGCGCCTTCGGCGACGCTATACACGGCCGGCGAGATGAGTTGAAGAATAGCCCGCCTCCCCTGGCCCCCGCTCGACTGTCGGCCCCAACTCAAATCGAACTTGTCGTCGCGCCAATAACACCAAAGTCCGAGCAGGAGTCAAACAGTGTTCGACGTCAGATGCTCCATCCAATTATAAGTATCTCGTGGATCTATCGGACTATGGATGATTCGAGTAGAAATAGTTTGAGATACCGGCGCTTGATAACGTCCACCTCGAGCCGATGCTATTGAAGCAGATACATACACAACTAATGAAACTCGCAGTAGAACTAATCGCGTAATCTATTGAACAGTTATTGTTTATCAATTCGTTTCAGAGCGTTTGATAAATTCAAATGTAACAAGTGGAGACTTTCACTATGCTATTTTCATTCAATGCATAATGTGTGGAGCCAAATTGTCCTGCGACGTTCATTGTCTTTCCCATTTCAATCATCTGAAATACAACATAGTTGTGTACGATTGCCGTGCGCTCAAGTTCGAGAACAAAGGTCATGATAATCTGAGGTACAGACTCCAACGCTTGTGCAAGCACGATTTCTCAATTCGGTTGATAATATGACATCCCTTCCAATTTAGATTCAATTACAACGTTACAGAAGCAAGAGAGTAATACAAATCCCGTAGTTTCTTCGAATATCCAATGGGAACGAGATCATAGGAATAAAGCTCCCAGAAGTTTTCAACAATCAAAAAGTTCAGATTGATCTCGTTCAAGACAAACAAGTGGCTCGTCTAATTAAAGCGACGGCGATGTTTACGCAAGTCGATTAATGGGCCAATGGCACGCGAGACTTGCCGAACTGAGAAATCCAGATGGTTCGATTCCAGTATATAGGGCTCCGGGACCATTGCCGTCTGTCGCCGGCGCGCGACTGCTGGTCGTTTGAACGAAAGCTTCTCTTTGAGTTGCACGTGCCGGGTTGAGTGGAAAAAAATTTTGAGCATGCAATTACGCCGGGTCGACGCGGGCGTGCGAGCATGAAATAACGTGCCGCGGTAGAAGGGCACGTTAGCGCCAAAAAGCAACGCTAGCTTCAAACGCGCGTCCAACGTTTGCAGGGACAAAGAATGTACTCACGGAATCTCGCTCAATCAACCGCGTATGTATGTTCCGGCCAGCTACAGAAAGATTTCAGACAATGAACGCGGATAGTGTTGCGTGCTCAAGAAGAGATATGACTAATTAAGCATGATTCCGCTGTGATAGTGGAAATACAATCTTTCATTTGTCTTTGGAATAACTCGGAATAATTTGCTTCTCCGGGTGATGCGAAGCTTTGTATGGATGTCAAATCATACAAAGTTACGAAGTTCCGAAGTTTTCAAACTTTTGGAGAAGGACCCGCCAACTTCGAAGATTCGACATCTTTTCAACTTACATTTGCATGAAATTGTATATTCCCATGCCCCACCCGAATGAGTGATTTTCAGTTCGAGAAATAACGTACGTGCTTCACATTAGTTTCTCGACGATAAAATTCCGACGATACAGCGAGCACATAACGAACAACACAACCACGTACAATAGGACTGCACTACGATAGAACTGTCGTATTCAGAAATAGTAAATTGCTCGACCGTGCTGTAATGAACCTGTTCTAAATTTCGTTTGTCATTAGTTCTCCACATAGCCGAGTAAATCCACGAATCGAATCGAAATAAATTCATTCCTCCAGATGAAGTAAAAATAATAGCTGATGAGCACGTTTAATATTATTTCAGTGGTTTTTAGAGAGAAACACCGGAGCAATGTTTTGCTTCCTAGGATCATTGTAATGTAGTGAAAATTGGACTGTCGAAAATAGGACCACCACCGCATTTTCATTTTCGTAATCTGCGGGTCGAATAATATTGAATCACAGAAATGTCTGTAGGTGCAGCGTGCGTTTTCGTAAAGATATCTCAAAAATGTCCAATTCTCACAAAGCCGCAATAGAAAAGTATGTTTACTTTTGGTGAAGAGTTTGCTTGAGAGTAAAAACTTTTATAAGATAATTGAATCGAAGATTGGCAGCTGTTCAGTTGCCAAGTCGAGAACTTTAGTTTATATTAAATAGCTGCATTCAAATCCTGCAAATCCAAAAGAATTTTCCACATCGAAATTTGGAATAATCCCACGGCTTTGAGAATCGGTCAATCAATGCCAAATAGTTCCTATGGAAATTAACCAATTTTAGAATCTCCGACCCGAAGCGGGTTCAATGACTTTCCATTAATTAGCTTTAGTTCAACCAACTCTTGATTATAATAATTATCATTAATTAGCCGTCGTCCAATGCGACAATATTCATCGCCGAAATACGGGAATGACACACATATTGTGCCGCGGTGCGCTTTATATCGCAAAGGCACAGTTATAGTTCCCATCAAGCGCGAATCAGTGCGTGATGAAGCTCTGCATAAAATTACCGGTACACCCTTCGCAACGTGCGTTCGAATTTAACTCATGGCTTTCACAACCACCGCGGGGCTATGCAAAATCATGAATTATATAGATTTGATTCGAATCCAGAGCCAGTTGTTTGGCGCGCTGCAAAATCATACCTTGATTAATATTGCGCCGCGTGTTGCATCTAAATTTCTCCGTTTGTTTCCAGCCGAAACCAAATGCCAGCCGGTGGCTGCTCCCTGCGAATTTCGCCCGGACGTATTCTACGAAAAAACAAAATCGAATCACACCGCGGAAAATTATTTTTGTATTGCGCGTTCGTAGCCGCGCGAGTCGCGAAATGAAAACAAATCGGTGTTCGTTGTCGCGATCGGCAAGGAAGAAAAAACTCTCATAATCGCGGCGAGGATGAATAATTCAATCGTTGCTTTTCTATTGATTCGCAAATGTCGACTCTCTTTGCCCAACGTCGAACGACGAAAAAATCGCCCCGGCGGTAAATCACGCTCGAGAGGTAAAATCCACAAGATTATCCTACGTATATATATATGTGGGACGCGTGTATCAGTGGCGCGTGTACGTTTTAGTTGTGGATCGGGCGGACGCACGAGCGGAAAGTGAAAAAAGCTCGGTCTCGCGCAGCAGCTCGTCTCCTCATCGCGGGCTTTTCCACCGACCCGTAAATCCTTGAAAACCTGGTCTGATTTATCGCGGAGGGCCGATTGCACGCGCGCGACCCGGCGGCCGCCAATAAATTCCCCTTAATCACGATAAATCATGTGGGCGCGAGGCTCCGGGCGAGTCGGCCCGGTTAATATGCGCCGCGAAACGATTGGCGAAAGGCGAGAGAGCCGCTCCGAGTGTCAATGGTCTATGCATGTTTATAATAGCGATTCGAAGCACGAGCGCACAATATATACACCGCGACTGCTCTACGTCCGACTCCACCCGAGGATGATCGATTGCGCCTCGTATATTCTGGACGGCTCATTATTATGCGCCATGGAAAGCGAATGGCCGTACGATGCGACGAGTGAAAATCAACATTATCCTTATGCCTCGCGACTTTCCCGAGTAAACAGTTACTCGGGTCTGTGTACACACGGTGCGTCGTTTTGCGGCGAATCACGCGTATATATTGCTCGAGTTTGAAGGATTAGCGATCCGTTTGATCGACAAAGTCAATCAAACGGACACATTCAAATACATGGGTACATAACTATGTATATTACTCTCGCACTTATTTAGGCCAAATGTCTGTTAATAAGCAACGTCAAACGATCTAGTTTGCGCAAGTGAATTATACAATCGTCAAGGGGTGGTTTCGCCCATGTACAAATATGGTGACTGAACCTAATGTGGCACTTTTCTCAGATTTCGCATTTCCTGTGCTCTCTGGTCACCAGATGTATTTGGCCGTTATGTTGGAAGTATTATAAATCGAGCGTCTGAGTGAAAATTGATCAATATTTATGATATAAACGTTGAGTTTTTATAGACAAGTCGTTACGTTATGATCGATATTTTTCGGTTAGATATATGTTAAAAATTTTGAATAATTAACTGTGGAAACATGATTTCGAGTTTATTTAATCAAAATTTGTTCGTCCCTGTAGACGTATAAAGGCTGTAACAAGTGATTATGGAAAGGTGCTACATTGAGAAGGGTACCCAATATGACAAATTCAAGTTACTTTGGTTTATTGATATTTTTAATGATTTAAAATGAACTGGTAGTGTTGACGTTGGTTTCCGATACGTCTCGAGCAAAAACGTTCACCAAATTTTGAATTCCATTTTCATCATCCTCAAGTATGCGAAAAACTCTCACGAGTTCGCACATTTGATACAGTTACCTTATGAATTTTTATTCCATCAATGAAACATAATCTGCAATCATGAGCCAACAATTTTCCCTATGCTACCTCGAACTCGTGCTAACACACATAACGGAGAAGAAACGCCATGGCGTTTAACGTGAAAAAGAGTGTTTGGTATTTTGTTGCAAGGGGGGAGCTTTTGTCCGAGGCTGTTTAAAATTTCGTAGCACTCGCAATCTTTTCCCCCAACTTGACGTTGCACGGAGCCGAGGGGGATGAAAAACAAAATTCCGGTAAACTCGGCGGAGCAACTGTGAAAAGCGAACAAAAGTATCGCGGGAGAGGGAAAAAGTGCCTCCGGAGGAGGGGTTGCGGGGGGGGGGGAGGCCAGCAGCACGAGTCTAAGTCAGCTGAAAATTCAGCGAGTCCGAGGAAAGTCGTCGGGGCGCATCCATCCGGCAGGAAGGAGCTCGTGCATCATCTTAGCCCGGCGTTATATATATATAGGGCGAAGCGTAAATAATGCAGGGATGACAAGTAGGGCCGCGCGCGCAGCGGCAAGAAGAGCCTTATTATACGTGAGAAGCTCGGTGACGCCCTCCCCCCTCCCCGGCCAAAACTTCGACGACAACGACGACGACGACGACGACGCCGGCGACGACACGCCGCCATATACATTAGCATAAAACGAGCGGCTCTGTAAGCGACTGCTTTTGACTCGTTTGCGCTAATGCATATTAATTAATAAAACCAGAGGGTGGAGGGGAGCCGCGAGGGGAATGTCGAGCTGCGGAGACACACTATATGTTTTGCGCGAGACCCAACTGGGGCGCCCGCGAAAATTTCAAGATTATCCCTTTGTACTCGAGCCCGACAGCTGCCCGCCCGTGCGCGCTATATAGTTCATTTCGAGCCCTGCGAGAGAGTGAGAGCCGGCTCCGCGTCGAGAGACGCTAGTTTTACCACCTGCTTGGATCTACCACTTTGCGGACCAGAATACCTGTTCGAGCAACAGTTTGTCTTGATCTAATAGATGTTTCGAATTAATCTTAGAACTTGCATCACTTGAGCAAACTCTTCTCGAGCAGAGTGGATGAATTCAACGATGTAACATTTCATCATATCGACATCTCGATGATAGATTCGTCCATCTTTTTTTCTTCAGCTGTAGTACAATTTGATAAAATTGGATGGAGTGACGAGAAAATGTTCAGCCGATTTACAAATCCAAGTCAAAGACACGAATCTCGTGCCGTTGTTTATTCTGCCAACGTCGATGAATCGAACGCGCAATAATTGCCCATTACCGTGACATCGTATACTCGAATGGAAAGCGATATTTTACCGTCAAGACACGGCGTATCGGCCCGAGAGTTTTCGAAATCGTTCCGATACAATGACAATTACGTCGATGAGCGCTTGTAAAGTCGTTAGGTGGTTCGTACGACCGTAGCGCGCTACACCGGAAACGTGCTCGTCCGTCCAGCAAAGCTTCTCTCCCGTGCCGATAGATAAATCCCTCTTTGCTTTTGGCACTCGGCTCTGTTTCTCGAAACCACACACGTGTACTGGACTGTCTGTATTGGATTCCACGCCAAGAGAAGTTTCCGGTAAAATCCACCTTATTTTAGCTCGGAGGAATAATAATATGAATAGTTATAGACAGACACACCCAAGCAAGCCGGGGCAAATTTTCAGTTGGATTATCGCGCGTCAGCTGGAAGTCTTTGAAGATTCCACCTTTTCTCCCGACAAATGTCTCTTATTCGCCAGATGCGAGAATTCCTCGTTCACTTACACGCTCGACTAAGCTTGCGGATGGAGCGCCTTGTGATCTTATCACGTCGTCGAAAGACCAAATGGGGTACTTATTTGTCATATATTCCATCAATTTGTTTGATAACATTATGTGCAAAACAAATGCGAGTAACGTTGAAATTGCAGAGTCCCTCCAGATCTACTGGTTGCAATAAAAAAATCAAAATATATTTGTGTCGTCTAAGACGTTTCACTGTTTGGGCAAGATGGATTGTGATGAGGGTGATGAACGTGAACGTGCTTGCCCGAAATAGCTAAAACATTCGGCCCGGACGTTTATTGCGTGGTAATACGTGTAAATAACTACGAGTTGGTACATCGTTGATCGTAGATATCGTTATAAAAATATTTTACACAGATTAGTGGGTAGAAGTTTGAAGAACTCCTTATTTAGATGCTCATTAGACGCATATCCCTAATTATGAATTTCCATATAGTTTCGAAAATAGTACAAGGGATTAAATATCTCTGGACTGCAGAGGTATGTTGCATAATCATATATATATATATATATATATATATATATATATATATATATATATATATATATATATATATATATATATATATATTACATTATGTATGATAATCAACTGTATCATTAGTATGATGCAATGTGGCTCGGAAACTGAAGGTAGAAGACAATATAATTAAAAAATTAACATTATTTCCATACTGAAGAAAAATATCCCATAATGTGGTTGCAACTAACATGGCCATGCAGGCTAAATGGCCACCCATTTTTTTTAACTAGTAAATCTTAAAGAATCGACCAAAAAATCGACGTTGAAAACTGTTACACATATAAATAACGCGACATCGGATGGTTGGAATTTAGGCATTGTTATTCATGCGAGTCGAGGGAGAAGTGGGCTGGAAATGGCGCAAAATAAGACGCGCGAGGGCGAGCGAAGGGGGCGGGGGAAGGCGTAGGAGGGGCTAAGGGAGCTCTCCGAAGTCTCAAGTAAACGAGCCTGGGATCGTGGCGGCATCGAAACTGCGTACAGCGCACAAGGCATGGCTTTTCTCAAGGCAAACAACCTCTGTCGCGTGTTGATAGTGTAAACTATATCAGCAGCTGGGTAACACAGCGTAACGAAGTAGTCTGGCTGGCTTACGCGTGTACCTTTTCAAAGGCTGCAGCCGCGAGCGCGCGCGCGGTTTATCCTCGTTCACGCACTCGCTGTCTGCCGAGACTATTTGCTCGACTCCCTCTCAGCTATATATATACGGAGAGCACACTGCTCGGGATACGCGCACATTAGCTCCGCGGAAATGCATCCTTCTCCGCTTGATTTTTCCACAAGCCGATTTAACCACGCCAACTCTCTTTGATGTGTGCTAAAGCTCGCGACGATCCGAACGAGAGTCGTTATGCACTTATGCACTTATGGTCTTATGCACTTCATGACGTTACATCGCGGCTGGATTGACAGCGTACACCAAACAGGAGATGTCATTTTATGGCTGAGGGTCGCTCCGATTTTGCTGAGACTTTTTGAGATGCAAAAATTTATTGTCTAATCGAATGTCTCTTCATTCTCATTAGTTTCATTTAAGCTCATTCAATCAGCTGCGATTGTTCATTAATTTCTAGTGCTGACCTGAATGATCAAGGAGCTGGGGTCATAGGTTAGATTCGAGGATAATGCAAAATCTTTGGGTAGCCGATTATGATCATGGACAGCACCTAATTGATAATGTTCAGATAACGTAACAGAAAAGTTTTCCAAACGTACTCGAAACTAATAGTAAACTTTTCACAAACTTCCTTGAAACGTTGCAAGAATGATTTTTCTGCGTAAGCATCATTCCACTTATGGAAATGTATTACAGTTAACTTCAAAATTAACAACAAACAATGATCATTTTCATAAAGTTTCAAAAACGTTTCTCAAGAGTTTTCTATTAGTTTCAGATGCATACGACAAACGTTTTCAACATAATTGATGATGCTGCCGTTAAATCAACATTATAGTAATGTTTCATTACTCGTGTTCCAGTTATATTTTCAGTCGATATGATCTAGAAATTTCGCAAATAATAAAAACATTTTAGAAATTCTTTTATGCCTTTTGTACAAGGTTTTCACGTTTTTCTAGCATTGCATGCTGTCCGTCGGGGTGAAATTTGAATCGGTGATGAGGTTCATGATTACCTCAATACTTCATCATACCTGTATCCACCTGGTCTAATGACTCGGTTACCCGGAAATATTTTTGAATTTCATCCGATTTTATGCAGCAACGGTATACATCTATGGCTTATTGCATCTTCGAAAAAACCAAAACGTCAGACTATACGGCCCGAAATACGAATAGATGTTGTGCCCAAAAACCGTCTCGCAAAGTTTCATCGTTCGATTGGTTTCCCGAAGGTCGCTCGCGCAGCCACTCCTTCAGTCTGTGTGGATTTCGTGAAATACGAGGCTGAGGAAAAAATTCGCGTAAACGCTTGCAAGACGCTTCCAAGGCGCTTCCTCCTTGCGCCGGATTCCTCCCGTGCCACTCAACTGCACGCTGACCGAAATCCGAGCGAGGCATGAACGATGTCTATGTCACGTCCCCGGCAGATCCCATATATTTCTCCGAAATCTAGGCGACGTTCCGTGATTCCGAGCCGGAGAGCGAGCGCCCGCGCTCAAATCTCGGACATACGTTCGAGGGCGGCAGAGAGATCCTATGGCCCCTCGCAGTTTCCACGCCGGCTGAGTTGGCATTATGGAAAAAGATTGAGGTTTACATGAAGAATATCGCCTGGCTCGAGTCGCAAAAAGAGGAGGGGCTCGCCCGCGCCGCGGCGCGCATCCTCTTGAGCACTGAATATTATATGAATTTCGCCGACATAAAAGACTACACTTGACATTTTGCCAGGGCTCCGTATACCGCTCACCGACACACTTGATTTCGTTCGTTATCTCGTGCTCCCAACCCCTACCACTCGTTTCACGAGCTTCTGCTTCTTTTTATTCCTCCCTCCCCACCACCCCACCCACCCCCGCGCCCGTTATACCACGGTTCGTCCCATTTCACACGACTCGTTCGCAAGCCAACGGCAAATGTCTCGAACGACTGTTTCCTGTCTCGATTAATCTTTCGCAAAATCCTCTCGCGTAATGTAATCGAATGTATGTACACGAAATTGTTGTTGCGAGTGTCGAGCGCAGGATCACAATGTACCGAAAAGTACACAGGCCATTTATGCAGCAATCACGTGTCCAAATTGCGAGCGGTAGAGAAATTTCGGCATTTATCTCTCGCACGCAAACGTACATACGTATATTTTTCGTGATCAAAAGAGACTATGTGCAGTCAATGCGCCAACCCCTAAGGGTTTTTCGCAAATTTGACTGTGATAGACTTAGAATTTTGAAATTCTGCAAAAAGTATCTGAAAGCTTAGTTCAATACCTTCCAGGAACCATTACTAAAGTTTAAATACTCTCACCTATTAAAAATCGCAATTTAGAAAAAAACGCAAGAGAGCCAACTGCACTACACGTGCAGTCAATTTCGCACGATTCCTTAATCATTCGTTACAGCCTATATAGGCCTACAGAGACGATCAAATTGGCATTGAAATAAACTCTCAATCATGTTCCCATTGATATTTATACAAAACTTTTGTCATTTAATTCAAAAATACCTATCTAAATCATCGTAATATGTCTATAAAAATATTCAACGATTTTACTCAATCTTCCCATTTATAATCGCATAAAGAGCCACATTGGCTTCACTTATTTTTGATGCGAAAAAGATAAATTTGAGTAGGATGAAAGATAGTTTTGAGAAAGCTGATGTGACCAATCGAAAGATGAGGTTTTTACATAAAAAAAAAATGACATTTTCAAAGATAGAAATTATTCACACCTGATTGTTTAGGTTGAGTGAAAATAGTGAGATAAGAAAAGGGTGAAAAAATGAGTAAGTGAAACTTCAAAGTGTTTTAGGAGAGTGGATTCATGTACTAAATGGGCGGGGAAGGTACCGAAAATTTTCTTGACTCATTTTCATCACCCAAGGGCAACTGATGCTCAGAGAGCACCGGAAATACGAAATCTGACAAACGTGCCAGATTGCCTGCAGTTACTTTTCAAAATCATCTCTTGTATGCGAATAGGAACGTCAACGCTCGAGCTCGATATACAATACGTCGAATCTTCATGCCGACCGGGAAGTTCGTTACGCGGAACTTGGGGGAACTTTACACAACAACAAGAATAATGAAGCCCCCGATTGCGTGGTGGGGGTGGGGTGATGGGAAGAGAGCATCGATTGGCGTACCAAGCAGCACGTCCCTTATTTACGTAGTTTTAGGTATTTCCCAGGGCCGGCGCGCGGCAGTCTGCGAAATTCGGATTAAACGATTCTGGCGGCGAGTTTCCTTAAATTTCTCAACAACTTGTATTTACGGCCAAGCGCGCTCGTCCTATCCTCGTTGTATCGCGTTCGTTGGCCGGGGCTGTCGATACTATTCGACCCAATTAAAGAGCGGGCCAAACGATTCGTGTCCGACTGCTTCGGCGAACTTTTGCCGTCTGGACCGTTTCACTTCCGTCTCAGGTATTTCTCTCGGGCACTCGTTACGTTTTATGCTCTAATTTTCATGTTGCCCCGGCTCGTTCCTCGTCCGCGCCCGAGCCATTCGGTTCGCGTGCCGCGTTCTCTTCTTCCTCTCTTCCCTTCCTTTTTTTCCTCTCTTTTTTGCATGCCGACGACGTCTCGCTCCATTCTTATCTCGCCGACTTCTTTTTTCTCAGCTACGAGCAAGGGGCGGGGGGGGGGGGAACTTCTCATTATTGACAAACAATACCGCACGGCATCCGACGAGAGGGCAACGGGAGAAAAAATCCCTCGGTGTACAAGTTGCCGGCGACGCGCTCCGGTAAACAAACTCAATAAAGGTATCGGACGGTATAGTTGAGATGAGCGCGAGGGAGTGGGGAAAATCGTCGAGGAACGACTCGGATTCGGGCGGGTTGAGAATCGTCGACGCGCGGGGAAGCGCATCGATGAAACTCGAATGAGGAAACGGCTCGAGGAAGAATGACGAGAATGTGAGAGGGCAAGGGCTGCGTGGGGAAAAGTAATCGGGCATTAGCGGCCCATGAAATTCAGCGGCATTCCGCGTTAGAAAAAGCTCCGTCTCTCGCGAGTGCGGCCATAGATCAAGCGGCTCTCGAGTGAGAGCAGCCTGGTCAATAGCGCAGCTCTCCTTCGTTTTATTCCCTTTTTTTTCGGCCCTATCAGTGCACGGCGCCCGAGTCGTTCAACGTCAGCGGCTGCTATAGGTACGCGTCGGGGCGAGGCGAGGCGCGGGAATTAAAATTCCAAGAGCGGCGCAGTCGATCGGGTATGCGCGACCCGCTCATGTATAGACGCCAGCACCATCTCTCTCGGCCGAGCGGGAGCCTCGTGCACGCGTGATTGGATACCCGTGACGTATATATATGTATATGTGTATACGTAACAGCTCTCAAGCAGGGCCGTGGACAAAATAAACCAGCCGCTCGTGCTAATCACGGTTTTGAGAATTGGGAAGGGGTCAACATACACGCGCCTGCCGCGGCCGGACAATTGGCGCCAGCGGACCGAATGTTACGCAAAGATTAAGAAGCTCGTGCTGTTCGAGTGTTCACGAGTGCTAAAAATACGTAACGTGCCCCGATTAACATGCCGCGTACGTAGCGCTGATTGCTCGGCACACTTGGTGCTGGCATGCGTGTTCTGCCCCGTTGTCGCTGCTTGATCATTGACGAGGTGAAATTTTCCTTCCGAACGATACGATTTAAGCGATACCCATTTCCAGTACATAAATTCTGGAGCCGTGGACGTATAGATTCCCCGCGCTAATTGCACACGAGTTTCTCTTATTTATTGGGGTCGAGTTAAACTTGGCTTTGCGGTATAATGGCTACACTGATCAATTCGACAAAACGAATTGGAAAACCCGAACGAAGCGATTCTTACGTTTTCGATTGTTCGTTAAACTTTACTGAAGCAGGGCTTTCCGATCCAATCTGAGGGTTTATCTTTGAGAAATAAATTGGATGCATATTAAAAATCAATAACTATCAATATTAAAAATTTTCAATATCAGTGATTCATTAATAAAATAAATTCATATACTTTTTTTTCCTTCCATGGGTTATCCTCACAAGGAGATGTACCCATAATTCATGTACTTATACCGCCTTCCCTTTCGATAAGTGAATAACATCAGGAAAACTCTCAAATCGAATCTCATGTCATTCATCATTATGATTCGTAATACGAAATATATATCACTGGAATAACATCGCATCTTTTGAGGTGCATATATAGGGTTTTGAAGACATGCGATTTATGGTATTATACCTTCAAACTTGTCCATTACGCTCATTGGTTCACGCAGCAAGTTATATACGACAGCCGACAGGAGGCATATTTCCTCCAAACTGAGAAAGTAGACATCAAAACTCAGCGAAACGAGGAACGAAGATTTATCTCACCCATATACCCGAGACGAGTGAATATACTCTAGTTTCATATCACATCGCGCTCTCGCCTAATGGAACTTCTCCTCTACGTTATTCCATGAACGAAACTGTGCGTATTCATTGTTGTCGTGTAGATTTATTCTTATCAAGTATACACTCGCAAAGATGTAATCTCAGTTGAAATCCGCTCGGCGCTGTAACAAGAAGATTTTCTCGAAGATCAAGACTTTTTTCTTCTCGATCGCAGAGGAATTCCCCGTTTAGAAGAAGATAAGATCTTCTTGCTGTAGCTTGTCAAGCAATTTTTTTTTCTTAAGCCATGATTGCATGTTTGCGAGTGCATTATAGACGCAAGATTCTCAACTCCGCCATAACTCGACAACTTCTTATTCACGAGTTATTGATCAAGTTGGCTCTAACGGATGACCGTGAGATTGTTGGGAAGTCGCTGAGAAGCACTTAGCCGCCCTTGGATGAGTATATGGCTTCTCGCTGGGCTCCTTTGAGTCCCTGCGTTCTCTAAAGTTCTTCAACGACTCCCGATATATGTCTTAGTGGGAGGCAAGTGTACCACGAGTTGGGTGCTCTTGACGGCCCCGAGGATGTTATCAAAATTTTGCGACTACTAGAGCTTCGCCGAAAGTGGGGAGAGGAAATTCGATCCATGAATCTAATCGAGATCGTGAGATTCCCGATGGCTGAATGATAATTTCAATTTGAACGTTGAATGATAATTTGAATATTGATAATCTTCGTCGGTTCATTTCTGAAAATTCAAGCAATTTAACAATTTATGTATTGGTAGAGATAAGGAACAAAACATGTGTGTGTCGCAAATTTTAGCACAACGAGATACAAAATTCTATGAGCACTGAGATCACGATGACAAATTGCACTGAAAGAATTTTTCTATAAGAATAGCCGTAGCTAAGGTGTGATAACTTTAATGTGCCACGCCCCTCCCTCCTGTATATTCAACAATCAAAGCCATGAGAACTATATTGTGCATGTTGTACGATTAGCGCGCAGCTTCTTCAGTTTCTCCACCATGAATTTTACCGGAAACTTCTCTCAGTGTTCATAGTGACATAAGGTTATATCTTAACAAATGTTCAATAATATAAATTAATTAATATTCATCTTGTCAATCATTTTCATTAATTGAGTAACATTAAATTTAAAAAATCGGGAAAATATCATTATTATTGTTATTGTTATTATTATTATTATTATTATTATTATTATTATTATTATTATTATTATTATTATTATTATTATGTTAAACAGATAATACCAGCCGTTACAAAGGTAAGATCGTAGCAGAATTTTTCAAGTGGCTCCAAATAACGGTCACTGTCAATTCAATCATGTGACTTAATATCAATTCAGGTCATCAAATTAACTCTCAGTGATTGAAACATCATTCCACATAGATACTATCAATATGAATATACGACGAATGCAGTGGCATGAAAGAGATACAAATCTAAGCTCAGCACGTTATCGAGGACTATACTGCAGACAACGTTTTTCAGACGCCACGTGAACTTGTTATCACCATGTGTTGGACATTATCAATGTGGACAGACAATAAGTTGTGATAATCATTTTGGAATTGAATCAATTTGCGTATGATAGTAAATGAGCACACGTTCATAATTCAAGACAAACATTTATAATGTTCAAATTATCGATGAATCCTACTCTTGCAACAAAATAGTATATTGTGCGTACATAAACCATTTTGAATAATTCAAAACGATTTATTTATTCAAAAAAATAATAAAAAAGTCCAGTAGAATTTACTCGCGAGCGATTAGAATGCTCCGCTAAATTTAAACTCAACTGTTCACATCATACACTCAAATTATAACAACTTCAGATCACACGCGGAAAACCAAAATACATCGCATGTGAGAATTGTCCACTTCCAAATTGCATAAATCTCACTTGCAACTAATGCCGCATTTCATCTCACACAATGCCATTACATGAGTAACACTCACGAATCCAATAACACATTGCAAACAGATTCCCCTAATCAAATGTAAATAGTATACGCAACTCCAACGCCACTCGATCATTTACGCGCAATAACGACATAATATTTGACAATAACATCACAACCTTAAATAATATTACTTGCTTCATTCCTAACAATAATCAAATCAGCAGGGGGCCTACTCCCCCCGTTGCTGAATAAGCCCGTCTTTGTTTAACCGTGATTCTACACTCGTGTATGATTTTAGGTCCATATACTCTATTTTATATTACTATACAAGAGACGCCTTTCACTCACCCAGCATAAAATATTGTATCCGACTGGTGTGTTCAATTCTAATCACTCGTGCGGTGAACTAGTAACACTCATTGCCGGCAATCCGCTGGTCACTCGTGGACACATCCACACGTATCTTCAAAATTTTACGCACTAGTTGCATGATGTACTATTTCGTAACCCGCGGGGGGAAAGTGCTATTCTTTACAAAGGCCACAATTGGCATTTTTTTCTCACGGTTAACAGAGCTATCAAATATTTGAAAATCAATGCAGTCGTTTTCCACGAACATAATCTGACGCTTGTTGAGGAAAGACTGCAGATATGGTAGAAGTGAATGAACTGCTAACATTCAGATTATTCGTTGACTTAATAAACTATTTAACTTTACATTTTTACGATCTTATTCATTTCATTGTCGTCGTAAAATTTGTAGTATTTCCAGAGAGGGAGATGAAAATAAACTTAAATCAGTCAATAAATATATTACAATTAACAATTTTTTTCAAATATAATACGAAATTAGGGATGGTTACATGTCATTTCATCGTTTATAAAAATGGGAAAATTATTGAAAAATTAACCGTTAAAATTATACTGCCTTTGAGTGAGTTTTATAAAAATTATTCTGGACTGTTTACCTTCGTAACAGCATGCAATTTCACAGCCGCATATAACAATATTATGCCAGATAATTCAAAGCGATTCCTAAACTGGTATTGAAATATTTATCGTTTATCGATGTATTTATCTAATCATTTGGAACATTCGAATTCTTGGACAATGTCTACGTAATTGACAATCTACATCCCGATAAAGAACTAATGAAATCAGCCAACTACACGAGTTATACCGCTACTTATCATAACGTGCATCTTCACCGGCTCAAGTATAAATTTCGTGATTATTCTCCATCCTGCAACAAATTCAATTTGGAGCCCATCATGTTTCGTCTTGCTGTTGCTGCTCTCGTGGTGGTTCTCGTAACTGGTAAGTTCGTACAATTCTTCAGTTCGTCTCTCTCTAAATTATTCTTATTTTCGCTGCTACTTCGGTTGACAATGATTTTTTAATTATATTCTCCATTTGATTAAATTCATTCGATTCCCATCTATTCACACTGAATTTACTTGTTTTATCTGAGTATTTTTCGTATATCACGTAAATATTATTCTTTGTGATACCGTTGTTAGTTAAATACATGGCTCCAAAGTCGGATTTCACGTTTTCCAATCCACTCTCCGCTCCCATCCATTGGAATGACCGACTAAGATAAATACATGCATTAATGGTATTTCAATAATTTGTCGCGCAGCCGATCCTGTCCCAAGTTCACGATGGGCCCCAGGCATCAACCCATTCACTCCGCAGGGTCGGATTGTCGGAGGTAATCCGGTCGACATTGAAGACTATCCGTATCAGGTGTCGATCCAGTACTCTGGTTTCCATTTCTGCGGTGGCAGCATTATTTCCGAGAACTCCATCCTCACTGCTGGCCACTGCACCACCTCGTACCCAGCCTCTTACATTACTGTGAGAGTCGGTTCGAGCCGACAGGGCAGTGGTGGCGCCCTCTACCAGGTCAGCCAAATTATTCGTCACCCTGAGTACTCGACAAATATGTACGGGGCCCCGGTCAACGACGTTGCGGTGCTCAAGCTCAAGACTCCCATCCAACTGACCAAGAGCGTCCAACCCGTGCCGTTGTTCAACGAGAACGAAGAATCTGTCGATGGTTCTCTCTCGACCATCTCGGGATGGGGTACTCTCCGAGAAGGTGGCAGCACCCCCGCGATTCTCTACGCCGTGGATGTGCCAATCATAAGCAAGAACGCGTGCAACCAAGCTTACAGATCCTTCGGTGGCATTCCCGAGGGTCAGATCTGCGCAGCTTACCCACAAGGCGGCAAGGACGCTTGCCAGGGTGACTCCGGTGGTCCTCTCGTTATCAATGGACGTCAAGCTGGTATCACCTCCTGGGGCAACGGATGCGCGAGGAGAGGCTACCCCGGAGTCTACACCGAAGTCGCTTCTTACCGTGACTTCATAACTAAATCCGCTGCTGCTTAGTTTATTGTAAATCATGTATAGTTAAGTCAACCAAAAAAATTATATCGTTTTATATACTTCTTATATATTGTTCACCTCATTCATTAGACCATATAGTATTAGTTCATTGTACAATGAGTCACAAATATTACAAAAGAGAAATCATCATTAGTGAAAGAAATTTTGCTGATAAATTCGGGAATTATGATTATAAGCGAGTAAACTTCTTGTACGTATCATTATTAATCTCATAATTTAGCTAACTAGTTGATAACTGTAATCATGTTGAATAAAATTGTAAATCCCGCAGAAAAATCGTAACCAGCTATATCAATATTATCAATTCTAGAATAACGTCCAAACTACGTGAGATGTGTCGCATAAGATTCTATAGATAAGATTCGTGAGCATGCTAATCGATTTGATGATCGAGTTCTTTAGTCTTCGTTTCTTCATAAAACAGTTCCAGCATAGTTAACGATAAAACCGAAGCGAAAATATTATTAATAGTATTGTCGACTTATAACAACTATGAAAATGAATAATCCCAAAAGAATATTATTTATACATAATATGGTATACATAAGAATCGAATATTTTGCTGATTCTATTTTGTAAATTTCGAGTCTTGAGGGCCTGAAAATGGACTGCCTTGAAAATTTCACGGCAAAGGGCGTCGATGCCCAGGCGTTCCAACCCTAGATTTTCGGGGGTTACATTTAAACTTTTTCGCAAAAATAATTCATCATAACAAAGACATTTTATATCTTCAAAATAAATATTAAAAGAAATGTTCCTGGAACCTCTGCGATTCAGGCAGCCTGAAAGAAACTTCCGAAAAATAACGTTATAGCCCCTTCACAAAGCTCTCTTTTCGGGAAATCAAAATGGATGGGATTGACGGGAAAATACACGCTTGACATATGGAATCAAAGCTCTTGACGCGTACTTTACGAGTTTGCCCTCACTTTCGAGCTGGATTCCATAGAAATATGTCAAACCTTGATTTCACAATTTTTATCGTCTGCCAGAAATACTCGAGATCGACCCAATAGCTTGGCGCAAATATCTATAGATCGCATATAATATCTTCCAATAACATCCTTGTCAAATTTCATCAAGTTTCGACTACTCTTCAGGCGAAAAATAGGCTACCATAAAACGACCCTCCCTATTTATAAGGACGTATCTCGGGAGTCAGAATAATAAGGACGTATCTCGCGGGACGCCGGAGCGCCGGGAAAATAAGGACGTATCTCGCGTGAGCGCAAAGTAAGGACGTATCTCGGAGGGACGCGCAAAATAATATCGTAGCTCGGAGAATTGCAAAGTGAGAAAGTATCTCAGCGGTTTAAAATTAACTAATGCATTAAAATTAAGTAATGCAGTTCACACATGAAGATAAATTCCCATTATCGATATAAACAAGCTATTCTAAGACCAAAGGTTCGCGGAAACATGAGCTTTCGGAGAATTTTTCCCGATTAATGAGTATTTTCAGGACTGTATTTTACATTTTACCTTATTCCTCCATTGTAGATTAAAACAATATACGCATGCTATAACTATATTTTATTATTTTATTGATGGGATTCACTACAGTTGAATTGTTATAGCAATCTTGAGAGAACGTTTTTTTTTCCAAGTGTAGGTTGGAAATATCGAACAACAAACGGTTCTGATGAATGAGTCGCCGCGCGCCGGTAGCTTTATTCGTGGAAAAGACTTCTGGACTCTCGCCCAGAGCGTCGGGGTTTAATTCCCAGCATGCACCTCTGTAGGGACAGTTTTATATGGAAAGAAAAAATAAAAACACGCTCCACCGTGAGCATTGTATATGATTGTGGCTAGCCAGTTTATTGAAAGTAAACTACAAGCCAATAGCGAGAGACGAAGAAGAAGATCATCTGTGAACTGCGTCTTGTAACTTGTTGTTTCTAACGGCTCGCGACTTGCGACTGCAACACAGCCACCGTGATTCCACGTATATAGATGCCAGATAGGATTTTGACCATCATTTCTGCAGTGCTTTTGACTCATGAATAAAAAAATACAGATGCTTCATATTTTGACTCGCGCCCATGATCGCTTTCATGTTTGCCGAGTTTTAATTTTATGCTTGAGATTTATTCGCGGTTATAATCGGTTATAATTTTGAATCAAAGTGAGATTCAATATTGAGTCGCAATTCTCCGCGAGCAGCGACATTATTTCGCGCTCGTCCGAGATACGTTTTTTCTTTGCGCTCACGCGAGATACGATCTTACTTTGCGCTTTTCCGAGTTACGTCTTTATTATTCTGCCGCCTGAGATTCGTCCTTATTTTGGGACTCTCCGATATACGTCTTTATGAATGGGGGGGGGGGTCGAAAAGGAGTAATCGGACCCCATAAGTAAAATATACACCCACATAAATTAAATCTGATCGACGTTAAAATCAAATCATCACTGATCAAATAAAAATACGCCTATCGTATCGAATCATCGTTTGCAAGAAATAGCTTGACGAAATCGGTAACACACACACACACACACACACACATACACACGTGCGCGCTCGCACACTTTTGGCGAACCCTATTTATTTAGATGAGGGGTTCGGGTACGTCGGCGGAAAATCGTTTTTCCGAAGTTGGATTTTGATCCCGTCCCGAAGCTTTCGGGTCGATAAGACACAGGCAGTGTAAGCTCGGCAGTTGGAAACGAAAGGTGAGAGAAATCCGGTGACGCGATCGGAGCTTGTACGGTATCGAAGCCGCGCGCCGGCCAGTGAATTTCCCGCTAAGTTATAACCCGGGCGTATCTCTCGCCGATCCCGCCACCGCGACCGCCGGGCCGCCGCTATACCCGTCCGACACGGAAATGTACACACACCGAAGAATCGGGTCAGAGGTTTGATTCATCTGAGAAATTTGAATAACATGAGAGAGCGAGAGAGAGAGAACCCATGTTTTTCGATAACGGCTCGATACAGCGTATCGCGGGACTCGCTCTCGTGGCCGCATAAGTACGTGTATATACACAGGCGGGGCTCACCCGAACGAGCCAGGCCTCAGACAATACCCGCGTGTACTTTGGAAATAATTTCGCGACTCTCGTATACATATATATTCCGGGTGGGAGGAAAAAGAGGACGGAGAGGCATGTATTCCCCCGCGGCTCCAAGATTCCCCAGCCGACTCTTCCCCTTTCCTCTTTTCTCTCTCTCTCGCTCCCCGTCTCATCGCATCCGAGCGAGTCTGCCGGGCGGAGCAGCCTCGGCGAATCGAGTTTTTCAATTAGGAAAAATGCTTTTCCCCGATAATGCAAGAGCTCGGCTGAGGCTGGAAAAGAGGAGGGGGAGGGTAGAAAAAAACAGCGATCGGGCCCGAAATTGCATTTTCCGAATCAGTCAAATCGCGCGTGGCTGTGTACAACCGCGGCTGCACTTTTATGCCCCGCCGCGCATCGACAAACCAACACGTATCCGAAAACCCGCGTCGGTCCGGCTGGGCATCGACTCTTTCCCCCCGGTCGGCTGTCGAAAACAGAACGAAACCGAACGGGATCAGCGGCCCTCATATTTACCCTGAATACCGTGTGTGCTTGTGTGTGCGTGTGTCGTACAAAACGCCCTCGGCGCTCCGAACAATTTCGCGACACTTTGCGGCCGGCCGGACACGTCGGCTGCAGCTCGATTGCGCGTCATTGTCACGGGTGCGCGCGCGAGCGGGCCTCCAATCGATTGGCCCCCGCGTATCGGCGCGTTTATAATTCCGCGTCATACACGGGGCGGGCGGCGCGGCCCCCGATTGCCCCGGCTGCAGCCCGACTGATGACTGAATAATGGACGCGCCAATCAGGCCGGCTGGGTTTCGCAGCCTCGAGCGGCCTAGCGGGTCTTACGATCCGGAGCCGCGCCCGATTAGTGGCCGGACGGCCGTCCGTCAACCGAGCGATTCGACGGCCGTCGCGTCCGAACCTCCGGGTTTTATCGACATCGCCGGTACACAAGCGCTGGCGCAACGAGTACTCGGACCGACTCGCCCGGTGCCGTATACACGGCGAGCGGGAGGAGAAGAAAAGAAAGGGCCGGGAAACAATGCGGCGAATTCGCGGCGGGCGTTTTTGCATACGTCGCGGGGCACGAGATAACGATAGCGCGCGGCATTGCCATCGGAACTAATTTAACTTTGCACGCGAGACGTGCGCGGCCCTGCAAAGATGAATTTCATAGTGGATGAGTTATCGCAACGGGTAATTACTGCTGGCTACGGCAATTTTAATCCCGTTTTAATAGTTGCGAACTTAGCCGGCAACAAACATTATTCATCTGTCAGCGCTTTCAAATACTTCCCCGAACTCCGAACCGCACGGCCCTCCCCAGATATCTGGCGCTCAAGTTTTCGTTGGTCTTCATCCAAGATAGAGAGCCGTCAGATGTGTATGAGCTTGCGCCGGGGATAACATCCTACTCACGGGGTGATCAACGATTCGGCCCGCCCGCCAGATATATATCTATGTATGTATAAACGAAATCTATACGGCAAATTATCCCGGGGAAATCTCGGGAAAGCGTCGCGTTTGCTAATCGAATCGCCCGGTCTGAAGCTACAAGTTCCAGGTACAATAACCATTTGATTTGGATCTGTCGGCGAGGGAGAATTCGAGCGAAATTGAATCGGAGCCGTTCTCTCCGAGGACTATCGGGGCCGGAGATTGGCGGGGAAGAAAAATTTGCGAAATCCGCGCGGGAGTAGCGTCTGAACGGCGGCGGGGGCGACGCGCGGAGGGGATACAGGCGTTCGTGCAATCGTGCATAATCGCGATAGCCATTTGAGAGGGCATAAAAGAAGGGAGCGTATGAAAATGTCCGCGGCTGGCTCGATCCCCTCTGGCACACGGAGCTGCAGCAGTAGCAGCCGCTGCCGCGGGGATGAATTCAAGCGCGAGGAATCGATATAAGGATTGCAGCAGCCGCACCGGGGCGCGCTCGCGCGGGCTAGGACGAGCGGGGGCAGGAGGAGGTGGTGGTGGTATCTCTCACTCCATCCATCGTTCCGCGGTGGCAGCCGCTGCTTTCATGGCTGGACATGAAAATTACGAGGGGCCATTAAGGGCTCCTCCAAGGAAACGCGCACGCGCGTTTACGAGCCGCCGCGGCGAAACGAAGCGGAGAAATACTTTTATGAAGGGGCTGGCTGCGACGTCGTCCTCGTTGTCGTCGTAGTCGTAGTCGTAGCGGTAGTCGCATGTGGGGCCGTGACGCGCGGAGCTACCGAAATCGTAAAGCCACCCGTCGTAAGGGACGGCTCATTAATTTCCATTGCGCGCCGGTCGCGCGCGCGCTTATTAATCCTGCGACCGCCGAGAGACAGAGCCGGGCCGAGCTGATCGAGCGATACGTTGCTCCAAGGGGGATTTGATTTGATTGATCCGACTACCCCTTAGCTCCAGTCGGTCCTCCTCTTGGACGCGATTTACGCGATTATAGCGATCGACCCTGCAGGCTCGCGCCCGGCAATCAACTCGATCGGCTGCTGCTGCCCGCCTCGATAGACTCGGCTCGCGATCATGCGTTTCGCGGTGGACGAACTCGAGGAGCCACGGGGCGAGACGCGTCGACTTTAAATACATCCGAATCGCGGCTGGTTATCGCGAGGACCAGTGGAGGGATGGGAGGGGACATCTAATCGAACTTTTAATGGAGCAGTCATGGGCGATTCTTATTTTAACTGCTCTTTAAACGCTCGAAAGCAAATAAAGGAGGACTCGCTGGCGGCGGCGGCCAGCTCGAGTGCGCCAGTTGCGGAGAAAGAAATTTCAAGTGCATTTATTGACTGCAAGCCAATACGAACTGCGCTCCAACTGTAATTGAGTTACGCGAAAGGGAAAAAAATTGATAAAACCCCAGCCGGTTTGCTCGCAGTACGGTTCCTGGCGATTGGACAACTCGGCGCTACGTTTACCAATCAGCCTCCCGTTCAACTTGATTCGACCTCACGCGAAGTCGCGTATTCTAACGGGATATGATATCCATCGCGACTCACAGTGACTGTCGCTCGAAGAAAAATAGGACGTCACGTTTACTGCAGCTACTCGGTATAATTTACGCTCGAGCTTGTATCCACGGGCACTCGACTGCAGCGCTCGATGTTTGTCTCTCTCTCTCTCCGCGTTAATTACCGAAGAGAAAAGCGATGTGGAATAAACGAGGCCTAATTTGCGTCGCGCGCGACAATTGCGCGTTGAAAAATAGCCGGGGCGGAACAAAAAAATTTGCAAAACGAGGCCTACCGAAAAATGCATACATCCCCGGGGTGACTCTCGCCGAGCGCGCCTCGGTATACGCGCGCAAGGTAAGGGCAACAAAAAAAGTGGAGGCCGGTAACGAGCAAACTCTGATAGGGGCTGTCTGGTGAAGAGGCGAAAAAGAGATAAAAGCTCGCCTCCCCCTCCCCTCCGTCCCCGAGTGCGCATTCATCGACACAAAGCCAAATACACCTGTAGTGGCGCAATGATAATTTCGGGACCGCGACGCGCCGGAATAAAAAGCGAGGGTTTTAATCGTGCCCGTCCGAACAATTACTCGGGGTGGCGCACACAGTCGAATGTCCGATGGGACGTGGGTGGGGGGGTTGGGTACCGCTGAAAATATCGCCCATTGAAACACGAGCAGAATGAGATGTTTACACGATGCATTGAACCGGTGGAGCAAACACATGCGCCCTCGCGAGAAAAATAACTGACACCGCGTCCGTTTGCGGAGGCTTCCGAGGTGTCGACTTCAAACGGAACAATGTGAGAGGGCGAGTCTGCGTGCAGGGGAATCTCAAAGTAAGGCGTAAAGAGCGAGCACACTTTGCGCGTGTGCAACGCGAAAGCGACAGAGGGCGAGAGAGAGGTAGAAAGTGTGTCGAGTTAGTGGGCTAAGAGGACGGCAGCCCCTCGCGAGAATGAAACAATAGGCCCGTGCTGAGCTACAGTGACGGGGCGAGCACGAAAGCCTCGCGGCTGTCGGGGCTCTTGCTTCGGCCGCGTCGTGTATCGATTCGAAAGAAATTTTTGTATAGGACGGGCAACGAAAGGTGTCGGTTATCCACTCGGGACTTGCAGTAGCCGAGGATGTCCACGTGCGACAGTTCCGATAAGTTGGAATTCCCCGCTTTGGCATCGAGACTCGTTTCTGCACTCGGAGCCGGGAAACCCCCGGTGTGAGAGCTATGGTATCTCGCTCGTTTGGGAATTAGAAAAAATTGATTTCCTGGTGGCATCGCATACAGACACGATCGTTGAGTGAGTTACTTATAAGAGTAGGAGCTAGTTTTTTACTCTTCTGTCTTTCTTCCTATGGAGTGTATTTCGAGTGCAACTTGACCAGTTTCAAAGAGTCATTTCTAAGAATCAAATTACTCAATAGTCATTTCGATGCAACGCTCACTGTAGGAGACAGGGTTATACTATCATCAGCCCACCAATGATGACTTTCATTGTAAACGTAATTCGAAGGGATCTAAAATTCGATTGAAAAATTGACCGTTGACTTTACGAAGCCACGAATAATCTTGGTTTATCGGAAAACTCTACTGTATCTCTCCTGTTTCAGAACTCGAACGGCAATTCCACAAAAATTATGTCTTTTCAATCCGACTAGTTTGCGTTCAAAAATGATAAACGAAATGCATTGATTGAGTGTTTCGACTGGAATAGGAATTGGACTCAAAAGATGTCCCGATCAGTAGATGGTGCAGATTTTTTTTCTCGCATGCTGCTTGTTTATCCGAGCTCCATAGGATAATGTATGCAATTAGTGGGAAGTCACGTCACCGTTAATTGTGGGTAGACATGACGCCTCTACTACCCGAGTCCAGTGCAGTTTACCATGTGATTCCCCAATAGACACATCCAAACTCGTGCCGTCTGGACAAGTCCTGGTGTTACTACTAGCGCGAACAATGTTCCCTTAAATAGAAAGGCCGTTCGATCGTTTCTTCCTGGCATCAAATAACACGTTATACAAAAAATGATTTCCCATTCGTTTTAGTTTATCAATAGTCTGGTGGACATGAAGCTTTGTGTAATATCAATCAATTCAATAGAGGCAATTGCTCGATCCAACCGAGCCGAATGGACAATGAAGAATAACCGAGAGAGAAAGATCCGCCAAACGTCCATCGCTTTTTTTATCATGAATACAGAAGCTGAAAGAAGATGGTTAATAAATCATGTGCGTGATTCGAAATGAGAGAGAAAGAGAGAGAGAGAGAAAGAGAGAAAGCGCAGCGAGTGTGTCCATCTGAGGGTTTTTATCCGCCCACGAAGCCGGGGGTACCGGGGGACGATACAGCGAGCGAGGCCGGGGGGCGCAGGAAAGAAGACAAAGAGGTGATTTCCCGAGCGCAAAACCTCCCGGAGCCATACGAGCCCGACGAATGCGCCGCTCTTGCGCCAGATATATCCTCCAAATCCCCTTACGGATGACGCGGACGGAGTGGCTTAAGAAGAAAAGCTCTTGCAGTCCGGCTTGTCGCGCGCGCGCACGGCTGGCTCTTTTTCGTCGTCGCCGCCGCCGCCGCCCCGCCCGATTACCCACCGAGTCATTTGAGCCGTGGCTGCACTCGTAGGCTGTTTTTGCTCGGATCACGGGACTGGACTACAGTATATATACCCAGACACGCGCACACAGACACCCACACACAGACTCGGTTCGAACCCGGGAGCCACGGGCCGGCGTCGCGAGGACGCTCGACTGAGCCGAATGATGCCCCGTAAATGGCGCGCTACTTCTTCCAACTTCTTCCGCACCCCTTCCCCGCTTTTCCGCTTCGTATTGCATTTGTTCCCCCTCGTTTGATACGTACTCGCTCTCGCGTCGATCCCTCGCGCGACGATGGATTCGCCGACAAATAAACAACCCACGAATCACGCGCGCGGCTCCCAGGCTGCACTCGGGCGGTGTGCCATATGCGTCGCGACGAAACACACCTCCTCCTTGGCTCTGGTGCGTGTTTAGAGCACATCGATCGCGACGACAGACATCTGCGGGAGCGCCGGTGCAGCAGGCGCACATTTCAACACTGCGCGCGCACGCATCAAAGCAATCGGCTAATAAGATCAATCCGGCGCATCGAGCTCGTAACGCCGGATTGCCTGCTCATTGGGCTCCAAAGTGGCCGGGACGCGAGCATCGGCGCGTAACCATTATATTATACGGACGGCCGGGTCGCTCTGTCTCTATGCCCTCCCCCCTCCTCCCGCCGGATGACGCCGCACGTGCTGCGCGCATCTCTGATTCTACCCGCTCGCGTTCTACGACCATTGCTGGCTCAGCTGGGGGTGACGAGAATCGATTATCACCGGATTTCTTTCAATTTCAAACAACTCGACGATTCTTTTTTTTTGTACGGCGAAACGATTTCGAGTTATACACAATCGACGACGTGGCCGTCGACGATCGTTGGGAATTTGAAATTTATTATACGCTCATGAGCATTCGTCATTTGTATACATTGAATTTCGTATATTCGACATTAATTCAAATTAATGTACCGTATAACGAAGTGTTCTTCCGCGCGCGCACGTGAGCGTTATTAGTTTGTTTCGTTACTGGTACGAAACAAGCGATTCACGAATGGGAATGAGAATCACGTTCGGCCCGTGAATCGATATTGTTCGTAGCAAGTTCTGGGGAATGATTCGGTCAGTTTTCGAGTGAAAACATTGCAAAATCCAATGATGATAATTTTTAAAACGCAACGCTTCGTACTATTTCAAATGTTCGTCTCGTGTGTCTATTAGGTTGAGCTAGTGTCGTATCACGGCTCAGAAATATGGTTGAACTGGGTTAGGCCACTGTAACATTCTCACAAAGTCAATTCATTCATTGACTCAAAGGATGCTTGAACTATTCAAGAATTAATAGAAATCACTTTTTCCCGGAAAAAGTTTTTTTTATGTTTAAAGGTTTCGATTCAATGCAATCATGCCTTGGTAGAACGTATATACGATTGAAATTTTGAACGCGATGATCTCGGAACGGCATTTTTAAAGTCGGCTTGCATCATAACTCGGTCATTTTTCATCCGATTGACTTGAAATTCTAGCTGTAGCTTATGCATTAGATTTCAAAAAGTAATATTTACAAATTTTCAAAGATTTTTTTCTAAAAGTTTGGTATTTTTTCATAATATAACATTTTAAAAATTCTGTACATAGGTAGATAATTTCATGTAGATCAAGGAGACTTCTTTTTGTTACTTTATCAAATTTGCTTAAGATATGCTGAAAGCCCCGAAGGCACTTTTAAAAATGATGTCTTTTTAGAAGCTGCACTTTATCGCTATTTTTGAAAACTTTTGGTAAAAAAATCACATGTTTGTGAGTTTGGATTCGCAAAAAATAAATCCAATTAAACAGGAAATATCCAAAAAGTACATCTTTTCGAGGTCTCCACAGTGGCCTATAAGCCATTCAAAAAACAACAACAAAGATTCAATACATGGATGGTTTTGAAAAAGATAACCAGTCAATCATTTTGACGTATACGATTGGCTGGTCGCCCAATCATCTACACGATCGGCTCGATACAACAACTCGCAGTTGGAATTTCATTCACGCCAGTTAACCACCAGCAACAGCTCCCCTTTCGCCGATCCGCGTCCGCACTTGATTCCGATTCAGCCATGCGTGCGCCAGAGATTAAATGGGAGGGGTCAGGGCGAAAAAAAAAGTAGGAAAAACTATACGAGCCTCGTCGTTATCAGGCCACGAGGGAAAAGCTCGCGACCGTCACCTGGGCGCATCGTGAAAAGTTAATGCCGATCCTCGAGCCACTCACGAGTCAATGAGCAGCGGGGGATATTTTAACGGGCTCCGGCTCGAATTTATTACCGTTTAACAATCCATCGAATCGATTGGCCAAGCACGCACGAGAGGGCTGTTTAATTACGATACGCGTAGCCGGCTTTTATCGCTCCGCGGATCGAGGCTTAAACGACATCCCCGCCGAGCGCAATATTGCGCCGACTTTCAAAGGATTCGGGGCTCGGCTTCAACCTCATTGTCAGGATGCCCGTAGCGCAGCTGGTACGCCACAGTCGCTTTGAGAAGACTTTATTTGATATTTACTCGTGAATGATGTTTTATATTATTTGGTAAATTACTTTCTCTCTTTCTCTCTTTCTCTTAACGTTTCATTTTTTTCACTCGTCAATTTCACATCCTTCAGTAGGAAAGCCACAGCTGCAGCCTCTCCTTTTTCACGGGAGAGCTGGTGAAGCCTGATGGGAAAAATCTTTCGTCCGTACTAATACACTTCGGGAATACGTCGTAGTTCATCCGGTTCACGTAAATGCCTCTCCCCAATGAATTTCAAACATTGAAATGGCAGTATTTACTAGGAAACGGACCGTAATTACGCCCCGTACTGATCAGATGCCAGGACGCGATCAAATAGAATTCGGGCAAAATAATCATAACAGGCTCGAACCGCCAGAAGGAGAATTTTTCAAAAGAAATTTGTCTCCATAAACACAAATGTGGATTGAGTCGGGAAATTCATAAATAAGCGTTTGCCTGTTATGTCTATTTGGATGAAAATTGAGTTGAAATAATTTAGGAGATGAAATTAATCAAAATTAGATGGCTTGGGTGTCAGAGAACCACATTCACGAGAGGACAAACTCTAGAATAGCTCTTCAATAATGAAATCCAATTCCACTTAACTAAATCATTGGATTTTGATTGAGGTTTTAGTTGGATTAGACGTTTTAATGAGGCGAACCAGGATTATAATGATGCTCAATTATTGTTATACAGAAAAACGAAGATATATCGAGAACTCGTGTTACAAATTGGATGACTGTATCGTGAAACGAATGAAATACTGGAAAATTTCAGAAAACCAGCAGCCGTATACAATGAAGATATCAAGTTGGTACGAGCAGGTATAACGATAATGAAGACGTTGATTGAAAAATCGGCCGCTGTACATTGTAACGAAATACCAACGAGAGGCCACGCGATACGCTGGGCAATGTTCGCAGTTACAGCGGCGTGACGAGCGAAGAGTAAAGAAAACCGAGTTTATATAGAGCTGCGCGAGAGCCCAAGCAGCAGCAGCCGCGCGCGCGCACGCACAGCGTCAATGAAAAACGAGAAAATCGCACGTAATGGGAAACGCCCTCGTAAAAAGAGCCGGCTAGAGCAAAATAAAAGGGAGAGCTCGTAGTGACCTGTCGCTCTATCTCTCTCTCTATCTCGTTCCTAGCCACTATTAAAACCCCGCGAATATCGACCCATCCATTACACCGTACAAACAACTGCATTAAAGTTTTTTCATTTCCCTCGAATTGCCGCTTTGTTCGCGAGATCCGAAAAGGAAAAAAAATGGATCGGCGCGAGCAGGCGAAGATTATACAAAGCCAAGGAGGCGCAATGAAGAGGCGCGCGTGGGCGAGAGAACGTTATACGCGCGAGCTTTTAGTGCCCGAGCACTATACGCCCTGATCCCCATTTCCGTCGCGTTGTGCCGAACGATTTGCATTCGATATGTTGGACGATTGCGAAATGAAAATGCAAAAGTTGAAGAAAGGGATTGGGCGATTTTGTTTCCCCTAAGACACGCGTATTTTTGGGCAGTCGCTGCGCAGTGGGAACAAGGCGACCGAGAGCTTGCGAATTCGATCCCCGCCAGGAGAGAAGCAATTATTGACCATGATTATTCACGAGACCGAAAGCCGTAAAAGACTCGAAAGAACATTTGAGTAGGCTATGATAAAAGAGAAACCAGGGAGGTTGAGGTAGGCTGATATACTTGATGTGGGCCATCTAAATTTGGATGTTATACTCCCGTGGTGCATGTATTTGGAGTGATTGGGCCGAGAATCATGAGAACAACCCAAAAGATGTCTCAGTGCTCATTCATCTCATAGCATGTAAATTCTCATTCGAAATAAACGCGGGATATTCGTGAAACCACGTGGCGAGTCGCAATGATTCACTCTTTTCGAAACAACGAGACAGCGAGCGCGAGTAAAAATCTAATAGAAAATTATCGAGTAGCCGTGGCGTGGAAAGATGTGGATATATGTATAAAGCATAAGGCGCGCTCTCGCGACCGGCGGTAAGTTGAGCTTTCGCGAAAGTGAGAATAAGAGCGCGAGGGAGGAGGACGACGGCGCGGCGCGGCTTATCGGCGCGGGGGCATTACGTAGCCGGGGCAAATAGCGGCGTGTGCTTTACGACGGCCATATCTCGCGGGCGGCCGCGTAAGCTCGGAAAACTAACCGAGCCGAAGAATCTTCTCGCGCGCGGCTCGGTCATACTTCATTGGCTCGTAATGACAAGTCGCATTTGCGGCCCCCACCGCCACCTGCTAGCCGTATGTATCAAATAAAACACCCTGGACGTTTTCAATCGCGCACCTATACAGTGGTATATACGCGCGGATCGCTGCTGTACGTTTTCGCCCTCGTTTTTTCTTTTGTCGCGCCCCTGCTTCTCTCAACCCGCTGTCCGCGAAAAATTTAGGGCGGCGCGTATTTCGGATTATCCAACGCCACCGAGGCTTTCTCGCGCCACGGCTGTTTTCCTTTTGCACCGAGTCGCCAGTAATAGGAGAGTGGTTTTCTGCTTTGCGAGCTTGACGCTATCTTGCTCGTGTTTTTTCGCGGCTTTTTTTCCTATTTCTCTGAAAGAAAGAGCAAGAGAGAGGCAAGGGGATTCGGGGGGTCGCGGGAGAGCGGAAAAAGTCTCGTCAACGCGTATATTCCACGGGAAACTTGGCTTTGCTCCAACGTATTCGGGATCGACTCGATCGTTATTTCACTCAGAATCCGCGGCCGGTCATTATTCATTCGAAATTGATGTGCTATATTAATTCAGTTCCGATCCGGGAAAATGAGTTTGAGGAAAAAAAAAATACACGGCGTACAGGGACTCCAAGATCACCGGGCATCATCACCTATACATATAGTCGCGTTCAGCTGATTTTGTTGTCGGACGATGTGACTGGGGATCGATCGTACGTATGCATACATTGCCAGACTTGGATAGGATCGCGCTGGTCGCATTTGAATATACCGAACGTTCCACCGGAGAATCGAATGCGATGTAAAATGGCTCGGACTGGCCGAGCGGCCGGTATAATTACGAAGCGCAGGAGAACAAAGCATCAATATATATAAAGAATCGAGAATGGAAAAAAGGGGAAAAAGCGGATGATGCCCGTGGCGGGGTATGTAGCTGTCGGGAGGTGCGAGGGAGCGGTATGAAAGCGGGCGCGCAAGGATAAAGCATACGTTGGTCGTGGAGCTCGCGGGGGGCCGCAAGTCGGACTGCAGGGAGAAGAATCGGGAGAAATGAGATCCGCGGCGGCGGAGGCGGTGGAAAGGGAGCTCTGAAAGGCACATCAGACGTGGGCCATTCTGGCGCGACGACCCAGACAGATATAATCGGGCGGGTGCACAGGACTGGGCGATATTGGAAGCTGCGATTTTCACTGTCCGCTGAGCCGACCGAGGCTTCGATTATATCCATTGTCTGCCCGCCCCGGCAGCCGCTTATATATGTATAAAGAGCCGTTCTAGCGTGCTCGCGCTGATAAAAATAACGCGCGCTCACATTTATCAGCGGTGCTCGCGACTTTGAACGGACGGATTCCCTGCTACCCAATATATACGTATATATCAAGCCTGTTCGCGTGTCACGTCCGGCTTCTATCACTCGATCGCGGCTCTTTCAATTACGAATTCTCTCTTCCTCCCGATTGTCTCGGCTACTATTGCCCTTTCTCTCCGTGAGCTTTTCTTCGACCTACTGTACTCGCACGCACATGCACTCGTAGGCTACACGGCGCCACCTGGCGGATTTTATTTTTTCCATGATATAAGTGCACTTCGACTGGAACTTTTGTTTCAAATCATCTTTTTGCGGTTTTTGACGAACGTTTTCATGCGATGAATTTGGGGCTTTCACCTGTTTCTCGTGCAACTGAAAGTTGCCTTAAAAGCAGTCATTCATCCAACTGAATCGAACCGTCTGCTGGCCATTTGATATGCATAGACCCAAAAGCACGTTGATCCATAGTTTTAAACTATGTTGAATCCCAATACATTTTTTCTGATTGATTTAGAGATGGTTAGAAGTTAATACAGGTTGATTGAAATTTTGCTAAAAAAAATTGTATTTTGCTCTCAAAAAGAGTAGTGTCCCGTTACCCGTTGTTGGATCCGGCCCAACTCATTCTACTATATAATATGTGGCCGTTTTGCCTGCCTATCCGTGTTACCCACGGAGACTTTATTTCCTCATTATAGGTTAATGTGGTTTTCTATATGAGCTTCATGATAATTTTCCGTCCGATAGATATAAAAATGTGTGTATAGCTGATGATTTTTTTTTTAAAGTAAAGTCTGATTTTGTCGAATCAAATGATGCACACTACGTCTGAACCAATGACCAAACCAATATCCTTCGGTTGAATCTTCATGTTACAAAATTTTACAAAATTTACAAAATTTCACTTCTGTAAAATTTATATAAAAGTGTAAAAATCTGGAAATCTGTAAATATAAAATGACTAGTCAACTGACTACACTCTACAGGCCATCACTTTTTAATAAAGGAGTATAAAATTATCAGATTCGCCAAGTTAAATTTCAGAAAAATGAAATGCCTTCCGAGTTAGCACCTCTGTCCGCAGAGTCGATAAATTGTAATAATCAAAGATTTTTTTCAAATAGTATCGAGTAGGGGTATATTGAGTAAGTATAAGAGTTGGTTTATGGTGAAGTTTTTTCACACTTGCTATTTCTGACCATACAGATTCAGCTATCCCTGACGCAACCTGACTCGTATAAGTCGGTCGTACGGGTGTTTTTCTGTCAACGAAACCATCATGACAAACCATTTTGACATTTGAAAGTCACACGGAAGCACGAAGAAGATATCGGAATACGATCTTCAACTCTAATGTAAAACGAAGCCATTAAATTCTGCTCGATTGCTGGCCTTCGGGGTGAAAATAGATAGCGTGATCTAGGATCGCGTGGTATAAATCTATGCAAGGCTCTAGTCGAATCGGCGAGTGGTATGGAGTCTCTGGGTATCAATTGGGATCGGCTAATCCGTAGGGGCGGCATCAAATAGCGATAAATAAGCGGGAGTGATGGCGATCGAGGGCAGTCGCGCGTATATGTTGAGAGACACGTACGTACGGGCGCTCGGCCCTTGCACAGCGGTCAATCCAATTATGAGGTGCGCGCCCGCGCGCTTCCTGTGCGGCAATTACTAACAATAACGGCCGGACGCGCATATCTCACCTCGCGCGGATCCGCAGGTGCAGCCGTGACAAATGATGAGCACGATTCACGCGCGGCAATATATATACCACTGCGCATTTTTAGCGGCAGGCGCTGATGTAGGCTCGCGCGTATGAATCGGTTCATGCGAATCGCGGAGTCGGAGATAAGCATCCGACCGGTTTTTCGCTTGCTTCTATCGGCTTCCCCCGATGCAGCAACCATCCCTCGAAAGAGAGGAAGAGAAAAAAAATTGAAAGAGTAATAGAGGCGAGGGTATAATCATCGACATTCGCGCGGGGAATAGTAATATCGCCTGCATTGAGCATTCGAGGAACTGGCTTGGATCAGAAGCGAGTAGCACCCGATAGCTACTGTATTGATTCCGTTGCCAAAAGTACGCGCTGACACGCGCGAAATCTCTTTGTTTTCTTAGGACAACCTTGGAATCGAAGTATCCACGGCTGGTTGGTCACGACGGGAACGTCCGGGCAATTCGCGTCGTTTCTACTCGACGCAATCTCGTACCAGTTGAGTGAGCATTCCGAATAAATTCAAGAATCCGAAGAGTTTTATTCGTCATCGCATATTATTACGAGATTCGCCCTATTCATCGACCACTAGCCGTGAACTTCTCCTACAGGAGCTAATAAAGTTTGGGAAAGTTTTTTTTTCTGTGAAGGTTCGCGAACAGAAGAGAGCTCCCGGATTTTCCATGAAAATAATTTGAATGCGGAAAACTTCTCATGCACGCAAATCCATACGAAAAGATTGCTCGGCGGTATTTACCTCTGGAAAAATTTAATAGCCCGTAAAGAATTTGGCGAATCTCGGGATATTTGCCCTCCAAAGAGCTATGGAAGTTCTATCAATAAAATCCTCGTTCTCACCTAATTTGAAACTTCGCGCCAACGACTACGCCGATTATGTATCACGGGATCAACACGGTTATACCTGCCTAAAACAACGCGTATTCTACATACCGTCTATCATCATCATGTTTGAGTTATCTCATCAAAACGTCAAGATTCAGTCATTGTGAAATGTCCCTCAATAATAATTGCTTTGGGGTCATCTGTCACTGAGGCTACGGGTACCCGATAACAACCAGCTTACAAAGCATGAACAGTCGCTAAATTGTACTGCGAGCGAGTTTTTCGACGCAATTTGCAGCAAACAGGGTCTACTATACTCTACTATAAGTCATTCAAAATATTGAATATTTCTAAACTATGAGAATTGGATAAGACATTTAAAACTTTTAAGTATGATTTTTTTGATGTTAGGTGTAATTGTGTTTCCTCGACTATAAAAAAAATGTATATGGAAACATTTAATAGAAAGCGCCTGAGACGATAGACATTCTTTTATGAGGATGGTAAAGTAAAAAGAATCGAATGGTACTCAATTTCTTTTTACCCAGTTTAAGTCTATTGAAAAATAACTCACTTTTGTAGAGGAAAATTAGATGAAATTTCTCAAATAGAATATATTTCCAGTCGTGGCGCTGCTGTATCCACGCTAATGTTTGAGATCAAAGGGTTATTGGGTCCCGGGCATTATTGGGTATTCAGTACTGAATGTGTTTTATGCTCCTTTTGGACAGATACGGAAGTCAGACAGAATATTAATATTTATCGATTTTTTTTTCGTACTCGCAAGCAATTAATGTTCCACATTCTATACACTTCTTTGGATACGAAAATATTTCGATATTAACTGTTTCTCGATTCTTCCACTTTTCAGAAATAAAACTAGAAAAAAACACTATTCCGATCAAACTGCGTGTTTAAACTCTGGAATTGGTACTGTTAGAAATTCTTGATGGATATACGGGAAGCTCGCAATATTTTAAACCAGAGTATTTCAAACATCATATCTATCTGATCCAAAAGGGTTGAAAAACTCTGTTTGTTAATTGAAAAACTAGCGAGCCTTTTAATTAGTCTCGCCTGTAAAATGTAATGGATGGAAATTTTATACGATACTCATATTGCATGCGTGAACCTGCTCTGTAATTCCACTGTGGGTAACTTCCATTCAATTCCTAGCCATTCTACCACTTTGTGTGATCAGTACGTTTTACTGAAATCCCGTTCTATATCTTTGCTCTTCGGATGAAGCACAAACCAAAACGTTGAGCTTTCCAAATTGTTCTGTAAACCATGGGAATAGACGTACAATTCAATTTGCAATCATTTCAGCATAAGTCTCTATAGTTGTGTTTCATACCGTGTGTCTCCGAGCTCTTGAATATGTATTTTCTACTTTGATTTTCATATTCACGAGAAAATTCTCCACTACATCGGTGTCGAATGTTCGTTTCAATTAAAAATCGTGTAATTAATGAGAGATCCAACTAATGTATAAATTTCGAGGAGCATACGAAAAGAAAGCGTTTGCATTGTGTATCGGGTCACGAGTCAACGGGAAGCACGCCGATGCGTAAATAACTAATCAGGGTCGGATCATCGGTCATTACGAAGCATCCGTACAAATGAAATTGGCTCTGGCATATATAGCACCTGAAACCCGGGGATTGCGAGTTACTCTTCATTAGCCCATCGCTGTGTGAAATTAAATATGCCATCTTAACAAGGCTCTACTCGAAATCATATTAATTTTCAATGAAACATTCTCTCTGCACACCGAACTTCGTATATCGCTCTCTCCGAGTTGGGGGGTGGGGAGTATAATAAAACCCAGGCATCGGAATATTTGTACCGTGTGGTAGGGAAAAACAGGTGCCGCTCGACGAAGCATCGTCAACGATAGTATCGAGAAGACGCGTGCGAGCTGCATATCCGTATTTCGGAGTTGGGTATAGGGATCGCGCATGGAAATGCGCGTTGTAATGCCGGCGAACAAAAGCGAATTCCCCTTGGGATTCTCGCGTAGCTGCACAAGAGTGAGAGAACGTTTAAAGCTCCTCTCTCGGCGTCAACGTCCCAAGAATGCCCCGACTCCCCGTATGAATATGAACGCGAAATACCTCATGAGGGGTGGGGTAGGGGGTAGGGGTTCGGGGAGGAGGACGCTTAATGAGATCCACGCACGTTCAAGCTCCAATTCATTTCGAACTTGCGAAATTGAAATGTAAATGGAGTAAGGTTCATTACGGCTGGCGGTACAAAGGAAACAATTAAAAGACAAAAAATAGACAACTCGTTCGTTCGTTCGTTCGTTCGTTCGTTTATTAGACGTACCTGCCGTTCGTTAATTTTATAATATCGTTCGCGTACCGTCCTCTCTTTTTCTCGCTACTGTATAGGCGCCGACCAAAGTATTTCCATTTGCAGAAGTGGATGCACGTCCCGAGTGCTTGATGCGCGCGGGCATCTACGCGTACGCGGTGTGACTAATTTGATATGTGGATACGCGGAGGCAGATAATTAAAAATGAATGAAGAGTGAAAAGTAAATAACTGCGGGCTGAGGCGGAAGAGGTCGAAAATAATGGAGAGGAGGGAATCGAGGAGGGCGGCTGTTATTTTGCCTGAGTGTGAGAACACGCGGGAATTGAGCTGTCTCTCTCTCTCAATCTCTCTCTCTAACTCCCGCCCACCTCGCGGTCTGTGTCTCTCATTTTCCCCCGGCATTCAACTGTTCCCGAGAAATTCATTACGCCCGCAAAATGCTTCGCTAATCCGCGTCCATGCTTATTCGAATTTCCTCTTCTCTGCCTGCCAGATATTTCGCGCGCGCGAGCGCGAAAAAAAGTGCAGACATTACGGCGCGATGCGAATAGCCGTAAAGAGGATCCTGCTCTCTTTCGCCCTCTCTTGCTCCCTCGTCGTGTATATATACATACACGCCGGGTCTGTCTCTCCTTCGAGTATTTTTCTTCTCTTCTTTATCGTCGCCCGCGTGCGAGAAAGAAAGACGGACGCGATGAACACGAAACGTTTACGTACTTTATTACGAATAGAAACGTGGCGGCGAGCGGGGGAAACGTGGGGTGGAGGCCAACGGGGTGCAAACTCCACCGAGAAAATCTTCTTGGGGAATGAAGTATCTCTTTGTTAGCTTTGCCGGTAATCCGTTTAAGGAAACAACGCGAGAAAACGCCGTGGGAAGATGCTCTTCAAACATTCGTTAATATTCCAATGCTGCAGCACGATGTTTATCGAACGCCATCGGCATGGATTTGATCGTTTTTTTTCTTTTATCACCTGTAAGCCGGATATAGAAATAAATTGGAAGGCCTCGTGTAATCATGATGGAATTTCACGGTAAACCGGAGAAATTTTCTCTCCGGCTTGTACCTGCGGAAGTGCGAAGTAGGAAAACTCCCTTGGTGATATCTAGTTGCGTTTCATGAATAATATCCACTAGCTACATTCAGACGAGCTGCTCGCTAGCGATCCACATTCATGCGTTTCAAAATCATATTTTAATTATTGTTTTTACTTTACTTGGCGATGATATTTTTCATTCCAAATTACCAATTCATTCCAATTTACGGGTTCCCAAAACGTAAATTTATATTTTATGTAGCTTCAGAGAAAGAGATTTTTCAGCCCTTAGAATCTCAAAACTCATTATTCTTGACCAGGGAATGGTTCTTGACAAAACTGACTGAAACTGAATTCCCTATTAAATCAATTTTTTCTACGACCAGTGACGTGTCCATCAGTGGCCGGCGAAGCGTACGACGAGAAACGCACAAGTGCGCAACAAGTGCAAAACGCACAAGAACAAGTGCGTTTCTCGTCGTACGCATCGAGTAACGTTATATTATGTAACTTGTGTGTAAACATTTCAAGACGTGTGTGAACGCGTCCACAGCTGGTTGGCGAAACCGGCGACGAGTGTTGTACGTTCACACGATTAAAATTTAACGTACCAGTTCGATACGATATTTTATGTTACTCGATGCGTAAAATAACTATAGTGAGATTATTAAAAAGGCGTTTCGCGAGCTCTCATAACGTGAAACATTGTTTCAAACTGGTGCGTTCATTTTTAATTACACGTACGATTGCTCGCTCAGAGGACACTTAAAACATGCAGTGGTGCGCGTGAGATGCCGTTTCACGAGACAAATAACATGGGACATATTATTTGTGAAAGAACAAACAAGATACGAAAGTTGGATGTGCATGAGCCGAGAACTACTACTCGAACGGCACAATTAGTCATCTGGTTGGCGGGGAGAGGGGAGAGCAGAGCGTGGCAAAACAGCAGCCGAGGAAAATTGTGCGAACGATTGGGAACAATGGCGACAAAGACCGACAGAGTGTCATTGCAATTGATGGAGGGTAACAATGTGCGCTGCACCGATGAGCTGCATAGCCGGAGAAAATGTCGAGCTTCTTTATTGCCCGTCGCATCGACCCATTCGCGTTGATCAGTTCGAGAATTCACTATACACTCGAACGTGCTTGCAATTTCAATAATCTCGGGCTTACTCGCGAGACTTTTCCACGTGTGCTTTACTTTTAAATGCTGCTAGCATGAAAATAACGTGCAGTATACATAGATAATCTGATTTTTTTTGTCTCACGCCATGAATGCAACCCTGAATGGATTCTCTATTCACGTCTATATCGTCAGATGAATAATATCTATGCAAAAACTCACGGACCAGAGCTGTCTCTTCATCGTGTTTTACTCACCTGAAACATTAATCAAAACATGTATGTATTAGTGAAATATTTCGAATAACGCCAACATCGAATATACAATAAACAAGCGCACGCAGGAAATTTAGTATTTCAAACACGAATTGGTACTATTCATATATGTTGAATGAATTTTTTCAACACCGACGAATAATCAGTGGGAAATTCGGCATGAGCGAGAGGGTTCGAATGGCAAGAGTAAAAACGGCCGGGAAACTCGGCGGCGCCGTCCGCCCGGCGGAACAATGCTCGCCGCCGCCAGCTAATTCGCCGGATTCACGTGCGGTCCTCGTTTACACTCGCTCACACGCGCCGGAATCGAGACCGAAACATTCCCGCACGCTCAAGTCCCATATTTTCCCATCTCTCTCTCTCTCTCTCTCCGGCTGCCTCGCAGCCATGCGCTTGTCCATTGTCACGGCGGGACATTCCCGGGGCCGCGGATTTAATTAAATTACATGGCGCTTTAAGCGGCCGGAGCTTAGAATTAAATGCCTCGCATAGCTAATCCCCCGGTGGCCGGGCAGCGCGAGTTTGGCTCGTTCGCACGTACACACACGGGAATTCGAGGCCGCCGCCGCCGCGTCGTTCGCACTTTATTCCCCGCGAGCGCAGGACGCGCTGATGCGGCTTCCTCGATTAGCCGCCCGACGACTATTGCCCGGCTAGCGTACGCCGGGTGAATTAAGTGCGCCGCGCCACTTCTCGTTATCCGGTTAGCTAGTGGTAAGAGCCGAGTTGCGTCAGACAAGCGTCTTCCCGAGTGCGCGCCGCTCCTTCCTCTCCCTGTAGCTCGCACACGCGTTACGTTCGCGGCGCGACGCGCGTTAGCATTTTTCCCACGTGCGTGCGGAATTACTCCGACGATACTCGTTCCACTGGATATACACCGTTGTGTAAATGTTGACGGCGCATGTTTGACAAGTAGCTTTCACACCGACGACGACGTCGGTCCTCGAGTCAATATGCTCGCTGGGAAAGTCGGATGAGGTCGTGATATTCGAGCGACGACCCAAGAAGAAGAAGAAGAAGGAGGAGGAGCAGGAGGAAAAGCACGAACATAACGCGCAAGAGTCTGCCATAAGCGAGCAGTCGTTGCTTATATACTCGGCCGTATCGGCGGCATATCAAACCCAACCTCCCCGAACTCATTTTTATGTATGCGAATAAAAAACGCGCTCGCGACTCCGCGTATGAGACCCCGGCTCGTATAACTGGCCGTACGAGGCGACTTGGCCGTACGTACAGTTATCAAATAAAGAACCGGTAGGGGAGCATCAGTGTCTCGATAAAAGAGCCCGGCGCGTAACAGCCGAAATTGGCTTCGGATGTGTGCTTTATCCCCGTGGATTGAATCTGGCGGGGGCCAGGTCGCACACACACACGCCTCAGATAAGCCGAACAAATGTATCCCGACCGAGAATCCCTGGTCCACTGCGTGCAGACAAATAATATCCAACGACAGCGAGAATCCGATAAGAATACGGCTCGAGCCTGCGAGAATAATTACATGTGTGTGTGTGTGTGAGTGTGAACGGATTGCGCAAGCATCTAACGCGGCTCTGAAACCCTCCATAAGTCGCGAGGAAAGCTCGTAAGCCACACAACAGTGTAAACGAGAAGTATACAAATTTATGATGATTCGATGTCATCGACAAGTTGTGCTCGCGGAGAGACTGTTTGCTCGACGCTAAAAAGAGTAGCGAGCGAATATGAAATTGCCCCGCGCGCCGGCAGTAAAAGACCTCCGGGATAAGGAACAAGCAAACCGGGACGCAGCGACAGAGGGAAAAAAGCGAGCGTATAAGAGCGAGAGAGGAGAGGGAGGGGCGTGTGGGGGAAGAGAAATGAAGAGATCGCGGGGGGCAGTAAAAACGTTGTAAGTCTGATCGTAGCGAAGCACATAAAAGAATATAGTTATAGTGTTGGAACTGCGCGAGTTATATAGAGCAATTTCGCTTTATTGCTGTTAAGCGTACGAATAATTATATCCTTTATCGCTTTACATTTTAACCCGTGTGAGTTGTTGTCCCGTGTAAACGGTTTTATGCCGAGTACGAAACGTATTTCTCTCTCTCTCTCTCTCTCTCTCTCTCTCTCTCTCTCTCTCTCTCTCTCTCTCTCTCTCTCTCTCTCTCTCTCTCTCTCTCTAATCGTGTCAAGACGCTAGGGCGGAATTTAAGATGTGCCTACTACAGGGAAAAAATTCGAAAACGCCAATAACTGTACAGAGATGTGGAAATGCGTCGATGATCTGGGCATTATTTCGAAGAGTAGGGCCCTCTTCCCTCTCCCTGGCAGTGTCGACGATATTAATAAGTTCTTTGTTGGCAACGTTTCAACAGTCCGTTTGATGGACTCGCGTCCCACTGTCAGGATAGCCCCAGATAATAGATTCTTTTTCGCACATATCACTCCAATGGAAGTTGCCAAGGAGATAAACTTCGCGAAATCTAATGCAAAAGGGCCTGACGATATCCCTAACAGCCTTTTAAAAATCAGTTTACCAGTCATACTATTAGTACTAACGAGCATTTTCAACAGCTCACTGCAGTCGGGTATTTTTCCCTCAATCTGGAAGAGGGCAATCGTCCGACCGATCCCTAAACGCTACCCCCCACGGACATGAGCCAGCTTAGGCCCATCAGCATTCTCTGTGCGGCGTCCAAGATTTTGGAATCGATAGCCTCAAAACAGATAGTAGCGTACCTCAAGGAAAATGGGCTGATCGATCCACTCCAGTCGGGCTTTCGGAAAAAACACAGTGCACACACAGCGCTGCTCAAGATAGTGGACGACATTCGCAGGGCGGTGGACGAGGAGGAAATCGTCCTTATGATAGCCATAGATTTTTCCCGCGCATTTGATGTGGTCAACATTGACCTATTGGTCGCAAAAGCGGAAGCGCTGGGCCTCTCGGACACTGCCTGCAACTGGATTCGCTCCTACTTGACGGGACGCTCCCAGACTGTGAAATCCCCCACTGGTGAAGCCTCAAGCCCGATTGACAGAGACCAAGGTACTCCGCAGGGCAGCCCGCTGGGCCCGCTGATATTCTGCATGTTTATCAATGATGCTCCGGTGGTATTGTTCCTGCTTTGCTTATATCATCTCTACGCCGATGACCTCACGCTGTATATTCGCGGAAGATTCAACGAGGCACTATCTATTATAATGAGAGCGAATCGCGCTCTTGATAGTTTGGCGCGATGGGCAGCGGAGAACGGCTTAAGCATTAACCCGAATAAAACCCAAGCGATATGGTTTGGAGTGCGCAATTATGTCTCGAGAATACGCGCAGCTAATCTCCCCGAGCCCTCGATTCTAGGCACGAGTGTAAATTATACAGACACGGTAAAACTTCTGGGGATGACGCTGGACAGTACACTGTCATGGTCCCAACACTGCTCAGGCACAGCGAGTAAGTGTTTCGGTGCCCTTGCGAGACTCAGGAAATGCGACAACTTCCTTCCCCGCAGTACCAAGCTCCAACTCGTGAAATCCCTCGTTTTCCCTTATCTGGACTACTGTGCAGGCGTGTTGTTGGATCTTTCGAAAGAACACACGCTTAAAATGTCCAGATGCAAAAATGCAGCGGTGAGATTTGCGACCGGAACGAGGAAATATGATCACATAACACCAGTGTACAGAGAGAATGATTTATTGAAATTCGAACAGCGTCGCGATCTACTCGTTCTGTGTTTGTTGGCCGGCATCTTGCGCGATGAGGAGCCTAAATACATTTTTAATGAACTAGAAATCCGTCCTCCTAATAAAATAGGCTCAAAACGATGTTCACCGCACGATCTTGTGATCAAACGAGCGCGCACGAAGTGCTTCGAATATTCATTTATTATAGGTGCGCCTCGTCTTTGGAACCTGCTCCCCGACAATGTACGAGCAATCCATAGACACCCTAGTTTTAAAAAAGTCCTGAAAGACACTACCTTAGATTAAGTTTTACCACGTGATCGTCCTATATACATCCTATCTGTAAATAATCAGTTTAAATTTAAGTTAATCATAAGTTTTAATTCTAATTTTAAGTCCGCGCGCGTTATGGCATTGTAAACAATTGTGTAAATTTTTGTACATAATGATTGATTTCGTACGGCTTGCAATGCCGTGACTATGTAGGACCAAGAGTCCGTAGTCCTGTTAATAAACTCAATTCAATTCAATTCAATTCTCTCTCTCTCTCTCTCTGTCTCTAACGAAATCTTCAAATTTCTCGTGCGGCTCTCGCATTTTGGTCCACAATTATCACTCGCGACACACACGCTGTCCGTTTTAATTGTGTCTCGTTAAAGTTAACGCAAAGTTAACTTGTTAATTCTATCACACCAGCCGGCTAGATACGTATCTGTCCGAAATCGAGTGCGTAACTACTGAAATTCCACGTCGTACCGTATACCTATACTCTGGACAAAATTGAAATATGTACAGGCGCGGAGGAGGGTCAGCGAGATCTCGAAAAATACATGTAATGCGTCGGACAAAAGAAACTGATTCGATCGATTCCGTATTATTTCGATTTGGGGAGTTTGGAGCGTACGTCGCGTCGGCGTGCGCGCACGACAAAAAGCTGATGGCCGCGCGGTAGCGGTGGGCGACGACGAGAGCGAGAATTGGACAGCCGAGCGGCCTGTCTATCAGATTACGGGCTTTATATATTGGGACGCGAGTCGTGAACCGCAGAGAGGGGGCTCGTGCAAAATGAATTAGAATATCGACGAATGATCGAATGCAAATTGGGCTTGGGCTCGCGCTCGCTCGCAGCGGCGCGGGCCGGCAGGCAAGACACGGTATATAGCCTCCCCGACTGTCGGGCGCAGCGGATAGAAAAGTTTGCGAGCGAATTGCGCTCGCTCGCGCTCAGGATTAAATTGATCAAAAGTGCGGGAGAGCGCACGTGTTCTTGGCTGCCGCGAATTGTTGTAAATTTCCAATTGAAATTGCTTCGATTCGGCGCAAAGCTCGATTGACCCGCGCGCCAACGGATCCGGCTTTGCGCCGATTCGAAACGGAGTAATGAAAGAGCTCGCGCTTGCGCTCGTCAGCCTCGTCAATGGGTTATTGGCGGCCTAGAGACCCGCCCAACCTGATACTATACACGCGTGTACGCGAGTTTTGACGAGACGCACGTCACCCCTATACCCGTGCACCATATCTTTCTCTGTAATCGGCTTCGACGTCACGACCGATGATGATAATGTTGAGCTCATTTTGGTTTCCAAGGATATGGGTACCGAAGCAGAACGAGATGACCAAAACAGTTTTTGGTTTGGCGCAGTATAACCTTAGACAGAGTCGGTAATAGAAAGACGTGAGAATTGGCTCACGGTTCAAACGGCCATGAAGTGGAGTGGAGTTCTGGATGATCGATTCGGTATCTCCGAATATTGAATATCGGTCAAAGTTATTCCGCAATGTCATGTCGTCGATCGGGTTAGCGGAAGTATGATACGTGGCCTTGTATGATATGTGGTCGAAGAACATTCTTTTCATTACTTGAATAACATTCACTGTCCGACGTGAACGCTAGAAAAGCATGCTAGAAAAGCATCATTTTTGAATTTTCGTTAATAACAAAGTTCTTCTTCGTTTTACACACCGGTAGTGCACTACTAGATATTTCAATATTATTAATTTCAACAATAAATTAAAATTCTACTGAAATATCTTGATGACACGGCGGAATACATGCCAACGATAAATAGTAAAAAATGACAAAAATAAAGGACTCCAGACAAATCTCGAGAAATATACAGTTCCGTGTATACGATTCAGTGTCGATCCACGATGCAGTTTGAATTCAAACTTTTCTCCGTGTTCCCGACACTCCAGACCTGGCAAACTCAAAGAGAAGCGTTGCATCGCTCATAGACACAGCTGGGCAACACGTGTACGAGTATTTGCCCGCACACGTGTGGAGACTAGCCAGCCAACCGGCCGAGGGGCCAAAGTTTGTTTTGCACGCTAAGGCCGGGTCGCAAACACGAAACTCGCACTGAGGCACAAGCGTCAAATCGGCCTCAACTCGGTTCACTAGCTCCGGCCGACGTGCGGCTGTTTCTCCAGCCACACGATCTCCTGCTGCTGCTGCCCAATTACATTTTTCCGGACGATCGGCCGGCTTCGGTCGGGCGCCACGAAAGAAGCTTGATTTCGAATTCGCTGCTCCCACAAAGAATCACCACCGATTCCTCATTCTTTTCCGCTTGCTTTGTTTGTTTCGGCACGAGTTTTGTGTGTATGTGTGTAATGTCCCCGTGGAATGGGAACGTTTTGTCTGTCGATCTCGCTCCAGACGTTTTAAAAATCACGCCAACTCTGACTAGCTATAGCGCATTGGTGTGTGCTATTGGTGGAGGGCACGTCAGGTTATTAACTCCGAAATCGGAAAAATTCCATGAACAAAAAATGTTCCTCAAAACGAGAAGTTATCTTTGAAATGTTTAGTTAGGATTGATTATTCTTCAAATCTTAATTGTTGCGCCAAAATATATTACCCTGACCCCGTACTCGAAACATTTTCTTATTCTTCCTCTCTTCTGCTCACAGCCGACCAGTAGTATTTCAGATGATTTTGAACTCAGATCGAATGAACCAGCGTTGATTTCACTGACGGTGCATCGTTTATGAAACCAAATTTGCAAAGATATAGATCGGTATTTTCTCAAAAACTCTGTGAATTGAAGATCTCCAAATCATTAGATTTTTAGAAATTAGATTCATTCTCTTTTTAAATTTTTCATCTCGATATAAAACGTAATGTTGTATAGAATTTTACCTTTTGGAGTCTTCTCGTGCCGAAATTCACCGTTGCAATACATCGTTTGAACAATTCTTTGGAGATTTTCGTTGCGCGTCGTATGATTCTGCGTCAGATTCATACATACGCGTAAAGAATAAAATAACAATGGCCGAATGTCGAATAACGATTTTGGGATACGAGGGCGCGAGCGTTGGAAATGAAAAATTCATCGGTCTAGCGGGGGTATAGGGGCGAAAGCAGGTGATGATAGCCCGGTCGAGGAGAGGCCAAAAGGAGTTGAAACTGACTGGGTAAAAGCGATGCTCGGATCAATTTAGCGAGAAAGCCGCTGGCGCTCTAAGCCCGATATAATATAATATATATACACACGCACAGCCACACTTTATACGGGAGTGCATATTTGAACTCTCGGCGCTCGCAATTGAACTCGCGCGGACCCAGGCTCCCCCCCGTAAGTGTTCCGACGTGCGGCCGACGTGCATATATACGGATGCGCAAAATGGAGTAAGTTCAGAGGCGCGCGCGCCTTCATCTCTTCTTCGGCGGAGCCGCTTTTTCGACCCGATTCTACCCGCGCATCCACTATATGCGAAAAGTTTATATCCGAAAATAACTTGGTAAGGAGTCTGCGGGACCGGAGCAGCTGCGCCGTACACCGACTCCAAACCGTACGCGCGCAATCTCGTACACGTCAATTTTACTTTTCATTCCAACCTTGTCTTCCGGATAATGGCATATCAAACGTTTCGTGCATGGCAGAATATCAAAAATTCTACCCCTTTGTTCGAATCCCCAAGCCGGATGTGTCGCAAGCACGGCCGTCTGCGTCCAAGAGTCGATGTGTATGGAACTATTCTCAACCGTGCCTATGTACCCTTTACAAAAAGTTAAATTGGAAAGTCAAAAATACGCTATGTTCCAATATAGTATGTTGCTGTTACTCCCCTGTATAAGTGTATGGAAGAAATGAATGAACCCAGTTATTGCTTTCAATATTCTATATTTTACAGAGTGTTCTGAGCGCGTGGAATGTGAGCTAAACGCAGATTTCGCAAAGGTGTTTTCTCTGGGTAAAATATTTTACTCGAAGATATTCAGCGCGTATAAACACAATGAAAAATAATAGCCGATTTAAATCGAATCGAATTGTTTCATTGGGGCTGGAGCTTCGAACGACCATCGCCTTCATGAATCAAAATGAACGGATATAATTTGAGAGAGGTGTATCATTGCGCAACTCGATCAGAAAGTTTGACGGTGATCTAACTTTGGACGCGCTTGAATAAATTTAATACAATCAGAAGCGTCGGATGAAATATACATATATATCTATATTTTAACAAAGCATCACGTATGCCCTGCCGGGAGCTTCGCGTTAATCCGCCTCGAGGAAGATTAGCTTTCCGTATGCGAATATTAATCACGACTAACGACCAGATTCTCTCGAGCCGATTTTGATGCCGGGATATGAACCGCGAGAACGTTCTTCAAAATATTCATTTTCGCCAGTGCTCGTGTCACGCGCTCGTGGGAAAACAGCGCGCGACCCGCGGGGGAGGGACATTTTCAATTGTTAAAATTGCATGCCGTGTGTCCCTAATCGCCTTACCGGCCGCGCGCTCACGTGTGCCTCCCCAACAATCAGCCGCAAAATAGCGCATACGAATCAGCCTTCGATTTTTCACGATTCCCGCCGAGGTTACACGCGGCCGCGAGCCTTCCTGCGTCATCAGTTTGATAAATCTCGAGAGGACGAGGCGGGGGCGAGGGACGTGCGGGTGAAAAAGGAAAAACGAGAGCAGGCCGGATGTGTCGGACCATCGGCATTCTTCCCTCGTCCCGTCCGTCCTCCAGTAATTTGAGCCCCCCGGTCACACGACCCTCGCACACACGCGCGCGCGCGCTATACTTTCAGCTGTCGGCTGTTTTAATCACGTCGGGCCGAACGAACGGATGAAAAACGTCGCGTAATAAACGAGTGATTATACGTGCGCCCGACGACAGGGGAAAAAGTCGTCGTCGTCGGAGGGCTGGGCTGGTCGCGTATATAACGAGAGCCGCGCGGCCTGTGACGATCCGCTGAACGAGCGAACGACCCTGGCTGCCACGGACAAAAGACCTGGACGGCGACATTCAAATGCTTCCGGCCGCGAAGAAAGACGGGGAAAAAATTCGTACCGATTGATGGGCCGACGTAGTGGCAGCTATACACGCGAAAGGAGCACGGGTTGCGCCAGGATCCCGACGGGAAGTACAACGGAGAGGAAAGATTAAAATTGTTCGGCAGTAGTGTCCTATAAACATGATTGAAATATTCTAATATTTTATCTGGCCATCGACTGGGTTTAATAAGGAATTGGTTTTAGCGCAGATACCTTTACGGATATTTTCCAGGTTCAAAGTACGAATTCTTGAAATGAGTTCTACTCGAGTTTTCGTATCGTAATGAAAACTTCGCTTGTGTGACGCTCGAACAATGAGTTTAGCGGCTAATGTCATGCTAATGTCACCTCGTGACATTACCCTCACGAGGGGGACACATGCATCTCCAAAATGTTCCTAAATCAAGCGAATTCAAAGAATTATAGCGAAGGATGGTTGATGAACTTCACAATATAATACAGCCGAGTGAATTTTTGAATTATTAAAAAGACAGTTAGTTGGCATGTGCCACTAATTGACCTCATCTCAAGTCGAGTAGATCTTTGAATAATACCCAAGAAAAAAATATCTCATCTGAAGGTCTGACCACCAAACTCTATGAGACATGAAAATTCATATATTTCTACTGAAAAAAAATGTATCGTCATTGGAACGTGAAGATATTAAAAAAAAAATACAAGTTTTGAATGTGTGAATATCGAGCGCGCGGCGTGCGCCACACTGAGAAAAATTTGGTTTGTAAATCCTACTATACCGTATAGTAAAGAAAAATATAGCAAACCATACTATATTTATACATGAAATTCACTAACTTATAGGAAATTATACTATCCATCTATAGTTAAATTCAGTAAACGTTATCACTATACAAAATATAGTGTCTGTAACTATATTTTTACAAGATTTCACTAGTGTATAGTACATCTTACTAATATATAGTAAACAACCATGTATGTATAGTTACCGGCACTATAAATCTACTAACAAGATAGTTTTGATATATGAACTATGAATCCGAAGTAAAAATATATTTATTCATGAGCATTTCGAGGAATAAAAAATGAACTTTTCAAAGTACGTTCTGTAAGTGATATTTCTCGTACAATCGATTGTCGGCATCAGAGTTAGAAAAAAATCACTTTTTAATAATTTGTTTAAACAATTATTGTTTAAACAATTATGAAATTATGTCGTTGATCGAAGTTTTGTCATCTGACATCTTCCACGGTTTTATTCCATTTCCGAAAATTACTTTGAATTTAGTTCGCCCACATTCTCAGTAGGCTTTATCGGATTAAGGGTTTGAAAATCTGAAAAAATCCTTTTTTTTCTTAATAATTTGACATTTGTAAAGTAAATTTTAACATATTTTTAGGTAATCTGAACCATATTAATCTGGCAAGACGTCCTAAATTTTGTATAGTAGGATTCACCAAAAAAGTATGGCTGTCGCATTTTTCCTTCATATAATATAGTAAAAATATAGTAGGGTTTACCAGAAATTTTTTTCAGTGCAGAACTTGAAAATAGCTAGTAATTGAAAAAGAACCTTTTTTCTGCCTGATTTCATCTGGCCTTACATTCTAGAATATTTCATCTTTTTACGTATATCTATAGCATTTTGACCTGTATATGTAGATATACGATTTATATGCATAATGCACCAAAAAGTAATTTTAATTTTCCGAACTATAAACGAGCTGTAAATACAGTCAAATACTTTACGAACTAAACAGTTATGGTAATAGCAATCTCTACTATTCATTCATAGTATTTTCTAATATATTGTGTATGTGAATTAAAATGTATACTATCATTATAATTTTTCCACAAATATTTCTTCTAACTACACACACCAATACATAAACATACAAATCAAACACGCATACGCACACACACGCACGTATTTTCACTTTATCAATTTATACATACTGAAGGAAAACATTTTTTTCCAATTTCAACTTTGTCTCAATTACAAGTGTGATAAGACACTTGATTCACCTAATTTGATGATAATAACCAACAAAAACTCTCTCTGGAAATGCTGATAGAAACAACTACATGACTTAATTTTTCCAATATTTTAATTTTGTCAGAATATTTGAATAATGAATATGAAATGAGATAAGAATTTTCTCCCATTAATTAATTATTTATTATCTCCAGTATCTCTATATATAATACATTTCGATTCATACTGACTGATCTATCTAATTTTCTTTGCGTACGATTGTCATGGATGCATACTACAAATTAATTGAATTGATATAGACTGAATACTATTAAAAACAGTGAAAAATAATCGATCCGGTGTCTCACGCTCGCGCGTTTTCCTTTGCCCTTTCCTCTCACTAACCCCTAGTCCAACCACTGCCATCCCTCTTCTTATTGTATGGTATAAAATCACTCGTATTTCGTCTTTGGCATTTGGCCATCTTTTGTATTTGGCAATTAGCCATCGCTCCTTGGATTTGCGCAATGAATCAAACTCCCAACACTTTATCAAAAGTTTTACATTTCTTAAAGTTTTAAAATTACATCAAAATCCGAAATATATTCATCGAAATATATTTAATTATTTTCATTTCGAAACAATATCTGAATTCGATCAAACACATACATTGAATCAAAGTGTTGATTAAATCATGAAGAAATTTGAAAGAATAAATGTAACCCTTCTGTTTTTTCTCACGTTCATCTCACAAAACCAGTTCAACTCATTCCAGATTGTATCCGAATAAAATATGATTTCGAAATTGTCAAGTTGGTTATTGTCAAGTTCGTGATTGTCGGAAATCGTGAATATCTTATCACACTTTATCTTAGCGCTATCTAAATTAATGGACACTTATTAACGAAATCTTGCACTGGTAATATTTAATTCTGCACTCGTGTCTCGCGCGTTTCATAATTTAGATCGAGAACAAACGATGTCGCGTTTCAAGTGGAGTCGATTCTCGCCACGCATTGGAAACGCGTCTATCTGATACCGAGTAACGCAATCCATCATTGCTCTATGAAGTCGATAAGTACTTGCCTGATTCTTTGCTCTTTGATACTCATCTATCACATTCACGATCTGATCTAAATTTCTATTGAGAAACAAATCTCGACTTGCAGGTAACGACACAAATATCGTAACCAGAACTGATCGTATGTTTCACGAGCGGGCGAATCAAACATACTAAAGTAGTTGCAGTAAATAAAAAATTCCTCTTAACCTCTCTGAAGATCAATGAGAGTACGAGGGAGAAGTCGAGACACGAACGAATTATATACGAGAGCCAAAACGGCAGAGCAAGTGAAAAAGCGAGAGCATAAAATGTGACACGCCGAACTAATCGGTTCTCCACTCTCTCGATGGTTGATTTTTACGATGGCAAGTGGTACGTACGGGGAAGTTCGAGTGATACTCGTGTACGCAATTTAGCACTGGACGATATGACGCAGGGCCATACGCTATACTAGCACTCGGCTCGATAGTTCTCAGAAAAAGAAAGACAATCGACGCGACGCCCCCCGTCCCGCACTCATGTCAAGTTTCTTCACTGAAAAATAGTGTCAAATTGCCTTACCGTAACATTAGCAGCCGATCCGTCATCACTTTTATCAGTAGCTTACGTTTTTTGTATCGATTGACTTGTACTCTAGGCGCCAGGTCCCTTTCCGTGGATTTTGAAGGTCCCCAAATGAAACTTTGATTTTCCTACGTATTTTGACCTCCTAAACCCGATTTTTTTGGGTAGAAGTCGCCAAAGCCGCAGAGAAATTTGTTATTAACAAATTATTGTAATAAAAGTTGATTAATGTTTATTTGCATTGAAAAATTTTTTTTAGTTTCTATGGCTGATTCTGAATATGAAACCTTCTATAAAATTATTTCGCAAATGAACCGTTTCTGAGTAAAAAATTCTTGAATTTTGCAAAATTGTGATTTTTGCAATCTTTAGTCCTCAATAACAATAATAATTTTGAATATTTTTCAACGGGGTTTAGGCCAAAAGTAACCTTAGACATCATACTTCAAATATAGAGCAAGTTAAACGACACTCCTTTGTCGATTGGTCATTTTTTTAACATTTAACATGCGTTATTTCGTACTACTACATACACGTACTACAGGGTCACATTTCGTCCCATTGAGGTCCCCGAATAAAACCTAGTTTTTCCTGTGTATTTTGACCTCCTAAAATCGATTTTTTAAGTTAGAGGTCCCAAATACCGCAGAGGAAATAATTATTAGCAGATTATCGCAAAATTACTCAATTAAGAGAGAACAAAATAGACGCATGATAACTGTTGGAAAAATGGCCTATTAACTGGAAATTGTTGCCAAGCTTATCTCTATATTTAAAGTGGAATACCTAAGGTTACTTTTCGTCCCAAAACCTGTTCCAAAATATTGCAAAAAATAATATTGTTATTAAGGCTTGAAAACTGCAAAATTTTTCCGACATTGGAAAGTTTAGAAATTTTTTTCTCAGAAACAGTGCATTTTACGAGCAAACTTCATGAAACATTTTTTGTTCAGAATCAGCCAGAGCATCTAAAAAAAATTTCAAAGCAAATAGACATTAATTAAATAATTTTGCAATAATTTGTTAATAACTATTTCCTCTGTGGTATTTGGAATCTCTAACTTAAAAAATCGATTTTAGGAGGTCGAAATACACAGGAAAAACTAGGTTCTATTCGGGGACCTCAATGGGACGAAATGTGACCCCGCAGTACGTGTATGTAGTAGTACGAAATAGACGCATGTTAAATGTTAAAAAAATGGTCAATTGACAAAAGAGAGTCGTTGAACTTGCCACTATATTTTGAAGTATGATGTCTAAGGTTACTTTTGGCCTAAAACCCCGTTGAAAAATATTCAAAATTATTATTGTTATTGAGGACTGAAAATTGCAAAAATCACAATTTTGCAAAATTCAAGAATTTTTTACTCAGAAATGGTTCATTTAACGAAATAATTTTATAGAAGGTTTTATATTCAGAATCAGCCATAGAAACTAAAAAAAATTTTTTCAATGCAAATAAACATTAATCAACTTTTATTACAATAATTTGTTAATAACAAATTTCTCTGCGGCTTTGGCGACTTCTACCCAAAAAATCGGGTTTAGGAGGTCAAAATACGTAGGAAAATCAAAATTTCATTTGGGGACCTTCAAAATCCACGGGAAGGGACCTGGCGCCTCGAGTATTGATCACTCGCTTTATTATGTTCGTGCTCCATATTAATTTCGTTGACACCTCAAGGAACGAAACTCTTGATTTCGCTAATTTCTATTTCTAGGTAGAAGATATTTTGAACAGTAGAATTTCAGTTATTGACAGCACGTTACGTGCGCTTTATTTTTTTTGCTCGCGAATTAAACGAATGACTGAGAAATATTATTTTGAATCGATCAATCGTTTCAAATACCGGGGGAATAAATTTAGTTTTGAAATCGAGCAAAATTATATCATATAATATACGGGTTCGCGAATGTATTTTCATGAATAACTTTTTAACATACTTTCTCATTTCATTCCATCAGATTTTTATTCAATACGATATAATGAATTTGAAATTACAATATAGACCTAAGAAGCTATTATTTTTCCCATAATGTGGTTATGTGACGATTCGGGTATTTTTGCTTTCTCAAAGAGAAAGCTTTGTAATGGGGCAAAAATCGACCCAACGAATCAGACCTCGGGACCCTCGATTTTCGTGATCTACGGGTCGAAAAACATGGAAACTCAAAAGTGTCTGTATTATGTATGTATGTGTGTGCGTGTGTGTGTATGTGTGTGTGTGTGTGTGTGTGTGTGTGTGCGTCCCGTTTTTTCTTTCGTCCACGATAACTCCCGAAGGAATGATCCGATCGTCTTGAAATTTTGCACACCGGTTAGTTGTGACAAGATCTAGTCCGAGTTAAATTTTCAGCAAAAATCCGTTGGTTATTTCGCTAGCAACCGTTCCTAACGTGTTTTCTCACAAATCCTTATAAGTGCTCATTGGGGCAAGCCGGAAAATCAGTTTTTAAGTCACACTCGATGGCCAAGGACACTGAATTGTTGTATTTGCTCCATAACAACGGTTGTTTACTTCCTTAGCAACAGTTACGAAGGTTGGAAATCATTAATTTAGATTCATACTGACTGATCTATCTAATTTTCTTTGCGTACGATTGTCATGGATGCATACTACAAATTAATTGAATTGATATAGACTGAATACTATTAAAAACAGTGAAAAATAATCGATCCGGTGTCTCACGCTCGCGCGTTTTCCTTTGCCCTTTCCTCTCACTAACCCCTAGTCCAACCACTGCCATCCCTCTTCTTATTGTATGGTATAAAATCACTCGTATTTCGTCTTTGGCATTTGGCCATCTTTTGTATTTGGCAATTAGCCATCGCTCCTTGGATTTGCGCAATGAATCAAACTCCCAACACTTTATCAAAAGTTTTACATTTCTTAAAGTTTTAAAATTACATCAAAATCCGAAATATATTAATCGAATATTTAATTATTTTCATTTCGAAACAATATCTGAATTCGATCAAACACATACATTGAATGAAAGTGTTGATTAAATCATGAAGAAATTTGAAAGAATAAATGTAATCCTTCTGTTTTTCTCACGTTCATACGTTCATCTCACAAAACCAGTTCAACTCATTCCAGATTGTATCCGAATAAAATATGATTTTGAAATTGTCAAGTTGGTTATTGTCAAGTTCGTGATTGTCGGAAATCGTGAATATCTTATCACACTTTATCTTAGCGCTATCTAAATTAGTGGACGCTTATTAACGAAATCTTGCACTGGTAATATTTAATTCTGCACTCGTGTCTCGCGCGTTTCATAATTTAGATCGAGAACAAACGATGTCGCGTTTCAAGTGGAGTCGATTCTCGCCACGCATTGGAAACGCGTCTATCTGATACCGAGTAACGCAATCCATCATTGCTCTATGAAGTCGATAAGTACTTGCCTGATTCTTTGCTCTTTGATACTCATCTATCACATTCACGATCTGATCTAAATTTCTATTGAGAAACAAATCTCGACTTGCAGGTAACGACACAAATATCGTAACCAGAACTGATCGTATGTTTCACGAGCGGGCGAATCAAACATACTAAAGTAGTTGCAGTAAATAAAAAATTCCTCTTAACCTCTCTGAAGATCAATGAGAGTACGAGGGAGAAGTCGAGACACGAACGAATTATATACGAGAGCCAAAACGGCAGAGCAAGTGAAAAAGCGAGAGCATAAAATGTGACACGCCGAACTAATCGGTTCTCCACTCTCTCGATGGTTGATTTTTACGATGGCAAGTGGTACGTACGGGGAAGTTCGAGTGATACTCGTGTACGCAATTTAGCACTGGACGATATGACGCAGGGCCATACGCTATACTAGCACTCGGCTCGATAGTTCTCAGAAAAAGAAAGACAATCGACGCGACGCCCCCCGTCCCGCACTCATGTCAAGTTTCTTCACTGAAAAATAGTGTCAAATTGCCTTACCGTAACATTAGCAGCCGATCCGTCATCACTTTTATCCTTATTAGTAGCTTACGTTTTTTGTATCGATTGACTTGATCACTCGCTTTATTATGTTCGTGCTCCATATTAATTTCGTTGACACCTCAAGGAACGAAACTCTTGATTTCGCTAATTTCTATTTCTAGGTAGAAGATATTTGACAGTAGATTTCAGTTATTGACAGCACGTTACGTGCGCTTTATTTTTTTGCTCGCGAATCACGAATGACTGAGAATATTATTTTGAATCGATCAATCGTTTCAAATACCGGGGGAATAAATTAGTTTTGAAATCGAGCAAAATTATATCATATAATATACGGGTTCGCGAATGTATTTCATGAATAACTTTTAACATACTTTCTCATTTCATTCCATCAGATTTTTATTCAATACGATATAATGAATTTGAAATTACAATATAGACCTAAGAAGCTATTATTTTTCCCATAATGTGGTTATGTGACGATTCGGGTATTTTTGCTTTCTCAAAGAGAAAGCTTTGTAATGGGGCAAAAATCGACCCAACGAATCAGACCTCGGGACCTCGATTTTCGTGATCTACGGGTCGAAAAACATGGAAATTCAAAAGTGTCTGTATGTATGTATGTGTGTGCGTGTGTGTATGTGTGTGTGTGTGTGTGTGTGTGTGTGCGTCCCGTTTTTCTTTCGTCCACGATAACTCCCGAAGGAATGATCCGATCGTCTTGAAATTTTGCACACCGGTTAGTTGTGACAAGATCTAGTCCGAGTTAAATTTTCAGCAAAATCCGTTGGTTATTTCGCTAGCAACCGTTCCTAACGTGTTTTCTCACAAATCCTTATGAGTGCTCATTGGGGCAAGCCGGAAAATCAGTTTTAAGTCACACTCGATGGCCAAGGACACTGAATTGTTGTATTTGCTCCATAACAACGGTTGTTTACTTCCTTAGCAACAGTTACGAAGGTTGGAAATCATTAATTTATGACCTGTTTCCATCATTTTCGACGGCAAAGGACACAAAATCTTCCCAATTAGCTCCTTAGCAACCGTTGTTCACCGCCCTAGCAACCGTTGCTAAGGGGGAAGAAAATTGATGTAAGTTTCGTTTCCAGTATTTTCAACGTACTATAGAGAAAATTGGGAAAATTCGGTGTCTTTTGCCGTCGAAAATGATCAAAATAGATTTTGAATTGATCATTTCCAACCTCACCCGTCGAAAATGATCAAAAACGGACTTAAGGGCAGGGCGGATCGATTTTGACCGCTATTAAACCGTATGACAGTCACAAGATGAATTGATCGAAAAATTATGCAGGTCCAAATGTCTCGCATCGTGTAGAACCTAGAACCGTTTGCTTTGTTGCATTTGATCAAATAATAAGAGAGCCCGGGCAGACATCATCACTCGCAACATAGTTTGTTTAATTGAAAAAGAACGACACTTTACACAGTCACAAAGATACAAATTGAATTGATTAAATAATTTTTTTGTAATTTTTGAAAAATAGATGATAGTATCTACGGTAGTGGAAAGGTGAAAATACAGGTTTGGGAAGCGTTTGTCGGTGATATTGAAGCCTCTTTGAGAAACCATACTGCTAAGGCACTTGGCAGCGGTTTTTTTGATAATTCGATTCGAGTATCTATAAAATATCAGTTCACAAAGTCTCTTCGACAAAGCATTTTCGAACCATTTTAGGTAATCCGATTCGAGAGTTCAATTCTCACCCCAATACCCACCTCATTCAGAAAGCAAAAATAATACGTATATTCTTTAGATGTTCGAGCATTTGCTATATTCAGTGACCTGTTGACCCCATTCACGAGACAACGTTCCAAATTTTAATTTGAATGAATTCGATTTCAAGGAGAGTCATTGTTAATTCACGGATATATAATCCAGAGTGCGTATATTTCTTCATTATATGCATTGAATGTCGTAAATTTTTGACAGTCGACCACAACACAACATATATATAATGCGATGCTTGAGCACGGCGCAGCTGCACCACGAATTCAAGCCGTGGAATTTAAATTAATTTGCGTTTTAATTTTGTGGCGTAGTTGTCGCGAGGATACAACAACTCGTTATAAATATACTCTAAATTGAATATGAAAGGATAGAGCAGTGTTATAAATATTGATGAAAATAAGACATATGCCGTATGTTGAAGCGCATTCGATTTTGAAACCTACGTGTCCACAAATTGATTATTTTCATTTTGATTACTTTAAAAGAATTATTATAATATTTATATCGCTTTTTCAGTGTACATATAAACGAGACAAAATTGAGAACACAGTCCAAAGTTTTGAAATTATTTCGAATATTATCTATCGGAACTATGAGCCGTATTGTAGAGATGCACCTTTTGTGGGTGTACTTTATCCACAACACACATGGAAAAAAAACTTGGCGAATTTTTGCTGGCATAAATCCCATGGCAAAGACAATAAAGCGACTTGCGAGACCTACGAGTTGGATTTTTTAACAAAAGCATTTGTTGTCGCCTCTTGGGCTCACCCGCTCGAGAGAGAGGGAGAGAGAATCACCAACTAATGCACTGCTTTCTCCCAATTCTGATAAAAAGTCAGGAACTTTTGTTGCATTGTTTATTATAACTTTTTCCCCATATTTACCATGATTCAATTAAAGAAAATGCAGACTCAATACAAAAATGTTTTTTCTAATTAAAAAATGATCAATGAAAATAGCCGACGATATTTCTGATTACATAAAAAAGCTATTTTGAACATTTGGGAGTGATTGCTTTAGTAGTTTAGGATATTCATGCAAACATACAAAGAAACGTGACCTTTTGATGTATAAGATTCGCAATTTAGGCTACTTAATTATGTTTGGCAAGAATTCCTTACGGTCGGCTTACTCAGACTAGTAAAATGAATAAAATAGTGAAGATAACCCCTGAAAGTAAAAAATGAATAAAAAATGATACGCAGTTTTTCTAAAAGAAAAATGGTTAAGTGAAATCTCTCAGTAGAAATGTGGAGTATGAATTCTCGTAAGTGATCTCTCAACGCTTCTTCCAGAAAGCGTATAGGCCACTTCATGAGCCTTCTGGAATTTTAGAATTTCCACATCGATATCAGTGTTATTAGTGTATGTCAGCAGCAGATAACTGATCAAATGTTCTTTACCTATCGAGTTGTACCTAAATTTATGATCGTAAACATGTCAAACGTTGAGAAAGTGTTGGCTCACCTTGATACTGTAATTCCACTGCTGTGCTTGATTATATGTACTTCTTGTCCATCATCTTTACCTGGAATTAAAAAATAAATGCGAATTAATTGACCATACTCACTCGTTTTTCTTCAAAATCAGTAGATGTAATGTTTGAAAATGTTTGAAAAATAAATACAGTAATTTTCGAGTGTTGATTGGTTATGAAACGGATAACACATCAGAATCGGAATGTATTCTATAGCCCTATGAAAATAGGTCAAACCAAGTACAACGAAGACAAATGAGTGAATATTGAAAGATACAAAATACATCACGAGAGCGGAACAAGCGACACTTCCACCTAAATTCGTAGTGAACTTGGATGGCTTGCGAACGTGCCACTCGACGCGTGAAAATCCCAATCAGTGCTGAAAAAATTGCAAATCAGCTGCCTATCAAAACTCGAGCTTGAGTACTTTTCTCGTCAGCTGCAAGCACCACTTGCGGCGAACAAAAGAATTCTACCACGAGAACGAGTGGTGGGGAAGGGGTTCGTGAAAAAGCGTCCAAGTGAAAAAGTCAGAATATCTAAATGCACCAATAATCTGGCCACGATCCAATTCGGGCTTGAGGGTAACCAGCGCGAGCTTACGCTTTGTCATCGAATACCATAGAGACATAGCATTCGCTGCTTGTTCCTAGGTCAAGTCTAAAACGTCGATTTTGGAAAATTTAATTAACAAAAGCACCGGCCGGGTGATTTTTGAAATGTAGATTGAAGTCGAGAGTCAGAATAGATACTTCGGCAGAATGTTAACTGAGACTAAAATAAGTTACTGAAAAAATCTGATAAAATTCAGGGTAGCGACCCCTGGAATATATCGATAGGCCCAGTTCATAATTATGAATTCTTTAGAGACGAATCTCTCAGAGTCGCGAAATAAGGACGTATCTAATAAAGTAACAGAATAATAATGAAGCATCTCGAAGGGATGCAAAATGAGAATTTATCTCGAAGAATCGCAAAATAATATCGCATCTCTGCGGTTGAAAATCAGCGGTACAAATTAGTTTTTCGTCAGAGAAGCTTCATATTGAGCTGCGGCTCTCAGCTTCAGATCAATTACGGGCAAGCAGTCTCAGCGGTACTCGGTTTCAAGCAGCCAACAGCAGCTGACGTAAAATAATTCGTGAATATCTCGAGAAAAACGAAACGTCGACTGCCTCATAGATGCACCTTTGCCGTCCCATCTAATAAAGTTTCAAGCAAGATCGCGGTGCTGCAGCTTTTAGAAGATTAATACGACCGAGTCTCGAGACTGAAGTTTGTCTTCGTGTGGAAACTGAATCATCAAAAAATAGAAAACTAATTATTTTGCTAATTTTCAACCTCTGAGATACGATATTGATTCGCAGAGCTATCATCTTATTTTGCGTCCCTCCGAAATAATTCCATATTATTTTGCTCCCCCAGATACGTCCTCATAGAGCATATCGATGAAATAATTTTCAGACGAATTTTTCATTGTTCAATTTTACTGAGGAAAACCATGTATATATACGCTTGCCGTGCGATATCTACACCTTGCAGATCCATATTCGTATTTATATAGAGTTTTCGATGCCTCCATTCACATTATTTGCAGCCATGTTAAACTCCATCAATCGAAACTCTCCTCATCCATTTGCCACCGTTGGCTTTTTTCTCGTTTCACTATTGTCTCTCGTTTCTTTATTCCGAGCTCTGTTTCAATACTTTTTTTGCAATACTCTCGGTACTATCAGAAAGTTGAGATTAATTCTAGCTTCACTTCATTGAAATGATGGTAGATCGAAAACGCTGATTTTTCCATGTTTTAGTTCCATTGGAATATTACACATTTTTAACCCTTTTTACTCTGACAGAATATTGAATGGCTCACAGCCATATGATCATACTGTTTCTGCAGAATATTAATGAACAGATAATTAGCTCCTATCAAGCTTTACTTTCTATCTTCTATGACGTGAATGTGATTATTTTTAATTCTCACTGTAGTCTTTTCAGGATTCAGAATTCAAGGTTTCTCAAGGATGTTTTTCGACTAGTAATATAATTCAAAGTGTCGTATAGGAATCAAGTAGTCTTCAATTTTCTAGTCGTACACGAGCTCGTGAAAGCAAACGCTCCATAAAAAAAATACGGGGTTTTCCAATCCGAACGAAGAAATGGTAATTTCCAGCCAAGATTGGAGAAGAAAGCCGAGGTGAGATTAGCCGAACAGTCAGGAAATAATCAGGGCGTGGAAATGGAATAATCAATTTGGATCGCAAGTGTCGGGTGCGTTGAGCCGGGTTTTCCGGGGAAGACGACTTATGCACTTTGGCCCCGAGGATTTCAAGCGTTTTACGCCCTAGTTTGGCTGGCTGCGAACAAAATGCGGATTCATCCCAAAAAGGTTCTCCCGAGTTTCATCGGATTTTGACGTTTGCTGATCAGGCGAAATAGAAAGTTCAGTCAAGCAGCCCAATTTTATACCTCGAGGCCTTTCCTGTTTCTTTCGGCCCATCGACACTGTTACGATCTCGTATCATTCACGATATTTTTTCTCGCCCTCTCGAGTACCTTCTTTACATTTTACCGTGGAAGACATTAATACACTTTGAATATCACATTTTTCATGAAATACATTGTGTATGTATTCAACTGTCCAAATATGTAGTTGTTCCGGAACGTATATAAAAGCCATTCATCGATCTAAACCTGTTCTCATTCCTGTCCAACTGTTATTTGAGCAGAAGAAGAAGAGCGATAGGAAATTTCTCTCTTGAATATGAAGTTTTCCCTGCATACTTTACCATGCTATATATTCCTGCTCACCTTTATTTCTATTAGTTTGGCTGGTTTGTATGAAAACATGATCTTGTCCGTTACATTTGAATCTGTGCAGTGAATGGAATTTCAACTTATAGATGCAAGAGTTGAATTGAGTAGTGCAGCCGGAGTAGCGGAAAAATCCCTAGGAGTGGTTCGTACATGCAAAGAATGTGAGGAAACTTCTGAATATAAAGGAGAGAACTGTCAAGACGTATGTGAATTTTCAAAATTGCCTGAAACTAAACGTTGTAAGTATACAAATTCATGGTTACACTATGATTCTGCTGTTATCTAAATTAGCTAACTTTTGTTAGTTAATGTAGATGGTAGATTTGATTATTGTCAACTCCGAGTTCTTCATTTTTGCTTCGCATTCTGCCATATTTATTCCACCTCGATTCCATCCCATTTCTCAACCACTGTTTCAACTCCCGCCGCTTTTTGATTATGATTTATTCCCTCTCATTCTCGTTTTATTTTCAATTTTCTATTTTCATCTTCTTGCCCTTTGTCTCCTCACTCTACTTTTTGCCACCTTTCTTTGATTCGTGTATTATTTCGACTTGGAGATCTGAATTCCCATTTCATAAATTTCCTCATCATTGGAAATGTACCGATAGAACATCTCAAAAACCAAGTTCTACTTGGTGATGAAAAATCAGAAAAATTCAAGAGTGCTTACAGAGTGCTAATTCTCATAAAAAAATTATCTGGATAAAATTGTAAAGTATTAAGAGTTGACGTTAAACAGCTTATATACATACAAATAAAAGACAATATTTTCATTTCAGTTTGGAAAAGAGCATTTAAAGTGAGCAATCCAACGCAGATCGCACCTATCGAAGCTTTTGTACGCTATGGCTCATGAATCGAGAATCCTATCCATATATTTTAATTGCTTCAAATGAACACACGTGCATAGAAAGAGAAAAATCTATGATTTTTTTTCAATCAGTATAACGTTATCCTGAAATTTGAAATGTAATAAATATGATAGATGTCTAATCTTACAAATTCCGTTCAATGTAGTAGATTCAAGTGTCCGGGAGATAAAAAAATTGCGGAAAGGTTCTCATTCCAAAGCTCTAATATAATCTTTTTTCAAGGTAACAAGTACCCAGAAAATGACCTATAAGTAAAAGTTAGCGTGATCGAGCATCATGAAATGTTTGAATTGAATTGAATCGTATTGAATTGGACTCTGAAGGTCAACTTTGTTTCTTTGAATGAAGAAGCGAAGGATTTGATATTTGAATACCTCGTGACATAAGACCGATAAAAAAATATAGTGTAGTGTATTTATTTACTATCTTTTATCTTAGCATATAGTTTAAAAAATTGACCACGTCAATTTTCTGTTAAAATTAATTCAGCAGTAGAATCAATAACGATATATAATCACCTCGCTGGGGTTTTTGATGATATTATTGAATAAGCACATACATGATTGAAGATCTGAGACCCTAGCGAGGTTATGGATTTATAGAGTTGTCACGCGATGTCATAGAATAGATATTATTTATTTTGGGACCTGTGTGGCATGTGCCAAGTAAAAAGTGTAGAAAGCAAAGAATGTCTTTATTCTTTTCATATAAAAAGTGTCAGGTCACAGATACGCGACATCGACGGAGAAGGAGCGATTGCATCCATGAAGCTTATATTTTAGCACAAAGCGAAAGCATCAATTCGTCACATCGAAGAGACATGAATAATTTTCCATCGCAGTTTGACGGATGACCTAATCTTCCAGCTATTACCGACTGATTTCAAAATATAACCTATACGATGATCGCCAATTTTTCAATTTTCCAGCTGCGCAGTTTCGAAGTAGTATTTTACAAATAATTATTTTTTAACGTCCACATGTTTCAAACGACGAATAAATTCGGGCTTGGTGGACTATCCCAAGATGATATTGAGACGATTGAGACGAATTTATTCGTCGTTTGAAACATGTGGACGTTAAAAAATAATTATTTGTAAAATACTACTTCGGGTGAAAAGATGTAGTAGCCCAATAGGTTGGGTTGGGTAAGGGGGGTGGGTGGGGGGGGGGGAATAGGTAAAAAGGGAATCTGTAACAATACGATCGGACCTTGATCGTACGGATTCACGCGATCGAATTTGATCGTGTATATAGGTGATATTGCGGGAAAATGAATTCATGCTCCAGGGATGTGGAGAGCTGCCGTCTTCCCGGTAGCGTAGTGGATATCGCAACTGACCGGAGATCAGGAGGACGCTGGTTCAAATCCAGCCCGGGGAGCGTGGAATTTTTTTCTCGCAATATCATCTTGGGATAGTCCACCAAGCCCGAATTTATTCGTCATTTATAGAACTGTATACACTAATGATCATACTTTCGAAAAAATGATTGCGATTACTGATTCTCCTCAACGTAAATGCGATCATTGTATAAGCAGGCCAAATGAAAACAAGAAATGCAGGAGGAAAAAAAGAAGACTCGGGAATGAGAGGGAGCTCAGTAAAGGATCCTCAGCACAAAGTATGGACTGTTGAAAATTTGATTTAAGGCTCTCCCGACGCCGCTATCACTGCTGTCGTCCATATATACCATTTACGTATTCCTCGAGCCAATTCTAACGTCGAACTTTAGCATCGGTTAAGCGGCTTACTCCAGTTTGCACGAATGGAAAAGTCTGTTTCAACAGTATTGCGAGATTCACTCTTTTCTTGCCTCTCTCTCCCTCCCCCTTTCTCTATACTTTGTCCACGTCCTTCAAGGATATGAGAAGGTCTAGAAGGGGAGTGTGCCGGAACTTCTCAAAGCTCGCGCGCGCGACACCTGTAAAGGAGGGAATTTCGCGTGTACGAGTTTTGTCAATTCTTTGTCGTGCGTTTTTTCCCTCTTTCTTCCCCTGTCTCTTTATCGCGCGAAGCTTAACCAAGTGAGCGTTAAAATGATATGCTATTGAGTTTCATGCGGATTTCAGGTGGAGCGAATAATATGAAAGTTTGAAGTGTTCGGTCTTATAAACTTTTATCGTATTCAGAACGTGACTCGAAAACTTCAATCCCCACGACGACATATACCATCTGGAGGCCTCGAATTTCACGGTAGAAATAATTTTTCATTCAACTAACGCTTCGTGTCTATCTGTAAACGCTATCATCTGAATTGGAGTCACTTTGTTTTCCTTTTTCCTGAATGACAAAATATCGATTAAATATCATTGATATATCGTGAAAAAAATGAAATATACTTGATTGTGGAAGCACACGAATTTATTATACTTTTCAAGAGATCGTAACGAGTGCTCTTATTCATTATAATAGCAGAGTCGACCCGCGATATTCGATCGCCCCGCAGAGCTTTCTCGTCGTCGAGAAAGCAAAAGTACTTGGCGAAAAAGAAAGAGAGTGGAAACGTAACCAGTCGGTAGGTCACTGCTTCGACCGAAATAAAAATCTCGTCGTCAGATTTCGAGAAAAGGAGCGAAAAGAAGGAAAGGTAAGGAGGTCGGAGTGAGGGCAGGAAGAGAAGTTTGCCGGAGAAAGATAGTGAAATAAATTGGGTGACGCGAAGTGGGTTTAGCTGTAGGGCGAACGTCTCGAAATGCATGCGCGCATAGATCCGCAGAAGTCCTTGTCGTTCCACGCGATTTCGGAGGCACTCGCGCGCGCGCGGGGGAGCGAGAGAACCTCTCGCGCTGCAGCCGGTGCGCCCGAGCCCGTAAACCCGAGCTGTCGATCTGACGGATAGACGCGATAGATCGCGCGCTCGCGCCCGACACTGGATTTTTACCTCGAGGCTGCGCGACTTTCGCAAAACGAATATCCGCGGGAATAAAGGTGGAAAAGGGCCGCCTCCGGCCCGAGTGGAGCTGTCGATCCGCTGCCGAGCTGGAATTTCCTTATACTCCGCCTCTCGGGCTCCCACAATTTTTCTAAGTCAAGTGCAATATAAAAAAATATCCGCCAAAGGCCTCGTCGGCTCGAATTCCCACCGTTGGCGACCGGCTCACGCTTAAGCTATTTTCACTTTCTCTCTGGCTCTCTCGCTCTCAGCGCAACTTGTTTATTTATTTACAACACTCAGCGCTCCTTGCCTCGCCATTATTTTCACACCCGGTGGATTGCTCCAGTACACCAACACTGTGGGGAGAATCACCACACTTGTGCCAGCCAAGCTTCCGAACGAGAGTAGCTTCGAGAGGAGCAGCTATGTATCCAGCGAGTTCGATCAAAAATATAAAACTACACTTCGTGCGAGTTCGGCCGCTCTACCGAAGTGGTCGAATCGCCAATTGCACAAGATACTCTTCGGCTCGAATCGGAATTGAAATTGGATATAAGCTGCAACATCGCGATTCTCGACAAGTTGCTAAGCAGGTTTGAACTTTCCAATCGTGAATTCGATCGTTCCGAAATTATATCTTAAAACGGCGACCATGGAGCCAATTGGAAAATCATCAACGCCGGGGATCGATACACGTTAGAGTCCGGCAGCCGCGGGAGAAGGAGGCTGAATGCGATATATGCACCCGACGCAATAGCCACATCAGGGCTGAAACGCCCGAATAAGTGAGCGGCGAAACAAACAAACGGACAAACAAACGGAGCCGTGGGGCCAAGCCATGCTGGGTAAACAGTATAGGGTCGGAGCCGGCCTGGCTACTGTCTGGCTATGGCACTCGAATATCAATTTCGCTAAAGGTATACCCGGAGTTCTTTTCCATACACTCGAACCAACCCACACGTACACTCACGTGCGCGGCTCGCTTGCCAACTGGGCCGTGCGTGCGCGCCACCCGGATAACGCGGCCGCCACGCGCGCGGCTCGTACTCCGAATTCGAAAAGCCAATAACGACGTGGAGCCGCGGCGCACCGGATGGGTGTGCGAGCCGGCCCCTCCTCCTCCCGCCAACAGTGCCTTTACAGCTAAACCACTGAAATACTGCTCGAAACCTCATTGATTAAGTCGCCTCGCAGCTGGCCATTGTATTTTCACGCTCGTCGATTATACTCGCGCGCGAGATGGCAAACGCAATTTCAATGGCTCTCGCTCGCTCGTATCGACCGGAGCCGCGGATCGAGCTCCGGAGAATGCGGAGCAATTTTTCAACACGCCCAATTTCCCGAATAATCCACGGGCGGAAAAAGGATTTGCACTGCGTGGAGGTTCAACGGAAGGGAGAACCTCCATACTTGTATGTGTACACGAGACGTTATAGTGAGAGAGAGAGAGAGGGAAAAGCTCCGAGGCAGAGAGGAGTCCGAAGGAAGACGTCGCGAGGAAAGGGAGACGCGCGAGGAGTGCAGGGAATTCATAGTTGTGCCGTGCGGTTACGGCGGCGAGACGAGCCCGACGTGTATAACCGTACGCGAAGAAAAAAGGCGAATAAGACGTGTGGCGCAAGGGAGAAAAGCCCGGGAAGACAAGTGGGGAGGCCGCGCGCACGTAGCCATACGTATATATACGTAATACGACGTCACGTCCGAGCGGCCTGCTCTCTCTGCACGACACTCGGGGGACGCGCGACTACATGCACGGCCCCTCGGACTCTCTGCACTGTGCCCGCACGCCCTTCCTACGGCCACCGAAATTTCCTCTTATTTATTAAGTTTACCACTTGCCCCGCAGGATTAACCTCTCTATCTCTTTCTCTATATACTCGTCGCTAATTCGTTGGCACGGGCCAGACTCTCTTATATGGACTTTGTTCCCTTTTTCCCTGGACAGTTGTTTCGTCAGCTACATGCCGCGGTCTTGCGCGCGTTCGACTTATTTATAGTTAAGTTCGTAATATTATAAGGCTACGAAATGATGTAACGGGTCATGTAGACCTTAGACGTACAGCGAAGGAAATCGTATATTATGCGCATATCTGAGCGAAGTTAGGCAATTCCCTCCCATAATTCGCGTCCTGGCGTTTGCAAAGAATGGGACTACTCTGCCGCGCACTACGTAACATAGTGTATGCGTACCTCGCGATCGAATCTAGGCAAAATCTTGGGAAAATTTGTGGCCTGATCTCACTCGGGTACACGTAATATGCACTTGAATATATTGAAAAGTAAATTGTCATATCACAGATGTTTCGAGCTTAGCTTTCCAAAAATTGATAGCCGTAAGGTCAAAACTGCCCGTGACGCCCACGTTAAATTCCGCAAGCTGTTTTCTACTGCCTTTGAAATAATTAAAAGCGAAATCAGTTATAAATAAGATAAAATTGAAGATAAACAAGCTGAAACAAGATGCAATTGAATTTCCATGTATACGCTTGAAATGTAAAAGTTTCTGTGATATTCTGACGTAGTTTTTAAATCATTCTATTTCTCGCAAATTTTATTTTGTACAAGAATATCAGAGAAGTGAATAACTGATCAGTGTTTACCAAAGTTTCCGTCAAGTAGCACGTGCGGTGAATGTTCTTTTGATTAACTACGAAATCCAAAGTCATAAGAAAAAAGGATAGAATACTCAACTACCCTGAAGTTCTGTGAATACTTCCAAAACTCAATATAACGTATCTGACAATATCTGGATAATAACAGTTTTACATCATACATAATAGAACGCTCAATGATGCTGTACAGAAGTATATCAAATCGTTAAAATCTAGCATGTATTGATATGTATTATTCGATAGTTTTGCACGAGTTTCGGCTAATCTCTGCCGAGAGTATTCTTCCCCTTTCTCCTTTCCATTATTGTCGAAGAAGCGAGCTTTCACGTCTCAACAAAATTTGATCGTTAATTCATCAAAAAATGATTTGTAAGGGTTTGTCACGTGAACATATCACAAATTGAAGCGAACCAATAGCGAAAGAGAAAAGTAAGGATCATATATGTATACGTTGGGGTCGGAGCGCGCGCAGGTTGACGCTTCGAGCCTTAGAGCGAGCCGCTGAAATACGTGACGTGCGATTTTGATGAATCAAAATCGCACGTCACGTATTCGGACCGGATTCGTCTTGCCTATCAAGTATATACTCAAGTACGCCGACACCTCGATATTTACCTCTAACCTGCGGACCTTTGTAGCTCGTAAGCGATCCCAACCTCGCGTTACATTCTCCCCGAGCCAGCTCTTACTCTTTGTACTATTTCTCCCATCCCGTACGCTTTATTCGACTGCGAGACTCGAGTGCGTTGAAACTCGAAGGCTGCTAAACCACTGAATCAAACATTTTCTTGAGTTATTTCTTTGATTTATCTTATAGTGTAACTCCCGATTGCTTTTTTGTTTCCGCGGAGAGAATAATTCTAGAGACTTGTTACAATATTACGAATCGGATGAGTCGTATGACTTCGGGAGATGTTGCCTATTGTTCGATTCACTCGTCAAAATGGATTTCCCGCTCGCGCGTCAAACTTTTATTCTCTCGTTCAAGTAGTAAGAGCATTGAGTGGCCGGACAATGCGCGAAAAGCCTCCAGTGGTATTAAGCGTACATGCGTAGTCAGACGCGAGATGGGATTACCGCGGATGTGCATTAGAGAAATTTTCAATCGGATTCCCACAATTATATGGGAAAGCTTGAGCGTCCCGTTCATATATTAACGGATTAAACGCTCCACCTTTTCAGTCTCATTGTAAATTCCATTCACAAAAGGATTTGACCAAGCAAGAGCGACCACCGAAAAACAATTGTCGAGCGTCAACTCTAATTTAAAAAAATTCCATGAATCATTCGCGAATCTCGTCATTGGATTTTGGCTCGATTCGTGTCTCTCGCATGCTTTTCACAAGATCGTCCTCTGCCATCGAGACAAATCGATTTACCGCACACGCGGTTATCTCTGGAAATAAACGAAATGAGTTTTCCCCGCGGTAGTAGTGAATTATTCTCATATTGGTCGACGCATCGAATCAGTGCGCCGTTCGCAAGTCGAAGAAGCAGCGTGAAAAATGTTCCCTTTTCACCAGAGGAGCATCACGTCGCCTGGCGAAATTCTCAGACTCACTGGTGGGCGCTGCTGTCGGGTGGGGTGTCCGCAGCAGCGTCGCTCGGTGCCAAGTCAATCAGCGAATATCGCAGCGCGATGCAAAATGCAAATCGCGTCCCGGGCGTCTCGTTTGCACCCTACGAGCGAGCGGCTGACGGCTCAATGGCTTAAGCCATAACATCGCGTCGCAGTAACGCGCGTATCGAGCACTATCATCTGGATCTGCATGCGCCCGCGCACCGGGGAGAGAGCAGCGCCGCGACTCGACGAGTACGACTTGGCCCGCTTAACATCTTGCGAACTCGACACGCTCGTGGATATAGTCGTGCGCAAAGGCCATTATCGAATGGGGGAAACTTTATCAATTACATACGTCGCCAAGGCCCTTTGTCAAATTCCCAATCGAAATGTCGCTGATCTCTTGATCCTTGCGTGATTCGGGTCGGAACAAGGACTCCTTCATCAATGCTGTCGAGCTGAAATTGTCTGCTTCTGCTTCGCGCTATCGAATAGGATTTAATCTGGATGAAGCCACAGGCCACACGAATGACCTGGCCCGGAGATATCAATTTTTTTTCTCATCTCAGCGGCCTGATTGACTCGCGCGAAGAGTTAACTTTGAGTGATAAATTGGGATGAGAATTTTCGAGGTAGTTTTTGAGTTTCCCAAAAATTCTATATTGTATACAGTCCATCAGTCAAACGTTGCGGCTTTCTCAAGATATTTTGTCAATTATTTTTATTTTATGCGTTTATATAGTATGTGTGTGTGTGTGTGTGTGTGTGTGAGTATTATAGATGTACTGGGTATGCACGAGATCAGTCGGATAAAAAAGTATACCATGGCAGTCGGATTTGTTACGAATTGGGAACCGAGCTTGTTCGATCACCATATTGTAAAATAAAATTTTGAAACGTGGAAATAGAGAGCCCGAATGTAGCAAGACTGAATATGGAAAATGGATAATCCAATTCGCTCGTTTGTACGGTATCAGTTTTGCGAAATAATCTACTCAAAGGAAGAGCAAAATATGTGTGTGGTTAGAAATTTTACGTCAACTTTTCTAGCGTTTGAATACATTTATCTCGAATTCATAAAATTCTCATCAAGTTGTTCGACGACCAAATTCTGTGGAAAACGGTGTTTTATGAAGTAGTTGTACGATTTTCGATCTGTTTGTCAATTGTTGAACAGTTTCACGCCACTGCAAAATTGAATGGAGCTTAACTCGGTAATCTAATTGCAACTAATTGAAAGTCAAACCACTATCAGTCCAACAGACTAACAAGTCTTGAATCAATAACGAGTCGCGCGACAACTTTAGCTTATTTAACTTGGCACCCACTTCAACTGGTTAACCGTAATTTCAGAAGATATAATCTTACGTAGGTAACACATGGGACGATATTAATTCCAATTGCACATTAATAATGACTAACAAGAAGCCAGTGTGAGAGGAAAAAAAATTGTAGAACTAGTTTGGTTTTGTTGATTGAATCGTTGCAGAAGACTCCTCGGCATCATCTTCGTTCAACGAGTTCAAGCCGAGGCAAAAAAAGGAGGTCGAAATAAGAGAAGAGAAATAAGAAAATGCACGGGAAACATTATGATGGAGGAAAATTGGCTTTGGAAATTATGAGGGCGGAGCAATGCTCCACAAGATCAGCGAGAAGAGATGGAAAGAGAGTGGAGGGGTAAAAAAGGAGAGTTGAAAACAGACGAGCCAGGCTAAAGTAGAAGGAGAAGGGGGGAGAGGAAAGGGAGTGTGTGATTTAGTAGTCGAAAGCGGATTTATGGGAATTTCTGTCGAGGAAAGAGAGAGAATCCTCGACTTATGAGATCGAAAGCGGCGCGACGATCGTTTTGAAGAATCGTTAGGAGCGCGAACGCGATGCAGACGTAGTTGGCGAGAGAGTTGGCAAAGTGGCTTTGCGCCGACTGGCCGTAGCGGGGAATAAGTACTTTGTTGTTGCTCGATATCTTATTTATTCTAGCAGCTCTGAATACCCCGATGATCTTCTCCGTGAACTATCATTTTAACATGTATACATTCTCCCGAGACTTTTAACAGCAAATACGCAAACTTTCTGCTCACGAACATTTTTTTACGTAAACTAGAAGCTGTTTAGCACGCGTTACGCGTGTGCGTAGTTCTTATGGCCAATATGGCTGTATCTCTACCAATCAGCAGAAGTTTTGGATGTACTGAAAATTGCAGCCTCCTTAACCTCAGCTCGATTGGAAACTGTTTTTTATAGGTGGATTTATATATGTATGGTTGGTTTCCTTTCAAATCGGGCATATTGATTTTTTGATACCGGTTTTAGAACCCTTTATCTCCGTATCTTGATCTGAAAATCGATATTTTCAGAGTTTTTGTGTAACGTTGATGACTTGTAATTCAATCCTTATTATTGAAATATACTATTCACATACCACTCTCACCAAAATATTAGGTTAATGTTGCTATAGACCGTTTTGTACATTTACAAGTACAAAACAGTTAAATGTTAATCCTCTAACCGAAACCTAAACCTAAATCTAAACCTGAAGCTGGATCTGAAACTGAACTTTGAGTGGTATGATTGAGTAGGTGGAGATAACCTGGATAATCTGAAGATGTATGATTGAGAGAATGGGACAACCTGGAGTAGTACGGATACATTCTCACCATCTTACTTCACAAAACGCGTACAAGATAACGGAGCTGCATTGAGACGAATCACTATATATAAGGTACCTGTACCCAATATGCGCCACCTAAGCGAGAAAGGTCACTACACAGCGTCAAATGAATATTTTCTAACATAATTGGTGTCAAATGAAAGGCCTACTCAATACCTACAAAATGAGCTAAGTCTTCTTCAATTTAAACAGTTCTACGCTAAGATACCGCGGTTTAAAAAAAAAAAAAAATTTCGGAAAAAAAATTTTAGTGTACCCAATATGGCGCCACCCTGAAAATACTTCTTTTCGTCCAATTTGAAGCATGAAGCATGTCTGAAATGAATAAAATACAAACAAAAAAGTATATTTCTGATATAATTTTATTGAAAAATACATTTTGTCTTTGATTAAACCATAGTACATAGATTATATGAACTACTAACAACCTAAATCAAATCAAGTTTTCAGTTAAAATTCATGAAAACCCGTTGTTTTTGAATCAACAAAATTAACTTATGCAACATCTAATTCCAATATTAATCTCTCAAATTGATGAACATTCTTTTTAGTGTAATTTTAAATATAATTGAGATGTTCTCACTGAAATGGAAGAGTTCAATTTAAAAAATGTCCGAGCCTATTTGGGACTAGCTATTGTCATGATGGTAGAAAAATTCTGTTTGATGTTTTTTCCTAGACAGTACTTATAAACGCATAACCTCGAGATTTTTCTATTATTATGTTATAGAATAGCCAATATCTGCTAAGCGTTTAATTCGACTACATAATTCTTCGTTCTGTACTGTCGTTAACGCATATGTTCGTCTCATTTTCCTTTTTTCGGATATATTTTGTTTGACATATTGTTGAAATGTTCGAAGAGGTATCTTATATATAGTCGAAGCCATCCTCTGCGATATCTCACCTTCCTTGACCTGCTGCAGAGTTTGAAATAAATTTTCTTTCGACCATTTTTGGCGGATATTTACCATCAATGGGTTGATTTTAGCAGCTAAAACAAGAAAATAGGGGTGGCGCATATTGGGTACATTTGATAAAAATAACGAAGAGCTATTGAAACGGTTGATAAAAAGGGCGTAAGATGAAAAAAAAAATTGGATGATGTAGATGGGATGTCAAGGAATCGAACGATATATCGCTCGATTTTTTTGGCCCAGTTTAAGGGTATTAAAAAATTTCGCACTTACCTGAGCGAAATTAGATCGAGAATGAAAATTGGCGAAAAAATGGATAAAACGAGCTGTAACAAGTTGGTATAAGGGTTCCCGATCGGTGAAAATGTTTTCTTTCCTCATTATTTAGCATTGCCGACAAGATTCTGTGCCACGGCGATGCTCTAGACGCGCGTATATATGAAATACGAAGGGTGGCGCATATTGGGTCCTGGCGCATATTGGGTACACCTACCTTACTATGGCCACCACGAGGACTTCTGACTTCAAGCTGCTTCTCAGCATTGCACAGTGAGACTAGAGTTGGCTTTTATCGACAGGAAAAGATTTTAGCATTCGAAGTTCTCGAGCAAGTTTCTATTTGGACCAATCAATATCTCAGGAAATTTCGTATCAAAGAGAATAAGCCAATTTTGATTTGATCTCTCTCTTTATTTTTGCTTTATTTTTGCTGTGTAATGCAAAGAGCATTGTAATGGGGTAAAAATCGAACTTACGAATCCGACCATCATACCTCAATTTTCGCAATCTGAGGGTGAATAAATTTCAAATCCGAAATCTGATATTCAGCTTCGAGCAGTGATGGCGTTACATGATTAAGCACTATAATGATGAACCTAAGGACAGGCTGCCCAAGAAGTACGCGTCACCATCGAGAATATTGGAGCTGCAAAAGGTGGCGCATATAAATGCAACGTACAAAAATAGCATGGGTAGAGGTCGAGAGTATGATAAATATAAGTGTGGATATTCAAACTCGGATTTATTAGTTCCCAGAATGAATCATACCAAAAGAACGCGACCTGTCACCTCTAAATATAGGTATACATGGGCTGTGTGCCTAAAAATGTGGTATGCTGATCTAGATAAAGGCCATTGGATACTTTTATAATTTGATGCTATACGTGGCTCGAAGTTACAATTTTAGAATTGAAGAAACTTGATTATCTAAGTGATATATTGATATAGTATTTACACAATCTGGGAGACCGGGGCACTCAGCCCTACATTGATACCTTTTCTTCTTTTGCAGGCGCGCTTTATTAACTATTGCAAATAATAGAGTTTCGAATAGCGTCTTGTTGAATCTAACCCTTTAAATTCAATCAATCAAGTACAAGTACAACCTAAACAAGGACAACCTATTGACGTCGGTTGGTGAAAAGCTGAGCGTAACTAATTGAAATGAAGGCAATGAGTAGGATCGGAGTGTCAGTGTTGTACTCAGGTTTGTCAGGCACTTGAATAACAGACGCGACGATGTAAATCAGGCAAGTGAATACGTGCTCTGTCGAGCCCCGTGAATCCTTGGAGTTTCAATGACTCAAATCCTCAGCACTTCCTGCCTTTTCACAGAGCCGAGAACAAAATTAAGTAGGCTAAAGCAGGATTATCCTGAGCAGATTGCAAGAAAGTCACGCGCGTCTATCTGATCAGCTAACGATATATTGCTGACCCGAAATTCACACTTGTTAGAAAAAATCTAAAATTAATGTACTGAAAATATCAAATTTTCGTGTAATATCAGTAATGAAATTTAATAACCATGTTACGAATAAACTGATGAAAAAAATTAAACGAATAATATGATCACATGGACATCAATATTATATCCCGTTGCATTATAAATCCAGCATGAATTTAAATTAATATGTCATTGAGGAATGTGGTTTCATTATACCATATTTAAATAAACGCACCTCGACTACTGTCGAATGTTCCTTTGAACGGTGATATTCTGAATTCCAGGCTCATCCAAATATTCCTCAAAGTCTGCAAGCGAAATTGAATTACTCTAGCGAATACCGGATCCCCAGTAAGCGATGGTCCTAATAAAAGATAGCACTTAAAAAGATAGCCCACGTTAATTGAACTATGCAATACAATATACGAGTTTAATATCAAAGTTCAATATCTCACTGTTTTTCGAGAAAAAACCACGCGAGCTTCGTTACTTAATTAAGAGTGAAATTGGCCACACCTTGCTGAGCTTAGGGTAGAGTTACATTTACGATCCATTACCTGCCATACATTATAAACATTCAATTTATCCCATTTTCTTCGTAAATTCGGCCTCGGCCTCCGAGATATTATTTTTGGAAAATTCAAACTACTCTTGCATGATCAGGTATACGAGCGCTGAAGTTGAATCACGAGCCGATCAATTCGCTCGCTGCAAAATTCAATCGAGAAGGCGAAATAATTTTGCTCGAATCAAAGAAATGAAATCGAGTGTAGCTCGTTTTTAATCTGAAAATATTTAATTTCCACCGGCTCCACGTACCATGAAAACGATTTCTTATCGGTGAAAGCTTGAAATAGATTGAAAACATCGTACGTGCGCGCTCCGTAACATAAAAGAATAGATAGAGTTCTCGGTGAGTATGAAGAAGGGGTAAAAAAAAGAGACCGGATAGCGGGCGTGGAGCCACAAAATAAACAAGCCACAAATTACGATGCATTGAAGCCGGTCGAGCTTGAGTGCGCGCGGGTAAATTTACACGCGAGTATCAGACGGCATGAAAATTTCATTTCGCGAGCTTTTTTGTCAACGAGTCGGATAATGGCGAGGTATACACAAAATACGCGGGAGAAACAATTTCAAAGTGAATAGGATAGAGAAAAAGGTCACGGCGGCGGCGTCTCGCGAGCTAAAAAAGAGCCAAGCTGGCGAAAGAAGGAGGGCATTATCGAGGGCGCGCGAGCTCACCACACCCGGGAATAATAAGCTGCTCGCCCCGAAAGAAGATGCGCCCCCCCTAGTTTTACCCTCATTTGTATTATTTTGCCCCCACTAGCCCCGCGGCTCTCTTGCCCCCGTAAGGGCTACATCGCCCTGTATTATATACTTTTTCCACCGCCACGAATTTCCCACGATAATAATCGGCGACCTCCTCAACTGTTACCGAGTTTTCGTGTTGCAATCAATTACCCGAGGATACGAGTTTTGACTTTAGTCTGGCGGACGCTGAATTCTCTATTATCATCATGAGAATCATCGTAAGCATTGAGATTATTTTTCTTGGAAAATTTATTTCGGTCATGGAAATCACGGGAACAATGCACAATTTAATATCTTATATTCTTTAACTGCTCGGTTTTTCCTCAGCTTTCCTGCCTTGCCGCTTGTCAGTTAAACATCTCTTCCTTACTCGCGGATTTAGCCTTGGGGGAACTCTAAACCTGTGTTACCTCGGGGAGATCTAATTCCCGAGCTAGCTGTCCCAACGAGTGCGACTAAACTGCGCGATGAAAAATTCCATTCGACGCGTCTCTCCAATTCTGTTACGAAACTCTCGCGTGTAAACATTTAAACAAAGTTCACGTACTCAGATTAGAAGTGGTAGAACGCCAAAATTTTTTCCTTCGCGACGCTCTCTTTATCTCTTCCCCCTTTCACATACAGGTAAATTTAGGATGGTATATAATTTATTCAGATACAAAAATGCGCGCGAACACGCGGGAATAGTTATAACTGCGGCGGACTCGATTTTACTCCACTGTTTGAGAGTCGTGAACTGAGAAAGTTCTCTGGAAAATTGTAAAAGTGTCGGGAGAGAAAGAAAGTCTTTGTCATGCGAAAGGATCAGCGTGCGGTAGCAGAGACACGAGACCGGAGGGCTTGAAAGCCAAATGTTTTATTGTCCTTTTGTTCCAGTACTTACGAACTCTAAAGGACCGGCTACCCAGATTTTTGTCCCCTTGGAAGTTTTCACTTTGCGCAAAGTCCGCAACTTTCTTCCTTCAACTTTTTCGTAATTAGGTATTTCACTTATTCCCACGCGATTGGCATTTTGCAGGCTGATCGATCCGCGCCAATGGAATATTAGATTTGCAGTGTGCAATGGAGTCATTGTTCTCCTCAGATCCGAGCCGCTGGCGTGTGAAATTAGAAAAACCGAGAACGCAATATCCATTGTTATGCAAATTATGTTGTAATCAGTTTCCCAAGAAACCCGATAAAACAGGCTCTAAACTCGTTTGCTTACAAGCCATAGTGATAAATGAACCCTGCACGCAATACATCCTCTCGCCGTTCCTCCCCCCGTTTTCATTTATCCCGCAGTTATTAGAATATCGGAGAAATGCATAGGCCCTCGGTGTCGTACGACAGAGCGGGTAATTGGAGTGACTTTCAAATATCAGCAAAGTGTATGGCGAGCTGTGAATATTCTCTTGAACAATGTTTGGTTCAGGATTTCCACGGAAAAAGTAATCTTCTCCGGAATAGAAAATGTCTTTGGGAATAATAACGCGATAAATTCTCGTAATTTGTATTTAATTTTCTCCAAAACCATACCTTGCGTGTTCGACAAAATCAAATTCCAGCAACTTTCGTCGAGCTATAGTCGTTCGTTTAATATTTCGAACGTATTTCGTTGGGAATTTCTGAGGAAAGAAAAAACAAAAAGTAGTTATTTCGTCGTCGCGCGCACGCGTCGAATTAAATATAGGAGAGGCGACCATTTTACAGCCTCGCTCGTAAAATCAATTCGAGTTTTATCAGCGCTTTCGCCGCGTAAGTATAAGTCACTCTGGACAAAATAACCGGACGTCGCTCGATGTAAAAATATTAGTAAGTATAGAATCCTCTCGGCGTGGCGAACGGGGGTGCGCGCGGGCGCGGCCCTCGTATAAAATAATTTATCGACAGGCATGATTTACGCGCCCGGCTGCGTATTTTTGCCGTAGTCGCGCTATCGCGCGGCTCGTGTAACTCGCTAATAAAACGCGACTCGAGCGTCTCGATATCTCGGGGGGGTAACGAACGCTTCCTCGCCGTAATTGGACATCGTAATGCCGTTAATCACGTGCCCCAGGACAATGCGATCCCGGCAACAACTTTCACGGAGAGAAAGAGAAAAAAAGAAACACTGAGCCATGTCTCGGTCTTGGGAGGGAGGGCACTTTTAATTGCCGATAGCTCCAGCGAGTTTTAGAGGCAGATGTGTCCCCATCGGAATCCCAATCCGTATAAACCAAGAGATTTTACATGAACGGCGTGGCTATTAGAAGTTCTTTATTTCATCGACGCTTCGCGACGACGCCACGTGGATCGTGAACGAATGAAATTACTCCGATTCAAATTCGCAAATCGACTGATTCGTCGCTGGATGTTTTATAGCTGAAACTGATTTCACTCATTGGAAAATTATCCCTGACTAACGAAGAGTCAATCGGGTCGATGAATTCCCGATGATTCGAAGAGCTATAAAATTTCTCAGCAAATATCGCTGTATACACTGCACTGTGGCCTCCAATGATTCATAAGCCCCCGAGAGCTTGTTATAAACTCTGATCGTCGGCGCGAGGTGATTCGGATCGCGCGCTAAATCTTACCGAACGGACGTCTGCGCGTCATTGTAAACTGCGCAATTCGGGCGTATAGTGTGGCGGCCCCGCGAGATAGCGGGGACGCGGGGTCGAGGAAAAAAAAGAATAGGTCCCCAGAGCGATTTGGCTGGCGCTGGCGGGGCGCTCGGGCTATCGGTACGGAAAATTGAGAGCGCGATAGGGGCACGAACGCGAGCGTGACGCGCCGCTCTCGGGATCTTTGCCAGCAGATAACGTCACTTTTGGCCCACGCGCGCCACGCTCATTGACGTTTGAACGCAAAGTGAAACGAGTCCTAATCTGGGGTGGGAGGCCGCCCGATATGCTCGACCCTTGTTTTTGCGGTGTGCTGTGATCCCCTGAGTTTATACGTCGTTACGACCATACTCGACCGAGTGTTTGCTCGCATACTCCGCTACCTTTACCACGTGGAATTTCTTTTATTCAACCGAGAATTAAGCAATTTTGCGTTGTGTACCCTTCGCCCTCTCTCCTTCGTTTCCTCTCGTGTACCGCAATTTCACAAGTCCATTCTCAAGAGAGACAGAGAGAGAAAGAGAAAAAACCCGAGTGCTAAAGTAATTTCAAAGTGAAGAAATCCTGGAGCCATTTGTTTGCTTGATTCATTGTGAAACTCTTATTTCATTACACGCCTCTTGCTATTCAGTTCTGAACTTCTACTGAAAACATCGGAAACATTCTCCTCTCGGACTCGGCGTCGAATGAGCGGATTTCAATGCTGACGACTAACAAGTTAAAGAGCATTTGTGATTCTCAGTTAATTCACAAAGTTGCCTCTTGATGTTACCAAATTATTCAATTGTAAGTTTCAAGTGCCTAGAATTTGACTAGGTATTCAACACAATATTGCACACTAAAAGTAAGAGGCTCTCGATCTTTATTGACGTACGTACGACTCCCGGTTGCAATACATATAAAACCGTATAATACAAGCTCTCCGACTTGGCCAGTCACTTTCAACTGCTTCCTTTGTATCAAAACGGAATAACTTGTTGAGCCAAGTAACCATCCAACGAAAATCTACTCTTAGCAAAAAATTCGTTCGCATCTTTGACAGTGAAATGTATTCCATGCAATCAGCTAAATGGATACTAAACTAACAGTACTGCATATTTGTATTCAGTAAAAAGCTCGGGTCTCGTAAACACGTGTCCTCGACCCGAGTATGCATGCTCAATGCAAGAGTGACAATGGTAGATAAGGTGTAAATAAGTCGCTGCACTCATATCCAGTAGGCAACTGAGAGCCAGACCCGGCGCACTGTTCTCTCGCAGTAATTTCGTAAAAGCCCGACGTGTTTTGCCGCGCGAATTATTCTTGCCGAGGGAGCAGTGTGTTTTTCGTGGCTCTCACGCGCTAAGCCCATTGTCTCGGCGCGGGGATGGGTCTGCCGGCCGCAGCGTTGCGCGGCGTGTAAGTGGGCATTTTTTACGCCGCATGAATTCTCCCTATCCTGCGGGGCTCTCTTATTTCGTCGCGCTTCCCTGGATCCGCATATTACTCGCGGTAAAAGAATGAGACACGAGGGCTGCTAATATTTTGTGTAGCTACAAGACCGCACAACGATTTACCTCGATGATATCTCACCCCGGCATTTCCGACCCATCCACTCGCTGCTCGGAGCTAGTTTTCGAACTTGCGGCCAGCGAGTTAACACCTGACCTTTGAAGAAATTTTCTGCTCTCGAAATCTGTTGTTTCTCTATAGAGGTCTATCCGTTTGGATGTGTAAGCGAGCAACTATAACACTAATAGCCATTAAATCCTCTAGCATCTGTTGGGCAATGGACTGCTCTGGAAGTGCTTAATTAACGGGGAAACTTTATTCCGGAACTGAGTAAGTAACTGGAAGGGTATACTCCGAGCTTCCCCGAAATAATTTGTCTTTGTCATTGAAAATTTCAAGAATACATCGAACTTCTATTTCATGATGTACTTGAATTAATGAAGCACCTCGAAAGCTTTGGGCCTCGCAGTTGGCACTTCAGAAGTATGGCTAGGGGGGTTGTAGACAAGAGGAAAGGGGAAAGAGGGGATCTGAGGAAGGGGGAGGGCATAAACCCCCTCAAGACTACTGATATTTTCTTCTGTGAAAATAAAATCAACAATGGCATGGTTGAAACATCGTCCACTGAATGTTGGGAGGGATCGCCATGAATAAGTAGTAACAGGCGCGTATGCTCGGACAGCTAACTCTTTACCCACTTCTAGAACTTTTCCACGGTCTCCCCTTACTCTCGCTCTCACTAATTAAAAACTTCCCCATCTCCCCTCCCCCCTCCCCCTCGACTATTTCAACGATCAAATAGGTGCCATAAATTGGCCGGGACAAAGGAAAAGTCACGATTCCCGCGAGTTATTCCCTCCGCGGCACTGCGCTCGACAACAGAAAAGAATGTGAATAGAAAAGAATGTATTCACATGGCAAAAAATATTCAGCCGCAACCTGGGGCTTCGATGAAATTTCAGGCACGTAAAGTTTGCTCGTCCCGAGGCCCTGTGTATGAATTTATTGTTCCTGCCTAACCGTCTTTATAATGCGCCGGGCCTCGGCGACTTTTCAGCGGCTCGTCGCTTCTGAATTCGAGAAATGAAGCGAAAACGTGACGACGACGATGACGACGACGACTATGACTACGACGACGGTGGCGACGCTGCTACTGCACACAAACACGCCTCTTGCACGCGATGTAAAATTTAATTTCGTCCCGAGCATAGAGAGCTGGAAAAACTTTCCGGTCGCGTGCACACCTCCGGACCAACTTTCCAACTCTCCGTCCAAGATTCCTCCAGGAAAACACTTCGAGCGCCTCGTTTGCCTGATTCGCCCATGCTAATGCATTGTAAATGTGTAATTCACTATAACGACGTCTTTTTGCTGGCCGAGCACTTTGCCCTCAAGACAACTTTTCTTCCCCTCTCCGTCCCTCCGTTCCCCCGACCCCCTCACTCTCGCATTTTGCCAGAGCTCTTATTGGAGCCGCATCGGCGGCTCTTTTTATCCCGCGAGAATTCCGTTATCAGCTATCTTTTTTTGACGCTCATTCGAGACTTTTTCCCGCTTATCGGGTAATCTAATTGCCCTAGCTGGCAAGTGATTTTTTTTTATTTTTAGAAATGTATATGCCTGTTCAGCTGAATATTTTTGAAAAGTCATTTGTCGAGAATTAATTGGGTCGAAATTGTCAAATGCAAATACAGTGTTCTACGCGTCAGCGAAGAATAAGTTAAAATTGTTGACCGGCAAGTTTCTAACAATGAACTCTAGCTCAGAGTGAACAATATCAATTGATTGATGAATGAATATAAATATTTGAAATTGATTTTACAGATTTTCGACGTATTTCTGGTATTTGAAATTTCGAGATGATTTTGATATTCAATTTCATCGTTTTCTTACGAACTCTTTCAATGATACAACACCTCGAGCAAAACATACTCCTACGTGATTGAGATAAAAAATAATTGAGCAATATCACGTGGCTCAAATCGCCCAATAAGATGGGAACGAAATTAAGCCCCTTAAGTAATTGTCTAGCGTAATTGGAAAAGTTTTTGTCTACTAATCCTAAGGTTCCAAACTCACGCCCATCTGACTCGTCTAAACACTTGTTCAAGTCTTCGGATCATTCGAGATTCCTCTCGGAACAGTTAATCCAACAGTGGAACGCTCGCAATATGAAAATTAATCACGCCGAGAGTGGCTTGCACAATTCATCTCTATATCAATTCAACTAGTCGCCGAAGGTATAACTTGCAATATATTTGCAAGTGTAATGGCCAGTGAGAGAAAAACACTAATTGCAATGGCAAATAAAGCAGCAATGCGAAAAGGCATAAGCGAGTGAAAATCCGGAGCAAATGCTCTCATGAACAACGAGGGGGTAAGAGAGAGTGAGGGAGAGATGGAGGGGGGAGAGAGAGAAAGACAAAGAAGCGGCGACAGGATAACAAACGGCCAAGTACAAAGTCGATTCTTTGTGAGAGCGCAGAGAGAAAATTAACGCCTTGTCGACAGCATGTAAAACACGGGAAAGCCTTGGAAGTGCGCGCGCGCGCGAGGGACGCAAGCCGGAAAAAAGCAAAACAGAGCGCGAAGAGCCAGATGGAAATGACAGAGCTTGAGCTGCATGAAAGAAACCGAGAAGGAGGCAAAGGAGAGAGGGAGAAGGAGGTCGGGAGAAAAATTCGCGCGGAGGCTGAGAAGCAGCCGGAAGGAACGGCTTTGCTCGAAAATTTCTCGTCGCCGCCGAGCTTAAAAAGTACAAGATCGACCAAGTCACTTTATCGCGCGGCGATGGAAAGAGGAAAAGAGCCCGGGCTTGGAGAAAACAACGGACTCCCCGACGGCTCTCCTATGTATATGTATATATATATATGCGCGCGCACATACACACGCACACACCGGCGGTCGGAGACGCTCCTCGGCAAAACTGCAAAACTTTTTCGATTTTTATGACGGTATAAAGCAGTCTGCGTATACGTTTTCCCACCTCCACTCTAAGCTTGCGCCTCGGCAGAGACTCAGGTGGGAGGGTTTTTATGTAAAGTTTTATTAAAAACACTCGCGAGACTCCCTACACCAATGTACACTCCTAATCTCATTATGATTCCCATGCTTTCTTTTTCCCCTAAATCTAAACGTTATTGAGGCGAGTGTTTATCAGCTTGTGGCGACAATTATTGTGTACAATTTCGCCAACGGACCGATAGAGCTACAATTATTTGTGAACTCCGATCACTCAATACTGATATAATATAACTCGCTTTTCTCGCTCAACACTTTTGCGTTAATACAGCTTTGGAAACTCTCCAAAGCCAAAGCAGTTATCCTGTAATCAAACGGATTGCTCTTATCGGATCAAAATCAATTCTTTTTCCATCAGATTATTGACTGTTTCTAAATATTTACGAGGATTTGATTGATTTTTAATGAAATTTCATAGAAAAATTCTTTTCATTCAATTATAGTGGAAAGTTATCACTAAATTTTCATAAACATCATGGCATTAGAGTTCCCTCGATAATATGACTGTGGAAATAAATTAACCTCGCAATTAAAATATGTATCCACTAATTTATGAATTATATTGATTGATTTACGAATTTTATTGAATTATAGTTATTATAACAGTTTCCGAAGAAATGTTTTCATCTCTACACCTCAGGTGGTCAAAAGGAGGTGGTTATGAAAGTGGATCGTTATAATAGTGAACCATAAGCCCATATTATTTCTCAAATAATTCATCAGTAGCTCTTCGCGTTGAATATGTTGTAATTATTTTTCTAATTAGAGGGTTACACGACTATTAAAATGCTCAAATTCCTCGCGGGATTTTAATTTACTGCCAATTAAAGTCATCATTATTGAAAATTTACATGAATTATTGAAAATTACGTAGATTTGTAATAATATATCATTACAGACATTTCAATGCATGATTATCAAGAATGATTACTATTCCATGGATTGATTATTCTTCGAGAGTTTTCGGAGAATTGCACTTGACTAGAGTTTACAACGGCAAAGTGACAATCACGCGAATATTCCTCTTACGGGTTTTCCAATATTCGAGAGGATCGATGGAATACCGCCAAAATATTTGTGAATACACGAGACTAGATTTAAGCTCGATATATTTTCAACAACATATTCACATTTTCCTATATTGTACACTTTCGTTTTGTTTTCAAAGAGAGATAATGGATCGACATGGAATCCGAGCTAAATTCAAAACATTAATGTCAAAAGTGTCAATGTTTTTTGGTGTTTTTGCAGTAACAAACGTGACATTAAAAGGACAAGGCAGTGTTCCAGCTGAAAAATGTACTATGTTCTATCTTTGCTGTAAAAGCACAAATAATACTTCGCTCTTGGTTGACGAGGAATCGCCTGGACGGCAAATCACGCGCAAAGAGACTGTTCGAGTATTTTGTCAGTATCCCAATTACTAGTGGGAATTCTCGAAAACGGATTACACGCGCGAATTATTTGGGGAAATTTCAATCAACGCGTATATATTCGTTTATAACGAAGTACGCTCAGTGCTTCCACAGCAGCGATAGAAATCGATCGATTTCACAGTTGAAACACTGCCTGGTCCTCTTAAACAAGAGGACGCACCGAGGAGTCCATCTGTCGAGGGCGTGAAATTGACTGAGCCGCGGCTCGTCGTCGTCGAAGGACGTTGGGAATATTTAAGCGAGCCGACGAGTAACGCAACGAATCAACGAGGAGCGTCGCGGTGGTGGCCCGTCGCCGCTGGAATCCCGGATATTCGGACAAATAATTATTTCAAATTAATTAGCGGCACGCCGCCACTGACTGGCGGCTCTTTCTCGAGTTGCGAGCCCCTAAATGCAAGAATGCCGCTGCGGCCGCGCGGCGAGCTCGTAGAATGGAAATGAGAGCGAGAGCGAATTTCGCTCGCAACCGTGAGAGCTGCAGACCCAAGGAGCTGCATCCCACCCGGAAATTGGAATGTTTCTGTGACTGCTACACCAGAAACAGAGAGAACTCGAGAGCCGGGGAGAAAAAGCGATTGGGCAGCTGAGAAAATTACGCCGATTCTCATTAGCGCGTTCGCGCGCGCTCAAACTCGACTAATTTCGAATGCATTCTTTTTTTGCTCCTCCTCGGCTCCGGATCGTTACGTACCCCGGGGTTGTCCTTACTCCTTTACTTTTCAAATCACCCGCAAGGCGATTCGTAACCGATGATTCGACTCTTCGATGAGTTCGACGCGTATCGAGATGGCGGCTATATACGTTCCCCGCTTTATTATCCACCGATATATGTTTACGCGAAAAATGTTTCTCTCTCGCGTGATAACATTGATCCATTTTCGGATTCGCGTTACATTGAGATGTATCGAATAAAACCAAATGGAAACTGGATACACGCGCGAGTGGAAAATAAATCAGCTTGATAAGCGGAATTATCTCCGATCGACATTGCGAATCTTGTGGAAATGCGCCGAGTAAAATTATTATGGAAAAACACGATGGCAAAAAGATCATTGCTCGTTCAACTCGAATTTATAACCGTCGAAGCCAAAGCGAAAAAAAAACAACGGCCAGCGCGAATCTCGCCAATTTCCCCCCCCCCCCCATCAGAGCAGAACGCGGATAAACAAATGAAGCCCCTATTCGCAGATTCATTTATCTCTCATTTCGCTCGTCTCTAGGGCAATCAATGAATTTCGTTTGAATTCCGAGGCTCCTGGCGTGATTTGGTTTTTTTTTCATCCTACCAATATATACGCCCGCATCGAATATATGTATATCCACCATCAGTCGGCGATATTCAGAGATCGCGTGGCAGCGGTAATGACGAGTAACGGAAAACACGAAAACCCATTCGGCCGAGAATGAAAATGCAAAAACGAAGAATCGAACTAGTGTGTGTACGTGTGCTTGGCATTAATCGCTCGGATCCAACTCTATCCCGGGAAAGTTAATTCATACACGGCTTCCAAAAGCGTACGTATAGGATTTTCACAATTTCCAAATGATTATTCTCGAAGCAAAATGTGTCCTGTGGAGTTGGGGCGAATCTGGTGTGCGTATGTGTGTGGAAAGAAAGACGAGCGAATGAAATTATGGTACGGCTCTCGTTGCACTCGTGGAAGTATAGCTTCGAGTTTAAATCTGTTGGTTACCTCGAACAACGAGCCGCGATCTGCGGATGTTATTTTTGCGAGCGCCCCGACGTGCGATCACGCCGCGTCGGGGCTAATTTTGAATTCCAACGCCGACGAGGTATGAAACACAAAGAGGATGAGGCGAAGCTTCGAATTTAGCGCTGGGAGGCAGTGTGTAGGCCGTTAGCTGGGAGGTGAACAGGAGCGAGGCTCGTTGGGCGCGCGCGAGCGTATACGCGAGCTCGCATTGGAAATTCGCTCGACAATAACGAGGGCTCGGCAGCCTCTCGTCGCTGTGTGAACGCGCAATCCCGCGCGCTTACGTGTGCGCGTGCCGCGGCGCGTATGTGCGAGCGCGCACGGCTGGATACGTGTACTGTAATATGGTTGCGTAAGCGCGCAATGCACGATCTAATCTCGCCAACGGCGTCCGCACGTACAGTCACGTAAGAGCTGTTGAAAAATGCGAGAGTATGGGGGAGTGCAGGGCGAGGGGGTGGGGGAGGGATTTCAAGCCCACCTCGAGCTATGCGCGCTTTTTAAGGCATCCCGCGTCGACGCTACTCCCCGTCAACCTGTGCGATACGCTATACTCGTATACACGATATCCCGATTAACCAGTTGAAAACCATTTTTATGAAATACCACTTTCACAAATAATTGCGTCATCGAATCGCATACATATGAATATGCATTGTGTATACTTCCAAATTATTCCTAATCATATTTTCGTTTCCAGTGTGAAAATTCAATATTGGGCTGAATCGAACAGGATTTTCTTGAACATTTTTGAAAGTGATTGAGAACGTCCAATGTATCGATAGGAAATGATTCGCGATACATTTCCATCGCGTCAAATTTTTTAATATACTCACAATACCAGTGATCAATCGGTTCTTCCTTTTTATTTTTACGACCTGATCGAGATCTTTCCCAATCGTCATGAAACAGCACGACAGCAGCCGGACGAATCCGCGCTCAATTCTTCATACTTTTCCCCGTCAAACCCGATATTTGAATAATCTCGTAATACCACAATCAATCAGTCGTTTTTTTCCCCCCTGATACGGCGAGCATCGTCGCAATCGTATAACCGTTATCCGTACGGAAAGCGTATATATCGCAAGCGAAATTCAAATTATCAAACGGGAATATTTCGCTAATACCGCTTTGAAGTCCATATCACAATAACGCGCGCGCGCGATCGACGTGCGTCAATTTGCGACTGATAAAATGCAATCCGTCGAGCCGTGACCATCGCGCGACGGGTTAATTGATACGAAACGAATCCGAACAGATAGATATAGGGCATCGAGAGAGTCGCGCGTGCGAGTGGGTATTGTCGGGGACGAGAGGTACAGGCATTTGAACGCAGCAGCGTGCTGCGCGTTATTCGGATTGTTGCGCGCGCCCCCGTGGAAAAGGGAAAAAGAGTTTCGAGTGGATGCGACTAAACTGAGCCGGCTACGGATTGTACATGGCATATATATACCCTTAGCCTGCAGGCTGTGGATCGCGAGGTTGACATCGATACGGCGAGGAAGCTGATATCGTGACGCACGACGTAATAATCCCGGTAACGAGGCGCATCTCATTGAGCCGTACAGGGGCGCTTTGAGCGTTTGACGCGCGCCGATACCCTTGAGAAGCTTGCCGAAAATAAGGGTGGCACGACCCCCCGTCTTTGTCCGAAGCGATGCAGAAACGTACGCCGAGCGAGCTGCGTAGCGAGTGGGCACACGGGCGACTTCACATCCGACTGGCTGACTCTTCGAGCCCAGTCCCATGGCTCCTAATTAAGTGTTCGCATTCGATGCGTCGATGCACGAGTTCCCGCCGAAATGTCACGAGAAGATTTCCCGGGTGACGTAACGAAGCGGGGCACCAACTCGTTCTTTGATCGAATCGACGATGAACAGATATTTCGCGCGATTATCTTTCATTTCGGGCACCGTTGCCGACGAACCTTTTGAACCCATCGAACTACTTGTTTTCATCAACTACCGCGTATATTCGAAGCATATACGTCGAGAGAAGAATAACCTGGTGCAAACATCTTTTTCGGTTCATTTTTTCGACGATATATTTATATCTCTCATGAGACCACTGATGAGGAGTGGACAAACAATGGAATCCCCTTCGTCTATACGTCTCTTTATGAAGTAGCGGTAAAGTAGATGAAGAATCTCCACGCAGAAATTTGAGTCTTGGAGCCTAGCCCGATTGATTTTGCCTTTTCATTGAGAATTGAAGCTTTGTGACGAACTGAACTCTTGAATCAGACCACCAGACTTACATTTTTGTAATCTATCCTGGGAAACTTTTGAACTGGTTACAATGGGGAATCCCGATTGATTTGGCGCCTATCGTCCAACAAGTTTAATCTTTCTGAAATGTTGCACACAAATTGGTCGTGGCAAGAAGAAAACCGTTGTTCGTTTCCCTAGCTAGTCCTGATTGTAAAGTGTCTCGGAAAAATTGCTCATAAATCCTCTTAGAATTAGTATGCTCGAGGGGATCTATGAGGAACAATGAGATTTTGCTTTCTCAAAGAGAAAGCTTTTCTTTCATAGTAACTTTTGTTTTCATCCCTAGCTATCTCCACTATGAGAAGGGGGATTTGTTTGAGGTTCATTTTCATGATTTTCGAAAGCAAAGAATCTCCATAATTTTTCTTTTCGACTGTTGATTTAATTTGACACGCGGGACATTCTCATTGGTGGTCACGGCTGGTTTGGCAAGTTCGCATGTGACGAAAAGTCGAGGTAAGAAGCTGCGGCTTAAGCAACTCGGGTGACAGCCCGCTTGATGAGATAAAACGGCTCAGGCCAGGCGAACTTTGGCATGTGCCGTGCCCGCCTCCATACCCAGACCGGGCGTTCGGCTCGCAGTGCCGGTGGCAAAATCGCATCACCTCGCGGATTCGGCGAACGCAGAGTAGCTGCCGACCGTGTGATGCGAGCGTTTTTTTTTACCCTCGCCTCCAGGCAACAGATGGATGCGAGGCTGCCACCTCTTCCCCCTCCTCGCTCTTCTCACGCGCGCTCCATCTCCGCCGGCTTCCCCGTCTGCGCTTCCGCAAGGAAACCGAGTGGAAAATCCCCGAAATCTCCCCCGAGTGAATTGTCAAAAGAGTGGGAAGGGCGAGCCGCGAGGGCAGGATCCTCCGGCGAAAATAAAGTCGGCTGCGAGAGAGAGAGGAAGAGCCGGTTGAATTAGGAGCCGGGCGCGACGAAATCCGCAAAGTGCTGGGCGCGAGCGAGCGCGAGGCTGTACAGTTTCACGGAACAATTGAGCGTTAGCCGGGGGGGATGGGGCGCGCGTTAGTGCTCGACTGATATATAACTGTGCGTGGAAATCGGCCTGCTGCCCGCGCGCGCTAACTTTCGCCGCGGCGGCGGCGGCGGCGGCGGTGGCGACGATTTATTCGAGCACTTTAAAGCCGCCCAAGTTGCGGCCATTAGCGATCGCTCCGCTCTCTACCGCGACTGGCGCGCGCATATGCAATGATCCCCGACCGAACGACGAGCGGGGGTTGGGGGAAAAAAACAGCTCGGTATAATCCGCGCGTAATTCCCCCACCGCGGCGGCCCGCTTCGATCATTATCGCTCCCGCACTCCCCGCGCCGCTCAACGGCGGCATATTAAAGCCCCCGTGGAAATACGATCCGTCGCTCGCGGAGGGGGAGGAGGAGAGGAAAAAATAATGCGCCGCTCTCTCGAGCCGAGCGTATATCCATTAGCATTGTGCGGCGCCCGCGCGAGCATTGATATCGCGCTAACGTTCGCGCGCCGTTAAATTATTATTAACGCTCGGCGGCCAGATAAAACGCGCGGGGTCGGGCCGGGGGGGGAGAGCGCGCGACGCGGCCAGCATACTATTAACCGGATTTTCGCCGACTATACCGAAGCTCTCTCGCTCTCCCGCGGGAGCCGTTTCATTCAACAAATTGTTTTTCGCGTCGCGCGCGATAATCCGCTCGCGGCTCGGTCGCGGCTCGGTCGAACCCGACGCTGAGGCAGTCGCGCGACTGCTCCCAGCAGCGGCGGCGCGCGCGCGCTAAGAATATTTCTCCGGCTGACAGGCCGGCAAATTGAATTTACCCGAGCACTTTGCGCGAGAGGCGCACAGCCGGGCGACCCTCCGCGCGACCCCGTATATACCCAACGCGTGTGTCCCGTATTTTTATTCCTTCGCGCGCGGACCGCCGGGGAATATGTTTCTCGCATCGGTTGTCCCGGGCGCCCGAAGTGTTCGGCATAATGGTCAGGGGCTTTGTTCTCATATATACTTTCAATACGCTGTAACGCGGGGCGCGGGGGCCGTCGTACCTTTTGTTGAAATCCCCCGTATATCCGCCGGGGAGTTGTACACGCGATTTGTTGGCCGTGTGCGTTCGTCTATCGAGCCAACGGCGCAAAACTCTGCGGGTGAATCGTTTCGTTGGCCAAACAATCGCGGTCGCGTTCACTTTCTTATTCGTATGAAATATTGCAACGTTTTTGGGTGTACGGACGATGCGGTGATTCTCCTGATCCCTTGGAATTTGACGTTCGAACCTCAGGGCTCGACGACAGAAGATCCCTATGTATTCCCGAACGATTTTTCTCTCGCAATGTCATATACTTTCGTTTCTGCTGTTCTAGCTTCGGAATCTCATCAGCTGCATTCAAACTACAGTCGGAAAAAAAGTATAAGCTGCCCGCAATTCCATTCGCCAACTTCACGGGGATATTCTTGCCTGGCACACGAACGCCCTCGGATCAAGGAAGCTGAGAGAGAGAGCTCGGAGCCATGTTCGGATTAGCTAATTTCAATGAAATGTCGAGGTCGTTGGAGGTCCGATTCAAGCCGGACGATTGAACGCGAAGGAGCTAAGGCGTCCGGATGTCCTGATCCTCCTTTTCTGCCCCCTCCCCTACGTCTAGCCGGGATCGCTCCGTTCACGAGGAATTTGGTTTAAATAGGCGAAATCAAGCGTCCCGTGGCCGAGATTTTCGTTTCACTGCCGCGAAGCCCCGACAAAGTTTCGAGTTTTCCCCTCCCGAAAGGAGCTGAAGTAGTCCAATAGCAGTTTATTCGCGCGGTGCCGCGAAAGAGGATCAAGCGCGGCGAGAGGGGAAAAATGCCGGATGACTTTCCGCACCCTGCAGCAACGCGTTCTCTCTCTCTCTCTCCCTCTTGTGAGATCGGGCGGGCGAGCCGCCAGGACGACTACGACCGCGAATTTCCGCCTCTCAACGCGCGGTCCCTTTAAATCGTTTCCTGCACGACGGACTGACGCGCGCGCCCGCCGACTGAAAAATCCCAAATCTGGCGATGCTCCAGGCTGCTCACCTTATCGCGCCCCTGTCCTGTGGGCTATACACGCCACGCCGACCCTCCTCGTGTGGTCGCCGGGCCGGATTCGTTTTGCAATTACGAGGAACGCTAGACCTCCCTTCTCCCTTTTCGTCCTTCTCCTCGTCGTCGAGCTCCGTTCCTGTGCGCCCGCCGAGACTCAAATCGAGAGTGCTGGGAAAGAGGCTCGAGAGAAATCCGGAGGGAGTGCTCGAATTGCCGGCTGGAGGCGGTGCCGCTGCCGCGCGCACCTACATTGCGGATTCAGCGAGACATACGAGCGATAATCCAATAAATTTGTCCATCGTTTTCGCGCGAGTGAATTGGATCGGAGGAAATCATGCAGGATTCACAATTCCTGCGGGGATAATTCTTTTGTCTGCCACGTGATTCCGTTGGAAATAGTAACCGCGGATCGTTTTTCGTGAGCGCTGCTAATCTACGGAACGAGTGAATTCGATTCTCGCGATTCAACTATCGTTTATATCCTTCTTATTTCTTCATTTCTTGAATTTCGTTGCCCGATCGACGCTATATAAACGATACTACATTCTATTCTAAAAATCCTTCTTTAAAATCCACTGTACCAAGAAAAACGTCGAGTGATTCTGTAATTTGGTTCGGCAATCTAACTGAATCTTGTGCTATTTGACTACGTGCTCTGTGAACATGATGAAGCTTGCAATTCAATCCTCATCACCCGCGCTCCTTGGGTAAATCAATTATCTATTAACTTCCAATCAATGCTGGAATCTCTGTTTATTGCAAGATAGACCACTACCGCCATCACCGTAAATATGTTGCCCCAAATTTTGTCCCACTTTTTTATACCCGTCGCTTCTTCCCCCTTCTCAATCTCCCTTTCTCAATGGGCATGAATCAAAGGTTATAAGACATAGCGAGGCAAAAAGTCAGAGGCCAAAGGTCATCGTTCAAAGTTCATAGGTTAAAGTTTATAGGTTAAAGGTCATGGTTCGAAGGTCATAGTTCGAAGGTCATAGATCAAAGGTCAAAGGTTAGAGGCTTAAGAGCAGAGGTTGGGGAGTCAAAAAATAGAGATTAGACGTAAAGGACACACGGCGAAAAGTCGGAGATGACAGGTCAAAGGTCAAGAGTGGAAGGTCATTGCCGACATTATCACTCGTAGCTTTAAGTTTCAAATTACAACTGAAGTGCCATGAGTAAATTCCCATTCATATATATGTGTGATATTCGAATCATAAGTCCAGCATTTTGTTCTTTGATTATACATTTTCTAATCCTTCCTTGAATGAATCTATCCTTCCAATACCCAAAAACAAACTTACATTTGGCAGCAGATAGCGGCATTTCAGAAAAACAAATTTTATATGCTTCAAATATACCTCAATTTTCTGCCAGACCTCATACATCAGCGGAGTATTTGAAAAAAAATGGAATATATGTAAAACGTTAAACAATATATCAAAAGCTATAATCTCAGCGCAAAACAAAAATAGGGCGACGACGAGCGGGGGATACACTCTCCTAGCAACGCTTGGAAGGAAAAACGAGATTGTGGAATTTCAATCAGAACGACGGGGATAGTCGCGACGACGACGACTCAATGTGAATTGTATATACGTACATCTGGGTCACGTGAGCCAGGTCGAAATATCAAGGTGCTCGAGGCTGGCACACCAGACGTTATACGGCCCGGCGGCGAACCATTGCAAAATCCCATATTGTGAGCGCCGACAAATAAAAAGGAGCGTCGAGCGCCCGGCGAGATTAGTTCGCCGTGTATGCGCCCTTATACATATATAACCATACATCGTCCTCCAAGTGGCATATCGACTCGTCGAAAGGAGGGTCGAACGGCTCAAAGGGCACGGCTATATATGCACGGGAAGTTTCGATCGAATCATATTTGCAACGAGACTTGGGCCAAGTAATTTACATGCACGCTGTACACAGCTCGAGCGACTGGTAAAGCCGCGGCCGAGGCCTCGTAAATATCGAAATTGGAGAAAACTTCCTTAGCCGGCTAACTCCTCGAGGGGGGAACGTGACGGCGCTGCGGCGCGGGGGGGGGGAGCCGCAAGAAACAAACAACAATATATAAATCTTCCTCGGTTGGAGGAGGGGCTGCAGAGGAACGGAGGGGGGGGTCTGGAGAAGAAGGGAAAGAAAAAACACGGCAGCCGAGCCAGAGGAGTAGTGATACTGTTACGGGGATCAGAGCCGAAACGTGACAAAGCTCCTCCCCGACCGGCTGCGGGCTGCGGGAAGGAAGAGACGCCGGGCGCGCGCTCCGTTGGCAGGCGAAAACGAGCATCGCCTCGGCGATCTTTTGTTTTCCGAACGCCGACGCCGCGCACCAGGCACACCGCTCTATATACTCTCCTCCGGCTTCTGTCGCTTCGAAATGATTCGCCCTCGCTGCTCGCTCTTCCGCTGCGCCCATTCCTTCGTTCCTCCCACCCCCAATGCCGCGAGAAATCGATAGCAAATATTTTCCACCGAGCGTAATTGCAACTCGAGCCCGCCAAGTGTGTATCCCGAAGTGAAACACCGACGCGGTGGTCCTTGTCGCACCTGTTGGTATACACTATTTCGCCGCGTGTCTATATCCGAGAGGGCACGGATATACGTATGTATATGCATATTGCAGCTCAATCCGGGGTATAGACAGCGCGACGAATCGTTGCCAAGCCGCTCTGTATCATTTGTGGCATTCGATTCATCCGGCGCGTGTGTACAGACGTGCGCGGCTCGAATTTGAAAAGGATCGAAAGGCCAGCGAACGCGCCACGGATATAAGCGTGCGGCATTTGATATCTTTTGCCGGGATTCCGCGAATTCCGAAGTATACGAGGGGATTTTTGCGAAGAAGCAGCAGCAGCAGCGGCGGCGGCAGCAGCAAGCGGCGAATAGGAGGCCAAGTCATTCTAGTCGCTCGTGCAGCCGTTGCGCGAGTGAGAAAAACGGGAGAATTCGCGATGTTCAGACCGGGAGAATCGCTCAAGGCTCGAGCTACTGCGTAATCTCCGTCGTTTCACTCGCGCGCTTTTCCATCCCGTCCTCCTACCCCTTCTCCTCCTCCTCCTCCCCTCTATCTCCTTTTACGTATTTGACTCTACGGGCAGGGTTGTTTATTCGGCGTTTGGACGACATTCCTCTCCATGGCGGCAGCGGCATTGCCGTGATCTATAGGTATATATATACACGTGTATATAGATATCTAGCACTGCCACAAAGATGTCTACGGGCTATTTGCTTCTTGAGCCTTCGTCAAAATGTTTTCCTTTACTTTCGCCTCGCCTTTCGCTCCCTGAGTTTGCTCGTCGCCTCTCTCGTCCTCCTCCCCCACCCCCCAAAACCCCGCTCCCCCCTCACGGTTTTGCAGTGATAAATTCCTCATTCAACAGTCCGTTCGAAAGTTTTGCTCTCTTATTGTGGCATGCGAATCGAGCCGAATCCATTCGAGCCTCGCCTAACACATTGTTCCTACTCGTGAAAACAAAATTTTTTCCTTTGTTCGGTGCTTAGCATTCCAACTGGTATAAATAGTTCGAATCAACGGGATATCCCTTTGATTGTCCGTAATTATTCAGTTCTGGGCGTTGAATAATGTTCAATATTCACAAGACGAGCTTTGATCATTCTCATTTTTATTGTGCGAATGATCAAGGAACAGAAACAGAGAGCGAGCGAAAGAGAGGGAGGAGAGAGAGTTGGTCCTCTGGTCGACGTGCGGCATAATTAAATTGGAGTATGCAACGGTGGGTCGTCGCTCGGTGGTCTTTCTCTCTCTCTCTCTCCTCCGGGTTAATTAATTATCCGAATGATACCTCTTGAATAAGCACATCCGATTTACTCCACGTCGACGTCGGCTAAAGCTAACGTCTAAAGGCAACCAGACGACGGGGTGACTCTTAGAGCCGAGTCCGGTTTAATTAAGATAATGAAATGAAATTTCGAGCCCAATTTAATTGATCTAGTCTCGAGATCGTTTACCGATTCTCCCCCTCCTCCACACTCTCGCCGTTCTCGTTTTGCCTGGCCGTCTCGTTTCGAACCGGATATCGGCTGGCGAATTCCTCCGACATGCTGCCGGAGCTGATAATTCGATAGACCTTGGTGTACATTTTGCTTTCTTAAAGAGAAAGCTTTGTAATGGGGCAAAAATCGACCCACCGAATCAGACCTCGGGACCTCGATTTTCGTGATCTACGGGTCGAAAAACATGGAAATCCAAAAGTGTCTGTATGTATGTATGTGTGTGTGTGTGTGTGTGTGTGTGTGTGTGTGTGTGTGTGTGTGTGTGCGTCCCGTTTTTTTTCGTCCACGATAACTCTCGAAGGAATGGTCCGATCGTCCTGAAATTTTGCACACAGGTTAATCGCGGCAAAATCTCGGGCGAGTTCAATTTTCAGCGAAATCCGTTGTTTATTTCCTTAGCAACCGTTGTTAAGGTGTCTATTTTTTCGTTTCTTTCGTCCAAGATAACTCCCGAAGGAATGATCCGATCGTCTTGAAATTTTGCACACCGGTTAGTTGTGACAAGATCTAGTCCGAGTTAAATTTTCAGCAAAATCCGTTGGTTATTTCCCTAGCAACCGTTCCTAACGTGTTTTCTCACAAATCCTTATGAGTGCTCATTGGGACAAGCCGGAAAATCAGTTTTAAGTCACACTCGATGGCCAAGGACACTGAATTGTTGTATTTGCTCCATAGCAACGGTTGTTTACCTCCCTAGCAACAGTTACGAAGGTTGGAAATCATTAATTTATGACCCATTTCCATCATTTTCGACGGCAAAGGACACAAAATCTTCCCAATTAGCTCCTTAGCAACCGTTGTTTACCGCCCTAGCAAACCGTTGCTAAGGGGAAGAAAAATTCATGTAAGTTTCGTTTCCAGTATTTTCAACGTGCTATAGATAAAATTGGGAAAATTTGGTGTCTTTTGCCGTCGAAAATGATCAAAATAGATTTTGAATTGATCATTTCCAACCTCAGCCACCGAAAATGATCAAAATGAGTCTTCAAGTTTGCTAAATACAGACTTAAGGGCAGGATGGATCGATTTTAACCACCATTAAACCGTATGACAGTCACAAGATGAATTGATCGAAAAATTAAGCAGGTCCAAATGTCTCGCATCGTGTATAACCTAGAACCGTTTGCTTTGTTGCATTTGATCAAATAATAAGAGAGCCCGGGCAGACATCAACAGTCGCGACAAAGTTTGGTCAATTGAAAAAGAACGACACTTTACACAGTCACGAAGATACGAATTGAACTGATTAAATAATATTTTTGTAATTTTTGAAAAATAAATGATAGTATCTACGCTAGTGGAATGGTGAAAATACAGGTTTGGGATGCGTTTGTGGGTGATGTTGAAGCCTCTTTGAGAAAGCATACTGCTAAGGCACTTGGCAGCGGATTTTTATTCGGTTTTAGTTACGCGCGATCAGTAGTCAATTTGGAATCGAGTCCGTGCATTATATGATCGGTCGATCAATTGTTTAGCTTTCCAAGGAGATAAGCTTTTTGTCGTTTCTTAATGTGATATTTTGGTGAATGTAAGGTTCTTTCTACGGAGCGTCAACACAATCTTTTGGAGTCCGAAAACCATCTGAACAAAGTCAAACGGATTCGGTGTCTCATCGTTACTTGCCTCTTGGATGCAGTTGCGAAGAAGAATTTAATATTCGCGCGCTCATACGCGTGTGCTCTCGGGCTGGACTTGTCGAGTGGGAACGACGCGAATGAAAACGAGGGGAGAAATGAAATGGGGTATAAGGACTAGGATTGAAGTTGCCGGTCGGAGGCTAATTCGAATGGCGCAGGGGGACGAGCCAATATGCTGATCCAGGCGAAGGTATACACGATCCGGGATGATTATGCTGGCAAGCGTCAGCCTATAATTCACGTATCGGTTCGCGTTTAATTGCGAATGAGTTAATCAAGTTTACCTAGCGCGGCCCCCCGTGTCGTGGTCCGACGGCCTGCGGTGGCTGTGTCTGCTAGTATGCGTGTCTGACCTCCCGGCCACTCTGCTATATATGTGTATACGTATTATACTCGCTCGCTATCCTGTGCACGTATAGCAGCTCGAATTGCCACGCCATCAAACTCTTTTCCTCCGTCTGTGCGAAAGGGATTTTGGGATCAGTTTGGGTTATGCTTTTTCGCTTCGCTCGAGTCGGGCGATTAATGCACCACTCTGGCTCTCCGTACCTTCTCAGCAGATGGCTAAACGCGTTTTGATTTTTCGAGTGCGCGAGGATTATTACGAGGCTCTTCTCGCTGGTGCTTGAATATTCCCTGAGTAATTTCACTTAAGAAGCTTACACAGACCACTTGGGAATTCGGGTTGAACCTCTTGTTGCTTCGAGTCGTTCGCGACAGTCTTGAGTACGGAGATTATTCTCATTATGATTTTGTGTTCTGACATTGCTTTTAGCATCCGTCGATCCATCTTCGACTGAGCGTTTTGATTCTCGTAGGAGAAACACACGCGTACACGAGCGGGCGGCTGGTTGAAATTCAGCCCCGGCTTTCCGTAACTCTACCGGCGAGGAGAACCGCGCAATTATCCACTGACAAAGAGGAGATTCAGTTGCAAATGGGAGAATAAATAACGACGCGATGGGGGTGGGACGACGAAGACACGTAGTACAATGAACCGAGCGAGCGTATATTCCGAGCGAAGCACAGCTCGCCCGAGTGATTGACGCTGTTTCGAACTCGTGAACGTGGTTTTCTTTAAAAATTCCGATTAAACAGCGCACGTTTGCGACTCGCTGCGTTGAGTCGAGGTTAGCACGTACTGGGCGATGTAAACAGCTCAACCGAGCGATCGAATTTTCGCGGCGCTCTTTCAGTACGTGGACTCTAGATCGTTCCATGGCGGACATCCCCCCTCTCTCTCTCTCTCAGTCCTGCAGGACAAACCCTCGGGAGCACTTGGAACTACGAGGGAAATTTTCCGAGTGGGATCGCCTCTAGTGTTTCGCAAATCTCGGAGAGGTCGGAACTTACGTGCAGGCATGGCTGGTGCGCGAACAAAGCTGCACTTCAGCTCGCTCCGAACCATCTCTCTCTATTTCAGATTAGCCATTCTGCCCGTTACGTACATACCAATATGAAACTATGCGCGTAATTTTCTCTGTCTGCCTCTCTCTCTCTCTCTCTCTCTCTCCAACTCGCCGGCAGTGATATGCATCTACCGACTCTCCGTGGGCCATCTGTCCAGGCTGCTCGCGCCCCCTCGTGTCCACCTACGGCACTTTTTAACGAACGACCGTTAATCGTGACTCTGCCGCGAGCTTCCTCTTCGCGACCCAAAATAGTTCTATAACAATCGGGCAATTCCGCGAAGGATCGAGCTTGTTAACCCGGGGGCAAGTGCTTTTACGTGTCTCTCGCGTTGCCCGCCTTCAACTTCCACGGCCGCTCCTATTGTTGCCGCGCCTGTCACAAAGCCTATTTTTTCGCTCGTTTCGAACGATCGCGATACTTTGACGTATCACTGTCATTTGGAAGAACTGTTTGTTTCCGAATTTGTTCGAGATATTTGTTTCAGAGTTCGGGGAATCCACTATCACAATTCGAAACTCGCCACTGTTTATACAAGTAAGGCATTAATTTCTCTGAATAACTTTTTCTCCAACAATAGGACAAATTTATTTCATCGTGAACATCTCCTCAAATCAACGTTTTGTTAAAGTTTCAATGCTTATTTTGAGGCTAACAACTTCAGGTTCTTCGCTAGCATTAATGGGCTGATAGACCCGTATCATGAAGTAACGTTGCTGGTGTTCAAGTACATTGGCCTCAAACCCAAAGTATGAAAGAAAACTTATTAAATCGGAGAATGCTAGAAGCAAGGTAAGAGTGAAGTGACGGATCGACTCTCACAATTACACACGTCTCAGCTGTTCTTTCCATTCATCAACTCAGATCGATGCATGAATTGATTGTAACGTCAAGCTACCTTCCGCGTGGGCCACATTACTTTCTTGAGCCAAGATACTCTCGGTGGGTACATGAGCGATCGGTCCACGGCAAACAAGCCAGTCGTCGCGTGAAGGATACGTGCGCGCGTCGGAAGATTTTGATGGAGGGATTAATGGGTTAACAAACAACGCACTCGGCAATCACCAGCTTGGGGAATATGCCGTCGAGCGTAGGATGGTTAGGCGTGTAACTAACGTCGCGCCCCGTTGCTTATAAGACACGGGGCGGATTTGCATCGAGCTCTAACTCGCGTCTGTGCGCGCGCGAGAGACGGGCTCGAGCGAGACGCGGTGGAGGGAGCTGCAAGAGGGGAGCGAGGGATCAATCAAGCCCGTCAACCGGTGCTGCTTGGCGGCGCATCGTCAAGTCGATATATCTCAAGCTCGTTGCTCGAGCTGCAGCCAAGCATTGTGGGTGGGTGCGCGCATCAAACCGAGTGTGACGTGTGCTGGTAAGCGCGGCTGGGATTACCCGCTACCGTACGTTATATACAGTGCGAGAGGAAGATAGAGATAGAGAAAGACGGACTGCGCGGGGCTCGGGCGAGTTCAAAGGAGTGCGCCGCTCTAATCTCAAAGGACAAAAGCGCCGGGCGAGAAGTCGGTGGGGTCGGAGGGGCGCAGCTGCGCAGGCAGCCGCTGATAATTAACCGAGCAGAGCTAATTGTCGGGAAGGGGGGTACGCGAATCACCCGGCCGCCACCGGATGAAAGAGCGTCCTGATTTAGTTCGGAAGCGTCCTTTGACATCGGCGACGCTGCGGTCCGGGGGAAAAAGGCGAGTGCCATTCAGTTGAGGCGGGGACGGGGCGCGGGCGCGACATAATTAAAAGATCGACTCGGAGCTCGCTCGCCGGCTCGTGAAGGGGGGCAGGATTAAGCTGACGGGCTCGCAAAGAGTCGCCCGCGCTACACCCCGCAGCGCGCGAGCGTGTGTAGGTGCGCGCACCCTCTAATTGACGCGCGCGCTCGCCCTTTGTTTTCCTTCCGCCTAATCTACCGCGGGCCCGTCGCAGCCGCCACCGCCGTCCCGTTATCCTCTCTATTTTCTCGGACGCGCTCGCGTGTCTGCGTTTCTTATCTCGCCCTCCTTTCTCTCTCTCTCTCTCTCTCTCGCTCGCCACCCGGGATATGACTCGCGTTCCGCTCCGGAGCTTTTCTCGCTGTGCGCGCGAGAGCCGGCTGCCATTAGCCGCGCGAGCTGCCCTCCTAAACGTCGGCCCGGACTGGCTCTCGGCTCCTGAGTTACCGCAATCTCCGCGACAGACTCGCCCGAGCAAAATAATCCGCGGAATTATGCTGCTGCGTCGTCGTCGTCGTCGTCGTCGTCGTGCTCGAGCGGGGGGACGCGGATGAATCGCTCCGGGGATAATCTTCATTAGCTCGGGGAGCAATAGCCGTCCCCGAGCCTTCCGTCTCTCCCACAGCTGTATCCATTTGATATGAGCCCGCGCGTATATACGCTCATCAGCTCTTACCATCTCTCGCGCCTCATCCCCGACGGATTAAATTTCATTTTGCTATTTATGCCCGATGCGACCCCCGCGTGTATATACACTCGAGGGCCGCCGTGCATGAGTACGCGAGTGTTGTGCAATTTCCTTCGCGTCGACGACGTCGCTTCCCCCCCCCCCCCTCGATCCCGGGACTGCAGCTCGCTTTGAACGGATCCGTTCGAATTAAATAAAAAAACGCGATTCGAACGTTTGTTTATGTATGTCACGCGGTGAAAATGCGTTGCGCGACAGTAATTAACGAGCATTCGAAGTATATATGTATACCGAGGATGATCGTCAGGGGCAATTTGGTTCGAGATATTTTAATCAAACTCGTCGGGTCGACCAAGGGTTTTTCGAGCGAGCCTCGTAACTTTGCCGCGCTTATCCCGACGTAAGTACCACCAACTTGGAACGAGGGCACTGGGTCCCAATGAAAAAGTTCATCCGGCTGATTTCACGAGTTCGCGCGCGCGGGAGCGCGTATTAAAACGACTCGTTCGAACGAGATTCTCCTCTTTTTCACAACTGCATCGCGCGACATCTCGTTCGACGAGATTGTATGAAAAAAAATAAAATCGAGATTGTAAGAAACAAAAAAAAGGTGGCCCGATGAAACGTCGCCGACTGCACAACACCGGATTCGCGACGAGCGGCGTTGAAAGACATACGATATTATCGACGAGTTGCGCAAGTGGAAAGGTATGTCGCGTGTGCGTATATATATACAGACGGGGTATATATTTCGCGCGGGAATAATCGGCCAATACTCGGCTGCCAGTAATGCGAGCGACGTGAGCGACGAGCATGATGGGGCCACGAGAGGGAGAATTATACGTATTATAAAGCCTTACAGTGCGGGGATGGGCCGCGAATCCCGTATACGTGTGGAGCAGCCGGCAGGAGCTCAAGCTGGGTGAGAGGATTATGCGCGCATATAATGGTAAAAAAGGAGCAGCCTCGAGAGGTGAGACACGACATCTGCTATGTATTCATGAAGCTTTGCACGCGCGCGACCAAATCAACTTTTTTCTTCGGGCTCTGATCTCCCACCGAGTGTGTGTTTGTGTATGTGTGTTTGTGTGTATATATGTCTATGCACACACACGCGCACGTATAGACGGGCGCATCAGTCTGCGAGCGCTCGCATTTTCGTCAAAATTTTGCACCACCGAACCCCGCGCGTCTCATTTCTGCGCGTCAGCTCTCCAATTCATTTCGAAATTCCACTCTCGAATTTCGCGATGAGCCCCCACCTGAATAAAATATCAGTCGCCCGAGTTTGCCGGTATATATACGTTATGCACACGTGTGTTTATACACACACACACACACACACACACACACACACACACACACACACACACATGTGTAGGTTTGCAAGCATCGCTCGTGCTACGTGCAGCACTTTGCATTAAAAATTATATGGAAATAATAATCATCGGCACACACATATGTTTTGTTAAATAACGCCGGCAGCCACGGCCGTGTGTGGCACAAAGCATTTCACGAAAACCGAAAGCAGCGCGTGTGTTCCATTCTTGGCTGATTCCCTTCGCTGCTGCTCCCTTTCATCCGCATGCAGAGTAGCCTCGTACGGCTCGGCCCGTAACGCGTGACGGAAGCTCGACTCTCCGTCTGTCTGTCTCTCTCTCTCTCGGCAGCGGCCGGGGCTCTCGGACCGGCGAGTTTGAATATAGCATTGGGCGAAATAAACCCATAAAGGGTATTTTGTAAAAAGCACGTCGTGGCCCGAGTATATACAGTAGCTGGCGTTCTCGCACAGGGATGGCAAAGCTGCAGCGGGTCGTTGGGGACTATCCCCGAGCTCGCTCGCTCCTAACATAAAAAGATACGCGCGCCTGGTCGGCAACTATCCCTCTCCCTCGCTCGCCGGCTCTTTCTCGGGCTGTGGGGAATTCAACAGCTAAGGTCGAACGACTCCAGATGATCAGGAGGATCTTGGCTCCGTCGAACGACCGACCTATCTCGGGGACGTTGAACGAAGAAAAAACGCACTTTGCCGTACAAACGCGCGTTTATACTACGCGACCGGTCGATATCGAGCTCCGAATGTTACAGAGATTTTGCACCGAGGCTGACACAGCTTTTGTTCCTACATACCGAATTGACTTATCGCAAATATTATCAAAAATGGAAATAAAGATTACAACGGATCGATTCACGTTCGTTATAGATGAACGATGGAAAATTGTAGCTGAAAGCCTATTGAAATCGACGGTATTCTCGTCAAAGACTATTTCAATGGGCGATTGATATTTCGAAAAGCAACATCCAGCCGATCGATCTCGCAAACATCCATCTGAATGTTCTTCCGAAATCAATTACTCGATGTGCAGCCAACGCTAAAAATGAACGAGGGGCTTGACCAACAAACGCGTAAGACATATCAGTTCCGTAAACTGATGATCTGCGGGGCTTTACATTGTCCAAACATACGAAACGAATCATCCGTTAGGGCAATTCTCTCGAGCGTGAAGCTACCTTTTTGATAGGCATAAATCGTCCGACGGCTGTTCCAAAGCTTGAGGTTTGCGAACTTGGGACAGGAATGAATTGGATTTAATACAATGCAACGACGTTGAGGAGAGGAAACGAGTGAATACACGGCCAGGCGGAATAGTTGTATTCATTGCCGGAAATAGGTGCGGGCGAAACAGAGCGTAACGAGATGAGAAAAACATTGTCAGCGGGAGTAGTGTCTGTTGGCCGGCGGTATGCAGCGTATTGAAATGGAACACAAGAAGGAGTTCACGGGCGAGACAGAGAGGAATAAATAAGGAGGAAAAAGAAGGCTGGCAGAATGGGAAAGGATGCACGCGAGGAGAGAGGGATATCGTGTGGGAGGAAGAGCCGGGCGTTCGAGGAACAGAGGTGGATAGAGAGACGAGGCAGTTTGGGGAGGGAATTGCATTGGGCGAAGCCTGCGCGGCGTTGGAGAGAGCAGCCGGTGGGATAAGCGAGTCTTAGACCGTAGCGGCCGCGACTCTTAGCCGGCTGCAGCCCCTCCCACTGCTTGTACCGCTGCACTGCCGGTGCTGCTCGAGCTCGCGCGCAACCCTCCTCTATTCGCAGCTGCGCGCCAAGCCTCTCGAGAATCCGCGAAACGTCCTCGAGATGCACTTGCCCATAAATAATGGCCCGCGGCTATTTGCATTGCTGCTCCTTTTGCGCTGCTGCTGCTGCTGCTCCGCCTCCTGCCGCTCGTCCACGGCGGCGCCCGAATCAGATTAGGACGCTACGGCCAACGGCCCCAATGACAATATGGATATTTGTTTGCTTTGTGCCCGCGCGCGCGTCTCGCCAACGTAGCCCAACCCCGAGAGTCATCCCTTCCGAGCCAACTCCGCTCGGGTACATATATATACCTGTATAGACGACTCGCTCATTCAATTTTTCCCTCGCTCGCCCCGCCATCACATTGTCCTCGTTCCTGTGCCTCGTTATTCCGCGGAGAACTAATCTATATCGCTCCCCCTCTTCCTCTTTCTCTCTCGCTACTGCTCGGGAAATTATTCTGCGTCGATGTCGCTGCTACTCGCCCTGTAGTCATTGTGCCGTCTCAACATCCCCCGACTTGTATTCGCGCGTGTACACAATCGAATCGGTGAAAAGACGAGCAAGATATAACACGCCTTTTTTTCTTATTCCATAGTTGAATAGTTAGTTTATATTATGAATAATCGGCTCGTTTCTTTTTATTCTTTACAATACCATCGAGACTCGAGCTAATGCGAGGGGATGAAAGCCGTGTTGGAAGTCGCTCCGGTAGGGAAGAGAGGCAAAGGTAGGCAGCCTTTTCGCTAAATATAAAAATTCGTCTTCACTATGTAATTATCGCTGGGCATAGGGTACTCAGAACAAAAATATGTATCATGTTAATGCACACAGATCGCAATGAGCGTCATCTTTGCGGGTCGCGTAAAAAGGAGATATATCCATAGTATGCAAACTTACCTCCATCTGCTAACATTTCTAAATCTTTCAACGTTCGAAAAAACAATGGGTTTGAACAGAGACAAGAAGAATAAGATTCGATCATTTTCAGAATATTTATAAAATGCACCTATAAAATGCGGTGGTTGCAAAAAATGCAAATTCTCCCAGTGAATACGGAACAATGAATTATCCCATACGATCTGTCAGAACAATCTAATGATGAATAATGAAGGGAAAGGGCAAGGAGCCGAAAGATAAAGCGACTCGTCGACGTATCTATATCCCGTGCAACTCAAGTTGTGTATATCCCGGCGGGCGAAATCAATTCGGGCGGGTGGTAAGTATGCACCCAGAGACCGGCGGAGGTACGACGAGATGAAAACATTTCGGCAATGCAACTAGAGAAATGCGCTCGAGGATCAGGAACAATAACTGTATACATACAGGAGGGAGTGATCGGATCGCGGGCGGGTAACAAACGCGATACCCCGGGCAAATAACTCGACGGGGCTGGTTTCGCGCGATCAACGCCCGTCCGTCGCGATTACGTAGCGCCGCTGGTTATATAAATGTTATACGTATACACGCGCGGGGAAAGACGAGCAGATGCGCGCAGTCGGTTGCACGTAGAGCTCGCTGACGGGCCGCGTCGTAAGTTCATTATAGGGCGGCGGCGGCGGCGGGCTGCGCCACTCCAATTCCCTGCCGTTCTCACCCCAACCCACGTCGCTATCTATTTATCCATCTTTGCCCTGTGCAGTGGCGGCGGCTGCAACACTTGCGTGCCGGGCCGCTCTCCGACCTCGTTACGCTCTTAGCCTGGCGTCAAGCGAAAATTGATACCGTCAACGCGTATATACGGGCGAGCCTCCGACCCAGCACAATCAGGCCACGTGACGCTCATTCGACTCGCTAGGGTAGTTAAAGTGAGATAGTTTCTTTTTTTTTTGTACATATACCAGAAGCGTTATAACCCCCGCTCGCTTCGCAAGCTCCTCGACAAACCACCACCTCCTTCCATTTCTATTTTGCGTCGAGTTTATGATTCTTAATACGCTGGCTAACGTTTATCATCTTTTATTCTGTGAAATGCCACGCTGATAACACGAGAACTAATGAAAAATTAGAAAGCAGCCACATTCTGCCGGAACTCAAGTGAATATCAATTTTGTTCTTTTCAATATTGAAAGAATAGATTTATTTGAGGAGGAAATGATTATAAGCGTGAGAAAAAGGAACATTTAAATATTGTACATAATTTATAAGGAAAGGGAAATGCTCTCCGGTTATGATTTGTAACTTGGACAGGCGGCTGATCATACTGGAAAGAGATGTTAACACCGCCGTTACCATCAGTACCAACATAGCCATCAACCCTTTCTCTTCATTCTTGACGTTTGTCCTATGATCTTTAACTTTTAACTTCTGCCCTTTGATTTTGACACGACTTTGCATATAACCCTCGATCTCTGACCTTAAAATTCAACATTTGGCCTATATAATTTCTGACAACTTTTGACCAACGAGATTAAAGGACGAAATGGGGAAGGGAAGGAAGGGATGAATTAGGTGGATCGAACATTAATCCAAATATTATCTGTGACACCGAGAGATTACTGGTCGTTAAGGTATACAGCACGATCGGTTTGATTTGTACACGAGCTAAATTTTAAAACTGATATACGTATACAGTACACCGAATGCATTACCGTTGCGCGAGGCTACGTGTACACACTGCGAAATTCACAATATGATACTGTACTTCCAATTAGCAACAAAGTTGCATTATCGATGATACGCATATAATCCACCCCCCTCCCATTCGATAAATTATACGTATAATATGCATAATGACAGTAATTTCGCACGGCCGAAAGCTCCGCTGATTTTTCACAATATTTTTCTCGGCTAAATCTCCGTTCTGGAAATGCGGACGGATTTACATAATTCACAACAACGGATTCATCGAACGGGCTTATGAAAACAACGAAGCAGAAATCATCGACGATAATCATCGTCGATAATCCGTTGTGGTATAATGAAGTGCGCTCGTGCAGCTTCTTGCGCACGGATACATATAATGATTTTCCATTTTCCTCGTATTCATCCGCGTACGAGACAGAGTTTTTCGAATCGTATTGATACTCGGGGGTCGTCGTACTTTTTTTTTCGTCGCTCCTCAGGCCAACAATGATTATATCCGTGAAGCTTCTTCAGCGCGAACGAGATACGTGATTTCGCCGCTGTATAATTTGAAACCGACGTTATATGAGACTTTTTTGTCGAGCTTCTCGTCGCGCGCGCGGCTTTGACCGAGACCGGATCGGGGAAAATTATTCAATCGGCTATACGTACATATATATGCTGCGCCGCGATGAATACGCCGCAATACCGGAGGATGATCCGCTTGTGAAAAGCATCGCGGGGTAGCCGCGAGGCGGATGGTATATACGTACATATACACATACACACACGTATGTACTCACGGAAACGCGCGAGACCGCCTCAACACCGACGTCGCGCGCAACAACTGCAATTATTCAGATCCGTCCAGGTAGCGGCGTACATGCGGGCCGAAAATGAACGAGGGGAGGCAAGGGGAAAGACACACGCGCGGACGGACACGGAGACAGAGCGGAATGAGGGAGAATTAACGAGAACAAGGCCGGGGACACGCGAGCTGCACGTTAACGAGGCTGCCGGGCTCATTGAAAATGAATTTTATCCCGCACGGCTACGACGACACTCGCCGACGAGACTCGAGACCCTCGTTACACGCGCGCGCAAGCGTATTCGTATACACAGACACTAGTGTGATCGAGCGTTTTTCGCGCGTGATCAAATGTGGTCGTCTCGATTTGGACGCGATATATCGCGCGGGAATTAGCGCGGGTGGCTCTGTTTGCTCAGGGCCAAGGGCCATGTTTGTCCGGGATCTGTGGATACTGCAAAGGAGGAGAAGGGGCACAGTGCAAAAACACATACGGCTCTCTACCCTCGTAGTGGTATTTATGTAGCCCCGGGTACGCGACTCGAGCGCCCCCCACTCTCCTTCCCGGCCCCCAAGGATGTTTGGATTTTACCGTTCGATACCCGCGCGACTGTATTTTTCAATATGGATCGCTCGCCCCGACTGCCGTTAACGCCCGTGGGCCCCCCACTGTAGATTCGCCCGCGCTCGGCGTATTATATCCCCGGTGCGAGACGACGCGCTAATGACAACGGCCCGCGGAGAGATCCCGCGCAGTATATTCAAGTAGATAAGCCCTCGGTTTGGTCGGACGCTTTTATTACCCGCTATCGGCCCGGCTTGGCCGCAACTGTAAATGCTCTCGGCTCGTTCGCTTAAATAAGTTTGCTCCCATTATCGGTGATACATTTCCACACTCTCGACCCTCTTTCTCTCTCTCTCTCTCTCTCTCTCTCTCTCTCTCTGTCGGAGCCAAAAGGATCTTAGCGTTATCTCATACTCACCGAGAGCCCAATCGAATCGTTTCGATTATTCCCACCGACGAACGGTGACTCCACCGGTGCACGGCTCCTGCAACAAAAAGCAAACGTTACTCACTTAGCCCGGAGAACAATGCAGCTCTTTTATATCATCCTGCGCATCAGCATCGAGGCAAGAGATTGAAAAAACGTTGCTTGAAAGCCTCATAAAAATGAATGAACTCCCTCTCTCTCTCGGGCTCTGGCTCTCTTTCTCTCTCTTTGGGGCTACACAGACTGCATAAATTGGATCCTTTCACGACTGAGAAACGCCCCGGCTAAAAAATAAGACAAAGGATCTCGGGGAGAGCGAGTAAGAGAGAGAAAGGGGGGTGGGGGTATAGGGGAAAAAACATATCTCGCTTAATTCTCCGGGAGTGCTGATGAATCGGGCTCGGTAAAGGCATAGCGAGCAGACAGTACGCAGGGGGGGGTGGGGGTGAGGCGGAGTCAAGGAAAAAGGGGGGAAATCCATAATGGAGATAAGAACACGGTACCGCGGAAACGATTAAGTTAAAAGTTTGAACAATTAATTAATTGCCGCTCGCGCGAGCCGCCAGCGATTCCCTCTCGCCGACCTTTTCCCTCGTGCTCCCCTCCTCCCGCACACTTACTTCTTACTTTCTTCGCCGACTTTGCCCCGTCCCTTGCCCGGAACACGCGCGGCGGGGGCGCAACTTCGCCAAATTCGTGTAATCAAACGAAATAGAATAATGCGGAGTTTTCGGCGTTTTGCCGCCCCCGCGTAATTATGCAGAGGCCAAGTTTCTCGCACTCGAGCGGGCACGCGTATCTCCCCCCCTCCCCCCCACATCCGGTGAACTTTTGGACAAACAATAATTTACAGGTGTGCAGGCGCGCACGCGCCAATCCGCGAGAGCCGCTAACGACGTATCCCTTTCCATCTCGCTGGCAGTTGCTCGCGATTATTCATAGTCGCGCCGCGAGTTGTTTCGTTTTACTTCGCTTATATATCCCGACTGCCAAGATGTGCGCGAGCTTTGTGTACGTATATATCTCTCTCTCTCTCGGTGAATAATTCGTCTTCGAATTGAGAGAGAGACGGGGAGCTCTCGACACGGTTACGGGCGCTTTGCTGGAATTCGCCAACTTCGTAATTCCATCAGGCGACGAGCTTGTAATTTTGTTGTCCCGGATACACACTTTCCCCAGTCGAGCTGCGCGCGGAATTTCCAAATTCCCCGTAGCACATACGAGCGTATATCGACCAATTTATTCAGTTTCAAACAGAGAGACACACACCTTCTGTTTGCGAGGATATGTATACACGGGACGAATATGTGTGAGTGCCATCGCGCTGAGAAAATAATCTACTCCCGTGGATACCGAGATTCATTTGCAGCAAACGCTTTTCCCATTGACACGGAAAAACACGTTTTCTCAGAGATTCTCTTGTAAACTTATTTTTTTTGTAAAATAATGTTTTTACCGATATAATTTTACACAGTTTTATTTATCAATTTTTATATTAAACTTTCTTACGGGTTTTTTATGATTTACCATCTGGCTCGCACAGAGAGATAACATATGTTCATTTCCATATTAACTGCATGTAAGTGCAGTGTAAGGAATTGTGAGTGTCACAATATATATTTCATATACGAAATTTATATATTTCTTTCACATGGATATTGAAACTCTTTACGATGATCGGATTGTAGACATCTCGGGATTTAATCAGTACGAACAAACTAATATGATAATTAAGATATAAATCCACGCGAAATCGTTTCGAGTGGGTAAATCGTTCGCTTTACGAAACCGGATATTTAGCCAGCAATCGCTGCGTCATATCCAAAGTGAAATGTTGCCACTTCCCCTCGTCCTCCCCCCCCCCGCTCCCGAATGAATCCAGCTTAAAACTGCCCGTACGGTCGCCGATCGAACCCAGCTCCGAAGTCGGCCCCATCCGAAAACGTCCGAATAAGAAGATGGAGTGGAGCAGGCGGAAGCAAGGGCGGCGAGCTCGCGGCCATAAAGCATAATAAAATATGGAATTTCCAATTCCAGACCTACTTACGCGGACCAACACGTATACCCCCGCGCCGCGCCGCGAAAATTCAGCGTCGACGTATCTCATATAATTCCGCTCGAGGCGCGCGTATATACCATCCAAATATAAATATATACGCGACGGGCGAGATATAGCCTGGATGTTTGCTCGGCGCAATCGTCCAACTTCCTTCGCCGCCGCCGCCGCGGTGCGGATGCCAGAGCGCCGCTGGTATAAGTCATCGCGGAGCTAATTCGTTCGATGTTGCCCCGCTAGTTTTCGATTGCGCGCGGCATTTGCCAAGGAGCCGCTCGGATGTGTTATAAGAGGGCGTCTCGCTTTCTCTCCCCCGGGCGTTTCCTCGTCGGCAAAGTGCGCGGCTCGGGCCCGGAAATACACTAACTATCAAGTTGCGGCCGAGAATTTGCCGGGTGTATGGAATAAGGGACGCGCCGGAGGATAAGCCAACGTCCGATTTCTTTTCGGGCTCTTGTTGCTCGGCCGAATCTCTGCGCCACCCCCGTCCGGCGGCAGTATCTCTATACTCGAGCGGCCGGATCAGTTTCTACGGGATTTTGATTCTTTCGCGCTTGAATCGTACTCTCTGAATTTTTTATAATTAGAAATTTCACGATGAGTGATAGTGAATAGTACCTCGAAAATTTGTGGATAATTCATCCGATTTGGATTTTTTTTCAATGCCCATGAATAGTGAACTACTATTTAAAATAACTAAAACTAGTATTGATAGTGAATATTCACTGCATACTCGCTATATGTAATTTCTACTGACGAATTGTAAATATTTTCTGTTATACAGTAATTTTGAACTATTTGAAATGTATAACGTATACATCACTTGAAATACGTATGTCACTTGAAAGAATTGTGTCTTAATTTATCAGTAGATCGTTTGAGAATTTTTATGATATATGATCAAAGTATTGCACTACAATATCCGCACATTACTCGAGAGACACAAAGTACGTTTTTGTTAAAATTTCCAAGAAAATATAAGATGAGAAAAAAGAGACGAGAAGAATCAATACTTTGATCAAAACTTTCATACTCTTTTCATTCAGTCGACTCTTTCATCCTAGTCCCCGATCTAGTTTCTTTTTAATTTATTTTCTGATTGAGAACAAACTTTTCCGCGGAACAGAAAATGAAAAAATAGGAAATCATTGACAAAACACTAATGGACGTTATAATTACTAACATGGAAATTGGCAACGACAACTGAAATATTTAAATTTCACTTCCTCGCCGAATGTCCAGACACGATTAACGATTCCAATGTAAACAACTGTGTCGAACATAATAGTTTCGCGAAATATTAACTCTCGTTCGATTTTTCTCTCTGAAAAACAAAATGATAATTCAGTCAAGTATCTTCTCTTCACACGTTCGAATAACCAACGATTAATCGATCGATTCGCCGTGCATTTTGATAAATCAATAATACAAACGTTTGAAATCGTACGAGAGAAGAAATATAGACCCAGCACACAGCTGTAAGAGACGAATTGAAAAAGCTATGCGTGCGCGTATTCGCGTGTGCAAGATTCGTAACATGTAAAACAGCGAAACGAGGAGTGAGTAGTTGAGAGGAGTTAGCAGTCGGAGCATTAAAAAGGGAGCGAGGCGAATGGCTGTTTTGACGTTGCGCAAGCATAAGTCTTGAGCGGCGCCCAAGCAGCCACATCAAAACAGCCATCCGCTGGAATATCTAGATCACGGCTTTTGCAACGCTCAGTTAGCCCGAAATTCGCCCCGGAGCGGTGCAGACATAAAGTCGTCTAGCGTCGCGTCCCGACGTCGGCGGCCTTCCGAAAACTGAAAAACAGTCGGCTTCTTTTTTTTTCCTTTTTTTTTCCAAACAAGCAGCGCCACGGGAAGGGAGAACGTTATCGGGTTGGAAGTCGCGCCTCGGCGCGGCGCGTAACTCTGCTCGTCGCGCGTTATTTACGCGGTGGGTAGGTCGCAGCTCCGCAGTCAGGGGGCATGTGTATACGTATATACGGCACGCGAAAATATACCCCCCGCGGGGCCGACAAATATGACGGAGAAAAGTGGAAGAAAAAAGTACATATATACAGTGCCAAGATGTAGGCACGCTGAGCGAGATATGCTGATATAATATATCGCGCCCCCGCGACGTATCGCCTCGGCTCGAGGACTAATGTTTGTCGCGTGCTTATATTGATGCTGCTGCTGATGCCACCCACCCGAGAAATAGGCTTCGCTCCACGGCATTTCGTTATATCCAATAATTCCGAGGATCCACTCACAAAAGTATCTTCTCGTTCCCAGAGGAATTGGGCCTCAGTCAGAATTTCCGCTACTTCCGAACAGAATCTTCTTGAGAGAAGACTTTTCTTCTACAATCAACAATATATTATGTTTCGAAATAGCGGAATTCTGTATGCGGCCTAATTTCTCTGGGAATAATGAGATAATTTTGTGAGTATTGATTCATTTTTACGCTAATAGATTATACGTTGCCCCCTACGAATAAAAAGCACATCTTAAGAGTGTACAAAGATCAGTGTAATGATTTTTCCATCCAAAATTATTCAAATTTCAAATATTGACCAATGTATTCGGATTCTCCAAGATTTGAAATGTGTTTTCCTTCGATATATAGATCCAGATTTAGAGATATACTGCAAATACATAAAATCGACAATGAATCAGATGATATATCTGAGGGAGACGAAGGCGTTGATGAAAACGGCTGCAGCGATATATCCTATTGGGTTACCAAAAAACGTGTTATAGTCGTAGTCTGTACAGGCATTTTTTATCTACCATAAAATACTTCTTCAAATTGTATGGATGAAAATGTGTCTGGGCCACGAAATTGACGTATTCGACGCGAACCGTAAAAATTCTCTGTGTGACGCGTTCATCAAAAAAAAAATTTTTATACGTTTCAATCATGGCGATCATTTTTTCTTTTGTTTATTTTTCCTATACGTACCATGAAATTCCTCAAAGTGACCTGGATAGCAGGCTTTCTACTCACCAACAGAAGAATATTAAAAAAAAGATTTTATCATTCCAGAAGAATGATTGTACTCCAAGAATAAAGCCAGAACAGAGTGACCTAAGAGTATTTCCGATGAAAAAGCTCTGTATAGGCTTGAAAAACAAGAACTCACGTGAACTCTGTTTCGAATAGAAACGAAACAATCGTGGTTAACTCCAATGAGCACTGCTCGAATTTTTTTTCTTCACCCTCCTCAAAGAAAAAACGATCAATTGAGATATTTCGCGGTGCGACGAGACTATCGTACTATTGTTTCGAGGAACGGCCGAATAATCGTGGTAACAAGACGAGATGCAAGTGACGAGAAAGCCTCGCGCAGTTATGGTAGAGCAAAGAGAAAAGTTTGCATAATAGTGTCGGCGCTCGCAGCTGAAGGTCTTTTATGCAGGACAAAAAAGAGTCGCGAAGTATCTTACGACGTTAGTGAATCTTTTAACGAATAATGCGCTCTAAGTACCCCGAGAAGAGTGAGGCAGGGAAAAAATATACACGGACGTGTACGTGTCTTTGTTATTGTTTATGGGACGTAAAAAGCAGGTCGCGTGAGCGCGCGGTAGCGGCACAAAGCCCCAAGCGAAACATGAAAGAGTAACCGGGGACCTGGGACAGAGGAGGGGCGACGAGATCCGTTTGTAAATGAAAAGCGTCGGGCACGCGCACGAAACCGAACAAATTCAACTGTCAAAAGCACTTGTTAGCTCGTGTTTTTGAAATATTTATCGCAACTAGATGGCTCTGTTATGTCGAGACGCTCGGCGAGAAGACGGCCAAGACGCTCGAGCGAGAGAGAGAAAAATCTAATCTTGTTTAGGACGTGTAAAAGTGACAAGGTATGGGGGCACGTGCGCGGGCGGGCTCGAAAGAAACAGCTACGTACAGGAGTCGAGTGGCGCCGCGGTCGGAATCGTGCGTCTGCTTCGCCAGGGCAAAACCGGAAAATGTATGTGTCGCTGTCGGCGAGGGAGGATGAAAGGTCGCACGTGTTATCTCATATAGGCAAGCGCGTAACGGGCCCTGTCTTCTGGCCGCGCGCGCACACCAGCCGCGTGTGAAAAAGCCGCACCAGGTGTATACGCGCGCGCGGCAAGGATGAGTCGCGATATATAGCTGCGCGATACGGCGAGGCTCGACAGCCAAACGGATGATGGCCTCGTCCCACTTCACCCCCAAGTTGGAGTGCGCGAGAACAAATTTAATTTTGCGTCTCGATGCTACTTGGCGGAGGCGGAAGAGGAGGCATTTTTGAAGGAGAATAATTTGTACACGGCACACACGCGGTTATCGCGCGGCACTAACCCAGATTATCTCGTTTGGGAAAAAAAATATGTTTGAACCCCTACGCGAATGACTTTTTCCTTCGGTTCCACCTCGCCCAAGTGGCTCTTTTTCAATCTTCACTCTGGAAACGGCTTCAATCCAAAATAGTATCAGTTCCGCCTGCTCCGAGTCAACAGCTCTCTTACTCGTTCCAACCGGCGAAACGACGCGAAACAACTTAGCGAGTACGTGTATAAGAAGTGTAAACTGTCAAACAAACCACATCTGTAATGCAATGCGAGTTCTGAAATATACACACCTCGAGTCGATATATTTATATTTCGATCGTTCGATCGAAATAATGTTCCGTCAAATAACGCGGAACCAGTGGTCGAAAGAGTTAATCAGCACACTCTCGTCCTCCGTATATTCAGAGATATGGAGTAGCGGCTGCGATTAATTAGGTATGAGCGAACTTCCAAAATACCAGAGTAGCCCAGGTCATTGTGGAAGCTGGACAAAAGGAGTGGGTTGGCGCCGGTTCCAAGATGATAACGTGGATCGCGACTGATCCAGCCAAGCTCGAGGATGCTCGATGCAACCAACGTTCGGGTATAACGCACGGATAATACGGGGCTAAAAATGACTCGGTGCGACACTTTGTGGCGCCCACGACTGCGCGGCTTCTATACTATAGTCGTGCCCCAGCAACTGGCTTCCCGATGCTCTTATCGGCTCGACGTGCGACGCAGCCTCGATACGGCCGCATTGTCCTTTCATTATTTCTCGCGCGACTACTGTTCCGGCTTTCGGAATGGAAACACCAATCGCCGGCTCAGTGACCCGGTCCAGCAAACGTTGATATTAAATTCACGAAGAATCATCAACACGGGGTGAGAATCCCACGGGGTGAGGCCCAGAAAAAAACTCGGGTAAGACTTACTGTGATCGACCGACGAGATCAAACAATTTATTTCAACATCTAGGAAAAAAAGCTCTAGAAGCTCCAAGAAAAATTACTATGGGCATCTGAAAATCGTGGCGAATGTCTGCTCATTTTCACGATTGACTATAGTCATTTTTCACACAACATAATATTCAAACTGCGCACTATTCTATTCATTTTTCAATGATTCTGAGGCATAACCATCGATTTTTTGCGTGCTGAATCATATACTCGAGTGGAATAAAAAATAAAATCGTCCTAATTTTACCCAACTAATGCGAATTCAACTTGTAAATATGCGTTGATTAATTCAAATAATACAAGAACTGTTAGCGCAGCGGTATTAAGGTTGAGCTTTTTGCGACGCGAGTTCAAATCCCGCGCGGCGGGTGCAAAAGTTTTTCCAAAAGTGAAAATTCATATATGAATAAAATTAATTCTGTGTTTCACCCCAGTTTAGTTGGAATCGTATATTAGTCGAGCACGTCACACGAGAATGAACATGAATTTTTAAAATATCTTTGGAAAAATGATAATAAATAGAAACTCTATAGAAAAATAACTGGAGTATCAGCCTGTGATTAAAACTGTCGATGTTCTGGCAAAAACTACTATCTTTTATTGTTAATTTTACTGGAATATTTCTCTCCGTGTATACTTACTAGGGGCTACTACACCTTCCGGGTGATTAATCGCGCGATGAAACTTCTCGAGATGGTTTTTGGTATACCTAAGAAGCATACTCCACAGCCATTCAAGCCAATGCCTCAATTCCCTGGAGATATCCTGTGCAAAAGCCCCTAAGTATAGATGTACTGTTTATACATAGAATAAACAATAATTCACCAATATCTCCGGGAAATCAAGGCATTGACCTGAATCACCGTAGATATATCGACCCTCCCTATTCATAAGGACGTATCTCGGAGATTCTCGAAATAAGGACGTATCTCGGGCGGCAGAATAATAAAGACGTATCTCGGGCGACTGCAAAGTAAAGACGTATCTCGGAAAAGCGCAAAGTAAGGACGTATCTCGCGTGAGCGCAAAGAAAGGACGTATCTCGGACGATCGCGAAATAATGTCGCAGCTCGCGGAGAATTGCGACTCAATATTGAATTTCACTTTGATTGAAAATTATAACCGATCATAACCGCAAATAAATCTCAAGCATAGAATTAAAACTCGGCAAGCGATCATGGAAGCGTGTCAAAATATAAAGTATCTGTATTTTTTTATTCATGAGTCAAAAGCACTGCAGAAACGATGGTCATTTATAAATTTTATATACGTGGAAACGCGGTGGCTCTCTGCTAGACTGCGCTGGACTGCGCTAAGACTATAGTATGTATACAGGCCAAGCTGCTCTGACTGCAGTCGCGAGTCGCGAGCGCTTAGCAACTAGTAACAAGACGCAGTTTTTCGTCTCTCGTTATTGGCTTGTAGTTTACATTCAAGAAACCGACTAGCCAGAATCATATGCTGCTCACGGCGGATCGTGTTCTTATTTTTGGTTTCCATATAAAACTGGCCCTACAGAGGTGCCTGCCGGGAAATCCGGGAATCGAACCCCGAGTCTTATCCACGAATTGAGCCACCGGCCGCGGCGCGCGGCGGCTCATTCCACAGTTGATCACTGCAGTAGCCGCTGTCAGACTCGAGCGCTACCGTCAACTTCTTAAATCAGAACCAGAGTCACATCGACAGTGCAGTACTACAGCGCTTATTAAGGATATTATTAATAAACTTGCAGTGAAACGTGTAAGGTATCAGAATTGGTCTCCTACTGTTTTTAGAAGATTAATACGACTAAGTGACTCGTGACTGGGTTTTATCTTCATGTGTAAACTTCATTAGTTGATTTTAAACCGCTGAGATACTTCCTTACTTCGCAATTCTCCGAGCAACGATATTATTTTGCGCGTTCCTCCGAGATACGTCCTTACTTTGCGCTCTTACTTTGCGCTCACGCGAGATACGTCCTTACTTTGCGCTCACGCGAGATACGTCCTTATTTTCCCGCGCTCCGGCGTTCCGGGAGATACGTCCTTATTATTCTGACTCCCGAGATACGTCCTTGTGAATAGGGAGGGTCGATATAAGGTTTTTGCGTACCCAAAAACTATCAAAGTATCAGGTCTCCCGGAGACTATATGGCGTACTTCCCCCATTGTCAGTAGAACCGAATAATTGAACAACTCAATATTTTCGTTGAAAGAGGAAACCAATCAACATCTTCCCCCCCCTCCCCCCCGTTATCTCTAAATTTATAAAAGATCGATAACGTGACTATTGCATTTGGAATCCCATCAATCGTGGGGATACCGTATAAGCCGAGCATTTGTAGCCCAGTTTTCCACAGAGCGCGAAGCTCAAATTGCCAATCACTCCGACGTCGTTATATGTATTTTTTCGCATCGAGCGACTCGTCTCTGTGACCTCGTGAACTCTCCTCGTTTAAATCGTCAATCCAGTAGCCCGCACGTGAATATAGCTAACTTTTGACCAATTAAAATGAAAGCTTCGATAGGGGCGATGTAAATTATGAGTGTATAACGTAATCACGCTCCATCGGTACGTGGGCAATAGAGCACGGCGGGAGGAAAAAATTCGAGCGATATGTATATACGAACGAGCGTGCGCGAGTCGGTATTCCACGAACTGCGTCCCCCGAATCAAAGTCGCAAATCCGCGTGAGAGTATCGTCAACAATGAGCTAACGGTCGTCGAGGCCGCGATTAATAGACAATCGCGCGAGGTACCAATTGATAAGTCGACGCGAGCGACGCGTAGGACTCGGGTAGCGGACTCGATGATAAAGAAAGAAAAACGATTCCCGGCTGGGCTAAATCACTCGGCGGGGATCCTCTCCCCCGAAAATCGGTATTCGCGAGTGAGCTGATTACGATGGCGATAAGCCGCGGGGGATGGCGGCGAGATGATTCTCACGCCCCGCGATTACAGATATTGCAATGGCTAGTCGGAATTTTCACTGCTAGCGAGAGATACAGGGATCGAGAGAGAAATGGGGAAAAGGCAAGAGCTGCTGGGGGGGGGGGGGTCGAGGTTGCAGCTGCCAATTAAACGGCTTGGTTGCTCGGTAAAATGGGCGAGGGGGAGCAGTCGATGCTTGTTACGCTCGCTAAACTTTGCGCGTTTATTCAAATCACCCTTGAGATCCGCCTCGATGGCCTCGCAGCTCGCTGTAAGCGCGGTGCGCCACTCGTCTGACCTTTGCTTTCCCCCGCGATTTTCGGCTCGCCGGCCCCGAGTATATACATCCGAATAATGTTCAATGGCGTTTCAAACTTAGCCCCAGTGACGTGCGTATTCGAAATTTGCTAATGATGGCATTAGCATCGGATTATGCTTCGAACTATGCCTCGAACTTTCCGGCTGGGTTATTAGCCCTGTTATGATACCCACGCGAAGGGAATACAGTACTGCGTTATTTCACGCGTATTATATGTTTGTCTCAAATTAGGGGAATCATCCGTCTGAAATCCGATATTTGAAAGAGATTTGGGATTTGCCGAATCCCAGCAGCACATGTCGGCTCGCGTATAAAGCTGTCGGCAAATAAACCGAAGGTAAGTGCAGCCAATGTGCCCGCGCTCCTCTGATATTTCGTATTTCGAGTGCTTTCGGGGCACCAGTGTCGCACACGGCCGTTATGTCGGTAGTATTATTAAAAGAAAATTTTCCCTCGCTCCGCCGTTGTTATTTTGCGCTCAAAACCACGATTTCACAATAGTTTCAACTTTTACTTCCCACTTTTTTCCTGCTGTACTCGTTTCACTCTACTAATTGAATTACAACAAATAACCATAATCGTTCTTATTTTGCTTTACATATTATATATGTGACTGTATACTCTATAATGTGTGAAAAGATTTCATCTTTCGATTCACCACTCAAAATACTCTTCTTCGAACGTGCAACTTGAGATGGTAAAAATGTCTGAATTTACGAAAGTGAGCAATGCCGGGATACGTAAAAAGGTCGAATTGAAAGGATTGAATATTGGGTACCCAAATTTTACAATCGCCGATTTGAGTGACTTTGGACAAATTAACATTTTTAACTAGTGGAAAGGTACAAATGATGGTCAAATTGTCAAAATCATCAAATATTCTAATTGAATCATAGCCAAATTTGACACATCGGTTGTACTTGCCTCATTTAATTTCGTACGAATTGTTGTGAATTATCCAAATCGGATATTGAATACACTAAAGGGTAAATGTAACATTTCCAATTGACTCGAGTCGCGGTCCGAATCCAACCCCAGCCGCGTTCCCACTCGGAAAAGTATATATACCAACTCGAAGCGTCATTCAATCGCGCGCTGATTCAACATCATCGAATTGTCCCGGCGAATCGCGCGTAATCGGGTGAAAATGAAAAAAAAAACCTGCCAACAAAAGAAGAGGAGGGACAACAAGCGGGCGGGGGGTCCGCGCGTACCACCGAGCCAACGCAGCCCTGTACAATTGGGTCTCGGTACACCGGGCGGATAAATTAAGTTCATTGAATATTCAATTGAAACATTGCAGTTCACGAAACATCGGTTCCAAATGGAGTGCGCGCGATCAAGTCCGTGGAAGCCGCGCGCGACTGCTCAATCAAATCATGGCTCGAGCACCGCGCGAGAGAGACACACAGGGAGAAAGAGGGAGGGCCATTGGGAAAACTGCCTCGATTGTTGGCCCCCCGCGTCGAGTCGCCAGGGCGAAAGGCAAATCGATCGACTATTTAAACGAGTGAAAAATTACACGGACCATAGGCGGATAGGCCGGGCGAAATCGCATCGAGACACGCGACGAGCCGCACACGCCACCCTCGCCCATACAGTATACTCGCGCAGTCGCTCACGGGTGTGTGTGTAAATATCTCTACGGTGGCGAGCTGCAAGGATGTAATCGAGGCGTGGCTCTTTGATTCTCAACGTTGACATCGCGAGCAGCGGGAGAAACTCGATACACGCGCTCGCTTGCCAGACAAATCCACAATCCGAACAATAAACCGGCAGCGATCGCTCGAGATTAATTGCTACAGCTCGAGCTCCCAAGCGCTTTTTCTTCGCCGCGGCGGATGGATGGCGCGCCGGTCCTATATACGTACTCGGACCCCCACGGGACGTAGCTTCGTGCCCGCGAAGCTGATTGACAGCTGCAGCGCGTATACATATATATATATGTACATCGTGTCTCGGCTGTTGTTTGTATGCTGTCAGCGTATCGCCAGTGCAAAACCTGCACTCGCGCTCGACGCGCACCGTCGATTTCGAATACGCCCCAAAAGACCGACGATGTAATACTCATATTCCTTATTTAGCGGATTTCATTACGGTTACGTTGCCGATAGGCTTTCAATTGGTCGAAAGCAACAGCGTGAGATGCGCGACTACTCGATATTCCATATACGCAGATGTGTATTGATTCGCGATATACATATTACGATACGGCGGGGGTGGAACTTCTGGAAATCATTCGCGAATAAACACTACCACGCCGATCCGATATTCTTTTTCCCCCGAATTCTTTTTTTCCCTCCCCTGATTGCCGATACTTTCACTCGATACTTCAATGATTACGAGCCGCAACCGGGGCGAAATTGGCCGAGCGCACAAGCGGACATGGGATAACGCGAAATTCATCAGCGCGCGGTATGATCCCGAGAGCGGAAAAAAACTCGCATACTGAATTCGCGAGGGAATCAAGCATTTCGAAAGTTCGTTAAAGGTAACCGGATTTTTTTCCCCGTTTCGAGCTGCAGCGCCAGTGGTTTTTCGGGGGCAGGGAAGGGGGAGAAAAACGCAGAGTGGCGGAGAGAGGGAAGAAGAAAAAAAAAACCGAAATTCCGCGCTGTGCACAAGGTATAAAGAAATCACTGCATCGGCTATGGGTTTTCGAGTCGTTGCGAGGAATTAGTCGTTACGCTCGCGTGCGCTCGCGTAAATAAATTCGCCCCTGTGCAATGATTGACAGTCCTGTCACGAGGAATTTCGTAACAATTAACGACACGCGAGCGTGTGCGTCGACGGGGACCGTAGCTCGAAAGTTGATTGATGATTTTTTATACCGAGCATTATTTCTTCTCGCAGTTTGGATCTTGTTCGTGGAACCCTTTAATGATTCAAAATGCGGATTTGTTCGGAAGTTTCGCGAGCGGATAATCTACGGACTGAAGGTTGAAATGAAAAATTTCGAAAAATCGATCCGAGACACCGCTGTAAATTCACGGACAAGCGGACGAGTTGCGTTGCGGACTGCGCGCGAGATAGAAAGCTCGGTAGATGCGAACGGTCGAGTCGTTGCAGCGCATTGTCTCGGCGTCGCGCCGTAAAACCTCGTGTACGGGTAACGGCCCGCGTATATCCAGCTTACGACGAGCTTCCTTATTTGCTCTTTGATGTCCGAGCTCACTGCCTCGGCTGCGCGCCGCTCGCGCACTCGCCTAAGGGCATATCTCCTTTCATTTCGGCGCTATGCACTGCACTGCTGACAGGAGCCTCGCGCGTGTATATATATATTTATTATACATAATCATATACCTAGAGCGACGGGTTTGTTTTCACTGACGCGCCGACCAAGGCTGCGCCTCTGTATATTTATACGCTTTTTGACGCACTAATTATAGTCCGGCGAACGATTGGTCGTGATTGAACGTTAGAACTTGTCGAGTAGCCCTTATGTACGTATGCAGTTATTTAATCTAACATTTCGATTTCCCTCGATCATTTTAGATTCTTTATATGCATCTGTAGTACAGATGTGATCCACGTGTATGCTGCCAGGTGATGTATCCGAATGGCGTAATTTTTGTACAGTTGGAGAGAAAAATTAGTTATTGTTCACGAGTGTCTCGAGAAAATCGAAAAAATTAGTTGGAATGATAGTGTTGTGATTCATCTGGGAATCCCCAAACATTTTATGATTGGTCATGCGAAATACAAAACGTATCACATGTGTAAATCAGTCAACTTCAATGTTTTAGTTGTACAGTTCTCCCAGTGTACTTACAGCGGCTGCTCATTATTCATTATTTGCCGTTATAAATACCAGCTGCAGGAAAAATATAGAAAAGAGTATTTTGTTTTTGTCTATTCAGTTGCACTTCAAACAGATTGCGTTTGTTATCTGAATTGAGAAATTCTAGCAAACATGTGTGAATCTTCGGAATAATTTATTTCAAGACTTCTTCAAGTAAACGACCGAAGTGACATGAACATATAAAAAAACACGAAGTTCATAAAGAAGGAAAATAATGCATAACGAAGTAACTGGAGTATTTACTGAGAGACGTCTTCGAATCTCAGGATTTCTTCGTGTTACGTAAGGATTATTTCCCCTCTCTTTGGCGCGACTCCGCGTGGAAGTGTATTTTTAAAAATTCTCCTCCGTTTTCAGCATAATTCAGTTGCATTTTTTTCCGTGTGTATATCATGCACAACTTCGAGATTTCACAACTCCTTTGAAAAGTGGGTCAAAACTACGCGACGACGAAGTTTCGACTTGGTCGCTGCCAACAAACAGACACGCCATGGTGAAGCCGAACAAAATCGCATAAAAAGCAGGCCGTTTTCTATATCCATAAGTATATACAACGCGACATTTCTCCGAGAGAAAGGCCGCGAGAAAACATTAATTATTCTTCCGCAATATAGCTTACGGATTCTTCCGCGAACAAATTACGCAATTTTAACTTATTCCCGGTGGTCCGGTACTCTGATAAAGCTATAATTATTCACTACGCGAAATTATATCAGCGTTCGTTGGGCTCGAGGCAACTTCATTCTTGCCGGACTCGCCTAAATTGAAACAGCAAAGGGATCTGCATTGTATTTCCCGCTGTGAATCAAACAACGAGCGGAAAGTTTGTGCAAGGCGAAGTCCCGCTCGAAGTACGTATAAACTACTATTTCCAGTTTTGTCCCTCGTAACTTTGTCACTCGTTTCGGTACAATGCGATTTTGAGCAAATACAAAAAAACTTCCCAACGAAATCATTCCTCGCTCCATGTACCAGAACTATTCCGCCATTGTTCGGTACGTATCGGCCATGCGTTTGTTGAGCTCGGATCATCCGAATAACTTCACGCGTTCCTCAATCGAGTATAAGTAATGGACAACGGTCTCGAGGGGGTGTCTCGAAGGAGATGAAGTCAAGAAAGATCTGAATTTTCGTCAACCGACACTTTAGCAGGACTAGCGTTACTCGATCCTCTAAATTCGACAGCTCAACGCTCGTTCGGAGGGGGGTAAAACTGCCATGTGCTCTAAACTCGAGGATCGCAGAACGTTGGTAGGGGTTGTGCGTGCATGGGGGGGAGGAAGCTTACTTGAGAGTTCCACCACTGGTGTGTCGGATCGGCGCGAGGGCGCGAATCCCTCGGAACAACACTGTGAGCCTCACAAGACGCGTGGCACGCGGGCTCGAGAGACACGGGAGAAACTCGCGAGGAGGTTGTCGCGCGTTACGGCGGCGGTTATACACGGGGACTCGGGGTTCGACGGCCCTCGGAGAGAGCCAGGAGGCGAGGTGCGCTCGGTCGGCGCTCGGCGCGTGCACTGCTCCGCGCGACCACTCGCTCCTCTCGCTCTGGCGCGCGCTCTCGCGAGAGCCTCTTTGCCCACCCACCCCCTCCCCCGTATCTCCATGGCGACGGGAGCGCGTGCGCCGCGCCGCCGACCGGCGCGCGATTTTACAACCGCGCGGGGACGACCTCCGCGACCGGAGCCGCCGCCCGACCGACCGGTGCCCATTCACCGCGACACATCCCCCGCGCACCAGCTTTTTCCGCTTGGCCTGCGTCTTCCTATCATTTCCTTGTCGCGGCTTTACCCGTCGTGTTCTTCGTCGATATGTTTATAGGCTCCGATGCGCCTGATTCAAATCTCGAATGAATTTCGACGATGAAAATCTCGTCTCGAGAAGGTGAAGTCAGACACGAGAAGACGACACGGTGCAAACGTGGAGAGTGAAGGAATTGTCAAAAGTCAAAAGTTGCGAATCTGAACAGCTGGTGGGAAATGATCATGCTTCTCATTGATAGTTCGTACGCTGTTTGAATAATTTAATTTTTATATTTTTCCGTGAAAATACAGCCCGACGGAGCTGCTAGTAAACCATACGCTGGCGAAACGTCGCGTCGCAAGAATTAAGACACGAAGAAGTTGACAATTTTTTGTTCTTCATATTTCCACTGGATTAACCCACAAAGATCATCTCTTTTTTCATTTTTGAATCAAGAAAATTTCTTTCATCAAAAGAAAAGAGTCTTAATATTTGATATTTTGTTTTAGTACGTAAGTTTGCTTCCCTAGTTGTATCGTAATACTGTGACATCCGAGTTCGGGTATGCGATTGCGGATGTGGTATATATGCTGACAAGTATATTTCTAGGAGATTAAATTTTTTCTTTTCATTTTCAGTGAAATTCCCGATCGTGTGCGCAGTCACCGATCAGAGAGATACGAGCGAGACCTGCTACGAATATTTTCACAGCTGGGACGTATTCGAAATCCAACACGCGCGAGGAACTTGCTCCCATATTCCACATTGATTCATGATTATTTACATTTTTCCCCCCTGAATTTAATATTCTCCTCTTGTGGTTTGAGAGAAAAGAAATTCATTATCGGGAACGGAATAATGGATGCGTGATATATTGTTTAATACTAATATTACTCATATATCGCGACACGAGTATGTGCACAGGTTTTATTCTCGCACCGAATGACCAGACGTGTTTACTTTCAAAGAAGACGCTAAATCATTTTTCCGGGAATTTTCTTTCTATAGCACGACACGGAAGATTCTTCAATCGCGAAATGCGATATACCTGTAATTACCGCAACGAAGGATCATAAACAAGTAATACAAGCTCTTGAGCCAAGTCATTGGTATGACGCAATGCGATGAGCCGCTGTGCAATTTACGTAATAACTTGCGAGGTTAATCAGTTTGACACATGCTGAAACAATACCATTAAAATTTATTCCTATGATTATTTTCTTTGATTATTCGGAGAGTCTAACCCATGCAAAGTAGATTTCTATTGATTATCCGAATCTTGTTACATTTGATTTATCTCAACAGAGTTTTGCAATTTGTTTCAACGAAGCAACTTTTCAATTCATTTTTCAAGCTAAATGCATAATACGCTATCGTATTTCGTTTTTAACTACGAATTGACACTTCGATAAACGATTTTGTTAACTTTTCAACAACAAATCCCATTTTATTCGGAACGTTTCGATTTCTTTTTCTTTTTCCAGCAGCTCATCAAACAAAAATATACGAGTTAGATATAGCTGTGGATAGTCGCGAATGGAGTATTTCGAATGGAATATATATCTCGAGTACAATTCGGCAGGCGTGAATCACACTCTGAAACTCGAGACTCGCGCTCCATGGAACATTTCCAGCGGAGGTTGTGTCAAACGTAGCAAATTCAATTCGAAATGTAATGACTTTTCTATCTCTCGGGTGAAATCTCATTGAGGAGGACGAGTGATTATCGTAAAAGCTTCGCGTATATAACGGTCAGAGGGGTAAAGAACTCGCAGTCTTATTTGGATAATAACGTTAGTATTTCCGAGATATAATTGAGAAATTGGCTGTTAAAACCCAGAGGCGCATCCCGGCCCCCGTCTTCTCTCTGTTTTCAAGTGCGCCCGAGCGAAACGTCTAATAAGAAAGCCAGACGCAGTGACTATCAAGTGTCGAGAAGATTACCCAGGCATCTGGAAAATTAACGTCCCTCACGTATATAGGATCACACGGACGCAAGCTTACTGGCAACTCGTTAATTTTGCCCGACGTCCTGTCAAATTATTCCTTAAATCACACGCCTCCCTAACACGTACCTCCCATTAGGCGACGCAAAATTAATTTTCATATTAATAATCACGTTCGGTCACACGCCATTCCCACCTAATAAGCTCTTTCGCTAAATACTTTCTTTTACAAAAGGCCCCCGCAATGCTTAATGCAACGAAAAACCCAAAGAAAATAACAGCGAAAAAAAATTTGTATTTCTTCATTTCAGTATTTTAATGACGTGGATACAACTCGGGTGAAAATTTTCAAGTTTGACGAAAATTTGTGTAAAAGTATGCCGGAGGAAAGTTTGGCCTAATCATTTCCGTACATTATAAATTTAAAATAATGCTATAGTACTAGTATTTATTAGTATAAATTGCATAACTGATAAAAAATCTAAAATTTTTTTTTAGTACAATTTTATTAATCGTCAGTTGAATATTTACTATTTTCATCCGTTATGCAATTTATACTATTTAAATCTTAGAGAGGCAGAGGGCAATTCCAAATCTTTGCCAAACTTCATTCTGAACTCGTCGAATTTTCGGAAATTTGTGGAAGGTAAGCAAAATATTGGCGTAAGTTCCTGCAGTGAACTTTGGAAAACTTGACGAGTTTAGGCTGAAGTTTTGCGAAAGCTTATGGAATTGGCCAGCGGAAATGGTCGGGCCAAAATTTGCATTCACGCACGGGAACGTATCTCGTGGTTTTAAACGTTTATATATAACGCACGAAATAACACTCGATGAACTTCACCATTTATAATAAACGCTGACGCGCACACCGACCAACCCATCGAGCCGCGCGCAGCTATCCATTCGAGTCGGACGAGAAGAGTAGAAAAACAAAAGGGGTATCCAAGCCCGGACGATCTTTAATTTTCGCAAAGCCCCGTTCATCGAGCGATCGAAGCGCGCGAATTGAATTTACGTATACGCGAGCGAGGGGGGGGGGGGGTAACGCGACGAGAAATCTCGGAGGTTAAAAAATTGATTGGCAAACAGAGCTCGCGAGCTAACTAATCGAATGCTTTGCTCTAATAGAATGAGAATAATGAAAGAGAGCTGGGAGACCGGTGCGCGCGTGCCGAAGCTGAAGCGAAAGGGTAATCCGGGCGCCTGCCGTGTGCTGCTATGTATATATATCCCGTCGGCGCGTAATATCCATTACACTTTGCCCCCGATCGGAATCGCGAGTCAATCGGATATATCGCCGCGGCCGGGCGAAATTAAAGCTGCGCCGGCACGGCCAACGGGAGAATCGAGGGCCGGACGTGCGGCGCTTACACATTTTCCCCTTGGCTCCGCGAGCAGCTTTCTTTTGCCCGTTTTCGGCGTCATTTCGGGGGGGTCCGCGCTCCGGAATATGCATGACCCGCGCCCGCCAACTGCCCGGCTAATTCGACCGTGAAACAACGGCATTATAGTCCGCGACGGGACGCGCCTTCGCCGCGCGCGAGTCTTATCGCCGCAAGCTCCCGTGGCTGCAAGCTCGATTCCGTCGTTATTTTTGCCGGGAGTCCGAGCCGGGATTAGGGATTTTGAACCCCGCGTGGCTGTCCTACTTTCTCGCCGTTTCGTTTGCGCGCGACCACAGTGGCCGACGATTGTTCGGCGAATGAAAAAGACGCGGTGTAACGTTTATTCGCCCTCGATACACAGACTTTTTGGCATCTCTTCTCGGTAATGATTACACCTTGTTTTCGCTAGTTTTATATTGAAAATTCGATTTCAAAATTACGAGGATAAACAATCTGTCCGTGTTTTGGTGGTCGTATTGGTCGATTATGTAAACTAGCTTAATTTGTTAAGAAAGTTATTTTATTCACTACCTCGGACTATATGAGGTACGAAATTTTAAATTATCTCAAACGTCTAGTTGGTAAGAAACCTGACTAGAATACAGGAGATCTTGGGTCAAAATCTTACCTGGAAGCAATTTTTTCTTTCTCAAATTTTCCTCGAAACAACGTTCTTCGTGAATATTATTTCGAGAAGGAAAAAATTTCTCTGGAAATAATTTGAACGTGGTAAAGTCTCGTATTTGTAACAACTCGAAGTGGTAATAAATACAGTTTCCTATTGAGTTTTGTCATTATTTAACAATAGAATCATTTGAAATGAATTCAGCTCTATTTAAGCCCGACTTATTCAGACGAAATAATTTGCAAATAAATCTTGATTATCTACCAAGAAATTAAATAATCACTACCGCGTGTCCAAAAGATGACCATTGTTCTCTTATATCACAATCATATTTTTCTATACTTGTCAATTTTTACCGAGACGTCAATTTTCAAAAGCTACACCCATTCGGCTTATGTAAAATGAAATTTAGTCATTGTAGAACCTCAAAACTCATCATCATCAGCTCCCTCGATTGTAAGCCAAGTATTGTTACACGGGGCCGAGGGAATTTTTCCATATTATCGCGCGACCAATATCGTTATTGTCGCGATAGTGAAGCTCCCAAGTCACGATGACCGTTTCTCATCACACTTTTCCCCGGTATCGTTTAAAACAAATAACCGTCCAGATTTTATCTACTCAAGTTACGAAGGTTACGAGAAAGTTTCCACTCTCGCGCGCACAACAGGTTCAATTCCAATATTTCAACCAGTTTTATCCTCGCAATTTCATTTTATAACTGCGGATCATGGGGGAGGGGGCGAAAAAAACGAAAAAAAAAATGACTTCGTACGACGCGAATCGCAACGCGGAGGATTTGAAAATGCCCGCGCGCTGATCCGTCAATGTCCTCGTATATGTAGAGTTGAATCGAATAAGGGAAAAATCGCATGGAGAGCCGAAGATAAAGATCCTTGTTGTACATACGAAGTGATGAATGGCGAAGGCGAGGTACGTACAATATATAATCCATATGTATACATACGCGAACGACACGCATCCGTTGAGACACGTCGGATCAATTGGCAGAACGCGCTTGTAACCGAGCTCTCGCGCCGGGGTAATCACTTACTCGCGACGACGCGATATCGTCGCGCGGGGGCCGAGCAAAAACCTGTAAGCCCCGCGAGCTGCTCTCCAGACTATCGGCTCTCTTTCCTCTTGAGCTCTGCACTTTTTCACCCTTCCATCCGTGCACTCGTTCTCCGGAGAGAGGTAAAGAAGAGAGACAGAGAGAGGAGTGCCTTACCTCGTGGATATAAGACGGCGGGATTGGCAAACAGCGTTGCCGGAGCGACCGACGGAGCTGCGCACACGCGGCTCCTTGTCCGCGCGGCTCGCCACATCTGCATCTCGTGGAAATTAGTGCGTACAGTCGACGTGCGAACCCACTCGAGAGCTGAGTATGTATGTGTACATGCATATATCCGCGCTGCGGTCGTTTGTTTCTGCGAACACGATACAGTACTCTGCTCTTCGATGGGCCGCTTTAATGGGTCAGTGGCAGCTGGTGTATGCGGCGCGTTTTTTCTTTGCCTCCAAAGATACAATCCACTCAAACATGTACTCTGATACTGTCGGAATACTTATACATCTTTGTGATGGAACAGTTTTTTCGACAAGCATTCGTCGTTTTTTTAGGATTTAGCTTTTCTTTCACACTTTCAATCGATAATTCTCAGGATAGATTGAAGAGTACACAACGAAGAGCCACCACCGCACCGTGACTAATGTATTTTTAATAAAGAATAAAATATATTTTTTAAGATAAATTCCTTTTTGCACGAAATAATTTCGCAGATTTTTTTGCACGTTTTTTAAGATAATTCCTTTTTCAATATTGTTACGTGCTTCCAAGTTAAAATTCTTAAAGAATATATCACACAGATGAATCACTAGAAATTTTCTATTCTATATTCTGATATGCTATACAACAACCGATATTTCACTGACGAGCTTACAATGAATACGTATTCACTCTGTTATTCATCAGTCAAATCAATCACCCACCATATTACAGTGGCTGACAAATAGGTTGTACTCCAAGATCTCAATAAAACGCCGTACTACTTTATTCTATTTTATTCTAAACAGTTGAATCGCAAGATAAATTCAATTGGAAAACATATCTTCCTATGAATATAATTGCCCTATCTGCCTACGTTTTATCGAGAGAAAGTCAGGAGAAAATCACTCATAGCGCGACGATACTGGCAACCTCCGCAATTGCTCACTCCAAGCGTAATGTACCTTTCTAAAATCATGCGCGCCGCACCCCAACGAAATTCCATTACACGCTCTCTGCTTCCGCACAATCATGTCATACGTATATACAGACCATTATTCCGTTTCGCTGTATTCGTAATTCGACAGGTATATATACACATTTCCTGAGACACTCGAACTCCGTTGGCAATTTTCTCGTCCACGGGCCGCGATTTTAAAATACATGATATTTAGCTGGAATAGTGTCGCGGCAGGGTAAACCGCCGCGAGCGCGACGATAAGGTAAATCGGGCAAAAAGCCAGTGAGTGCGCGGGCGCGCGCTTCGTTTGAAGAGACTATATACATCTGTATAGATCAAAGCATCAGTCATCGCTGACAGACACACTTTCGCCGCAGCTCTCGTTAGTCACAAGTCTTACAAAGGCAAGGACGTAACGAATCGAGAGGGAAGCCGGAAAGATGACGACTCGTCGAAATTCCGGCGGCGCAAAAAAGTTATGAAAGAGAGGGGAAAGAGAGACACGGCGATCGGTGTCGGGAGAGGGAGAAAAAGCCCGCGCGAAGCCCCGCACGGATGAGATAGAGAGAGGAGTAAATAAAAAAATGGGACGCCGGGCCCGCGGAGCGAGCGCGAGATGAAAAGAAACGGGGCAAACGATGAATAAGAGCGTAAAGCTACGGGGGAGATAGGCTGGCCGCGGCTATAAGCGCCCGAGTGCAGACTTCTTTCAAATCCCCACGTGGCGAACGAGGTCAAGCCCGCTTCTTACAATGGATTCATCATTTGACTATAAAGGCCCCCCTGTGTGTCGAGTCAACTTTGTCCCCGGTGAAATCAAGCGCCGGACTTTTGAGCAACGTTGCCACGCTTGGGAGAAAATTATTCCATGCTTCTCTCTCTCCTCCTCTCATACTCCCGTCGTTTGTCTCTCCCTGTTTATTTACTGTTCAATTCATTCCAATTCTACGAGGGAGGAATCTTAAAATACTTTTTGAAGGAGAAAGCTGAGCGTATACGTGCACAGAATACACGAAATCATCCCAAGTTTCACACCGTCATTTTTTTTTAACCAGTGCTGCTCATTTTTTCATGTAGGTTAAGAAATGTCGACAAATTTGACACGGTTTGCACACGTGCTCTCTCTAGGTTTTCATTCATAAGTTTTTCCAAGTTCACCGACCCGGACATGCGATATACAAAAGCACTTCCCTGGTCAGAGGGTTTAAACCAGATATTGGGAAAAATATTACCTCCATTTTTTACAGATTAAATTATTTCAAATCATAGTTTCGGGTTAGAATAATCTGTAGCGAGTTGGGCCAACCATCTTGCAAGCTGATTTCCTGAGAGAAGAAATTCGCCCCGTAAGTTGCAAGATCCCTAGAGAGCGAAACGAGAAAATACATTGGGCCAACTCTATTCTACTCGGGGACAGGTTACACTTCTCTCTCCCTTTTTTTTCTCTCTCTCTCTTTCTCCCTCTCTTCCTCTCTCATATAGGATCCAGCAGCAGCCCCACTAAAGTCATCAAAGCCCCGCGCAATTTTTAAAAAATACACGAGAAACTTTGTTGACTCCGAGCAATCGCAACAGCGCACTGTATTTTTCGGAGCATATTACGTAATTGTCGGGTTAATTGCTCTGCCGCGTTTGAGCAAGAGATTAACCATTACAGATACGCTCTTTTGTTTTTCCAATGAAAAAGCATCGTAATGGGGTAAAAATTGAACTCTCGAATTGGAATACCGGACCTTTTGTTTCGCAATCAGCTCGCCCGAATGATATAGCATCCCAAAAGCGTACGTACGATAGTATGCGTATGTATATGTAACGCTATTTTTGTCCGATGATAAATTTCTGAGGAATCGTTCAATTTTTTTTGAGACTGTGCTTGTGAATCAATTGTTTCAAGCATAAACCCTTCACAGATCTTTATCAAACATTCATAAAACATTTTTGAAAGTTTAAAAACAACAATTTGAACAGATTTAAAACAATCAAAGGCAGTCTATTGAATAATGGCAGCCCCCATTGCTTCCTTGTCCGCACCCTGATTATCAACAGTGCACTGGACTGTAAAGGTAATATTCACGTCTTTTAAGCACCAAATCCTAAGAAGTTTCCAATCTAACAACATTTCTGGTTTTCTCTTCATTGCTTATCTGACATTGGTATGAATTTCATATGGGTGTTCCGATTTTCCTTGAAATGCCGACACACAACGGCCCTTGTGAAAAAAAATCTGAGCGTAAATTATTTTATCACATTCAAGTATCCAATCTTCAATTTTGTTAACTATAACAGAGGAAGAAATTTTAATCCATAACTAAAATAATTCAAATTTGAAAGTAGAATACGCAGAAACTATATTGGTATACGGTATGACATAGAAATCTTCCTGACACATTTTCGTTACCTCCACGCTTTTCATCTACAATCAATCGTGTTTAAGGAGAAAAATAAAAAGGTGAATTTTTGTTGATTTAGAATCGGTGGTTTCTAAAAAGTAAATCGTCGTCTCTGTCCTCTTCTATTGTTTATTATTTGAAATAAAGTACTCCCAAAGTATTAGCGAAGCAAACGGTCCAATTTAAATTGCCATTCTAAACAGTTTATCAGCGTAACTCAACAAACGAATGCGAGCGCAATCATTTCTATTAGCTCAGCGAGGAAAAATCAGTGACGGCAGTTGACGTAGACGAAACTTCCCGCGCGACAAAGTTGTTCACCCTCAACCAAAGAAGTTTTCAACAAAATTTCTTTGAGCTTCACTCTCAGCCCTCTAGACAATAGACTCGGACTAGGCTAAAGAAATCGAGCAACATACCATTCCATCCCGTGGCATTACATTTTCATAATTTAATTTTTTTTCATCGTACGTTTTTCTATCACTTGTTCCAATAGGCCTCTATTTTCGTCTCTGATCAACCATTTGTGTAGTCTTTGTTTCCCTTATCGAGAGAACCCAATAACGGGATCACCACCTTGAATAATGTAATTTTTTCTCTCGATTTCACAATTCTAATGACCGAAAAAGACGATTTTTTGACAGCACTGTATCCCAGGGTAGAAAAACGCAAATACAAAGTTCATCAATCCAATGCTCATTTCGAAGGTACAGAATAGACCTTCCATTTGACTTGAGCCACGTTGGGAAATTCAAATATACAGTAACTGTCCCAATGAAACTACATCGTATCAAATAATTCTATGATTAACAAAATATAATTGAACCAGCTATTCAGAAAAAAGTTTCTCTATTATTAAAGTATGCAAAACCTAATGACCACAGCTCACTGTAGATCGCTAGTTATTTCGCAGTTTGCAACAGTCGAAAAACATCATAATAAGCATTCAAGACAAGAACAATTGCACATTGCATGCGACACGCGAGATTCTCTCGTATATACATTTTTTGCGACTCTCGTTAGCAGAGCCGGTGAAATTTACCGAATTAAAGTGAGCGATCGGAGTAGGGAAATAATTAAATCCATCAGCATTTGAGGGGCGCGCGTGGAGGAAGGACTCGCGAGTGGAGGTAGCCGCGATTCTCTGCGCTAATGCCAACTGATACGTCTATGTTTAGCAAACAGCTGAGGCGCCCTCGCAGCGCGTGCGGCTACGTAATGCGAGAAGACTCCGCTGTATATACCCCGACTTTGTCTGCGCGCACACCTCACTCTCGGTTACCGCAGTCCACAAACAGGCAGTAACTACGCTCTCTCGGGCTACACGCGCCTTATTATTAATAAATGAATTGGGCCATGTTATGGCGCGCCACCGTCGTAACATTACTGCATACTGCAACCCGAGTCCCGGCAGTAAACCGCGGCAAATCTGTTTCTGCCGATTGGTAACCTGTGCGCAATAACACGTGACATAATGTGCACAAAATAGTTTGTTCTCACCAGAAAAACGATACACCAAATTCCGATTGATCCGTGGCGTCTCAACGTACGGGAAAATTAATTATACCGCACGTGCGCGACAAGTAGTAACACGCCAGGTCTAGTCAGACAAATGGAATTTCACTGTAACAGTGAATATTCACTGTAAGTTTCAGTCAAACGTCGCTCATTGTATTACAGTGAAAAGTCAATGTAACTTGCAGTGAATTCAATAATTTTATAAATTTATAGTTTAAAATTCACTGTAACTACGGAAAATAGTTTCACTGAAACAGTGAAAATTTCGCGAATTCAAAGAGACGGCGATCGAGTGGAGAAAACTGGCGAGAAGCGCACAACGGTCACAGCCGCGCGCATTGGAATATTGTTGCCGCGAGAGTCGGCAGCTCAGCGGGCAGTATAACGACGAGAGCCGCTCAAGGTGGGGAATCGCAGTTGAGCGGGCCGCGAGCATCGGGAGAAAGCGAGCGAGAGGAAATGTGATTAGGAAGTTAAATCCCGTTGCGCGGGCGCGCGTATGTGTTCGTGTTTATACACGTGTATGCGTTCGCATGCATGTTATATATTGTATATATATATATATATATATGTATGCGCGCGCGTTTGCACTCGTGGCGGAATTAACGCGCGATGCGGGAGAGCTCCCGACAATATCCTCGCGAACTGCTGTTCTGCGATGCGCGTTTTCATTCGTGCTAATCAAATAACCGTGCGCCTCGGCTTGCTTTTTCACTGGCGCGCTTTATCCGTCAGCTCATCCGAGCGTTTTCCACGGCCCGTGCGTATATATACGCTGCTGTAACGGCCCGACCGTTATTTAGAGGGGCGGTTGGGCGAAATACCCCTGTATTGATGGGGATGTTTGTTTTACGAAGCGTCGCGATCGATATTTAGCTGCGTATGACCGCTCGGTCACTTACGAAATCCTAATCCGTCCGACGCTTGGTTGTCCTTGACTGGAGCTTGGCAGCGTGGCAGCTAAGTAGTCCGTGGCACACTATACTATAACTGTATATGCTCGAATGTCACACATGTGTGACCTGGATATTATTGTTATAGGAAATTAAAAATAACAACGCTTAGGAAGGAATCACTTTCTCGCTTATTTCGGTCAAATCTTACGGATTATTCATTTCGATTTGGCCGACTAATTCGAAGCTGCGCAGTTGACGTGTGCAACTCGCACTTGTAAAAGCACTTGTGCGCCCGCTGGCTGCTGGTGGCTTCATACAGGCCAATAAGAAAATATCTTATAGCCGACATTCAACCTTTCCAACGATGGGCAGCTGCAAGGAAAATTCAAGCTGTCCTCATGATTCCCGTGCACTACGTGCGACTCGCCATCCGTCGCATGAATGCGTCTCACTCAGCGCATTCTTATAAGTATATTGTCTGCGCGCTTAATCCTAATGTCGCTTCTCGACGCGACTCGGGCAGCATGTGGAAAAATACGCATTGCAAACGTGCGTTGCGTCTCACGTCATTCTAGAATTTCAAAAAATGGGCAGGGCAAGGCTGGGCTATAACACCGCTCTTGATTTCTCGCGAGTTTTCAATTCTCCAGTTCAACCGAGTCGCATATACATGTATATGAGTGACGGTCGAGGAATTTTCAATTCGCCTGGATAATCTTGAGAGTATATAAGTAGAAGGTTCGGGCTACTGAGATTACGCGATACGCTCTCGGCTCAAGATGAGAAATCTTCTTGACACTGTAGTAAGAAGATTTTCTCTAGGATGTTTACTCTTCCAGATCTCTTCTCTCAAGTCTAGCTGGAGAAATCATCTCGTTATAAAGAGTCGAACTGATTTGTTATTTTTTAAATGAATCATAATTATATTTTTTCGAGTGTTCACTACGAAAAGCGAGAATTGGAGATTTGAACAACTATGCGTGTGCAGTGCAACTCGTGACGTGAAAATAACACACTTTCAAATGAACAAACCAATTTTCACATTCATACATAAATAGCTCATAATCCACCTCGAATCTCTACCACCTTCGTTCCTCGACACCATGCGGCCCATGGAAGCTTCATTCATTTTCACGGGAAACAAAGCTAGCTTCGACTATTTATTTCGCACCCAGTGCGGAGTTTATAATTCAGTTTAGCATCGACAGCCGAGAATACCGTGCTCCGACAAAGCCAGCGACAGATATCAATCGATCGAATGGTATGTATAGCGCTCGGAGAAAAACGCGGAAGAAAAGAATTGGTTTTATGCGGGTGGTTCTGCCGTGACTTGCGAGTTTTAGGCTCGAAAACGGCGCGCGGGAAGAATTTAAACTGACATGTGACGGGGACAAAGTCCACAGGGAAGCCTCTCGTGCCTCGGGGAGGGGAACGGCGGCTCTGGCGAGTGCGCGCGCGCCGAGCGTCCACAAAGGCTCACTTTGTGCGTTGGATAGTCAAAAGCCACCCGTGGAATTCGCTTTTTCGGACCATACCCCGGCAGCTGTATAGCTCGCTCATAAATTGACCTCGCCCTGCCCGACCCTCACCCGCGTCGCAAGCTTCTGCGAAACCCCCTTCCCGAGCCCCCTACCCCCGGCCGACTAACCGACTAGCCGACTAAATGCAATCACACTTTACGCGTGAGTTTGGATTTTTCCCGTGTGGCGAACACGCGTGATTGAGTTTTGGTATATATCACGAAGGGCATTTGGGCAGGATCGATTAATCATGCACGAGTATGTCCATATACCCCACGAGTGGTATAAGGACATCGGGCGCTACTCTGTTTGGGAATCGGATTTGACTCATTCGAATGTTTGCTCTCCGCTACGAGGTTTCTCGGAATTTGCCATTAACGGGCAATTTTTGCACGGTCACCCTATTCCTCGTCAAAGGGAATAATAAAAGCTGCTGAGATAGCTCGGTGCTTCGAGTCAAAATTTTATTTTGCGTCCGCACGGTCGTCATTATATTTGCAACTTTCGCCTACGTGTACTGTGCTGAAAAATACGTAACATTGACGTAAGTTCTGTAATGAAATATAAGTCACGTTGAGCTGGTCGTACGTGGAAAAGTGGTAAGTATACATCAAGAGAAAACGTATGGGTATATAAAATTCGAAATTTCCTCTCAAGTCGGGAAGGAAGGATACAATTCATCCATATTTTCTCACTAGTGTCAATTCTGAATTTGTAGAATTATGTATAAGATTAATGATCTTACGGTCAACCAAACAACGTTTATAACGCAATAATAAATTTGGAGAATTTGCTTGATGATTATTTAAATAAATTGCTAACTTAGAAGAAACCTAGCCAGCGAAACGTCGTCTGAAATAATCCAATCAACTCGCTGATGATCGTTGATTCTACATATAAAATTGGTATAAATTATACTTCATATACTATGAAATATTAGTATAAAATTCAGACCGTATAAGATTCAATTGTTAAATTACTATTTCACATCAATCTCGAGGACGCTCGCAGGAGAGTCATCCTCACCCTATCAACGTCAAAATAGAGTCAGCTGGAAAATTCTCCAAAAGTTTCATACTCCTATATCCCATGTATGAAAAGTGATGGCCTGTAAAGTGGAACCAGCAGTTAACTCGTGATTCGATTGGTTTAGACCCAACCACGTGACGCGAGTTAGATAGAAAGAGCAGGCGAGAGAGAAGCAGGGTAGAAGCATTGAATACAGAGCTTTGTCAACAAATGAGGGATCTCATTTTCAGAAGCTTAATATTATATGAAAGTAGGTTCGGAAAATGTACATGTCGAGATGAATCAATATGTACGCGGAAAGAGAAAATAATCGTCATTTGATTGGTTGCTGGAGTTGCGAGGCGATCGGCCAACGGCTTTGACGCAGTAAAGCTGTAACGAATGCATAAAGTATATGCAGAACAGCCGCCTGATTCGCCTGGCTGTTGGCAGCTATCTATTGACTATGTCACTTATCGGCTTTTTGCTTGCCGACAAGTTGTTTCGCAGCTGGAGCTTAGCCCTGTATAACGGCACCCGATTTACAGCACGAAAATGGAGCAGCAGCTCGCGCCGGCTTGTACCGCTGCGAAAAGCTTTTAGTCCTTCCTCTACACATCAGCAAATATGTGACCAACCCGAAGCTGCTCACGGGTTCTTCGCCCTCATCCACCTGTGTAATCGTCCGCTCTGCTTCTCTCCCTCCCTCCCTCTCGCGCTGTGACTTTTTCCACTTTGAAAGCTGCCCCTCTCCCTTTGACTCGATGTGAACTTCCCTTTCCAATTGGTTTTCCTCGCCGACTCGTCTATACTCGCTCTTTGCTGACTTTTTTCATCCTGCTTCCCTGTTGCATTCCAATCTGAGGGACTTTTTCGAGAAGAGTGGCGTCACGATTTTTACCCGATCGAACGCCAGGTGGCCTGCCTACCCATCAATCGTCAATGCGTTCAAAGTCAATTCAGTCGATTATTGTGATATAAGTAAGCCGGGAATACTTTTCTTTTTGCAGATTGAATCATTCAAACATTATTGATATTAATTGGGAAATATTCTCAATTTATTAAAGCTCGCACAGTTTATGTACTGCTGCGTACAATAATACTTTTTCTATCGTTTTAGTTATAAAATAATATTATATCGTTCAATCAGTTAATTTCATTAGCATATAATTTAATATTGTTATTGTAACTGATTTTGTTGTACGCAAGAGCTTGAAGGTTGTTGCGTTCAACTAGAAAGAGCGACCGAAAATAGTCAGGAATTGTTTACGGCTCCCATGCAGAGCACTCTTGACTTTAGTGTGCGTCAATCACACGTCAATTATCGAGATGAGAAGAGGTGGAATGAGTCACTAAATGAATAGCGATGGAGCACAAAAAAACATAGAGCCGGAAGCGAACGGTCGCTTTGATTGGAGCTTTCTTCTATAATTTTGTTTGAATTATATTGTATCAATTACTGTTTTTGATATTTATATGTGCATAAGCTATTGCCAAAACTCCAATAATTTTCGTCTTGTTGCTCCAATTCACGTTGAATCGTCAGATTATGATATGGATCTTTCTATCACCATTCGTATTTGGGATGGGGCAAACGAATGGTTCTTGTTGCAACGGTATATGTCCCTTGAGGTGGTAAATGCGTGTTGTTGACGATATGTTGACAGCCATGTCGGCCTTAAGTATCAAAAACACGTGTTTACCACCGATTGAATTGAATAACTATTCGTTTTATTTGGACAATATTGTTCAGCTTCTACAGCTCATTATGTTATACCTTTGGTTTGACCTACCTCCCCCCCCCCTCAAATCGCGAACAATCGCAATGTCGGCGGCAGCGAATGAAAGGCGGCCGCACTCGAGCATTGTGTCGGGTCAGCTTGCGCCCACTGACCATCCAGCTGCTTTCCGCGAGCGGCAGAGTTCCGCGAGGCGAAAATCACGCGGGCCTTTGACGAGAGCTCGTCTCTCGCGAAAGCCAACAATCGAGTACACACGGCCGGCGCTGGGCTTTTTCGTGCAGTTGCCGTATATATATACGCGTTTTTCCCCCTCTCGCTGGCGAGCCTTTGTCCCGCCGCTCGATCGTCGATTGTCATTCGTTTGTTTACGCGCCGGCTACTTTTTCAGCTGCTCAGCAGCCTTTGTCGCGGCCTATACAGCTATATGTATCCCCTTCGTTTTGTCCTCTGCCCGTCTAGCCGCATAATTAAAAGTACGAATCACTTTGAAAGGGCGAGCTTTGTCCGCGCGCGTCTCTGACTCGCAGGACTCGAAATGCGAGGGTCTCGATTTTTTTTGTTAGTCGACGACTCGAATGGAAGCTACGTGCGCAGGCCACGACGATCCGAACCACTGAATCAAAGTTTCTCCCCATGTCCGCTGTATCCAGTCGCGCGCGCGCGTCCGCACACGAGCGTGAATAATTAACAGTCGGGCAAAGTACCGATCGGCGCTGCTGCTGCGCGCAAACGACGCAAGAGCTTTTCTCGTGTACAGAGAAAACGAGGCGCGCGCGAGAGAGCAGCCACTCCTCGAAGTGCCGAGCGGCGAATAAGCGGGGCAAATAGTATCGAGAGTATATCTGGTGCGCGGTCGAGTGGATCGCCGGCAAAAAGCGAGTTTCGATTAGAGGTGCAAGGGAAAAAACTCAGGGGCTGGGGGAAAAGAGATAGCGGAAAAACGAGCTGCCGGGGCGAACGGGCAATATGGGGAGGTGAAATTCGAGAGGGGCGCGAACGCACGCGCGCGACGAGGAATTTATCGAGTCGCGAGTGGGAACCGGAAACCCGCGCGGCGCGCGCCTATACAACAACGTCCACTCGAATTAGCCTATCAGGTCGCAGGGCTACGACTTTTCAATCGCCTCGATTTTCACCGATTTACTCGTTTTTTTTCAACTCCCTGCTCCCGCGAGCCTAACTCCATTCGAGAGCCGGAGATCTTGTTTCGCAATGCGGACAATCGCGCGCGAGCGGATGAATACGCGCGATGGGCGCAAAAAGATACGTGGATACGCGAGGAGATGGCGATTGGCTCATTTTTTTTTATTGTCCCGTCGGCGATCGTCAAAGCGGCTACCAGAATTGTGTAAACACGATGGGACGTGCGCGACGGCTGATTAATGGGAACTCCGGAGCGGTCCGTTGGCTAACGTATTACGATTTTTACGCGTATGACACGAACGTAATCACGCGTCACGTGCGCCAACGCAAAAACCAATTGAGCTCGAAATTCACGAGGTTACGAGTTTTGCGCTGATGTCCATTTCACGTCCAACGGCATCGTATTGATTGACGCTCGAGTGTCCAATCAGTATAATCCGTCGGATTTGTAAAACACTGATGGGCTTGTTGATCGTCGCGCGACAGCGATTTTAAATGCGATGCGAATCTTGCGAAACGGCGGACTCTCGACAACTTTGTCGAGAATCCGCCGAACTTTCGAAGAAGTTTTCTACGGAAAAAAAAGCAAAAAATGGAGGAATTTTATTTTTCGCAACAACGAGCATCTCTTCGCGGACGGTTGGGGGGGAAGGATGATTTCCACACTTCAAATCCATCAGGCCGAGACATTAAATCCTCGACAAGCTCGGTGGAGATGCGACAATGAACCTGTTATCCGGTCGAAACTTTCCGTTGACTCGGGCGAGTTTTGAGTTGGGGAAGTGGGGGGGGGGGGGAGAAAAAACAAGGAGTCTCGTGATTTCTGCCTTTGAAATTCCAGTTACATCGCAAACTTCGGAATTATATCGACGATTCGCAAAACAAATTCATAATCGGGGCTAGACACGCTGGGGGTAAAGTTTTGCTGCCTCGCAGCTCCCGCCGGCCCATAACTTCCCAAGTTTTTAGTGCTGAGACTTTTGGCCGAGGAGTAGTAGTCTCTCACTCACTGTGTTTTTTACTCTTTTATCCGCTCGTCCCCCTTTTTTACTTCTTTCCCCCGTTTCATTGCTTTCTTCTTTCACTGCTCGGGCTCGTGCGGCGCGCTCCTTTCATTTTTATCTTTTCATGTGCCACTCGGCGACGATAACTAATTCGTTTCGAAACGAGCCAGACCAATCCAAACGTGCGGCCGCTTTTATTTTCAATCCACCGTAACTGCCGCACGGGAGGAAGTACATACACGCTCTGCACGTATATATCCGCGTTTATCCGCAGTACCGAGGTTGCACGTGCATATAATTAACCGCAATCGCGCGCGCGTACGTCGCGTCTGTTGACGAAGAAAACCCGGAGGTTTTTGGTGTATAATATACCCGTTGAATGGAGCCCGTTAAGAGGCGCGGGATAATTAAAAAAAAAAAGGTGAACTGGCCTCTTGCGGCATGTGGCGCGATAAACGCATCGAGCCTCGCTGAATGCTCTCTGTCTCTCATTAAAATTCATAAAAAGCTCTCTATCTCGTCGGCAGCCAGGCCGGCTTAACGAAGGAGCTTCTTTTCACGCGAGACTCCCCGGCGCCGAAAACTTGTTAAAGTTGTTAAGCTCGCGAAATCAAGTCGGTGTGCCGAGCCCCGGCGGATGGTCAGTGTAAAGGCCCGTGAAGATTCAAGGGAGCGCGAGAAAGCCGAGAGACAGCTGCTAAAGACGTGAATAGCATCGAGTTACGGGGAGCCGAGGGTGAAAGACGCCGAGTCAGGAGCAAGTCGCACTCTATCGCGATGTACCAGCTGATTTACAAGCTTGTGTATATATATATATATATATATATATATATATATATATATATATATATATATATATATATATATATATATATATATATATATATATATATATATATACACGTAGCACACAAGTGAGCTCCGCCATATCGCTCCAGTGCACTTCAGCCCTGCCCCTCCCCTCCCCGCCACGTACCCATCTATCCATTTCTCCATTCTTCGCTCATGCCTTACATTATGTTTGCTTATTTCATTTGCAAATCAGACTTTCACTTTTCCTCCTCGACGCAGCTCTGTGGCGATGCGAAAAACGATCTCGACAACTCAGGGCACTTGTTATAACACCATTTTCTCTCATCGTTAAAGAAATATTTCACTGCTGATGTTAGAATTCGGTTACCCAGCAATGTCGGAACACCTGATATCTGATCTATCACGTACATTTTCCACAGAATGAATACTGAAAATGTAGAGAAATCATGTAAAACATGGAAGCTGTTATTGTCATACTATATGAATTTATTTTAAAAAATATGAATAATTTTATAATTTTTCTCGTGGATCGGTGCAGCTCATATTAAATAATTTTTTTTGCCTATACTGAAAAGAATCCGTTTTTAGGAAAATTTATCATCTTTACTATAATTCTATTTAATTCTACAATAATTGTATATGAAACGTTACTAAATTGTAATTATCGTTCACTTCAAAATCGCACAAGCCTTTTTGGACAAGTGACATCATTCGACTTGACTCGAACCATTTATCAATTCCAAAATCCTTCATGTTTCATTAAATGGAATGTCCATATATTATAATATCGAAATGTAAGTATTTAGAGGGAATATCAGGTGAGTAAACAATAACCTCAACACAAAAGAAAAATAGAGGGTAGGCGAGCAAAGCAATCAGAGAGTTATCCCCTCTCCTAGTTTTGTGGAAAAATTCTCGCGTACACCATCCCAGCAATTTGTGTAAGCACACAAGTCGAAACGAGCATTTGACTGATCGGCGTAAGAGGTTTTTATCGCGAGCAACCTCACCTGTTAGCGCCAGCGAACTCGAGCTGAGCGATTTATTATCAAAACTGTACAGCTCTGCCACACGAAGCAGTGTTGAAGTAATTGAACAGCTTAAAAACAGGTACGGAGGAGGAGGGCGGGGTCGTGGTGGCAAAAAAGGATCATCAGCGCCGAGTTCGCGAGCGTGGAAAAAATTAACATAGAGCAGCGAGTGGAAATGAATGATGCATCGGGCGGCGGCGGCGCGCACCAGTAACCCAGGCCTATATGGTTTACTGCTACTGCTTCACCAAATAAAATTGGAGGGAAAAATGAAGAAGGAGAGAGGCCCGATAATGTAGGTCAAAAATAAAGAGCTGCAGCTTACGCTCTTGAGATATACAGCAATAATACAGCTCGCTGGCTTCTCGCGGCTGCGCAGCTACTCGGCGACTGGTGAAACAAAAAAGAAACAAAAATTGAGAGGAGCGAATGCGGGTTGGGGAAGTAAATCAGCCGCGCTGCAGCTATACGTATAGTGAGCGATGTAACGCCCTGGGACGACGACGACGACGACGTCATTTAATTAATGCCGCTCGAGATGGCGGCGGAGCAATTTCTCCATCGCCGACCCTCAAAGGGAAGCTGCGCGTTGTTGTTTTTTTTTCCTCGGGCTTGACGTCGTTTATTTTTTCCTTCTGCCTGCGCCGCCGCTGCTGCTGTTTATGCCGTGGCTGAAAAATAGTTGTGGGAGGAGGGGAGAAGATGAGATGGAGAAAAGCAGCAGCAGTAGCAGCAGCTCGTGCTTGTCGTCGACGTCGCGGGCTTTCCATCTCGCCCTTTGCCCTCGGCCGTACCAATCTAGTTCTCTTATCAACTCCGTCCGGTGTTCATCGCGATCTTTCACGCAGACGTCCAAATAAACCGTTTCTAATACGTAAGCAATGCTCTCTGTCTCTCATCTCCCGCTCGCTTACTCCGTTTGCCGTCTGTATACCGGTAACTATTCGTTCGCGTTTGTTGCAACGACCCGACAATGAGTCGAGTGTCTTCTGGGACGTTTCAGTGTAATAATTAATTTGTCCGGGAGACCGTAGACAAAAGCGTTTTCAGCAAACTCGCAGACCCTTGGAATTACCTTGGAGTTGTATCGAACAACTTGCAAGGCTCCGCCTCGACTGAAGCACTTCATTCCCATTGTGCAGTTGTCGCGCCAAAGGAATTAATAATCAATTACCAGCCGGGGACCGACCGACGGCGGGGTTTACACACTGACCAAGTGTATTTCCAGATGGAATTACAACTCGAACGACGACAAAACAAATGCCCGTTTGGATTTATTCAACCAAGTTCGTCCTCGGCTCAAATCCGTTCGAAATAATTCAACGATTTCAAAATATAATCAAGCCGAGCAACAGAACGAACCCCGGATGGGAACACACGGGGACTAGAGAGAGGGGTGAAAATTAATTCGAGCTCGGGGAAAAAGTAGACGCGGGCGAGCGGGTACACAAGTCTAATTTAGCGAGCGAGCAACAAGCATCGCCGGGGCGAGTCGCGGGGATGAAAAGTTACGCGGCCACTAAACGATAAGTGGAATATCTGCCGGCGGGTATAGGAGGCCGCCCGAGCCACATCATGAGAATAGAATGAATAGCTCTGTAGGGGGGTAAGGGCGCCAGCCGGAGCTCGGAGCGAGTCATCATAAGCGTCGGGCTTCGATTCCCCGGCCGAAAATAAAATCGAATGGGAAAACGCGGCAGATAAGGGAACCGCGGGCTAGCCAATTACAAGCGGAAACGAGGGAGCGTAGCGAGCCCCGACTTTAACCATTTCGCTCCGCCAATTCGCTAGCGACTCCAGTCCCCGGGTGCGAAATGCATAATTTCCGGACGGTCCTTGCTCCTTCAAAATGAGATCTCGCTGCCCTCCCCAGTTCCCAGTTCCCCCCTCCCTCTCCCTCCCTCTATCTATCTCGAGGGCGAGCACACCCGCGTACTAATAAGGACACACGCGTGCTTCTTTTTGCCTGCTACCTCTCTTTGTTGCGCTTCGTTATTTTTTTGCCGAGTTCCAGAGACGCTGGCTGGCCGCTTTAAATTACGGCAATTTCGCGCCTGAGAAAATCTCCCTCTCTGATCTCTTCTTTCCTCCTCTCTTCTTTATCCGTTTGTTCCTTCTGTTTCGTGCGGCTTTTTGATTTTATCATTTTATTTGTCCGTCCTTCTGGCGCTTCGAATTTAGCGAGGATTAATTAAAAACTCGGCCTTTCGCGTTGTGCGCTGGCTCGATATACACAGCTCCCCTTCCCCCCCCCCGCCCCTACAGTTGGGGCTTTTGCGCGATTCATGTGTAAGGGGATAAACATTCGGGGCCGTGGGAGATTTATCGATTTATCTTCTTTATTTTTCAATTCTTCTCACGAAGCGAGCTCTTGAGGCGGAAGTCCCAGACATCGCGCTGAAATAATGGACTCCCACACGCGCCCCCACGACTCGGCCGAGAGAGCTACGCCTTTCCGCCGCCACCTTCTGGCACGCTTGAATTAAGTGCTTTCCCACGAGTCTGTAACTTAGTAATTCGACCGAGGGAAGAAAGATATTGTCATCGGAATTAGTTGCTCGGGAGAAGAAAGTATAGTAATTATTCAGACGATTTGAATTTTCATTTGACATTGATTAATCGCGTTCATACATTTTCATTGCGTATTAGAGCGAATGAATTCTTCAAGACTCGGGTCAAATGTCAAAATGTATTTTTTTAATTTTTTTGAGAAAAAATTATGTTTATGTTTGACTTTTTGTAATATAAATTTTGCATCTTCGTTCTCTATCATCTTCTTTCTCAAAATCATACAAAATTATGAGAAATAATAAGAGAAATAAAAATCAAAAAATGCTTCCCGGCTTAAATCATATCAACTAATGAAACTCGATGATGTGATTCATGAAGTGTTTAAAAGATCCATATACCCTTGATACTTGTGTAAGTTGGGTAGAAACATTATGATGGGCTCACAAAACTTCAACGAATTGGCAAATTGAGATGATTAGTGGGGCGTACGAGAGACAAATACAATGTAAGACCAGGCCGAAGAGTAATGGGTCTCATTAAAGTAATTGCAGTATTGCAGGAGAGTAATAGTCAAATAAAAGGATCAAGTGAAGCAGTGCGGTACGGATTAGGTACTGGGAGGACTAATAGCACGGTATAGCGTCTCTTCGGGGATCTCATTTATCCCGTGACATCTCTTTCCAAAGCTCGAAACGACTGCCATCTGCGCTTAGCACAGGTCGCGGCGAGCCTCCCCCCCCCCTCCCTGTACAAAGAGACGACCAATATGCAATATAGGTGCGGCGCGCGCCGGGTGTTTTTTGTTTTCGCGTCTTGGGCGTCGCGGCGCGGGCGAATTAAACGGATGGACGGAGGAGAGGAGGGACGTGAGCGAGGCCGGTGAGCGACGAACGATTCGTCTTCGTTCGAGCTAACAATCACAATAAATCCGATCGTCCATTTAGAAATGGAGTTTGCCGCTGGGAACGCGCGCGTCCCACCCGCACCGCCGGCTGTCCGGATCCTTGCCGCGCGATCTTTACAGCCACATCTGCTCGTTGTATACGACAAGCTGCGCTAACGGAGGGGGGAATCGCCTTTTTCCGAGAGCCAAGTCACGAGCTTCCAGCGCACTATCTTCTCCGCACCAAAACATTCACCACGTCCTATCTTTGACAGCCGCTCGCATTGTACACCGCTTGTCCCATTCGTTCCACCGGGATTTCTTTTGAATTCACCCTTCAATTGATGTTAACTTGAGATGCATTTTATTCAACACCATATTCATAACTTTTCGGAGGACGAGACCCGTATGGGTAACAGAATATTTTTCCGTGTGCAAGTAGAAGTGTCTGGATATGGTCAGACCCGATTATATCTTATTGCTAGTGCCGGCCGTAACAAGAACCGGTGGAATTTTTGAGTGTGGTGCGTACATTAAAATTATAAATCTATCATTCACATTTTTTTCAATCGCGACTTCGTGCTATTTGGAAATATTTGATTAATCATCATGATTTTTTGAATATCAAGTCAGATTTCATCCAAAATTATTTACATAAATTGGAATCTAACTTTCTCATCCGAATCTATTTGATACCTTTTTGATGAGAATGAAATGATACTTGAATGATGCCTGAAGAATGTACTATTTCAGAGACTGTCAAAAGTATCACGAAATTTTATCTTACAAAATTCAACTGTCCGAACCAATAAACCAAAAATAGTCTTGATATTTTTAATATCCCTCCTAATAACATACTATTTCTGATTAGATAATACAATTCTGAAAACATTAATTCTTCTTCGAAATAATGATAAGATGTTACTTTCGATCCAAATTGTTGGTTACAAATCAATGGAACGAATTAATTATAAATCAATCAGAGTACTGCTTAATTCTTCTCGTATGCTCGATTAGTGTGAAAATTATAGATAGCCATTCTGTTAAGCCACTATATCCATTAAAATACAATGGAACTCTAACGCATTACGACAATTGCGAATCGATAGAGTTCGTTATGGCTGAGAGCATCACTAATGTTATACCATACTTCATCAATGACACATCCGAGAATTGTATCTGGATAGTAATGGGATACAAACTATCAGCGAGAGAGCATTTGAACGACTGTCCAATTTGAATCGGCTACATCTAATATCGATTAAACCGGCGAATTTTTTCAGTTTTGGAGCTCATTAACTAAGTACCTGTTTATCGAACATAACCGCAACAGAATTTCAAATGCATTTGTTAATTTTCCCAGTATAACATGGAAATGCCCGAGATTACCGTCATATTTCATTCTACAACACTAGAAAAACAGGACTATCTACGAATCCATCAGCTAATTTACCCAAGTTAGATTCACTTGGGTAAATCACTCTCAATGATCACTTTGAAAGAGATCAGTGTACCAACAACGGTTAGAATGTTAAATCTTGACTTTGCTGCTGCTGTACTCATCTCAAAAACATTCAGCAGGGATTTAAACAACATCGTGGACTTTTCGCTAAACTAAAAAAATCACTTCAAAAGATCTTGGATTATGTAGATTACGAAGATTGCAATACAAAATTTCTGTGCTTAAACTGACCAGATTGCATTAAAGCTGCGACTATTTCCACTTTTACGCGATTGAATAATCTAGTTAATCTCCAAATTAAAGAAATAGAATCATTCTGGTGCCTAGTTACTTTTGATATCAGTGCCAAATTTGAAATATCTCGATATAAGTATAGAACTAGAACTATTTTTGAATTCGATTCAAATTTGAACCTTTTACCAAATTTTGTTTAATTTTGTTTCAGATGAATCACATGAAAGATAAATCGAAACTCATCGAAACTCTTGAATCCGATTTAAAATTTCCCGGATTAAAATTATCAATATTATTAAATAACATTAATTCAAGAGGATCAGATTAAAATGTAATATTCTGGTATCAGTTGAAACTTCTTGATTAAATCTACAATCAAATATCTCGTAAATATCTCACTGTAAAAACTTGAGAATATATTTGCATCCTCTTAGTTTCAAAAATGATTCTTCTCTTGTTCTGCCATGTATTGTTTTTTCTCTTTTCCAAAATCAGATCCAGAAGAATTATACAAACATCAAAACCTTTAATACATAATTATGTAGACCAAATAAAAGCGTATGGTAGAATGACTAAATTTCTTAATCTACATAACCCAGATGACTTTCTATGATTGTTGTTTCAGTCGAACAAACGATTATCAACGAGTTCAAAAGTACGTTCAGTACAGTTTAGGGTATTGAATATGTTTGGCCGATACAAATCGCTGTGAAGAAAATCACTAGCTAGAACCGTGGTCTCTGCGACGCGCAAAAATTTTATAGTGTCATAAGATCGCGGATCCGGTTGAAATAAACCGAGCAGATTGAGACGAAAAGTAAATGGCCCAAGCCAAGAGGAAAAGAGAGGGAGAGAGAGAGAGAGAGAAGGGGGTTCTAAACGGATTTCACGATCGTCGCCGAGGAATACGAATCCGGCCGTTGCTCTCCGGCTCCCGGCAATCGATCCTCCTTACAGAGGCTCACACACTCGCGCTCTCTTAGCCCCGAGAGTCGCGCCGCAGCCCCAGCCTCTCTGTTCCTACCGGTGTCGCGCGCGCGCGCTCGAAAGAGAAGGAGAGACTGAATGTTAAATGAAAGGGCGCTGATGGGGAACGAACGAGAACTTTATTCGCGGCCGCGTCTCGGAAGCGCTCGACCGAATCACCGCGAGACCGACTCTCCTCCCTCTTTATGCGTCTGGCTAACGGCTCGAACCTCCCCCTCCCCCACACGCACACTAAATCGCGTAACCTCGATTGTTTTTCCATTTATTCGTTTCTGCCGCATCTCCTCTTGTTTCTCGACGCGTAAGTCAGCTCAATTACGATATATCTGATGGTTCAAACATTCATTCATCGATAATACTGTATATAGTTAGCATTGCGATTTTTAGAGCATGCACGACGATTGAATTCATTAACTCAATGCATTATCCAATGCATTATTCAATTCAATGAAATCGTAAAATATACGTTCATGAAAATTAATAATTTCAGAATGTTACTCAATTCAAGTTTCGCGGAATGTTTACTCAATCACTCGCGAGTTTCCACTTTATCGACCAAGAATTTATCTGATTATGTCCAGCATTGTATTCTAATTGTGACTTATAAATGGTGACACGCGTATTGATAACATGTATCGATTATATTCCGCCACAATCAATTGATCGTTGGAAACGTATTCATGTATACAGTGTGTGGAGTCTTGTTTGGTCCATTCGAACTATATCGACAATTCTTGTGAAAAACATTCGTATGTTGTTTCTACATGGCACCATATTTTTCGGAAACTGCTTTCAAAATCAACCTCAATTTTTCGCCTCATGAAAAATGCCATGGAAAACTGATATACAGCTAATTTAAATTCAAAAAGTACCTTCATACTGAAAAAAAATGTAATATTTATTATTCGAGTTAAACCCAAAAGTGATAGATGATCACGAACATTTCAAATATACAGGTGTCCTAAATTATGAAATGTTCAAATTTGAATAATTAAAACACCATTATGTTATCTGTGAAATTTGCTGAAGGAAGCGTTCCAAATGATCCTTGAATCAAATGCATATTTGTTTAGAAAATAATCCAGCCAGTCCAGAATTTACCATTCAGGATACTGCGGACCTGCTATAGGATTCATGTGGAAGAATATTTTATGCACTATTGTACATAACGCTTCCATTCACGTTAGCCATTCTTCATGAACGATTCCCAACTCGTACCACGTAGAGACAAACGATCAGAAGTCTTCTTTTATTATTTCAAATTTTATGCATTTTCTTTGTATTTTCCATATTCGGTATTTTTCATTTTCGGTAGGTAGCACACACGTTTTAGAGGAACATTTCTTTACATCATTATAAAAAAAATCGTGCGATCCTTATTTCCATTTTTTTGAGCGTATACATAATAAGACATTAATGCAATGACTTTAATGTGAGTCATCAACTTGTCCCATTTGTATAACTATTGTTACAACTGGTCTTCTATGTTATCGCTATGATTATCGCATCTCCGTCATCAAACTATTCACTATCAGATTCGATAATCTTGACAAAACTCTTTATTCTTCCACTTTCTTGTCCGCCATATCGAGACCATGAGATACGACGAAGAAAGATTAACGATGAAAAATAATATTTTCGTGATTATCCGCCATTTTAAAAATCATAAGTGCGCGGAGCCCGAAATAAAAATGTCTCTGTGGACTTTAACTATTTTATTCCCTTTCGTTTGCAAATCGGAATAAATCCTATTGCAACTCGAAAAATGAATAATAAAAAGTGTCTTTGAGTTATTCGGTACTTTTTGAATTTAAATTAGTTTTTCATGGTATTTCTTTTACAGTTTTGACTGAACCAATTACATACAATAATAGTAGAGTACATGGATTTGGCGGGTTGACGATTCGATATTGTGGCTCGAAATTGAGCAAAAATATCGTGCTGTATACTACAATTGTCTCAAGAAAAATCGTTAATTTTGATTTGATTTGAAAATCATATTCATTCGCACACTGGATTTATATCGCTAATGAAGCTTAGTCACTTATTGCAAGAAGATAACGTTCCTTTAGATAGTTCCCTCGTTTTTTCCATTATCGCGATACAATTCAATTCGAGGAATTGTTGGAGAAAGACCTTACGACCGGCTCGATAACGATACGCTTCTGCACGAAATTCCATTTGCGAGGATTAAAATTCAAACTCTTTGAAGGCTCAAAAATAGGATGCGAAAAATTCATGCGAGATATGACGAGGAAGAATAGTTCCAATGTAAAAATTACAATGTCGTATCGCACGGTAGATTGTAGAGATCGCTTACGCTACTTGCAAGATTACTAGATGAATGTTTTTTTCCGAGACAATCTACACATTTCAACATCACCAACTTCAGTTCGCGTATGATCCGAGCCGGGTATTTCAGGTTTGAGTATGAAAAATTTTTCCCTCCCTTTATCGCCTGGGCTGTAGCCCTTTTGAATCTCATGAATGTTTCACTAACTTTCGCAACTGAAACAAACACGATGATACGTGAGAGGAAAAAACTGCAAAATCTCACCGCTATCAAACGTTTATTACAAAGCCCATTGCAAATTCTCCATCCCGTTTCTTGATACTTGTGCTCACGATATCCGTGTCAGTTCGAATCCCATCGAGAAGAGTCGTTGGATTTAAAAACGAATCGGGGAACAATTCGAGCTCGCAAAATTCGGATTGGCATAGACAATCGCGCGTTTTATCGATGATTATATTGTGCAAAACAATCGGGAAACGAGCTCGCTCGCGAATTCCATTTGAGTAATGAAATGTAGACGACTCGGCTCTGGCGCACAATGCGAAAAGGGAGCCACGGGCGCGCGTGTGCGTACACACACGGAAGCTCGGATAATAGCAAAAAGAGCTGAGCCCGCATCTGTCGCGCTGTGCGAGCGCGCACGCGCTGGCGGCTCCTTTAACGCGTCAAACAGTCCTCGCGACCCACTTTTTCGGCTGCAATATGCACGTAGCACGCGTATTTCGCCGTGGTAAAATTGCGCGGATTCGGGCTGCACTCGGCGAGGCCGCGGCGCCCGAAAACCCAAAGAACAGACTCATCACTGTGGCGGCCCGCGCTTGTTGCCGTCCGTGCAAAAATCCACGGCCCGAATTCGCCGGCTTGTAACGCGCGTATAATTCCGCTCCAATTGTTTTTCATTTCAATGCTTGTCGAGAGCCAGAGAGAGACGCTTCTTTTGCGCGTTTTTTCGAGACCGCGCGGTTCTAATTACGAATTCCCGCGCTTACTTATGCTCGGATTGAATTGTTACAAGAGCCGCGCGTGACCGACGCGATTATGCGCATTGTATTTGTTTGCGCTCGGCGCTGGTGGGAATCAAAGCTTCAAATTTACCAAGCGGCCGCGCTCGTTTCTTTTTCCTAGCCCGGCTCTCGTTTACGATACTCGCGACCAACCAAGTGAAAATCACCACGAGCTCGCGCGCGAGCTACGCGTACGTGTATACGCGCAGCGCGAAACAAAATTATATCCTTTACCATAGCGCAAAATTATAAATATGCCTTTGTAATTTTGTTAATTTCGCAGATGTTGCACGCGCGCGCGTTCAGGCGCCTCCTCTGGTGCGGATCAAAAACAGCTGGCGCGCCGGGTATTTTTGCCCTCGCCGCTGTCTCCTCGTGCCTTTGGAATATTCACGCGCGGGGATTGAAACTCACCAAATATTCACGTGGTCCGGCGAGTCTCGAAAACAGCCTGGGAAGAGAGAAGAGGGCAAGATAAGCGCGCCCTTTATCCCGCAGAAAAGACCTTTTCCGCTCGCTTGATGGGGGTACGAAAAGAGCCATTTGCGACACACTCACGCAACAGCTCGCGAGCTCGAAAATTCATCATCGCGTTTGTAATAATTTAATTCAATCCGCGGAGGCTCGGCTGTGGTGGCGCAACCGCCGCGGCCCACGGAGAGAGGGCAACTCGCGGTAGTTCATTTCCATTTACACGCGTCGGTCGCGCGGGGCACATAACTCAGGGAGACTTTTCGCCGGCAGCTCCGCGAGACAGAGCAAGTGCCGGGTACATTCAGCTACGTCGCCACTTTGCTTGGGAGTCACCTTAATTTTTCCACTCGAATTTGTCTTGCCTCGTGCGGCTCGACTCCTTTTTCCCGCCCACCGCCGGAGTCCGGCCCTCGAACCCGCGGCCTTTTTCCCCCAGCCCCGATATGGAAATAAAGTGATTACGTTGAAAGGCATGGGGCTTTGGCGGGTCTGAGTGGAGACACGAGCACGTGAGCCCCACCGCCGCCGATGCTGTATACGTGTCCCATTCATTTCGGCTCGTCTTTTTCCCCTTCTTACCTTCCTCCCGCGACTCTCGCGTGCACTAGTCTTTCCCCTTAGTTGTATAAGCCGTCCTGGAGGGCACCGTGTTACCGAGATGAAATTTCATTTTGACATTACTCGCGTACATCTGCACCGTAAGAGCCATGGATTTGAAGGAGGCGTACGTATATATAACTGACTGACATATCGATAAATATTGCAAACGGTACGCCAGTGTAAGCGAACAAAATAAAGATAGCCTACTGTTCGTCGTTATGCACAATGTATGGCAGGTTATTCTTTGTCACACGGCTTTATTGCACCGAACCGACGTACTATTTATACTCTTCGTCGATCCAAAATACTTGGCCGCGACAAATATCAAAGTTATCATAGTGGATTACGGGCCCGGGCCCCAGTTCTTCCCTTGACGTTTCGTCCTGATGTAAATGGAAAATGAAACAATTCAGATCGACGGAATAATGATCGGATGAGCTAATTCGAAATTCCCCGTCGTGATTGCTCTGGCGTAGAGAGAAAAATTGGATTAGATCGATCGCAATACCAGCTATGGCACGCCGAGCAAATCCCGTAGCTACTAAACAGAGTGCGGTACATATACATGCACGGCAAACTAATTAAGTGATTTGCGCGTGGAGCGAATCGTGCGGCTACAACACTGTGGCAGGGACAAACGGCCGAGGCGAGCAATGAAATCGGTCGCGCGTCCCAGCGGCACACTTTTTCAATCCAACGATCGACCCCGGCCGCTGTTTTACAGGGTAAACACGTCGCTCCAGGCCCGCGCGGTATACACCGGCAAGGATAAGCGCGTAAACGTCACGCGGGCGAACGTCACGCGGAGTAGGGGGGGGGGGTGGCAACGCGTTATCAAAATGCAAAGCGCGCGCGCCCGGCTCGGGATCAAAAGCCCCCGCGCCCCTATTCTCGCTAAGGATCAAACAAAAGCGCGTGTATATACACCGCTGACGCACCAACTAATTTGCTGCCAATGCGATGCGCCTGACCAGATGCGCCCCGCTGCTGAAATTCGCGGAAAGGGAGGGCTGCAGGGTGGCTCACCCTGTTCCCGGAATATTAGATTTATTTATAATTAGGATCTATAGGCAGGCCGTCGACGCTGGACATTTGCAAGCCGACGCTTCCGGAGCTGATGACGAGCGACGCCCGCGTGCACACACGCACGACTGGGGCAACATTTTCTATCGCGCGCCATTTGCAAGAGCGGACGAGGGAGAAAAGCGGACGGGTGATTTTTTAGGGAGGCGGACGAGCTGAACAGGTGCGATTGCGGTGAGTTTCATCCTTGTTGTTTGGTGCATAGTATCGACGGCATTGTTGTTCGCCTCATTCCCTTACGATCCACGTGAGTTTAATCTACATCCGCTCATCAAAGAAGACGAGCTTAGATTAGATTCGATTATCTCACACTCGAACGTTTTTTAACTTTCTAGTGTCGGGGTCGTTTCATCTGAGCTAGATACGAACGAATACGCGTACATCCGTTTTACGCCTTCGTGCATGCCCAGTTATCCTTCACCGATCGAATGATTATGACAATTGGAGAGGCTTCCCGAGCTATCGAGTGGCTGTTATACTGATAAGGTTTTGGCGAGAACAACAAATGCTATATTTCATTCTAGTTCGTGAAATTCTTGTAACTGATAAACTTACTGATAGGCGTATCATATTGCAGCTCCACTACAAATAGACGAGAGCGGAGTCCAGTCTCGATTATTTTGAACGAAGAGCCGCCAGCATGAATCGGAAATTCATAATATTCCTTTTGTTATCTTTCATTTGTTCGACAATAGAATGCCGTGTTGCCGAGTCGTCAACCATATTCGACGAGGAAACAATCGTAGTGCCAACCGGATCGACACCGACAACCGAAACACCAACCGAAGTGCCAACCAAATTGCCACCAACAACCGAAACACCAACTGAATTGCCACCGTCACCCGAACAACCGACTGAATTGCCACCAACAACGGAAACACCAACTGAACTACCAACTGGATTGCCACCGTCAACTGAACAACCAACTGAATTGCCACCGATAACTGAACAACCAACTGAATTGTCATCGACAACTGAAGATCCCACGACTACTCCCGGAGATGGTTGTGATGCTTCCACCGAGAAACTGAATATAACCGAAATTGAGGGTACAAATGTTGGGCCGTATTATGTCAACAGCACTTGCGTGAAATACTTGCAAATTTCCAACAATGGAATTCAGACAATAAGCGACCAGGCGTTCGCTGGCTTGCCCAACTTGATTTCGTTGAATTTGACCCACAATAACTTGACGAGCTTCTTTGGTTTCGGAGCTCACGAAAAACTGCAAGAACTGTATTTAGGTCACAGTTTGAATACTGTTTCCGATATCATCCTTAATTATTCAGATATCTCAGGGAAGTTTCCAAAATTGCGGATCATATCTTTCCGTAATACAAGGTTGTCAGGAATCATCAAGGATGGCCCAATTGATTTGCCCAACTTGCAGGAACTCGATCTCTCCAATACCACTTTGACATCAGTCAGTATACCGGAAACTGTTACTACCTTACATTTGGATGATGCGGCTGAGCTCGATTCTGCAACTTTCGCTACAGAATTTGAGAATCTTACGTTTCTCTCTTTGGACAATAACCGCCACTTCAAGATTCTAGATGATCCAGATTCGAGTGATTGTGATACAAGATTTTTGTGCTTAAATTTGAAGAAATTGCGGTATTTATCGCTCGCAGACAGTTCCGTAAAGGCTATCACTCTGTCAGCTTTCGATAATTTGAAGCAGCTAACTCTGATGAATCTGAGGGGTAGTAACTTGTTATCCATCTCCGATTTGAATCTAAGATCAATGGCGCAGCTAACATTTTTGGACATCAGTGAAACTTCTTTTTCTAACCTTCATTTCAAATTGCTCCCGAATTTGCAAAACTTATTCATGAACAATATGAAAACTAAAGAAGAGGTTATAGAAGTTCTTAATGCTGGCTTGGACCTACCTAAATTATCAAGTCTTTCCATTGGGGGTAATGGACTCAGCGAAGTACCGGAAAGTGCATTGGAAAATTTGACACAACTCAAAGTCTTGTACCTTGCGAAAAACCACATAAAAAAATTATCTTTCCCAGTGGAAACTTCTCTGTCGGAATTGAATGTTAATGATAATTTGATCTCAGACTTTGATGATATATCATTTGACAAAACGAAGGAGTTGACCAGCTTATACATCGTGCATAATCCGGTAAAATATTTATATCGAAAATCACTTGACAATTTACCAGAAAATTTCATGGTTCATTTTGGGGATGGACAACAAGAGGATGGTATAGTCTAAACCATACGATTCCTTATTACATTTATCGTGATATTGTTGTGTTTTGAATATTGTACTTTGATGAAAAATAAAAGTTTCCAACTATTCAAAGTTGAAATTGGGATTTCAAATTTTCCACTCTATAAAAATTTAATTATTCACCACGAAAATTACTCCATCTCACCGACGACAGACAGGCAGGCAGATAGACACTCACTGATTTTAATAAAAACAGATTATATGTGCAGGAAAAATTTCTTGGAATGAAATAATTATTGAAGATTTGCGTAGTTCATTTTCATCTGTCTGGAATTCATATGTACCATATAGTTAATTATCTACTACTGGAATGTTTCACATTTTTCGCGATATTTTTATTTTTTTTATCAAAGAACGCCACAATCCAGTATATTCCCCTTTGTTAACTGACGCCCGATAAGATAGCTCAAAAAAAAATACGTTATTTAGCTTCATAGGGATTGGCGAATATAGCTCCAGTTTAATTAACTCCTATTGGAATTTTTTCGCTCTCACTCGCTTGCAGAGATGAAAAAAAATAATCGGGAATGGCCCGTCACATTGGGAAGTCTCTAAGGAAAAACGAGCTGTACAGGAGGACGCGATGTTTTTCCTGCCGAGTCTCGCTCGACATAGTACACATATATAGCTCACACACATACACCCGAAAAAATTGCCCCTCCAAAAGCTTCCAATCCATTAGCAAACTCTTGGCAAGCTCGCTTGGCCCGGCCGATTTTCGAAACAAGCAATGAAAAACACGAGTTGAGATATCCGGTTGAACAATCAAACGAGAGCGGACGCGTCGAGCTGGTACCAGTGGAGTATTGGGGGTGGGGCGAGGACATTGGCGTTTCAGGGCACGAGGAGCGCGGCGCACGGGAAAACACGCCGACGCCAAGTGGAAGGATATTAGGCTGGATGTCAGTCGTCCTGCAGACCGACCCCTCGATTCTCTCTCTCTCTCTCTCTTTCCGCTTGTAATGCACGATTTCAATTTCACGCTGCAGCGCGAGACAAATGATCTGGCCCGTCTAGCTCGCGTCTCCCGCCGACGGGTGGGGGATTTTTCTTACTCTCGCCGAATCGCCCGACGTGGCCCGGCAATGAGAAAAACCGACGGCCACCAGTCGTTAGCTGATCCTTCCGTTGCTCGACCGTGAACGAGACAGATGCCCGTACGCCATTTCGTGCAGCTTTATATTGCGCTAGCTGCACTCACACTACTAATTACCCGGACGATATGTTAATTATCCCAATAATTGATTTTGTATTTTATACGTGTTTGTAACGTGTTTATATATCTTTACAAAGTGTGTTATTGATAAAAAAAAAAGAGTTAAATAATTACCTTCATCCGGGAGGATTATAGCATACTGTCTGCCACAATCTACACTAATTTTTTCATGCGCAAATTTCAATTGAACCTGGATCATTCAAAATTTCGGGCTAAATAAACCAGCAACCAAACAGTTTACCATCATCAATTTTACATATTTACAATATTCATTCTAGTACTTGTATACTTTTATATTGTATTCAGCTCCTGAGAATGAGATTTGGTTGCTAGAATCTCAAAATTCGTCATCGTCTGCTTCTCCAATTGATTATATCCTAACCTACTGGTTTGGGTACCTACTGGTGTACCTACTGGTACCTTTTCAACTAGTAGCCCATACCAATGAACTTTTTACTCTAATAGTCATCGGAAAAGTTGCACAGATAATAATTGCTTTATCCAAACTAAATGAGTTTATGTTGGTAAATAGTGAATTGGTAATGAGTTTATGGTGGATAAAAACTTGAATGTAACACCAAGGAGTGCTGAGAATAAAGAGAGCAACTTGAGTATTTTGAGGGAGTATCAGAGCGAGAAGCCTATCGTCACGTGGTCAGGTCGAAACTAATCGAGTTGGCCCTTCACATTACGGGCCATCGCTTTTTCATACACGATGGTGTCGAACGACGAGCACCAACCAAGTGTTTGATTATCCAATTCGCATGGAGGGTGTATTAGCTGATGGCGCGCGCGCACCGCCCGATGCCCGTCGAGCCGCGGCGAGGGGTACGAATTAACGTCGGCTCAACACTTTGATAATGCGCGCTTATTTATGCGCATGGTAATAGCCCAGCTCATGATAGAACAATCAGCCTGATGCCTCTCCCCCTGCCCGCGGCTTCGGAATTCGCGCCCGCGCGGAGGGACGGGGCAAGATTGATGAAGCCTGCGCCCCGCGTAGTAGACCCTCGAGCTTTTCCCTCTGACGCGGCGCTCGCGCTCGCGCGACCCTCCTCCCCATCAAACCAACTTCAGCCGAGCCACTGAGCTTTTCATTTTTCAAAACAACACGACTTTTCCATCGTCGCGCGTACCCTGGCTCCTGACTCCTTCTCCCTGATCCTCCCTACCGACGTCTCATTGTTTTATGCATACGCGCGGTGGACACGATCGACTGCGTATGTCGCGGCATTGAATTCCGGAAGAAAATTGAAACGCCCGCGCGCCACTCGAGCCGAGGGTTTATCACGGGGGACGAATATAAAGCGCGAGAGGCTTGAAAGAGAAAAAAAAACAAGAAGAGGAAGCAAGAAGCAACGTACGAAGCGATTCGATATACGTGTATATATACGTGGGAGGATAAAGCCGGGAGCTGGCGCGTACTCGGAGCCACCGAAAAATACTGGCTCGACACTGGCCCACGCGGTCTTACACGGCACGTTTAAATAAACGGGTGGAGGGAGAGAAGAACAAATCCTCGGAGGATCAGCGTCGTCGGGGGCCGGGTGTATGGAAAAAAAAGCTCTCGGGATAATTGAGTCGATAGATAACGACGAGAGCGAGATCGCGGCCGTAAAGTGGCGTTGCCGAGGCTGCACGTATACGCGCGCGCGTTGCACGCTCACCGCGGGCCCGGCATATCGATCGGCTTGCCTCGTTGGCGCGAGCGAGGGGCTGAAAAAACGCGCGCGCGAATAACAGCCTCGAGGCCGCGAGCTTACTTCATCAACATTACGCAGCTGACAGGCGGCGGTGCGGCTAGAGAGAGAGAGAGTCTGGTGTGGTGGTGGTGCTGCTGGCCGTACTGCACCCAACTTGTGCAACTTGGGTATTTATCGCCGGGCCGACTTAGAATTAGAGGGACTTGAGGCAAGTTCATTTTGCGTATACACAGCGATTAGAAAGTTCGCAGCTTATGGGGCCGGGCTTTGTCGAATAATTACGAGATAGAGCCAGAGCAAAACGAGCCGTGCCTCTACCTCTCTCTCTCTCGCTCTCTCGTAAACTCTAATCCTTTTAGCGTCGTGTTTATTGCCCGGCCGGCCAAGACGGCTTTTTCCGCTGCTCATTTCCCGTCTCGATTCGACTGATAAGCCTTGCCAGCCCCCCGCCGCCCCACTTCCAGCTCCTCCGGCGAACTTCCGCGAGGCGTTAACTTTTAATGGGATTTTTCCGGCGGCTGATGGCCCGCGCGGGTACAGTCGTGTTTACGTCCTCAAGCTACAGTGCCGCGCTTGCACCGGGGTCGCGAGGTTTTCATTCGGTATGCGCGCCGAGGCGTCTTTCAGACACACCTCTGTCGTTTACCTGATGTTTGCCAAACGAGGATTCGTAAAGAACCCGGAGGCGGCTAGAAATGAGCCGCTTCACACCTCTTTCGCGTTTGTCTCACTTTCTCAATTTGATACAGTTGAACATTCAATTTTCACCACAATAACAATAGTAAACAATTCGACATAGGAACTAGTCATTCTGGTTAAATTTTCAGTTAAACTTCTCTTTCCATTGGAAAAAATTCACTGTTCAATATAGTAAATATTCACTAATTTTCCATTTAACATTTACTATTATTCATCAGTCATGTAATTGTCACTAACGAGCAGTACATATATTTGCCGCGACGTTATTCATCCATCTGCGATCGGGCCTTGCAAGAACTTATCGATCATAGGTGCGAAGAGATTTTCTAGGTATATCGTGAATCGTCTTGGTATATGTCTATGAAAACTGTAGAGAGATGGAGAAGAAAGCTCAGGGTAAATGAAGCCTCAAAGGAGTAGCGATATATATGTCGGTATTAGAGGTTGAGCGCAGAAGCAGCGGCTGAAAGAAGCCATCCGCATATATGCAGAAGAAAGAGAAAAGAGGATATTGGCAGCGGCTTCAGGCTGGAAGCCGACGGGGAAGAGCTTGCGCGTGTCAAAAGCGAGACGGGCGCGAGGGAAGGATTCCCGAGGCCCGAGCTGTTGGCAAGACGGGAGCGCATCCGCGCGGCTTTTGTATTTTTGCATCCCGCAGACAGACTCGTCGTGGATATGCGCCTTTTTTTGCTTTCCTCCATCCGGCCGGCGTCCGCGCACGCGATGAAATAAATATAAAATATAGACGACGACGACGACGACGCGACGCCCGATGCATCGAACGTCCCGCCGCCGAGCTGACGGGTCTTGGGGGGGGCGCACCTGCTACGCGACCGTCCCCGCGGGCTAGCAAAACACGCCCAAAGCGTTTTTCCATATTATTTTTGTTTCGCGCACGGCCATCGGACGTGACGCGTTGTTCCGACGAGGCCGAGCTTTCGAGTTTCGCCTTCCCGAGGACTAACGAGCAACGATTTTCCTCGATTCGCGCGCATTTTTTCCACCCGATGCTCCGACGAGGCAAAGTTTGTAAATGCAATCTCGGGAAACGCTCCGCTGCGCGGATTTTTGAGTGAAATATATCGAATGCCCGCGAATATACGGAACGTACGAGTGCAGCGGCCTTGCGCTCTTTTATCATGTCGGCTTTTATTCACCAGGTAGATACAACCCCGTAACACACAACAAAGGACATAAATTACTAACTACAATGTAACAAACGCGCGGCCCTCGCAATTTTGTATTTCATTGTAGAAAAAGCAAATAGAGAGACCGAGACGCGACTGGATTTAATTTTTATAAAACTAGCCACGTTTGTGTGCGCTTCGCGCGCGATCTATTCCCGCGATGTTTCAAGAATAAATCTTGCATTTTGCATTTTTGTATATTATCCGTAACCTTTGAAAAGAATTTAAACCGCGTTGTACGTGAAATCAATCGGATACTTACATAGTATAATCATTTATTATCGTCGAAGACCTGCAAAAATACAAACGGTATTTCGAATAGTTATAGGTTCTCTCAGCTCTGTCCAATTCATTCGATATGTCGATATTGAATTATTCATCATTGACAAAAGAATCCTTCTATTTTTTCAAAAGAATACGATTTCCAATCGTCTGCACACGTGACTTTTATTAATATATCAGAAAATCAGCCACCGAAGTTTATTCTTCACTCAAACTCTTGAGAATATTGGAAACACTATCTCCGATGTGATCGAGATATTTTACACCACGAGTATCTGCTCGCCCCGCTGAAACATTTCAGTATACGACCGTTGACCTCTATTTTTCCAGTACTTTCTGAATGACTCACTCGACAATTTTCACTACGCTATTGAAACCATTCTTCATGTTCTGCACTATTTTTCCCTTTTTCCGGAATTTTAATGGAGACTCCTATTTGGCGCAGCTTCAAAACAGAACGGTGTATTTGCAGAAGTACAAAATCATAATGTTATATGTTAAACCAGTTGCTAAAATGAAAACCACTGCTAACTGCTTTCTCAAAGAGGCTTTGAAAAAAATAATACTAATCAGAGATGTCTTTCGCCAGATGAAAATCAAACTAATCGAGGCAATGATTCAGAGAGAAAAAAACATCGATTGCTAGGGATATCAACAACAGTTACTATAAGACATCTAAAGATTCTACATGTTCTGTGTGACCAAAAGTACTTGGAATGAACTTTAACTCGATTTTCATCCCCTTAGCAACCATTGTAATAATCATTGTGACTTCCTTCGAAATAATGATTTTTCAAAATTACTGGTAAACACGTATACCATCGGCCGGGTTGAATGACTCAATGAAAATGAAAACGGGTCAATATAATTTGTACTGCATCATTAATCATTGTGACCCAAGTAAGGGATATGTTGCTTTTTCACTCTTGGTTTGGTATATATATTCTTTGTTGCAAAGAAGTTATTTGAGTTTGGCAATACGTACGAGAACCACAAAGCTGACGAACTGGCGAACAAACATCGACAGCCAGGAACGGAATAGAAACAGCGTCGCTTTAAAAAACACCTCGATTACAACTTTGCTGATTACGTTGCTTCCAAAACCAGAGTCGCAAAACAGTTCAAGTCTTGCTTAGAGCGAGTCTGTTGTCACGAACAGTATTAACTGAATCCACGAGACGGAGAGCGCCGCTCGCGCCTCATTACGCACTCAGCATCATTGCTTCGGCTTCTAAAAATTTGCGCCGGTACTCATCAATATCGTCCGTCTCTTTTTGGATCTCTTCATCTGTGTATGCCTTCCATGGAAAAACACAAATCCAATCAACATGTGACTCTATCTTGTTCATAGAGTGTGGTACAGTGAAAGGTACTTCAGTTCGGTCGTCAGCGTATACTCGGTTAATAGAATTCGTACGGCTCGCGAAATCTTGCCTTTAAACTCGCTCGCTTTGTTCGAATCTCTGTTGGCGGGATCAGCAGCTTCGCGAGCCTGGAACCATGGCTTGGATGCACTGTCCCCTGAATTCGCAATTTCAATTTTCGGATACTTTCTTGCTTGATCACTGAGTTCAGTCATCTTTTCTTCTAGAAGATGAAATGCTGCTGAAACTTCTACATATGTTGATTGAGCTGCACTACTCTTGTCATAAAAAGTATTTAATGCCTTCGTAAAAGCGGTACGGCGCGAAGCGCGTACTCTCTTTGACCTATCCATATCTGCTAAAATAATCCGGTCGCTCGCTCCTTATAAAACACAAACACTGTCCTGTCACGGTCGCCAGATGTTGCTTTAGCAACAACAAAATTGTGTATAAAGGGGCAAAGGGTCCTGATGAGCGACGGAATATTAATAAATAGGTCGACTTTCTCTATTTTCAACTTTATTTATCTATCAAACTGGGAGGGTCCGGTGTAACTGTTCACTCGGAGCGCCTCGGTACAACTGACTGTCCACGCGTCGGATAGCGGGTGGACGACATTTTATGATATTACCTGGGTCTGCCCATACGGATTGGGTCTCCCAGGTATGCACAGATGATCGCGCGCATCGTACCATCTTTCTCGCATTGGCACGCCTTTGCGTATAACCCAACAGGGACGATCCAATTAGCATTGAAATAAACTCTCAATTATGTTCCCAGTGATATTTATACAAAATTTTTAACATACAACTCAAAAATACGCGTCTAAATCATCGTAATATGTCTATACAAATATTCAATGATTTCACTCAGTCTTCCCATTTAAAAACGCGTAGAGGGGCACATTGGGTTCACTTTTTTTTTATGCGAAAAACAGCAATTTGAGTAGGATAAAAAATAATTTTAGGAAAACTGATGAGACCAATCGAAAGCTGAGATGTTTTTACACAAAAAAGAGTAATGACACTTTGAGAGATAAAAATTATTGACACCTGATTTTTGAGGTTGAGTGTGAAAAGTGAAATAAGAAAATGGTGAAAAAATCAGTAAGTGAAACTTCAAAGTGTTGTAGGAGAGTGGTTTTAAGGGCTAAATGGGCGGGGAAGATACCGAAAATTTTCTTTTAATTCCCCCAACATAACCCAAGAGCGACTGATGCTCAGAGAGCACCGGAAATACGAAATCTGACGATTGTGCCAAATTGAGTACAGTGCCAAATTGGGTACAGTTACCTTAGTCAAGCTGTGTAATACTCATTCGGAGGGAAACACCGGCTTCTCGGTACATTCACACATACCACTAACCCGATACCATGCAATTTCATAAGTCATATAAATACGTCAATTATCATATTTTAGAAATCAATAGTATGTCCGAAAATAATTGGGTTATATTATTTTTTGGATGGAATACAAATTCGAGGTAATACTAGTGGATGAAACCCATCAGTAGTAACAATATGACGTCATATCCATTGTAGTATATTTATACATGCTGGAATTTAGGGAAACTTGCAACATCAATATTCCACCGATTATTGAATTGGGAAAAAAATAATAAAATACGACTTGATTCTTTTTCTATATCCCATATAAAAAACTCGGTGTAGTGAGAAATTCTTCTGTACCCTTCAATCAACGGTATAGTATTACCGCGAGGTAAGATAATCACTATTTATCGAATGAAAATGTATTGATTGGATCGCAAAGTATTGCGGTACACTTAATCTTATGACATCTATTTACAGATTTGCTGTAAATAAATATGATGCTTCACAGACAATAAAAAAAAATCGAACAAACTCGGATGAGAGCCATTTGTCAAAACCTTTTCGGTTAACTCGATAAAATTTGATATTGCGGGTCAAGATATACAGGAGCATCTGTCTTATTTGATTCGAAAGTTGGAAACAGAGAAATATTGTATGGAGCGGAACGCTACAAGCCCTCGAATATCACAGAAGCCCCCGCCCCATCAAAGCCAGCAGACGAAAAGTTATAACTCACTCCTCGGGCGTGATTGATCGTACTGGTGGTATCGATCACTCTTCGGATTTCTCAGTGCAATTGTAATCCTTTCCAAATGAGAGACTTTGAAGTTGTGCGTTTTTCCGGAATGGTAAATCGTACATCATCTTTTCCCATGGATTACACCCAAAGCAGTTGAGAAATAAAATTCTGATTATTCAATTCATATTCGATATACTCCCCTACGCAGATGGATTCTTGAAAAAATAAGCTATACTGCAAACTTTTGTCTGCAATGAGGTTTGAGTGACGTTTGAAGATGCCTGCATTTTTGTATATTCAGAGGAAAATATCTACGGAAAGGATCAGTCAATGAATGATTCAATTAGACATCTATTATTTATCGATAAGATAACTCTGAAGTGTTAATAGGAACTACGAGCTTGTATTCTAGTTGGAAAGAATTGATAGGAACGATAAGGTGTTGAAAAGAATCTGAAAAACGTGTTTTTTCATGTGATAAGCCTGATAGAAATTATTAGTTATTGCATACATGAGCTGAATAATTATGAATCGCCGTTGAATTCAATAAAGATCAAAATAAAAAATCTTGGATGGAATTCAAGCCCAAGACCTTGGGATGAAGGTGAGCTAACGATAGTCAAGACGAATACTCGATAAATAAAATCGTCTAGAAAGATGACTAACGCTCATAGCTCGTCGCGAATGATTATTGCTCATTTTCAGCGAATGTAAAATCGGAAACAGGATAGAAGACGAGTGGGGATGGAAATATGAGTGAAATCGGTTGGGGGAAGAGCATCTTATCACTGGGGAGAAGCGCATTGCGGCTGTGGCTTCCGGGTTGTCGCAGCCTCTCGCATCGAGCCGAGCCGAACGCGCCCCTCAAAATAATTGATCGAGCTATGTATATACATATATATATATATATACGTACTATACGTACTATCAGTAGTAAGCGGAAGCGTAAGCGGAAGCTGCGGCTGGCGGCTGCGCGTGTACGGGTGTGTGTGTGTGTGTGTGTGTGTGTGTGTGTGTGTGTGGTGTGTGTGTGTGTGTGTGTGTGTGTGTGTGTGTGTGTGTGTGTGTGTGTGTGTGTGTGTGTGTGTGTGTGTGTGTGTGTGTGTGTGTGTGTGTGTGTGTGTGTGGTGTGTGTGTGTGTGTGTGTGTGTGTGTGTGTCGAGACTCAAGACTCGAGAGGTGCAAGTTCGCAACGGAGAGCCGTTTCACGCGAGCTTTCAAGCACCATCAATTCCCCATCAATTCACCATCAAATCCATCAGCGTCAACCTATTTGCGAGCCCGAGGCCCATTCAATTGGGACTCGCTTTCGCTTTCCATTCATCCGCCTTCATGCTGCTCCAGCTCCTCTGCACATTCACGGTTACACCCCCCACCCGCCCCCTTCGAGCTCCTTTCTGTATACCTTATATCCAATCCTCAAAACTTCTTTGTTCATCCGAGATCTAGAACTATCTGCATTTCTACAGACAAGCGGTACTGTTCACCGATTTGATTATTCACCAAGGCCATTGAATTGATAAATCGTATCCACCATATAATTCTAAATAAGCTTATATAGGCAAACCCGACGAAAAATTTGATCGTGTATGAATGATTTTGACACACTGGTGAAAAATCTATGGGGAAAAAGCAGAAGGTATATCTTTGACTGTGAAATTATCCGAAAGAAATACGTAATGCCGTAATTTCAGAAATGAAATGACAACTTTTATCCAGTTCACGCATTACTAAAGATAATTCAACTTTTACTCTTTGAGTAGGGAGCTTTGATCCTGGGACTGTGCGTACATCCTATTCTTGACCCAGATGATCATGAAAAAACGATTGGTGAATTCCAAGTGATCTTCTAATAGTGAGTGACCAGAAGACTTGACGGGAATGGGGCGCATCACTGTAGCTATAACAGAGACCAATCGGCTTATAGCTTCATTGTGAGTTAGAGGATGTAATATATGGTCGTATTGAATATTCTTTCTGATGAAAATACTGGCATTTATGCTTCAGAAAAGGATATAACTAGACTTCGAGTACTCTGAGAAATGAGACTCTGACATGTAGAATATGACAATGCATATAAAACAGGAGGTCAACAGTAACTGTTTTGAATTGAAACTAGAGTGGGATTCAAAAGATTCCGTATTTTTATTCGGTGTTTGAAATATGAAGTAAATTTTTCTCAGAACTGTGATTTTAACAAATGTACATACTGCTTCTTGTGATACGATTCAAAGAACCAAGGTTCTCATATCCTTTTTCAATTCGCGTCATGATTCTCCCGTTCATGGCTATGGTCGGGACTTCAAATTTCATGATCCTTTCAATCCTGATGCTCGCGGGAGACTAGTTCCTAAAGCTCTTTAAAGATCAGTGAATAACCATAAAAGTAAATAGTTGTCACACAAAGAGGAGACAATTGAATGAATTTTTGTGACTGATCACATACGAATATGACGGAATTTCATCGAAATCTCATCATTCGTTAGCGATATCGACAGAAATTCGATATTCAAAAGTTGAATTTGAAATCTGTCACAAAACTTTCTCTTAGAGGAAGCAACATTGATACGTATGTAGTATGATTAACCTGGACAAAGAAAAAATAACAAGTGCAAGATAAACTAAACGAGATGTCGTGGGTACAGGGATATTTTAGCTAACCGAGTGTCGAATCACATAACATCCTTCGACATGAATCTTTCGATCGAAACGATTCTACCTATAAAGATTGTGCACTCTCCTATCGAGCAGAAGACAGTTTTTTGATCTGACGGTCACCAAACATTAAATGAAGCATTGTAAGGTAGTTTCGACGCAGCCGAACAGAAATAGCCCGCATACAGCAATGCTGGCTCCCGTTTCCATTTTCTGGACATATCATTATTGGATTTTATGCATTTACAGTTTATCTATTCCTATGTCTATACACAGATATTTCGAACATGCATAATATCAGCTACATTGACCAAATATCTCGGAAAATCGAAACATTAGCTCGCTCGACTTTATATACATCATCTATTTACTGGGTATACCCAGGAATCATATATCTCGCAAAGTTTATCGTGATTGGTCACCCGGAGGTGAAACCGTTTCCTAGTGAGTTGTCATTTTTTAATGAAATTACGATTCATATTGGAATAAAATAAAATATTTGCTCACGTTAATCCATCATGATCGTTTGAATTGACGTAGGCAAATTTTTTCCCTTCATTTTAAAACGAGATTTTGGATTTTAATTTTTAGAGGAGTAATAGTGCTAAATCAGAGCGTCATTCAAATCTACGTAATATCCATGTAAAATCGTTGATGAATCTATGTTCAACTGTTTTTATAACAATTTCATGTTGATTTCATACAGATTTAGAGTTAATATTATTTCAATATAAAATGTAACCCATTTGGGAACCAAAAAACCATCTTGATGTTGGTCACCTGTTCTCAGCCTGTTGTCAGCCTGTGCACATACTAGGTAATGAAATTTGTATCATCGTGGCTATACAAACACGGCAATGAGACTCGATTATAAAACGAATCGAGCAAGAATAGCGCGGGCGTCACTCACATTCAACCGCATAATTAGCAGAAAATTGAGTTGTTCTTTATACGGGCAATATGGCTTCGGTGACAAAAGTGCCATCGAGCTCCGGCCAAATTGACAATAATGTCCCCGCGTCCCCCGCAATTTTGCAAAGCTCTTCATACAAGCGGTTATACTTCGATTAGTAGTGCAGTCCGGTGCACTAAAGCAGCCGCGGGCGAGATAAATGACTAATCGGATTAAGAGCTGAATGATGGCCGCGCGCACGCATCAATGCCCATTTTTACCCCACGCTCCGACCCATTATATACACGATGCGTGTAACGGATGCAAGCCCTGTTTCAGTGCCAGTGATTCCGATGCTTTTTATGTATATATGTATACGTACTATGCGTGAAACCTCCGCGAAACAGAGTTATGTCGATGAATCCTATATGGTTTGGCATAGAGAGAGCCATGCTCGATAGATTCCATAGTGTATGCATTGTATAAAAATCATATATGAGATAATTTTTGTTTCATCATTATTCATCACGCAAACTAAATACGTAGTTACATATAAAATATACTATACGTCATTTCATCGACTGGGAGGCAGAAAGCAGTAACTCAACTTTCGTATTCGAGGGGCTCCAGCCGGCGATGTATACATGTTGAACGAATTAATTCACCTGAAACCTGCTATCAGCCGGCATATGAGGTATTCAGGTGGCTTCTGGGACTCATTGATTTTGAATCTAGAGTTACAATAGTGAAATTCAGTATGACGGATCGAATGGGATAGATACAAACTCTGAACAATCTGTAAATCACTACTAAGCGCAAAACTTTCGACTAAAATTACGTACCTGACGGCTCTCAAGTTCTATGTTAGAGATAAAAGCTGGTTTCAGAAACTAATTGTCTAGAAGTGACTCCAGAGATTATGCGTAACATAGCTGGTCGTTTGGCATGTGTATGTATACACATACAAACGATATACATGTGTATAGCGTATCTTAAATTTTCATCGAAATGAAACGTTCGAGCTTTCAACAAAGAAATAAACGCACCGAATCATTCCATGGGTTGGAGAGGCCTAAACGCTCGACTGCAGTCGCTTGCGATTGTCCTATACACGGGCTCATTGAAAAACGCGTATGCGGTGACGTTGCAACAAACTCAATGTCGTTCGCCCCGGAAATAAGTGCTCGGATTTCTTTTTCTCCCGGGATACGCGGTCCGAGCTCGTCGTACTTTTGGCCTCTAGTATTTCACTGGCTGGCTGCAGCTACAGGCTCTTTCGCCCAGGGCCAGGGAGGAATAAACTAGTTGCACGTACGGGCGTAGAGCCTCTAATTCCGGGCGCACGCAGCCTTTGTGTGCAGTGGTATTGGCTATTTGCCCGGATTCCACGCCGCGCGGATGCTTTCATCAGATTTCGCATTTCTGCTCTTGGGATGAATTCGCGCACTGTGGGCGAGCCTCGCTGCCGATGATGCACACGCCGTTAAATTTTGATGCGCAGACGACTCGTTCGTTCATTAATTTCGTTATTCGTTCAATTAAGTTGAGCCGATTTATGCACGCGCTTGTACTTTCGTTGCAGTGCACACTGCTCGAATTTTTATCCCGCGTATCAGGGCTCGTAAATCAGAGTTTGATTAAACAGCCAATTGGAGTGGATAGGGTTTTTCAACGCACTCGACTCGTTAGCGGATGTAACTTGATTACACGGCGAATGAATCAGTAATTACCTGGTCCAACAAAGATACCCATGGAGCCGACTCAATTACAGATTGGTGTGTTTTTCGACGGATTTCTATGTCTCTCGTGCGTCGTTCTACATTCAATTCGACGGGGAAGAATATCAAATTACTGCGCGCGTTACATCTCTACCATATATAACATATGAATTGCATTATCCAAATGAAATACGGAGGGTGTACTCGTGTGTGCGTCACAGCTAACCCTATTATACGGTTTCAAGCGCGATCCAAACCACTAGATAATCTCGAAACAATTCCATCCAACTCGCGCAAGTATTCCACGAAATACTTGCTTTTACTCTCTCGTCCTAATCCTCCCTGGGCGCGCACAATCGAACATTCGTGTTGCACATTGCTTGTTCGCAAGCATTGTTTTGAAAGAAAGCCGCGGAAAAACTGGAATCTCCATACGAGACCCGGGTCTATGCAAATAACACGCGAACAATAAACGAACGGACGTGTACTTTTGTGAGAGTCGCGGAAAGACGAGTACGAGGATGAGCAGTATGGCCGGGTAAAGTCAAAGCTCAGTGTCAAGTATGTGGCGAGTACACAGAGGCTGTTGTGTTGAAATGCGGCGCAGCCAGACGAATAAGCGTACAAATTGGCGAGGAGCATAGGAATCCAATTAGCCACGACCGTACTTCAACGGAATAATATCAATATTTGTGTATTGTCAGGCTGTGCGTGGCTGGCCAACAGCATATCAGCGCGGACGCGCGGCTACGTACTGAGAGCTCACCGATCGGCCGTGGGTCCCGTGTATGCTTAGCGCTACATACACACGCACACGCACTCGGGGCACATCAGAGCAGAGCCTACAGTCGTATTGTGTTTACCTGCGGGCTGTGGGCTGCGCCCAGAAGCTCGCCCCCAAATTCCGACCGAGCAGCCTATACGGCCCAACGATGCATACACAGTGAATTCGCGCTTGCGACGGTGGAAAAACGGTGCATCTGTCTTTTACGCGCCTGGCATCTGTGCAGAATGAATCGTAGAGAATATTAATATCAATTAATCCACTGCAATCGACAACTAGTCAAATGTTCAATTGATAAGGGAATATTTATAAAAAAAAGGATGATCTTCTGCGCACAATTGTCTCGATGCATCATTATTGCACATTAGTCGCATTTCATGTCATCTGCTAATGAGGTCGTGAATCTAAAGATGAATTATCTTAATGCTGAATTATCGTAAGTTAAGTATACCCAATTACAAGTCCTCCTTTGGATTGCATATGTATACGCGCTTCTAGAGCAACACTACGCTTTGCGGGGGATATTGTTGGTATACAGAAAGCACTCTGACCATCGATCTGAGATGAACTCGACGTTCGAGTTAAATCCACCTCTAATGAAACTTCACCTTGAGTTGTTATAAACATTCGGCTAAACTTTAGATCAACGTTTTTCCCGGTATACTAACAGTAGATTGTTCACTGTACTACAGTAAAATTTCACTGTAATATTCTGTTCTAATATTTCCTTGTAGTTACGGTGAAATTTTACTGTAACTATAGACAATTTTGATTGTAACCCCAGTGAATTTCAAACTAAAAAAATAAAATCACCAATTTTTACTATGACTTACAGTGACTTTTCACTATAATACACTGAAAAACATTTGACAAAAGCTCACAGTGAATATTCACAGCTGGTCACTGTGATTTCACCGTAAGGAATTTACAGAGAGCATCGTTAAGAAATTCACATTAAATGCAATGTAGAGACTATTTGGCCGTGTAGGTGGCTCATTGTGGTACACCTATACCTTATGTCATTCAATTGAATTACGCCTCCACTCGGGTTATGATAATATATACGACACACCTGATCATCGAATTCCACAGCGCTCAGGCCCTATGACTTGATAACCCCCACCAACATTGTTCGCAACCGAGAAAAAAGTCAGTTGAAAATGATTACAATTAAATAATCAAACTCAAACGATAATAATACTACGAAGTCACAACAATAGAATCGGCTTGGAATTAAAGAATAAATCGTAGGGTGGTGCAGGCAGTGGCGGTGGCCGCAAGAGGATTGTCATGCCGAGGATCGACACTGGGAGGCAAAGAAAGGCCTCCACTCTCGCAAGATTAAACTATCCACGGGAGTAGAATGCATTCGCGATATTGAACATTTTTCATGAGTAGTAAACGCGACGTGTCCACGCGGCGAAGTAAAAAGTATATGGCGAAAGAGAAAGGAGTGGCCACCGTTGGGAAAATTGGTTGGAGCGGGGCGCGCACAGTGCGGCAGCAAGCCCGTTATAACTGTATTGTTGCGTGGCAAGCCACGTACTACCTGTGACGTTTTCTCCGGGAGAGAAAAAAAAACTCGAAGAACCCAGCCCCTCGCAACGTCTCTGCGAGATTCTAATAATTTGAAAGGAATGATACAGAGAGAAAAGACAGAGAGAGAGAGAGAGAGAGAGAGAGAGAGAGAGAGAGAGAGAGAGAGAGAAAGGGTCGCATGTAACGATATATATATATGTATAGCCGACGTGCACGGAATTTATCGTTTAGACTCCAACGATATTTCTCCTGTACACACACTTTGTCCTCCTTATACTTCTTTCTTCTTTGAGTAAAGGAGCCAACGGCGAGGGTCGGGTTGAGAACACGCGACCCTTCCGCCATTGTTATATGTAAATTCGTCTCTATTATATCCTAAATTCTGATTTCTGCACTTACCATTTAAACTGTTACTGTCCCTATCATTGCGACAAAATCTCGCTTGCCTTTACATTACATTATTCATTTCGTCGTAAATTGATTTACAGACATAAGAATACAGATAGAATATGAACAGCTTCGGGACGTTTCTATGAAAATGAGAAAATGTTTGTCTTCGTTCCAATTATTCTCTAGAATTCATATGAACTTTATGGTTGTATTTTGTTGGGAATTTTTTCCGGGCATATTGTTCATAATTACTTATGCTTCTTTAGAAGAGAACCACGTTAATTTTTACTAGTACTGAAAAATGTCTACAACAAAAGTGTCCTTTCGTGAAGACTTTTTGATCAGTCGCTAAAAACAAATTTCAATTTGCGGAGAAATGAATTGTCTCGTCTCTTGTTTTTTCTTCTTCTTTGAAACTCATCAGCAAAGTATATCTCTTCGGGAGAATCACTCGCGCAAGTAATGAAGCAGAAATCAGAACCAGGCCAGGTTTTTCGCGTTACAAAACTGTCTGGGAACTGGCGAAGCTGCCAGCGAAACAACGTTAGTCTTGCATTCGACGCCCGCGTTCACACAAACGTGAATTGTCACATGATTGTTCACGATTTATTATTTTTTTTCAATCAAAAATAAACAAACTTAAAATTAGGCAAAAGAAATGCTGAGACAAGAAGACACCAATGGAACGGTTTTTGTCTGCAACATAACTGTAAGCTATGTATATACGAGCTAATATTGGATAAGAAAGCCGAAGGGAACGCTTGCGCGAGCTGCATAAATAATGTCATTGCCCGTGGCGAAGTAATTTGAGCTGAAATTATCCGAATGGCCAAGGCATTAAAGGAAAACCACCGAATGGGTGAAACTTGGGCAAGGAGTTCTAAACACACGCGCAATCAAACTACTCCGGTCATTAAACTCTCGCGGGCCCGGCCGCGCGCTTGTGTGTACACTGTATACATACACCGGGCGATATACATATACAAGTCGCGCCGCTATCGCGCTCGAGTCCGAAAAAGACGGGGACCGGCCGCTTAGCGCTGACGGATTTCAAATTAACTTATACCGGGTCGAGGAGCAGTAGAGACAGCAGCGCGAGCCACCAGCACAGCGCCAACGCTCGGTTTTAATTAAAGTTCGGCCTCGCCCCCTCGACCAAATTTGTTAATCGAGCGCGCGCGCGCGGCTGTGCTGCTTGTCGCTGCCAAGCGTAATCATGGCTCCCGAGGACAGGGCTACACGTTGCATCGATTTCCTCGGAAATTACGCCAAAGTACTCGCGACGATCCAATCCGAACGTTCCGGCTCCCCCCCCCCCACCCTTCCCCTGGAGAAGATCTATAGAGCTCCTCGGGATAATTTTGAAAAATTTCTCCGAGTAATTTATGGGAAAACGAAACATGAAAACTTCATGAGCACATGGTGAAAATGAGTCGGTATTTTCTGGAGAAGCGGACCAAAAACCTGGACCATGTCAGGGGGTTGAGTTATCTTCAATATTAGGTGCTGAACCAATGTGAATCCTACTCTTAATTTTTATCACTTTTTCTAATTCTATCGTTTCAGATTTAGGTTAAGGTTGAAGTAGATAAATATTATTCTAGACTACATAATAATGAGTACCAGAAAATGAAAAACCGGTGGCCGGGCATTAGCAGTATGTTTTATGGAAGAGGCTTTATTGACACGCTGAAAATCTTTCCAGAACCACAAGTGCACAACTTCCAGAACATTATTATAAGGGCCATGAGGCCATGAAGGCCATCGTTATAAGGACCAAGTACTCAGAGTGGTTTGGATTATTGGTGAATATTTTTACATACGGATTTCATCCATCTATGACTCATTACTGCAATGAAATGTAATAACTGTTCTCTCTTACATATGGGAATCAGATAATGTCTCATAACTGACCATAGAAATGTATACCCAAGAAATTTCACGAGAGAAAATCAAATAGTATTCAGGTTAGTATTCAGAGGAAATCGCATTACTGGATCCAAAATACACACATGGAACGAATATCTGTGGACTACCCGAACAAAATCGGGTGGTGGGGTCACTGACCACAGGACAACCTGGTTATACTTTTACACACACACAAACACGCGCGCGGAAAATGTGAAGTGCCTCTGGACCCTTGGAGCTCAAGTCATTCGGCTACCGTACGTTGCGGTAACAAGACCTAAGCTAGGTCGCAATCTGGTTATATTTATACATACAACAAACACGCGCGCGCACATTTAGAGCTCAAGTCATTTGGCCATAGTCCATTGCAGTGACAAGACCTAAGGCTGGGCCTCAGAGAATCCTCCGGTCATTCGGACTCCGCCCATTACTGTGACACAACCTAAGGCTTCCGAAACTCCTCTGTAACTAGGGACAATCTCCTACCCCCTTTCTAGGGATTGTTTCCTCGAGGAGTGCTTATCATCAGATCACTTTAGGGATCGAAAATTTTTCCAAGCCGGGTCGAGACGTGTGTCCCTCGAGACGTTCGAAACTCGTGTCATTCGTCCTCGGACCGTCATCGCGACACGACCTAGTTCTGAGATGTTTCCTCCGTAACATGGCTCACCCCGCTCTTCCCGCTCCAGCACGGAAAATCATCATCATTCCATCCAATGAAGCGTGTCGATAGGGACAGTTTTTCGAAAATAGAGCACGCCACTTCAAACGTGAAGGTGATTACTGAGAATAGAAACTGTTTCGCATATCAATCATCCCGTCAAAGTCGCTCCGATAGGTTCTGTCTTCCACTCTACGTTATCCTCTAAACTTTTGAACGAAAACAGACACACGCGCGCACACACATCACATACGTTTACACTTGTTCTATTATTTGGTGGAAGCTTGAATTGAAAAAGGATATAAACAGTGTATGCCAATCAATGAGAGACATGCGTTTCGGTGTCATGTACAGGTAACCCATTCGCTGGCTGCGATTAGATTATGTATGACGGATCTGGAATCGATCGGATTAGGTATAGGGCGGCTTCGGGCGAGTGTGGTTGGCCAAACGAAGACGTGAATTATGCGAGCTTTTCCGCGCGTTTTTCTCGGTGCACCGTTTCTTTTTTTTGCAGCAGCAGCAGCAGCAGCCGGTTGAGGTCGTATAAAGTTGATTCATGCGCAGCGGCCCGAGCGGACTTTACGAGCGCGGCCCGTGCCTCGTTTCGGACGCTAATTTCATCTGTTCGCCGTGATTAATGGCTCGCTACGATTGAAGATCCTTTATTAATTTCTTCGCGCGCCACTGCTGTTTTGTTGGCGGAGCTGGCGCTGCCGGCGGGGCCGAATTTTTTCGCAATTAGTGCCTCGAAAGCGCGGATGATTGATGTCGGCTAATGAATTATGCGGCTTTTACGTACGCGAGCCGCGACTCCCCCGAGACAGCCCGATCAGATAAATTAACATTTCAAGAACGTTCCCGAACGTATCCCGTGCCAATGGTGCTCAGCTATTATACTTTGCGTGCTGCCAATGATGTGTATATATATATATACTTCTTTCCAGTATGCGCATTGATCATTTTTTTCCTCCCTTCGAATCCATCGTTTTCATACTTTACAATTACGTATTCCAAAGATTTCTCACGGTCATCATCTTTTAGGTCTCAAAAATTTCCTGGTTAGTCGTCTGAACATTCTTTCGTTATGTTTCAAACAACAATATCGACTTTTGTGAAATTGCGTTTCAATTCGCGCAGACTTTACGCAAGGGAATTATCTCTGGTTTCTTTAGTTTGACTTTCCAAAAGCGAAACTATTCCAATCATCAAATTAAACAATACAAAAATATGATTATCCATTTTCTATGTGCACTTCGTCTGATGAGCGCGTTTGTCCATACGTTGAAACATTATATCCATGCGATGCATCGGTGGCATACATTTGCATCCTGCCGAGTTGAAAGACCACAATAGTTGAGAAATTTCGTGTACTGCATGAAAATTAATTTAACATCACGGCGACGGTGTATTTTTTTTTTTTTTCAAATGATGAGCTTTGGCGAATCGCCAGTGTGGGCCGGCTGACCAGACTTTGGTCATTATAATACGTCGGGACGATGACGAGCTCAACGTCAAATGACTCGGGCGTGAATGTAAAAAAAATCCATCACGACATGCTGTAGAGGAAAACCGGCCGTCAATCAATATACCGATGCAGTATTTTTTCATCGTCCCAACGAAAATTCAAAGCGCGCGTATACCAGTCCCGGTGAAACAAGCCCGAACACAGTTTTAAAAATTCGAAACTGGTGGGAGCACAAGAGGAGACGGTTGAATCGGTCCGACTGTCGCTCGGTGATTCACGTCACGAATGACGGACAAGGAGAGGCGCAAAGCAAAAAAACAAGATAGCAGCAGTGGCGGCGGCGGCGGCGGCGGCAGTGGCGGCTTTGTGTGTGCAGTGGCCTGCTGGGCGGCTGGTGCTTGCTGGAGCGCGATAATGCCTCTCCGCCCACTTTCCGCCCTTGTCCAAGCTGACTTACACGTTAGCGCGCGGCCACGCGCATCACCTGCGCTCGACGTACAACCAACCCCGATCAATCGCCCCGGCGCGACTTTGCTCCGTACAACGAGGCTGCTCTCTCCCTCTCTCTCTCTCTCTCCCGCTCTCTGCGCTTCCCTCGACCCCTCATATACACACTGCCTATAGCCTACGCGTCAATTTACGTTTCGCCGACCGCATACTCAACGTTTCGACGCACGGTACATCCGCGTATATGAATTTCATTATTAACGGGAGCGAATTGTTACAGCCCAATAATCTCGTGCCAATAACCTGCGGAATATTCCCCGGAAACTATTAGATCTCGCATCTAGGGAGTAATCTCGAGTTGTAACGAAGTGAATTCTATTTTTTCGCGTCGCACGAGTCAAGTTAGGGCAAAAGCTCGGGTTTCAAAGCAACTTTCCAAAAACTTTTTTCTTCGTAATCGAATCCCACCCCGACAAAATGAACGTTATCGTTATTGGATTGCAATGGGTAAGTAGTTCACATCGGGTTTGGTCAGACGCTAGTCACGTTTTTATCTCGATTCGTTCAAGGATAACCGATTCTAAAATTTGAAATGTCTGTGAATCTGGAAGCGAGTCAATCCTTGAGCATGGGGTATGGTAATCTCGTATCATTCTAGAGTATAATACTTGTCTGAGAAAAAGGAAATGAGCAATGAGATATGCGGAGTCTAACCACATTCTCCTGTTACTACTTTGAAAGTTCTAACGCCAACTGATATTAATCTCACGATTGTCAAAAAGTTAAGATTTCATGATTCTGAGAAGACGATATTAGAAGAGAGTTGAAGATCTATAAATAACCACACCAACAATCAACATTTTTGCTCAATTCAACACATTGAAAATTCCAATCATATTGTAATTTATTTGTTGAAAAGAGTAGAAATAAGTTATGGATCAGGCAGAAAATCATGGTGGAATCACCGATGTAATATTCATGACATATACGAGACAAAAATTTGAATTCTGCAGGAACTGAATTTACTCCTGACCGGCTACAAACGTTTATACCAGGTTGTTAACAGAAATTTTCTGCATTTTTGCTTTCTCGAAGGAAAAGCTTTGCGACGGTTCGAAAATCAACCTCTCCATACAGACTTCGGGATCCCAAAATGACATGTTCTGGGACGCGTTAACTCTCTAAAAAATCGTCCGATCTTCCTTAAATTTTGTGCACTGCTGCCTGTATGATATGGGTTATTTCTTGTCAAAATTCGCGATTTCGGGACTCAACGAAAGGGTGGTAAAAAAAAACAAATCTCCAACACGTCGTACCTGTATTTCATCCGAACGTCGCGAAAAAAATGATTGATCCGTGTGTACATGGTGAACGAGCTCATAATTTGGCCGGATCGATCGTACGTGGGGCGCGCGCGCGCAAACTATCGGCTGTTAATTAACGGAACATTAGGCGGTGTCGCCGGTGGGCGTACATAGTAAGCGAATTTGCCGCGCGCGAGTCGGATGTGTGCCGAAACCCGCGAGAACCAGAGAAATCCGCTATAGTTTGTCCAAACTAGTTTGCGTGTATAATAATAAAATCGTCGTGGCGGAGGCGGCGGTGGCTGCCGCAGCTATCGATCGCCCGTCACGTGGTTGTTTATAAGTTGGGTCAATTTACGCGGGCGAGCTCGCGGCGTTCGCGCAGAATGCCAAAGTTATCGGATCGCGCCGCAGCGGCCGCTCTGCCACTGCTGCGCGTCCCTTTACCCACGGCGACTGCGCTCCACCATATACATATACCTACAGCAGACATACTCGGGCTGGCCGCGTGGATCTTGCCGCCTAGTCATTTGTAATGCTGGCTCGAACGACGACGTATCTATATAATATCGTTACAGAGTCCGCGAGCACGTCCAGCTCGAAGCTCGTGAGCGTTTGGTCGCATCGCGTATGTACCACCCACGAATCCCCGATTTTGGAGTCGCATCGTTATCCGCCGCGTTAAACCTCGCGCGATTATCCAAATAAGGGCATCGGCGAGGCGCTAACGATCGAGTCCTCGTCGGCTCATCATTTTCCAATCGACCGTTGAGCAAACACGCGGCGTTTAATATTTGACTTGGAGCACTATGCGGGTATGGGGTGCGCAGAGCAGGGTGGCCAGCGTGTAGCTTTCCAAAAACGGACGTTTGCCCCGCGTGCAGCCGCCCGCTGCAGCCAGCTCTCCGAATCAGCGGCGCATTGTCAATCCGGCTGGATTTAACGGAACTGCACTGCGCTGCTCGTATTCAAAGCAGCCTGGCTGCGCCGCGTATGATACGTGTAACCGACGTTGAAATCCAAGCAGCTGCTGCGAATTCCTATATACGCACGTATATCCGTATAACAAATGATTAATATTGCGTCAGCTGAAATAGTATATTTAGATGGCAAGAATAGAAGTACGTGCCATATATGACATATATCTTCTTTGGATTTTCAATAAACGATGCGATCTTTGCGCAGCGATACTTTTATCTGCGACTCCGTTTCGACCAGCGTTAGACATTGGAACTTTCTTCCGCGCTGTATATTTCACAGAGACGCGACGTAGGTCACAAACTCGCGGGTGTATTGCAATTTGCGAGCGTATATATACGAAAATGTAACTGAAACGCGAAAGTTGAGCGTAAAAATCTTGAAGAAAGTTGAAAACTGATCTGTGCGTATCCGCGCGTAATATTGAGTTTGAAGGACGTTTGTAAGAGGCACTCGAGAGCGGGCTTTGTATCAAGGTGACGCAGCGTCACAAGAGGCTGCTGCAGCGCAGTTGGACGACGTAGCGCGCGCGCCGGCATCGCTGCATCCACTTGTCGGGTAATTGCGTTACGTATTGACTTAGTTCGGGGGTCGTTGGAAGCCGCAGAGCGAGACAGAGAGGCAGAGGGAGAGAGAGAGGCAGAGAGAACGTCGACCAATACGCGTTGCATATTGATTATCCGGTAATTTCGAGTTTAACGGTTATTGCGCGCGCGCTCGCGTCAGACGTTCCCCGCGGACAACGACGCGCACGTATATTATGCATGCTATACCTCGAGACGGGCGACAATCAAATTGATGAGTGTTATGATAGGCCTCGGGGATATATGTTCCGCCTCTTTAAAAATCTCTCTCTCTCCAGGCGGTGCTCCAGCAACATTGATTTATCTCGGGCGTTTATGTCGATTTCGCGTGATTTGAACCGTATATTGCTGTACGGGATTACGAATTTTACGCGTCGCTCGCGATACGTATTGGTGAACCTCGAAATCAACGACACCCCGTGTCTTTGAGAATATACATCTTTCAGAAAATTCTGGCAATATCTGAATTCGAAGAGATTGGCGGGAGGACAATATACTCAAAAGTCATATAAACATGAATGATCGCGTGCGCGCAACGCGACCAAAGAGTTGGCCGAATTTACATCAGATTTAAAAATATTAAATGGAGGTATACAACGTGTGGAAAATAGAGAGCCCGCCCAGTCATAATACTCCGGGATATTGCAATTTTTCCTCTTTACTTTTTCAACTCGTGCTTTCATCATTGGCTTTATAGGATTTTCGCGTTCGCATGCAGTCCATCATCAATTCAATATCCGATATATTAGAGGTGGGGTGGCGACGGAGGGCGGGGGAGTAAAAAAAATACAACATCAACTCGGCCCTCGATATTTGATTGAGTTTTGAAGTATCGGGCGCGCCTGAATGTCCATTTCACGGTTAACGACACTCAAAATAATTTCAATACTGTACGTACATGTGGTTATATTGCGATGCGAAATCTACTTTTCGTCGATGCTACAACGAGTATAAACCTTTTTGCCGGAGGATTTTTATTTTTTTCAACGAATGATCAAATGGCCCACGCGCCAATAAATATATCAGTCTTATTGCGAAAATCAATCGTGGAAATTAAATCAATCGTGGAACCAATAATCCAGATGAAGGCATCAGCTGTTTGAAAACTCTGGGGACATGTACATATATATATATATATATATATATATATATATATATATATATATATATATATATATATATATATATATATATATATAGGATAAATACGCGTGGCTGTGCGCGAGGGCAAAAGGAGCAGATTTGTCGGGAGTTTTAGCCCTCAAAAGAGTAGTGTTTTGAAAATGCAAATTCACCGGAGCCCCGGCGCCACCGCTTAAAATGATTCATTATGCGCGAAGCTACTTCAGCCGCTGCAGTTCATCTGTCCGCGGCCCGTATATTCTGCTTCCTCCTTACACAAAGCATATCCCGTCTTGTTCACTGCCGCGCATATACTTATACATATACATATATATATATAATATGCAAATGGCCGACGCCTTTGTACCAGTTTTGCCCTTCGTCAGATACATATATATATATTTAATTTGTCGTCCGGGCACACTGGACTTTTCACAATGGGAAGAGCTCGTGCGGGCTGGTGTAAAACTGCAGCAGCAGCAGCGGCAGCAGCGTGGCGGCGGTGGAATCGTAATTCACCCTTTATGAGCGGATTTCGCTAAATCTTATATGTGCCGCGGCTGCGCAACAGCCGTATATTCTCGATTGTTCGTGTAAAATGCAGTGAAATAATTTTGTCCGGGAAGCTCTGATTTTTTTTCCCCCCGGGTTTACGATGCCTCCTTTTTTCCTCCTCCTCCTCCTCCTCCTCCCCCAAGGGGATTAACGCGATAATCCCTTTTGTAGCCCCTTGGCCTTTTTGCGTTTGGCGATAGTTCGGGTCGCCGATATAGCCTCATTACAACAAACGAATCTGATTATTATCCGGGATTAGCCGCGCGCCAATACGCAGTTATATGTATATGATCTAATACCGAGAGCCAAAACGATCCGACAAAACAAAGCGGCTTTGCCCCGCGCCAATATATATTTATGCTTCGAATATTCGCCAATATCGGCTTTGTTTTCGCGCCGCGCAGTCTTTTACAGATTCGCTCCTTGCGATTCATCCGATGCAGCGGTATAGTGCACTTGGGTTGCGCCATCGGCTTAAGCGCAGTTTAGAAACGGTCAGATTTTCCCGAGTAATTATAATTCTCTAGTCTAATCATTTGTTTATTGTGTAATATATAATTTCTTTTGTAATCTCTTTAATTTAATCGGAAACTGAAAATGAATTGCGAATAAATATAATTCATTTTGATGTTATTCACGTTGAAACAGGCATATTCCATGTAACAAAGAGTTTCACGAGTTTCAAGAAATTTTCAGGTAACCTTTATATGATTACTTCCACTCGACTCACTCACTTCTCAGAAAAGAAGACGTATGCACATATAATTCTTTGTACTCTGCCTCGCATTTTTGAACATGGATAGGTCCGAGTCTGTTGCTCACTCCTGCCACATGCATCGTTTCTTTTCCCTTTTTCGTCAACTACGTGAAAAATCCTCATTAATTCAAGCCCGAAGATCTGACGATTCACCCTGCGATTTATATGGTAATAGTCAAGTAGCTGCAACTTTAATAGTAGGCGCAATGAAATTTTGTATGCCGCACGATTTTTGCATAAAAATTACCGCGGCAGACCCTGTAATCTCGAGAAAATCGGTTTTTATCTGACTTCTCCCCTATACGAGGAACTATGAATGATTGCAGAAATGCCTTGATATACGGTATAACATACATCTGAAATTATGCCCTAGCGTCATGTAAAATTCATGGGTTTTCTGTATCTTTCATACGAGTTCCGATATATTTTATCGCGGATTCCTGGAAATTCAATTTCTCACGTATGTATGTAGATATTTGATTATTGCATGTCTGATCATAATCACCACCCAGCTGGTAATTATCACCGCATTTTCCATCACAATTTTACCGGGATCTCATCTCAGTGTACCCGTACGTCACACACACACACACAAACGTCAATCCTAATCTCAATAATGTCTATGAATAGTTCTACTAATTTGGTGCATACTTTGAGTTATAATCTACAAAAATAAATGGGGTATTCAGGAGAATAGCATTATATTCATCATCTATTCTAAATGTTGTGATATTTTAGTTATTCTTGCACATATCTCTCAATTTTTTATTTACACTGGGCGTTGTTCGATAGATTCAGATTCAGATTGGGTTTATTTTAAGTGCGGTATATTGTACAATATATTCTTGAATGTAAACGTTAAACTCAATAAAAGTAAACAAATATGAATAAAAGTAAGTTTCCTCTCAATCTAGGATATAAATATGATTCAAGATGAGGCGCTAAAATGTGAACAGAGTGAATGATGTGAGGGGCAATGAGTTCCAGAAATAGGCTGTGCTAGAAATGAAATGATTTACGGGGCAACTCGCGATTACCACCACTCGCTGGTTGTTGGCTGGTGCAGACGCGGCAAGAATGGAATTAGCCTGATAGTCAGGTCTTTCATACTTGATGATTTTTTATAATGAGCAAACAGCAAATCAAAATACATCCTGGTAGTACGACCGGTAGTTCGTGTCTGTGAATGAGTAACGTTTTCCCCGTACACAATGCAATTTATATCTATATACCTTCATTTGGTTTATTTGAAACTAAAACTAATGCGATCTATAAAACGTGGTCGGAATACAAAATCAAGATCGCTAATATTCACACAACCACAACACACAGTGAAAACCTTTTATGAAAGTGAAAAAGCACTGTAATGCAGTGAATAAATCATGGAGTTACGTTTAGGTACGGTGATTTTGTACACAAAAAAGTAATAAAATAAATTTAAAAAACGTCTTACGTATTTCATTTATAAAATATTTTTCATAGCATGATCAGAAAAAAATTCCAAAAAATCCTCTATTTTTCGAGAGTCTACAGCAGACTGATCCCTCAACTTAACGTTCATCTGGCGATACAACAATTGCTCACGCCGGCCGCCCGGCTCTTCATCCCTATACACCTCTCGGCTGATGATTTAGTCGTCGACGGTATACCTCGTATATAATCGTGGTATATCAGCGGCTCGAGCTCCTTAATTGTGACGGACTGAGGTGTGGGACGATGGCAATGGTTGGCCAACGCCGGATAGCTATAGGTATAATCGCCAGGAGGGCTGTCGGATGACATTAGGCAGCGAGGAAACGCGCTCGCGTGGCGTGTTAGTTCAGACACCGCGCTAATTTATTCGCGCCGTCTTATTGATGAGCATCGAATCTCTCCTCTACTGATAGCTATCGAGTCACATCTTCGTTATCGATTGACCAGTCGCAAAGACAAATGTATTTAATACCGTAGGACAAAACAGTAAATCGTGACTCGCCAGTCGAGGGCGGTAAAGAAGCCCCGAGATAAAGATGAATTCACCCAAGCTATATATCCACAGTAAAAAAGATTACTCTAAAGTGTTGCAGTACTGAAAATTTATTTTACTTGAAATGAATTTTACATAATACGAATCTTGATTTAAGTACTTTTTTATACTGAAATTCATTCCGTCCCATTTTAAAAGAGATTTTTTACTTACATCAAGGGATCGTTTTTGCTGTGTACATAGAAACAGCCATCAAGGGCTTCTTTCTCCTCTGTTGTACGCCGTATTTTTCCCAATTAGTATAATACACAGATTCTTTCTCATTTGCCGCAAAAATTTAAAAATAATTGCCGAATAAATATATATTTTCATCACTTGTATCGAAAAGTTGATCATGAAACCTTAGTTTTCTACACTCGTGATGAAAAATACTGTTCGATACTAGATCAAAAGACGATTTCTAGGCACCTGTGATTACCACCCTCGCTTTGCTCGGGCGGCAAACCTCCCACGTGCCTAGAAGTCGTCTTTTGGTCTAGTATCGAAATGTACTATTTCATGGTAGCGAAGGATTACGCGTGACTATATTACTCGCGCTCCAAGATCGTTCCCTTTTTTCCATTTGAAGGCGCTTGAAATAGTGTAGGGAAACGTTTCGGGCGCTTCTAGATCGACCAACCTCGCTCAGGTACGCAAAAAACACTATATTGAAACGCGCTCGAAATGATACTTTACACGAGTGGAATCGAGCCGATTCCGCATCATCTCGCACTGGGAAAAATCACGAGCGGCCCGTGGAAACGCGGGATCGAGGGCCGGCTCGGAATTAACGATGGTCATGTACACGCGAGATGGAAATCCGCGGCGGCGAGAGGACGAAGGGCTGTTGGGGACAGAGCTTAGCCGAAGCTTATCGGTTGCTGCTCTGCGCACAGAGGAGCTGGCAGTGCTCGCGGCACGTAGTAGCCGCGCCGACGGCTCATATCAGCCAGTAAATAGCCGCGCGACGGCTGTGTGGACACGCCAACTACAATATGCGTCATATTGGCTGTTCGACACGCGCCCATATGTGCCCGCGCGCAAGCACTGCCCAAACACTATACTGCAGTATGCGACTTCCCGCATAAGACCGCGAGCTTATCTAGACGCCCACCGCCTATGCGGCGTATGCACACCATATACACGTGCGCGCGCGCAAGCACCGGACGTCGTCAGACACGGGAAACAGCCGAACGAGCCGATCGCGAGGGCAAGAATTTAACGCGCGTTTAACGAGGCGCGACGTAACGAACGCCGCGAGGGCGCGTGATTGGCTAGATTGCATGCGCCGCGCCCTTCGATTATCCACGAGTCGATGCGTTATATTCGCTTAAGCTCTAACTTCGTTTCGCACGGCGGCGATTGCCTCGAGCCACGAGACCGACAATCCAGTGTATTTCTTGGTTCGTATGTATATACATGTATAGTATTTGGAAAGTTATGATCCTCCGTCGATACCACGCGTATGATACACTTCTTTTCGACTTTTAATAAGGCAATTCTTGCGGGAAGAAAACTTCTCGGGAGCTTTGTAAGAAGCTCGTTAATTTAGCTACGTCGATTCATCGATATAGACGCGCAAAGTCGATACTTTCAAATACTCCTCCGCGTCTTTTCTCCTCCCGTGATTCTCCGTGAAGTTTGCATGATTATCCTGCGAATAACAATGTCGAGACTAGAAAAATATATTTTCGAAAGTGTATACATGTCCATGGAACTTGCCACTACCTCGTGGAAACTTTTCGTTGTTCTTTCCCGCATGTGAAAAAGTAATAAATAGTAATTGTTGATGTACTCCCATGATATCGCATTTTCGAATCACAAATTAAAATAATTTCATTGTATTCACGGATTCGACGGTCATTTTCAATGACATCGAATGAACTTTAAGATCAGACTATACATGGAAAGTATTGGGTAGTAGGGAGGGGATGTTTAGTGTGCGTACTGCAAACGCTAGAGGAAGGAAAAATAAACTTTGTATGCACAGGAGTATATGGGCTGAGACGTTTTACCGCTATTTTACTGTATATAAAATAAATGCCCTGCCTCCAATATTATCTCATTTTCTGCATTATTTCTCCGATAAAAGATTTGTATCGATAGATTGTTTCGTATAGCGTTTTCGGCACCCTCCTTCCTCCCCACACACACACACTGAGAAAAATCCAATTACGAGGCATTACAAAATCAATACGGTGAAAAAAAAAACATACGAGTCGTTACCATAATAGGCCAAAGTACCTGATTCCCGGATAAGGTTACAATCATTACCTAGTAAAATAAAGTTCAATAATACCATTTGCTACTTTAATTATTTTAACTATTCCATCAATTTTTACTATTATTCTGATTAATTGTACTATAATATTGCAGATGAGACGTTACTAAAATACATGGGTGTATTATTATGAATCAAAATCAATATTTCTGATATACTGATTTCTTCAGAATCGTTCAACAATTTGTGAAGCAACGGAATCGAATAATTTGGCTTGTACCCATATATTTACTCCAGAATCCTTCGTGTGTTAATGAATAACAAAGGATGAGTCTATGAATCTAAACAAAAATTTGCCTATCATTAATGTACTGCTTTCATCATAAATTAGATAAATCTGAGAAGGTAAAAAACAATGGAAACTAAGGTAGGTGTAACCAAAATGAGCCACCCAAGCGCCTTCATTGATTCACGTTGAATGTGTATTTCTCAACGCTGCTGATGGGAAATGGAAAAACTACCGAATACCTTCAGAATAAGCTGAATTGCATTGGTCTTTAAATTTCCCACGTGGAGTAATAGCATTAAAAAAATTCAAAAAATCTTTTTTAATCTCTAAGGAATTAAATGGTATGTCACTCGCATTTTTTGTCATAGTTTATAGGTGTAATAAAAGATCCCACTAGAATCCCAGCGATATCACACGGAGAGTCAGAATTAGTGAAAAATGCAGAAAATTATAACTAAAAACCCGATGTTAACATCCTGGCGACCTGTCCAAATGTTTTGTTTATTCGTTATTCTGTACCATGTACCAAAAATATTCCGTGTCGCGGCGTACACTGCTCTAAAAGCGCGTATAAATTAAATCCGAAAGGTGTGTCATATTGGGCACCGGCTATCTCATAATCTTCTAACAATATACACGTGAAGAGTATTCTATGAATATAGTATGTATACTATTTTTTCCAACTATGTGGACTATAATTTTGATAGTAATTTTTCCAAAATCGCATGGCCATGGGCATATCGAACTACAAATGTAGTTTACGCAACTGTACATATCTCTCGGCTCACACTGTGCAGCGCCCTTCTCAATTTTACTTCTGACGATCCTTCTATCCAATTTTTTCTAAACAGTCTAAAAAAGGTAATTGGTGAAGAATATTACACAAGTCAGTATTGTATCGTGCATATCGCATACAGTTTTCCCAGCAAAAATATTCGAACTGCTAGTAATGTATCTCTCGCTCGTATATATTGATTCGTCTGTTTCGCCCGTGTCTCCGTACACACTGTCTCATACATGCAAACGAGACCAATATGACGCGATATAGATAATCGGCCCGGTGGTTAGCAACGCGTCGCATTGCGGAGCTCAAGAATCCCGAGATTCGAATTCAAGCGTAAAGACGCGAATAGATATACACTTACAGTGTATATATTGCGCGCGTATGTGTATATACATGTATACGCGGTAGTCGAGCTCGAGCGAGAGCTATTGCTCGTCCCAGAAATTTCATGATGAGCAGCAAAACGCACCTTTTCGATCCCGCAGCGACGCGACGGAGCCCCGCATACTTGCACGAATTTTTCCCCCTTGCGCCAATATATACGCGTGTATGTACATACACTTCGCGGAGTATCTAAAGAATGTTTTTCATCAGCTATTCTCCAAATGAGAAATATCTGAAAATATTTTCGAGCCGACGGGGAAAATTCTTTGCTCCGGCTTTGTCGACATTGCGTGTCCCGTCAAACGAATCTTTGTTTTTGTTACTATTTCTTGGATTTTTTGTACCGGCTTCATATGAATGAATGCAAGGGAACGCGCGGCGCATATATTGTTTTTGCGAATGTTTGAACCTCTCGTGGATATGGAAAAATTTGTTTTGGTTCGACTTTCTCAATTTTACATTTTCCAGTTTAGCGAGGTGGTTCGGCAAAAACAAGGAAAAATCTTCAGCCAGCCATGGAATTTAAGGATACACAGTCATTCCTAAAAGTTAGGTCAGGTAAATCAGTAAAACGTACTTGGAGAATTGAAGATGTTTTCGCATTCCATAAAATTAACTGTATCCATATAGTTGTATGAAGGGTTTGTTTATAAAGCAGCGTAAAGTCACATAAAAGCTTGTTTTTGAGTTTGATTATCATTCAATTTATGAGTTGTCCCTTCACTGGGAGGATGAAAAAGCATTGATATTTTGTCCCGCAACCAACCCAGGCATACGAACAAGCATTTGATATTCTCTCGTTTTCAAGAGCTTCCTGGGAATCTCACTCATCTTTTCCATACTTTTCACATTACCAACCAGCCAATCAGGCTTTCTCAAATTTTCACAACTTTTATATTATAAAATATGCTCACTGTACCAAGTCGCTATTTTCATTTATAAAAAGAAACAATTCTAAGAACCAAATGACAATATAACTAACGCTAAATCGCAAATTAATTTTCGCTTGAAATCGATAAATTCCGACCCAGAAACTTGCTGATTGTTCCATCATTAAAAATTGTTCAATTTTGAAGCTGAAGCATCAAACAGCTCGGCAACGATTAGTATATCGTCAATAATAAAATAACCCGCCAAACCTCGACGGAGTTATAGTAAGTTCGTTCCACCCATCGAGACTGTTAGCAACGATCTTAATAAGTTCGCGAAGATTATCTATCGAGGCATAGGTAAAACCGAGGGGAAAATGCGAAAACGACGGATAACTGGGTATAAGGAAAGGCGGCGGCGAGATTTAGTACGTCTGGGCCATCGAACGGGAAGAGGGGTGGGGGCCTCGGGTAAGCCCCAGAGACGCGCTCGACGATTCATGCGGGAGTTACAGCAGTGCAGCTCGCACGCTTGGTTTGGCTTGGCTTTCGCTATATATATACATGTATATGTATACCAGTGTATGCATGTGTGCAGCACGAGGCAAATTGAAGCTGCCGCCACAGTGGAGCCACGCTAGTCATACGGGCGAACTAAAAAGCGCGGCAAACGCATAGCTCACCGGAAGCCATCGGTAACTTAGCCGCGGAGCCGCAACATGATGTCGGTGACGCCGCGGGCGCTGGGATAATCGTTCGATCTCTCCCTATCTCTCTCTCTATAGATATAAGTACGAGTATCATTTCCTTATAAAAAAAATAACGATTTGCCTCTGCTCTGCGTGACGACAAGAATGTAAAACTGTCGGGTCAGTTAGTTTTACCCGGTATAGGTTCGATCACTATATAGTTCCAACATTTCTCCAAGTATTTCGTTTGAGCAGCTTGAAGAATTTGCCCGGAGCTTTATCTAATCAAAAATTCAGATACAGATTACTGTGTAGAACAAGATTCAATAAAGCACAACATAAATACATTGGCTTTCTGCAGGCTTGTATAATCAAGCTCCGTGAGCAACATTCCCGTTTCCAGGAATTATTAGGGCGACTGTTGGAATTCTCGCGAAGTCGTGAAATAGCTTTACACGAGAAAGTTCTAAAAAGGGATATGAACGGTATAATTCGTGCACGAATTTATGCAGCTTAAAAACATGCCGGATTCGACATATAGAGTGAGATTACCGTGAAGTGGTGCGAAATTGTTGAGGATGAAAAGCTGCCGTTGAGTTTATGATGGCCGATTCCTAGTGATCACCTTTTTTCTCCTCCAGGGGTTATCCTCGCTAGGAAATGTACCCCAATGATCACTTACATTACTTATATATGCTGTAAATTGTGGAGTGCGCGGACTGCGGTGCGGGACGCGATTCGAAATCGACTGCGCGGCGGAGGTGTGCCGCATTCGGCGCGTGGACCAATGAACTGCTCGCGCAACTCGCGAGGTGAAAAGCGCGCGTTCGCATCTCGCAGCGCTGCACCAACATGCGTAATATAAATATGTACGTAACGCGATAGGGTCTCGTGCGTATAATGTCTTATATATCGCAGTGCAAGTTGTCAGCCGTTGGAGGCCATCTGGTTCGTGTAATATATTTCATATATATATATATATATGGTCGGGCAGGAGCGCGAGCGCGGGCGCGCGCGACGACAGTCAGCTCTCGAGTTTGGAGCGCGGACAACTTAAGAGTGTGCAGTTGAGCCCGGCCGCCGAGCTCGCGCTGCAAAATCACCCCCCGGGGCGAGCTGTATATAGGTAAACAAACAAATACAATATCACAAGCTCGCGGCTTGTCGCAGCAGCTTCTGGTTACACGCGGTGCGTAAGTGGCAGCTCAACACGCACACACACGCACGTGCGCGTCGTGCAGATCGGAAGTGGTGGTATGCGCGGCGGCGCGTGGGCAGCTGGCACCAGCAGAGAGAGGAGCAGCGGTGGCTGCAGGTAGCGCGACTGCGCTGGTCATTCGAGCGAGGGTCAAGTGGGAGCGCGCGCGCGCGCTATTAGCCCATCGGCAGCAGCGGCAGGCACCGTCGTGCGGATAGAGCAGTGCGCAGCGGAGACACACCACCCAGCCTAGCCTGCGGCGCGCACCACCGCACCAGCTCTCTCTCTCGCGCGCGAGCTCAGGGTGACGTCGCAGTCGGCGCCGCGGCGTGTGCCACTCGCATACACTCCGAGTGCTGCTCTCTCTCTCTCTCTCGCTCGCTCTCTCGTGCGCACCCGCCGACTTGGCTCTCCTGCCTGCAGCAGCAGCAGCAGCAGCCTATATAGTCTCTGTACCAGACTCGGAGAGGCGCCAGCGCCAGGTGCAGTGAGGTGCAGCAGCAGCAGCAGTTGCCAGTCCGAGCAGCAGCAACAGCAGCAGCAGCAGCAGCAGCCATGTCCGCCGAGCTCGACCAGTTTCAGCAGCTGCTCAACACCCTCCTCTCCACGGACAACGATGTCCGCTCCCAGGCAGAGGTACGCCCAGGGCCCGAAGCCCGACAGCCGCTTGCGCGCGCGCTCGCCCGCTCAACGCGTCCCGCTTCTCAATTCCTGCATCTCTCCCGCTGCTGGCAACCCCACCATCCTCCCTTCTACTCTCCTCCGTCCAGCCCGTCCACACCGGGCGGATCGGTGCTCGCCGGGGCCGTCGCCGCGTCCTGGCCCGAGCTGGCTGAGCAGTCCGTCCCTGCCACGCGCCCGCTCATAACCTCCAAGCGAGCAACGTGCTGCGCGCGAGAGCTCCAACGATTCCCCGCCGCCGCCGCCTCCCCCGGGCCCCTCCAGCTCATCCGGCTCGTGCCGGACTCATGCCTCTCTCTGGTACTCCGATTGCGCTGGCCGTACCCCTGCCCCTGTCCCTGCCCCCCTTCCCCCCCTGTCCACTCGCACACCGATTAATTCACCAGTTGCGGGCTCTCTTGCGCGCGATACCTCCCAAACTCGCCATGTACACTCGTGACTCATGTGCTCGACCTGGCAAACTATTTTCTCACGCCGCTCGTCGGGCGCTCTCCGCACGCCGCACTTCCCGCCGCGTGTATAACAATCGGTTTTCATTTTCGGGAAAATATGTCGCTCTTCCTCTTCTCCCTCGCACCCCCTCCCACCCTCCACGCGCGCACACGCACACACACCGGCCGATCTCTCTTACTATTACTATTTCTATTTTAATATCGAGTTTTATTTTCGTACCCCTTTCCGAGGCTTCGCGTTTTACAGTGCCCGTTGAAGAACCGATTATTTATACCCCACATCGATCTTTTGCTACAAAACTCGGGACCAATTCCTACAGAGCTGATAATGAACTGCAACATCTGCCAGCTCTCAAACTCTTTCAGTTCCGCCTCGTGTGCGCTGGCTGAATCCTTGGGACATCTGACTATATGTACAAAAAATTGCCAACTCTATCTCTATCAACACCAACTTCTCCCATTCCAGATTCGTTCCTCAGTGCACGTGCTATTCCTGCTAATCATTCCAATATTCAAATTTGCACGTGGTCTGAGAAGGTTTTATTCTTGTAAATCTCTGGAATGCTTTCTTATTATCTCATTTGGTATTCATTATATAATTAATCAGACACACGTAATCCAAGTAAAGTCTTTCTTTATCAATTGAGCTGGTTATGTCCAAATTTGAACGAGCTAATGATACATGATAAATGTTCTTATTAATTGTTTGATAATTTGGTTTACTTCTCATGAGGTGAATTTGTATTTATCGATTCAGATTAATGATCTTTATTTCTAACAAAACCAATTTTTACATCTCTCACACAAGATTAATTGACTGAACTATTCATAACTTATCATGAAGATTTTTAAAGAAATCAACTTATCTGCTTTTGAATAGATTTGATGTGTGGTAACTGGAATTTTAAATCATAAAATTTGAATATTGAAATTTCACCTATTCAATCACTTGAGGGGAAATTGATGTGCATACCATAGAAAGTCAACAATCAAATTATTCAAAGAATTTGATAGTGTTACATCTGTGGTAGAGTAACAGGTGGATTAATCGCTCATCTTCTTTGTTGTTTTAACAAATTGATGTTTGATATTCTCACCAGAGGTTCTTGAGAGTTGTCTGTGTTAACTACTCACAGTCATAGTTTTTAGAACATACAAATTTTTATTATAGAAATTTATAATAAATCGTTGAAAAGTGCAATCAGCTTATTGACCATTTTCATTTTCAACAACTCAGGAGGCATACAAAATTTTGCCAGTGGAGAACAAAGTTCAACTGCTCCTCCGATTCATATGCGATGGCTCAGTCACAGAAGAACTACGAGGAATGGCAGCAGTTCTACTTCGACGACTATTCTCTTCTGAATTCATGGAATTCTATCCAAAGGTTAGTGTTGCTTTTGATCCCCTTTGATTCCATTTTCATTTGCACCTTTTTATATTTTATAAAATATTTTATGACTCTTCTGTTTTCAGATACCACCCGAAGGACAAGCTCAATTGAAAGAACAAATTTTATTAGCTGTTCAGAATGAACAATCACCCAGAATCAGACGCAGAGTATGCGAAGTTGCTGCAGAAGTGGCTCGAAATTTAATTGACGAAGATGGCAATAATCAATGGCCCGAATTCCTCCAGTTCCTATTCCAGTGTGCCAATGGCCCAGTACCAGAACTCAAAGAGAGTGCTCTTCGTATGTTCACGTGAGTTCAAATTTGTTCACAATTCTACCTTTCATGTATTTGTGACTCATTTAATCAAAATTTTTCATCATGTTATAGATGTGTCCCAGGTGTATTTGGCAATCAACAGGCAAACTATTTGGACCTCATCAAACAAATGTTACAGCTTTCGGTCAATGACACATCCAACTATGAAGTAAGTTTTAAATAAAAGAAGAGAACATTTTTATTTTATTTGGAGAGCGATACGCAAGTATGAAGTTAAAACCAATCATACTGCCACTTTTTCTCCATAAAGCAGCAGCTTTCTGATGACTGTAATTTGTGAAGAATTAACTTGCAGACAGATACGGAGCTAACATTAACTCCTATAACTTGAATTATATTTTCATTATTTCTTTTGATTCTATAGTTACAATTTTTTTTAGGTCCAATTCCAAGCAGTAAGAGCCATTGGTGCTTTTATCATGCTTCACGACAAAGAAACACATATTCAAAAACACTTTGCCGAGCTTTTGCAACCTTTAGTTCTCGTCACTGCTCAGTCCATCGAGAAACAAGAGGACGACGCTCTATTAAAAGTATTGATTGATCTAGCAGAGGCAACGCCGAAATTCCTCAGACCACAGCTAGAAAGTATCATTGAAATGTGCGTGAAAGTCTTCTCCAACGAAGGAATGGAAGACTCTTGGAGACAGCTTGCACTCGAAGTCATAGTAACGCTTTCTGAAACGGCACCAGCTATGGTCCGTAAGGTTGGTGGCAAATATATATCTACTCTAGTGCCATTAGTTTTGAAAATGATGACAGATCTAGAAGAAGACGAAGAATGGAGTTTTTCTGATGAAATTATTGAAGAAGATAACGATAGCAATAACGTAGTTGCTGAAAGTGCTCTAGACAGATTGGCATGTGGTCTTGGTGGTAAAACTATGTTACCACAAATTGTAAATAATATTCCTTCCATGTTAAGCAGTGCAGATTGGAAATACAGGTAACCAACTCATTGCATGTGTTTTGACGTATCAACGATATTTGATTGTGTTATTCAAAATGTCTTCGAATATTTCAGACACGCTGCTCTTATGGCTATATCATCTGTCGGTGAAGGGTGTCATAAACAAATGGAAGCTATATTACCACAAATTATGGATGGAATCATGCAGTACCTCCAGGATCCTGTAAGTCTATTATTAAATCACCTGTTTAACGTAAACATCGAATAGAATGATGCCATAGGCCGAGTCAGCAGTCACTTCAAACCTTGAACGTGAAGGCGTTACGTCTGTGGCAGATCAATACCTTCGAAAGTACTTCACTCTCTTTTGTCGTTCTGACAATGAGTTAAAAGCGCTTTCGGAGGCGGTTTCTGAGAGTTGTCTATTGCTCGTGTGCAATAGCCATAGTTTTGAAACAAACAACATATTTCCAAACGACTTCAATTACTTGTCACGACTGACCGACATTACAATAACAACCATTTAATCCTTTTAGCATCCGCGAGTGAGATACGCAGCTTGTAATGCTGTCGGACAAATGTCGACCGACTTTGCACCTACATTCGAAAAGAAATTCCATGACGTTGTGATCCCGGGTTTGTTGCTGGTTCTGGATGACAATGCGAATCCTCGCGTTCAGGCTCATGCTGGAGCTGCACTCGTCAATTTTAGTGAGGACTGCGCGAAAAATATCCTCATGCCATACCTGGATGCTATTATGGGCAAACTCGAATCAATTTTGACAGCCAAATTCCAAGAGCTAGTTGAGAAGGGCACAAAGCTTGTTTTGGAACAGGTAAAATGAATGGAAAAAAGAGAGTGAATTGATAAAAAGAACACGATTAACGAATACTTTTCTTTAGGTTGTGACGACAATTGCAAGTGTTGCTGATACATGTGAAGAGCAGTTCGTTAAATATTACGATCGACTCATGCCATGTCTAAAGTACATAATCAAGAATGCTACCCAAGTAGAGCACAAATTATTGCGTGGTAAAACCATTGAGTGCGTCAGTCTTATTGGTTTAGCTGTAGGACCCGAGAAGGTACATACTCCAGAGAATAAAAATAACTTTTACGATAATAAACGAATAGTAACATTATATTTATGAAATAGTTCAGAGGTGATGCAAACGAAGTGATGGAACTGCTCTTGAAAACACACACAGATTTGCCTGAAGATGACCCTCAACTTAGCTATTTGATATCTGCTTGGGCTCGTCTGTGCAAAATTTTAGGTGAGTTTTTTCAGCTACAAAACGACCTGATTTTGATTAATATAAGGAATGTAATGTTTGCATAGTTTTTCTTGGATTCAAATGAATTTCTTCTGTCCTCAGGGAAACAATTCGAGCAATACTTGCCGCTAGTAATGCCAACGGTGATGCAAACAGCAGCTATGAAACCCGAAGTTGCACTTTTAGACAACGAAGATATGGAGGATGTTGAAGGAGATGTCGACTGGCAGTTCGTATCTCTCGGAGAACAACAAAACTTCGGCATTAAGACTGCCGGTCTCGAGGATAAAGCTTCGGCTTGCGAGATGCTGGTCTGTTACGCCAGAGAGCTCAAAGATGGTTTTGCAGATTATGCTGAGGAGGTTGTCAGGCTGATGGTCCCTATGCTCAAATTTTACTTCCACGATGGAGTAAGGACGGCCGCAGCTGAAAGCTTGCCCTGTTTGTTGGAATGTGCCAAAATTAAAGGTAAACACTTGATTTTTTTAGCTTTTATAATATTCAATTGAATCCTTAATCTAGTAGTTTATCAAATATTATGATTTTTCAAATAGTTCGTTAATAAAATGAATCCATATTTTAGGTCCACAGTATTTAGAAGGAATGTGGAATTACATTTGCCCTGACCTCTTAAAAGCCATAGATACTGAACCAGAAGCGGATGTTCTATTGGAACTCTTATATTCCTTGGCAAAGTGCATTGAAACTCTTGGTGCTGGATGCCTTAATCCCCAATCGATGACAGAGTTACTCCGCATTCTCGACAAACTTCTCAAAGAACATTTTGAGAAAGCAGTTGCTCGATTAGAAAAGAGAAAAGATGAAGATTACGATGATGTAAGTAGAAAAAAGTTCACTCAAATTTAGCTCTTGCTTGTGAGGAATGTGGAGGTCATTACGATAAGGCAGTTTTTTTATTCATTGTTATCAAGTATGATAAATTTGAGTCCCAATTCAAACTATCATAACGCTTAGTAACTCAAGTGATTATGACATGAAAAAAATTTAATCCCAATGGAATATGAGTAAAAGTTGCAAATTATTGATCGGAATACTAAAATTGGGACGAATTAATGCCAATGCAGGTAGTAGAAGAACAGCTCGCTGACGAGGACAATGAGGACCTGTTCACGTTGAGCAAGATTGCAGATATCTTCCACGCGTTATTCATCACGCACAAGTCGGCTTTCTTCCCGTATTTCGACCAGCTAGTCGGTCATTTTGTCAAGTTGCTGGCCCCAGACAGGCCGTGGTCGGATCATCAATGGGCCTTGTGCGTATTTGATGACGTAATAGAGTACGGAGGTCCAGAGTGTGCCAAGTACCAAGAGTTCTTCTTGCGACCCATGATCCAGTACATCTCGGACAAATCAGCTGAGGTACGGCAAGCGGCGGCATATGGCTGTGGTGTCCTTGGACAGCACGGTGGTGAAGCTTTTGCGCCTGCTTGTGCCGAAGCACTGCCCAGGCTTATGGAGGTGATAAATGACCCGGAGTCGAGGGCGGTAGAGAATGTCAACCCGACTGAGAACGCCATCTCAGCTGTCACTAAAATTCTTAAGTACAACCACAAAGCCATCAACGTTGACGAAATTCTTCCGCATTGGTAAGTTGAATGACATTACATTTTTCTCGATTCGAATTATTCAATTCAAATAATTTATTTCCATAAAAAACAAACATGTTCAAAATGCTTTTCGATCTTCTGGAAATTAATTATAAGATATACGTAAACACATGATTAACAATATGTATTTACAGGTTGTCTTGGCTACCAGTGGTTGAAGATGAAGACGAAGCACCTCACGTTTATGGATATTTATGCGATTTAATCGAAGCTAATCATCCAATAGTCTTAGGTCCAAATAATGCGAATATTCCCAGACTAATCAGCTTCTTTGCTGAAGCACTTTATAAAGACGTAGTACCTTCTGACAATCCAGTGATGCCCAGAGTTCTTAGCATTGTCAGGCAAATTCAGGTAAATAGCGATAGTTTATCGAAGTAAATAGCATTTTTCTTTGCGTATATTTTCAAGTAAAAACATTTACGTCATACACAAATTAGATTAAATAAATGATCCCAATCATAATATTTCTAACTAGTGATAATTAATGGTTGTTTCAGAGCAACGAGTCCATGTTTCAGGCGTGTATAGCAGCCTTGTCGCTGGAACAACAGCAAGCTCTTCGTGACGCTCTCAGTGCACAGCCCACAAATTAATAAACAGTCTCCGCTAAACATATTTGTTTTTAACAACATAACTGAAAAGTAAAAAAAAAAACAAAATATCTGCGTTTTTCCGACATGATTAACTGGAAAATCACCGATGCAACGTAGGTAATTATATAACTTCTATTTACCTAAAAAGAAGTAAAGTCTTACGCCTCGCGCAGCCTAAAAATAATAGCATAGAGAGAAAAAACACAGATGTATTCGACTGTTTTGCTTATTACTGTTATTGTTGGTTGAATATTTTTCTTCTATGTGACATAGTGGTTTTCTTCCAAAGCCTCGAAACTTGTCGCATTAGCAGAAATCATAAATTCACTATCTAATGTCTCGTAAATTACATCAGTTTGTAATGGAAATGGATTTTTATTCACCACGAATAAGTTCGTAATGACGAAATGACTATTTTTGTAACTTGCGTTATTAAATATTTAATTCTCGATAAATCCGTTATTTTTTTAGGAAAATTGAAAGGCAAAAAACAAGTGAAATGATCGTTGAAAAAAAAATAATATGAAAAGATTTTTATATATACTTTTTGTGTATGGTCTGCATTACCAATATGACGCACCCTGAAATCGTTTATGATTTACATTTTTGTGAACTCTTTATTGCTTTCGTACGAGAATCATTGCACGTTTTTTAACGAAGCTACAATCCCACGACATTTTTCGTCAATGCAAGCTTATGGAACAGAAATAAACTCGCATCCTATCGACCCGATTGTAATCGCCTTCGTGAATGAATCAAGTTGCGAGGAAGTAAAATAGACTGGAAACCACCAACTCATTGCTATCTTTGATGGCATGATATTGTGATTTAGATATTTTATTAAATTTAGGTACAATAAATGTTATATTTAATTATAACGATAGATTGCAGTGTTGAATAAGGAGTTATGGTGAAGAGTCGCATCGAGCAAATGTTGCTCCAAGAGTGACCTTCGCAATGTAAAAGTTTAGAAATCATGAAAAAACTTGCAATGTCTCGATAAAAAATGCACCTCTAAAGGTTCATCACATCGAAGAAAAATTCCTTTTCTCCTTTACAGACACATTTTTAATATGTTTTGGTGCTGCGCACTAATTCTGTACGATTTTACATAGTTAAATTAAAATGGAAAAAAAAACTTGAAAAAAATAGTGATTAAAAAATCAACATGGCTATAATGCTTGAGCAAAAGGTCAATATTGAACGAAATTTTGTAGTCAACATGCGGAAAGATATAGATATTCACGACGAATCCAGTGTAGATCTGTCAATGTCTATTATTTATTTTTACAATTATATTTTCATCGCGATTCTCATTAGATATATTAAAAATAATTACGATTGGAGACGTAAATTTTTGAACGAAAGACAAACAAAAATTGAATAACAACGACCGATGACGCAAAATATCGTAATTCTTCGACGATAACCCATACACTTTTCTCCCATATACTTTTCATCCAACCAATGTTTTGAAATGAAAATACAAAGATAAATTATACGCGAAGGTAATGAAAGAGTGAATATATAGTAGTTTGGACATTAGAGTCTCTTTGTACATAAGTAATTCAATAAATTTGATAAATATAATAATAGTAATACGAAAGCGAAAATACAAAGGCCATAAGATTTTTATTGAAGAAAAAGTCACGCTCGTGCACTGTTGGTGACATCCGAACAATTCCGGAAGGACGTCAATTCAGTTGAGGAAGGTACTGATAATAAAACTCCTAATGCAATATAAGAACATTTATTAATCACAAAAATATCAATAATCCATCATATTTTATGGATGAAATTGTATTATTGTGATTAATAAGATTTCGTCAAATAACGTATTGTGCAAGCAGAATTAAAAATTTTCTTCTGTGTTACAATTTGATTTATATTTGAAGAGCAGCTATTTATACTTGAAGTGCAGCTATTGAGGAGATTCTTAGCACCATAAATGGTTCGCATATAAAATGAAGAATGTGAGTGAAAATGTATCACAATTAGTGCAGATTCTTGAAAGAAAGAGAGAGAGATGAAGAATAAATAAAGAGAAGAGTGTTACGTATAAAGTGTGAAGGGAAATTTATTTCAAATTATGAGAAAGATTATACAACTACAAATTATAGATTGTTTTAAAGTTATCAATTGAAATAAATCTCAATCTTTGTAAAGAGTCGCACCTTTATTGTGAAATTGTTCAACACATGATGGGAATTAGAAATGAAATTATTTTGTAATGAACTCGAGCCGTGCTGTGACTTAATATATATTTTTAGCAAAGATTTGTCCTGCAGTGCATTACACATAACGTCAAAATATTTTATTACTTTGGTTTTAATTTAAATACTTATGCGTACAAAAAAATATTTATGGTCGTCAAGTTTTAGTTTCTTTTGCACTTGAATCTTTTGAATCTAGGTTTCTGATATTAACTTTTTTAAAATTTATTTAAAAAATGTAATTACTACGCAAAAAATGGCAAGTTGTTAATAAGTAATGTTTATTAACTTTTTTTATGTTATAATTAATTTTTTTTTACATCATTTTCAAATTGTCATTTTACGAGTTTTAGATATAGTGACCTACATTTTAAGTGACTATATGAATAAAGATAATTTGTATTATAATTCAAAACTTGCAGATTCTTTACAAATTCTTTTATCTGCACTCAATCCCTACATTCAATCACCCTTAAATTAAATTATTTATTCATATCGTCTATATTATTGAATCGTTGAAATTTTCCTAGTCCTCCTTAAGCGCGAAACCAATATTAATCTCTTGCATAATAGTTTCATAGATTTTTAATGAAATTTCACTGAATTAATTGGTTGAGTATGGTTTATAGTTCTGATACTATTTTTGCTTCATTTTTATTTTCGTATCATCGTCATCTCAAGTTTGAAAAAAATTAAAAAAAGTTTTCGATCAAATTTCGAAATACTGTCATTCCTTCCATACCATTCTTCAAGTTAAAAATTGAATGACAAATTGAGCAACGTGCATTTTGAATCGCCATTAGGAAAAACAAACGAATAGCTCGATAGTAAGATATGTATATACATGTATATATGAAATAGATGAGGAAGGGATGAGTAACGGTATACGCCGAGTTAGCGGTCAGTGACATTGCGTCATATTGTCCAGCGCTCCCGAGCTGACTGTATCAGCAGCGGTAACTTCATCAGTTCGAAGCTAACCGAGTAGTCGGACGGACGGAATCTTCTCTGCTGCCGCGAGTGCGTTAGTTTCGCCCTTCAATTTCAAATGTGTGTGTTTATATTTTGTTTTCGCCAGTAATTGAGGAAAACCCATTGAGAATTACTATGGACAATTTTCAAGAATTCCTCGTGTGTTGATACAATATACTCATTACCAAGATTCTACGGAAAACAGAAGGCATGGAGACGGAACAAGCTTGGACTATGCTGAACAACAACTATACACGTATGTGTACAATAGTACCCACGCATATAATATTATATATCAAAAATAATAATAAACACATTTAGCGAATTGTCAAATATTATTATTTTTGGTCTCGGAACATATATTTTTACCGATTTCATGCAAGCCACAACCTATACCAGTAATTCTATAATATTAAGAACCCATTGTATTGGCGCGAATAGAATAGCTTTTCTATTTAACTCGGATAATTCGTACGAAATGTTTTCATTCCAGTAACTCTCGAAATATTGAATATGACCTTACAACACTCCATATGGCGAATTATTTGTTCCACCTGAATTGTTGAATAATTCATCATAATATGTAGCTCCAAATCTGAGAATACACTCTGATAATATTATAGTCTTGTAACGGATCCACAAAATAAAAAGAAAACCGATCAAGGTTAAACGAAGCAACAGTTATTGTAAAAAAATGTAAACCAAAGCCTGATACGATAGATGCAATTCCGAAGAAGTGTTTAATGAGCCGTGATGAATGATTTTCGACACACGTCATTCGTTGGTTTTCTGTAACAATTGCTTCGGCATTTTTTGTAGTTCCAATGAAGAAATTACCGCCGAAAACTCTCGAACCGAACACGTGGAGAACATTAGTGACAGGGTCATAATTGCTGGCATTTTAACGACGATGACGTGTCCGTTGTACAAGCTAACGCGCAATTTTCTGTGGTGCTCTCTTTGATGAATAGGCTTAATTAAATTCTTAACACGAGTAACTTTGCCTGAGCGTATGGATTCCAGAGCTAATAACCGACTGATATTCGAACGCGTGTTTCCCACATGGAATGCTTGCTGCGCGCTCATCAAATATTACATTTGCTAGTCGTACGTTTTTAGAATTTACAAAAAGTTCATGCATGTGAAGTTGATTAGTTTATTTTTCACAGTTGCAGGAATTTTGCTTAAAAAAAATTAAGAGATCGGGAGAAAAAGGAATTTTTTCCACGAGAATAGATAACACGATAATATTTAACGCTCGTCGTTACCATTCTATACCAATAATAGAAATATCAAAATAAGTATACGTGATTCCTTATTCTCACTGAAAAACATCAATAAAAGGATAATAGTTTTCCTCATTTTATTCGGAAAAGAATGAAACGTCATACTCGAAATAGTCGGTAAATAACATTTTCAAAATTCAATACAAGTAAAAAACTCTTGAAACAATTCGTAAAGCAAATTAATGATTTTCCATCTTGAAGTACGAGTCTAAGAAAGTCAGTCATGAATTTATGAAGTTTCAGTATGTCAAATAACGTATGTATGTACATCCTCTTCCTCTTGCATGTATTTCGGAAACAGCTTTTTAGTGAGCATGAAGTGGGAAATTCGAGAGAAAATCAATGTTTCGCTCGAGCAGATACTATACATGACTATACATACGTATTATCTGTAATAACTATCATTTTCGAATGGCGCAAAGTGCCTGCATAATGCATCTTGTGAGATAACAATCACCTCAACGAAGTAATAATTCATACGGTTTGCTAATTGAAAAGTTCAAACCGCGTTTGAATTATTAAGATCGATATTTTTCGGCTCTTCATAAGTAGTTGTTGGCGAAGAAAACTCATTGACATGTACAAATCTTATTATCGTTGTTCATATAACACTAGCTACATCAAACGCGCTGCGCGCGATCTACATGTATGCGTTTCAAAACCATATTTCAATTATTTTTTCTACGATTCTTGACCATAACGATTTCAGATTTTTAACACTAAACTATTCATTTCTTTTTCTTCCAAGGCTATAACCTCCGGGGCATGTGCCTACTAAACTATTCATTGAACCACATAACATATAAAACTTGCAAATCAGACATCTTAACCTAACAGAGTTATCCTATCCGGCAACTATTCAAAACTAAAAGGTAGCCTAAAATATCCACGTACCATCAATCAAATTCACATATCTACAATTATAGTTTTGAAAATAAATTGTCGAAACTTATGACAGCTTCATCAACGAAACTGACTATCCTAACCTATAATATCATGTCATCAGCTACTCTCTATCTATATATATACATCTCACTCTATATTTATAATCACCTCACTACAAATCACGTGGTTAGATCTACACCAATCAAATCACGAGTTAATGCCTTCACTCTAAAGCCATCACTTTTCATATGAGGAAATGCAAACAATTCGTCCCCAACTTGAGACGCTCAAATTTATTTGACGTGTCTTCCAGATTACATCGAATGATAATATCTCTGTGTGAATAAATGTATCTATCTAAAATGATATCGGGTCATATTGACGAGAGAGTGATAAATCACCAAGTTCGAGATTCCGATAGTTCGTAAAGCATGAGAATTGCTTAGCGATAAAATTTCATGTATGGCGTGGGTTGAACTAGAAATGGAGAAAATTTAGTCCAATGAAAATTGCAGCTAGTTGATATTCTCAAACAATTAAAAAGATTCGGAAAAACTTGAGAATTTTCGGTTAATCGAGGGGTATATGCATATATATCGTGCGTATACGAACCGGCTGTTGGGATTTATCGGGTTGGCACGTAAGGTATGTATGTAAGGTACATCTGGGAGAAGACACCACTGCAATAATAATAATATAATCCGCATTCTCATTCATAATTCATAAGATAAGATAAGCTCGTCGTATTATGCAGTCGCTAATCATGTATATATATTGTATTGCCAAAGAGAATAATCCGAATAAGAATTGGGAGATATAAAAATTAACCCAGCGTCAGACCATCGAGGCATACATCATATTGTGAATCATGAGAGCTCACATATTGCTTCCCAACAGACGTATACCCACATTGTAATTCTTATTTCGTCCCTTACTCCCTTTCGCAGTGACTGTTTTTTCGATATACGGGTCCATACAGCCGAATAACCCCATGCGGAAGGAAATAATGCGGGGGCGTGTGTATATATAGCTGCGGTAGTACATATACATGTATACGACGACACGAGGGCACCGGTCCACGTGTTGTCGGTGGTGCGCGCGCGCATCATCCGATCTTACGTCAGACTGGCGCCGCGCGACTGCCATGCTGGTATTATATACCGTGTCCCCGCCGCGTCGGATCGCGTCTTTCCGCGCGCATCATCATATCATATCTTTGCCGCCGTCGCCGCTGCCGCGCAGTCTTGTTCTTGTCTGCTGCTCGCGAGCGGCCGGCTGCTGCAGCCGTTCCCCGCCCGAGCCGTGTCCCGCGGCCGCGGCCCGAACGCACTGTATATAATTCATATCATAAATCTGGCACACGGCACACCCGGTTCTTCAGGTTTGTCTTTTCGCCACCTTCACACCCAAAACCATCTCCAATTCATTTGCATTTTTTCCCCTTCGATCAAAACTCGCCAGATCATAGTATGTTTCGGTTTGTCGAATCCTATATATACAGGCCAAATTGAACAGGAGAACGACAAGACGTTGTTGTTGTTCTCGTTTTCAATTTCGACGAGTGGACTCCTGGATATACAATCGCAACCCCCGGAAAGGCAAGCATCGACTCGGAAACGTTATGTGACAAATCGATAAGAGACGAGGGAGCCGATCGAGACATCCGGAAATTTCGGCCGTACGTGACGTACTCGAACTCGGGCTGATCGAGTGATAAGTAAACGCCGCGCAAGTGTATACATAAGCTGGTATATGTAAGTATATATATATATATACTTGTACCGCGACCAGACTTACAGCCGCGCGCAGTATCAACTCCGATAAATGAGTTTTCACGGCTTATACATATACTAGCCCTCGAAAAATTATCCACCTCGCCCTTTATCAAGACTAACACCTCATGCTGGTCAGTAAAGCTGCACGTGTATATCGACGCTCTCGATGGGGGAAAATCTCTTTTTCACCGCGTATGTGTTTTTAAAATCACGCAAGACTTTCGCCGCGATTATATATACGTACAATGACGATAGCGCGCGTATGCCAATGCGAATATGCGCACTGCAATTTGCTATCGTTATATCAGAAGGCACATGTAATACGCCGGTTCAATTGCTCGTCATGATAGTTATGTTGTTGCGCGCGCGCGTGCGAGCAACAACAAAAAATAGCGGCGCCAAGCCACGCTCGTGGCAGCTATATAGCATATGTGAAAAAGAACAGCCGAGAGCTGGTCGCGCGATGTGTCGTATATATACTGCAGTGCTCATCTCGCGCGCAGCTGATCAACGGCATGTGCACCCGCGCGAGAGCCTCAGTGCAAGCGATAATATGTGTGTGTATATGTGACTCGGGTATCCGCGGCTCGCCAAAAAGCTCGCTTGCTCAATTTTATTTTCATTCTTCTTTTTTTGGCTGTACCCAGAGCTTTGTCTCGGGCCGATATTACATTATCTCGTTATACGCGTATGTATATACACGTGAATCAATCCGGCGATGAGCAGCCGATCATTACCGGGGCTGGGCTAACAGTTGGCTCGGAGCTTCATATTACGATATATAGCGCCATTAGAACGGTCAATTGTTTTTTGTTCGCGGATATGCTTGCTGATTTCACGATCCACGCCGCACGTCGTTATCAAGGAAAAGGAAAGAAAAGTCGCGTTAAAAACAACGCAGTAGAGAGTTTTCCCCGAACCAACGCGAAGAGAACGTCTGATAAGCGAGAGGAGGAAAGAAAGTTGGAATCGTGTGAGAATGATTTGAGATATGTATCTGTTGGGGAATCGTTTGGATAGAGCACACTATTGATTTCAGTCGCTGCGTGTAAAAACGCAGCTCCGAACTCGATGTTATTATAATGTGAAAACGGTTTGGCTGAAATTGAATAATTGTTTCGAAACAACGTTTTGACTTCTGCACTAATGGTTTTATCGATCATAAAATTCCACTAACTAATAACAATTGCTGCAGTACATAGTCCACCGATGAGAATAATAAATTCTTCCGGTGCTCTATTTTCCTTCTATCCTTCGAGACTAAGCACTGCCGTTCGAGAAGTGTGAGTCGGTGAGATGAGGCAGAAAAAATGTTTCGAACCGATGTGCTTCGAGGGAAAGTCGAATCAAAGATGAAAACGATGGATGTTGAACTGACCAACAAGAGGAATTAACCCGATAAGCTAATTCAATTAGATAAAAATAAATGCCCAGACACTGCGATTAACCTTCACCCATTTTCAATACTGCATTTCCACTTCTAACGCGTAAAGTCGGTTAAAGTATTGGAAAAATTGTAAAACAAAATAACAAGTCGACGAGCCGCGTAATCAGTCATCCGATTGATTTTCTCCACGAGGCGAGTGTCGCCGAAATTTTCCTCGTCCATTTATACATATAGGAACATTTATCTGTTCGTTTAATTTAACGCTCGCGCGTCATATACTCCACGCCCAGCACAATCTCGTGCGTCTCGGAGTCACGCTTACAATCCATTGAGAATTTCGAACTAATGTGTCATTTCACACCGTCTTTTAAATTTTTCATACCCAATTCGTGTTGGAACGTTAACGATCAATCTAAATATCGCTTGAATATTAACTGTGCTTTCAAGGAGAAATCTTCGGTGCGTCGAATAAGATTCGAATTATCGAATAGATAATATGGATTGTGAAAAAACGTAATATCAAAACTCTCGAAAATCAATGGATTCGTCGGATTTTCGATGAATAAAAAATCGAAAAAGAAAACCGAATTTTTTGTTTATAAAATGGTTCAATTTTTTTCATCGGCATTTTGAACTTTGTTTCGTTGATTCATTATTTCAAACTATAGTCTCCCATGTTTTTCTTTCAATTTTCTATTCCACGAAGAATATTATCTAAAACAAATACGACAGACACATTGCCTTGACAGAATTATGTAGAGAAAAATCCGGCAACGAAGAACGTGCCATATAGTTTCTAAGAGATTTCTCTAAAGTTTCTTATCGCGAAATTTCGTATGTGCAATAATTATCAGCTCTAGGCTTTAATCTGTCATTCGAATGAGATTAAGAGGAAATTCGTGTAGAATTTTCGAGCTCATACGAGTCCGGTATACGATGACTATAACGCTCGATATTTTATGAATCTTCGTTATATTCTCCTTCTATGCACTTACTATATTCCCCGAGTTAGAAAGAATCGAAAGTTCACGTCGACCGTTAATGGTAGAATTAGTCACAATACGAGGAGACACTTGGCAAAAGTTCTTACCAAGAATCGTGGGTGCAGTGTTTCGACGCTCGCTATATATTGCAAGTTGAAAGCGATTGGGTTTAGAAAGCGCGTATGACGTTCTACATTTGGATCAATCGACTGTACATACACGACAAAGCGATGAATTATACTTTTGAAAAATCTTCTAAACCGGTTCATGACTTTCATTCGCCAACATACTTATACGCTCCACATCAAAGTACCTCTCGCTTAGAAATTTTCGCGCCATTGCCATAGCATATGTGCATTTGACGGCTATATTTTCCATCCAAACGTTGAAATCCTTGATATATACGTTTCGGTTTGTCATGTAGGTATTATTGAACGGAAATTGATAATGCCGAATTAATGAAGAGTCGGAACTTGATATGATTTAATCAACGACAAATGACTCAGCACATATATAAGCCCCGCGATAATATATATAATTCACACATCAAAACGAATATTATATCTCCGCGCGATTAGGAAAAAGAGTTGATTCATGCGCAACGGGCAAATGTTAATCCTCGATCGAGCGTGAAAAACACGGGATTCATGAAAGTTTTAGTTCAATAGTGGACAATTCGCGCGTGTGTATATATATATATATATATATAAAGGCGTATGTGATGAAAGGGAAGGGATTTTGTTGTATGTATAGCGCGGGAAGGGATTGAAGGGGCGGGCGAAGTGCTTGGTTGGTGCGCGCAGCTGATATATATATATGTATACCTATATAGGTATATATATACATGTATACTTACACGCGCAACACCGATGTGCGCAGGAAAAGTAAAAAAACCAAGAGCCGCGCGCGCGACTCACACACGAGTCTCGCGCGACGCGAGCAGCAGTATACGAGTGTATATCTGAGCTGAGCGTCTGCTCATGACGTGTAGCGTTGAGCAGCAGTGCAGCGGCAGCAGCAGCCCGTGCCGTAGAGTCGGTGAAAATAGAGAAAAGCGAGTAGTGCGTACGGTGAAACACTAAGGACAGCTGATGAGCTGGCATAGGCAACCATGGACGAGTTCAGCAACAACAGCAGCACCCAAGACCCAGCACCACCACCACTACCATCGGCATCAGCACCAGCACCATCACCAGCACCAGCACCAGCTGACGAGCTGCACCTAGAGCCTCGTTGCAGCAGCTCGGCCAGCCCACTCGGTGAATTATTAAAGCGCGGCTCTATTTGCGTCTTTTGCTAGGCTGCGCGCTGTGTTGCCTCCCTTGGCCCCCGACCCCAAACTAGGCCGCTACTTTGCGCTAAACCGACCGATCAGCTACCCGGCTTCGTTACTATATACTTGGCGTATGCGTATACGTACAGTGTGCACCCAACGGATCCTCGCTCGTTTACCGCGCACAGACAGTTATCCCCTAGTCTTGTCGTTTCTTGCCTCATGTTGTGCTCTCACTCTTTGCTTATCTGCAGGCCAAAGCATTGCTCCCTACTGAATCTTCCCCGATGACACAAACATTTATCTCCTCGAAACATTCATCGCTCGACCCTTGCACCCAGTCTTGCTTGTTGTCTCGCTCGTCTCTGTGGCTGATATCATCAGGACCAACATGGGATATGATTCACTGTTTTTCCCCCAATCAGTTTAGTTCTCTAGATATGCATCTGCTATACTTCTCCAATTTGCTTCAGCTATTCTACTCTTTAGCTCTTGCTCCGATTACATATTTATGCCACCTACTTACTCTTGTCAATGGAATCAATGATTGTATTGATGTATCAGATACTCTGAAAAGCAGCCTACTCCATCAAGTGATACCTTTGAATTCATCAATGTCAAAACTCACTCAAAACTTGCTTTTTTGTTATGACAACCAAATTTCCTCCAACTCTATTGTTTCAAGCTGCACCCAAGCCCAACTTATGATCACAGAAATAGCTCCTTACAGATTTAAACTGAAATTTCAACTGAAAAATCAAAATATATTCTAAAACCAATAAATTGGGTTCATTTTTCTCTTTCTTGTGGAATTTCTTTTGAATCTTCGAGTACACCAATGCAACTTAACATAATATAGAATACCCTAATATGTTGTATGACTTACAATTGAATTTATTTTCCAGAAATACAGCTAGAAGAAGATGAACTGGAGATAAAAAAAATGTCTCGGAAAAGAATTAGAGACGCCCATGAAACAATGAATCCTTTTCAGGATACTCTTTACCAGAATGGTTCATACGAACCTGCTTCTACGTCACGCGAGGCATCCCCTATTTTCCCTGTAAGTTCATTATTTGTACGATAAAATTCTAAATGAATTTGTAAGTTAGGGATAATCATGTAATAAACACTTGATTTTCTATCAAGTTGAATCAATTAGATAGGTTTTTAGTTCTTTAAAGAACTAAAATCAAAGTTGAAAATTAAATTCCTCAAAACTACTGCTAAATACTACTGTTTTGCAAATTATAATACTGAAAGCAACTCAATTTACCTTTTGTGAATTCTGAAAATCAAATGACTAGAAAGTGTAATCAAAGACAGTTCTTATCTATACATGCGCAGTTGATTATGAATCATAAGCTGATAATGTTCAGTATGACAAGAGCTGGTGATCCCAATTAATGTATATAATATTACGTTCATTGGTTAGCTTTATTCACTAATTTAATCCAAGAAGTAAAAAGATTACCTCAAGCGTGATAATCCATTTATAAATCTTTCTTGCTGAGAAATATTTTTATTTCACATAAATTGATCCATTTTTATTCAATATTTGTCCCTTAAATCAATGGCATTCTAAAATAAATCTAAGTAATGAGTAAAAGTAAAAAACTAAGAATCAAAAGAAAAATGCTTTGCAAGATAAATCATTCATACCAATGCCATAACTCATTGAACAAGGGCAAATTAATTGTGAGTGATGCATAGTAGATACATAATTCTTCATTTTGAACTGTATTCAAATCTAATATTGAAACCTCTTCATCGACAGTCCATCTGCAAGGAGGCTCCTTTCAGTGACGAACAAGATGCCATTATAGAAGCAGGGAATTGTGATTACAATACAAAAATTACACTTAAAACGGCTAGACAGGGCAAAGGTTTGTAAAAAATATGCATAATTTGATTAAAAACTGCAATACCAATGGTTTTGTTTGAATCATATTTGTTTTATACATTGAACAAAATTTCTTTTGCAGCCCCTCGTAAAGTAAGAGTATACGCAGATGGCATCTATGATTTGTTTCATCAAGGGCATGCTCGCCAATTGATGCAGGCCAAGAACATATTCCCCAATGTATATCTTATAGTTGGAGGTATTTTGAGAGTTATTTCAATCGCATAATGTTTTTAATCAATGAATGTAATTGATGTTATTAATTGGTTTTTTTTTCAGTTTGCAATGACGAGTTAACACACAGCAAAAAAGGGCGAACGGTCATGACCGACGACGAGCGTTATGACGCTGTAAGGCATTGTCGTTATGTAGATGAAGTAGTGAGAGATGCTCCTTGGGAGCTAAGCGATGAATTCTTAGAAGAGCATAAGGTACCCTATTTTTTTTTAACTGTTCAAGATATATTATGAAAATATAAGTTCTCTATTAAAATTTTCCTTTATAGATCGATTTTGTCGCCCACGATGATATACCATATTACGATGAAGGCGGAGATGTCTACGCTAAATTGAAAGCTAAGGGAATGTTCGTTGCAACCCAAAGGACGGAAGGAGTATCCACTTCTGATATTGTTGCGAGAATTGTGAAGGATTACGATATTTATGTGAGGCGAAATTTAGCAAGAGGATATAGTGCAAAGGAATTGAACGTTTCCTTTTTAAACGTACGTTTACGTCATTATTTATTTAAAATTTATATTTTTCATAAACTTATCAATTGAAAATTATAAAATTTGTGATTGCAAATTGTATGAGAATTGAATAATCCACTACTTATAAGACATTCGATACAATAACTATTTTTTCTTCAAATTTTTTTCTATAGGAAAAGAAATTCCGCCTTCAAAATAAATTCGATGACTTAAAAGATAAAGGCAAAAAAGTCATGGAAAATATTGGTGAGAAAAGAATAGACATGATCACTAAGTGGGAGGAGAAGTCAAGAGACTTCATCGATGCGTTTCTCCTATTGTTCGGCCGTGAAGGCCGACTGGTGAGTGTTTGCATTGTTGTATGCACGAGATTATTCTGAATCCGTTTTTGATTTTTTTTAATCGAATTATGAACTTTGGTAGTATATATAATTATTCTAATTTTTAAACTGAATTTATACACTTTTATTTGTGCTGCTTTTTATATTATTTTCAAATTACTACTATTACTACTTTATTCACTAAGTTTATTTAAGAATGAGTGGAAAATAAATAAAACTTCCTCATCAAGTATTGCAAAGCATACATCTCCCTCTTTAGCATTAACAACTAAAATATATTCGCTTTCTGTAAATATCTTGTTTTTTTTTGTTTCCGTCGCTTCAGTCGACGATATGGAATGAAGGCAAGGGTCGTTTAATGCAGGCTCTTTCGCCACCTGCCAGCCCGAAACGGGACGGTAGTCCTAGTAGCAGTAATAGTAGCCAACACGACGAGGACCATGCCAGGTATCTTTAATTGAAATTCGATTTCATTTTTGAATTAATTTTTTTCTTCTCCAATGAGGTATGTTGCCTTTTGCAACTATTATATTTATTGGTTGCAAAGGAACAGCTAACAGCTTACCGAGTTTTCTTTATTTTTGTATAGAAAATTAGCTATTTCTCTAAATCCAATATATTCTCCAGATTTCCGTAGTAAATTTTGGGATGAATGAGTGAGAATAATGAGATGAAGAATATGTGAAGGTAATGAGTAAAAGTTCATATATATAAACATATTTTATTCTATGAAAAATATTTTCAACTATTAAAGGCAGAATTTTCAAAGATATAGTTCAAAATCCAATAAACCTCATCAACTAAGAAAAAAAATAATTCGAAGAGGTCGAAATTCCGGGGGAGAACTACTTCATACTTGATTCATCTTTACCAATTTTGATTATTTTGTTGAAAAACTTACTTCTAATATATAAAAATAATTAAAGTTTTTATTGGAAAAAATTATGTAATATGTGGTTTATTATATTATATATTAATTGCCAAGAATATACTCTTGTTGCGATTCTGCTTGTTGCACATCCAAAAGTTCTATTATATTTGTCTAGATTATAAAAGCCAAAACTCACGTAGAATGAACTTTTCTGATTTCAGCCCTCCACCTAAAAAAGCTGGGCGCTATGAGTTCTCTCGCGGTCAACACTACCTTAGCGATGATTATAGTGACGATGACGAAGTGCAGCATCGTTCCAATTGATTTGCGAGCTGCCTCAATTCGTCTTTCAAAGTTTCAACTTCGACCAAATGTTTATCCGAACTCGTCCTCACTTTGGTTAAAGATATACTCGCTAGGCTCGTGGCTTCGCTTTCAGAAAAGTAAATATTTGAATTCTGTTTGTTGGTCGTTGGCGCGTACATTCTTTTTTTATTGTTTTGCTAATTGTGGACCCAATAAAGTCATATTTTTAAAGATAAAACAACGTTGAGCGTTTACGATAGCACCATACAGATAATCAAATTCTTGGCTTACGATGTTTGTAATGTTTACGGATTATAATGTCCAATTGGAATTTTCACGAACATGGAGCGATACTGAACTGCAGATTGCGCTATTACTATGACTTAAATGAATGTGCGAATCTTATTATTATTATTATTATTATTACTTGTAGATAAATTGTTACCTCGTATGTTGAATATGAATGTTAATTAGGTTCGTAGATTAGCTGCGAAAATGAGAAAAAGAAGAACGAAAGAGTGCGTGAACGTAGAAAATTTCTTTTTTAGCAAAAACTGAAAACAGCGATCATCGTTTGTTGTGATTTTGAGATTATTTAATTCACTATTTTATGTAACTGTTTTATAGAAAAATTCCCAGCTTGGGATATAGATTAACGATAGCTGAAAAACACTACATTTAACGCAAATGTGTACTGTGTTCGTGAAGAATGTGCTGAATAAGAAACAAAAAATAGCAAAAGCGTGTAGCTCACCATTCTAACTCACTGATATAGATACGTGTAATGCTATGAAATTAATCGGCCAGAAACATGTATGCGTGATTTGCGTCTAGTGTCGAAAGACTAAAGAAACCTTCGTTATTTTTGAAAATTATAATTAAGCATAACTATATTTAATATAAAACAAAGAAAGATTAAAGGAGAATTGATTGAATCTCTTTTTTGATTATTGTTGATGAACGCGTAACATATAAGTATGCACCGCAAGAGGCAGCAAAAAAGACTATTCAAAGAAAAAGTTGAAACTAAATGGTGTGTTACGGTAGAATAGTCGTGACTACTGTTCCATGTGTGAATCTTATGTAGCGTATCAGTGTATCGATGTAACGGCCACAATTACTCGTAAATAACGAATCAATTGACAATAGGAAGGTTCATGACGCTTGAGTGGTTCCTGGTGAAGAAAAAGTATAGTTTTTTATTTTTATTCAAATTTATATACATTTTAATGTTTCTAAGACTTCTCAAGCAATACGATAAGACTAAAATTTTCATTGATTTCATAGGCTTGATCAATGTGTAATGAACGACTTTTAAACAACAAATATTTTTAGTAGTTTTCATTTAAGAGTTGTAATTATTTAATGAAAGAGTGGCAAGTTACATCGCCGACGAGCTGGTGCTACATTGTAATAAATGTGCTACGAATAATAAAGATAATCTGAGACTTGAGAAATAAACGAACATGTAACTTATGGACATATTTTGTTCGTAAGGGAATTTGCGGCGCATTATTTTGAATCACTTTTGTATAGCAGTATAATAGCGCTTTTTAGAAAACGTGACGAGAGTCGCCTTTAATACTAAGAAATACTTTTTTTAGAATAATTTGAGAGGCAAAAAATGAGAAGCGAGTGAATGTAGAGTATACAAATGAGTTATTATGCCTTAAGAAGCTTCGAGAATAATCACTTGACATTTTTTGGAGATCAAATTTGCACCTCATGAAAAGTGTGGATTGAGAGATCGTAAACACGTATGTAGTTGTAATCATACGCTGCACCCGAGTTTTTATGTCTCACAATTAACCAATGGTGCCTGATGATTTCGGCTTTGAGGAATGCTCATTGACTCGAAGACTTCTGCATAAAGTACAGCAACTGCCTTGTAAAATGAACGAGAATAAAGAGCGATTATTGTGTTTGTACTTTTTGTTGTTTCTTATACCCTTTTCCTTTATTTTTTTTCTATTCTTTATTCTTAATTTTTAATATTGAATTTAAATATTATTCTTTTATATTATTGTCCACTTAAGAATGACAGAAAAAGTCACATTTCTCTCAACTCAAATGTATAATTGTTGATTTGAAAGAAAAATGTAAATATTTCCATTTCAAACTATGGATGGACGACCAATATGTGTACAAATTTTCTTAACCCTGTGCGGAAAGTGCGATTTTGCACACCCAAACATTTTGCAACTTATTAGGATTAACTTGTTAGGAAATGTAGGTATGTATGTACAATAATATACCAACGAATGTATAGCGTATATAAAATCGTAGCACGTGTAGCGATTACTCAGTGACCCTAAGAATAATCGATTGCGTTATTTGCGACTATATCGATGTTTTTGGTCAGAGGCCCAATATACCTATAAGTATATACATATATATCGAACACGAGAAAAGACACGTGAAATATGGTTGGAGAGAATGGTGCAAGAGTAGCTTGAAGCGTTGCAATTTGTACACTGTCTATAAAATCCAAGTTGAACCTCAAAGTTTCATATACTTACCTACAAATGATTATTTTTCTGTGAAAATATCATAAGCAATGGAGAAACAAGTTCACAGAAGGCATTCAAAAGAGATTACAAATAAGATAATAGTCAAGAGTCTTCGAGAGTGAGACTCACGATGATGATTCGTTTGCGCGGAGCATCGGAGTTTAGAACTAGATAAAAATATCCTAAACAATATGTTCAATGGTTTGCTTCTAGTCATCAACAAGGTTAGTCTGCAGACGGAAACATATTCTCATTGTGAGGTTAGTTACTATTATTCCATTTAAAAGTCATTAAATTTTTCTATCCTTCAAAATAACCTGTTGGATACTTATGTAAAACAATCAATTGTATACATATCATATACAGATGTATGCTGGATAATCGATCAATTTGGATATGTTTATTTTTGTGATAACCTCTATCAATTTTCACAGAAAATAACATAGCTGCAGATTTCAAGTAACAAATGTCAAGATGTACAGGTGACGTACAATCATTTTATCTACAACAAATTTATTATCTGAGTATTGGCTCATGCTATGTTTTTTGCACCTGGTTTTCATCAGAACTTTTTTGTTGGAAAAATAATTGTTACATGTGCCAATACAAGGAAAAGATTTGCTTCAATTTGAAAATATATCAATTTGTTATTGTACAGATGTGCTCCAGTCATTGAACAATTATCATTTCAATTGAAAAATAAATGTAACACTCGATATGTCTTCACGACTTGGGAGGAGAGCAAAGTTAAAGAATATGAAGGGAGAAAACTTATTGGGTATGTCTGATTTTAGATTTTGAAAGGACTCATTGAACTTTGTAAATCTTATTTTGATTGTGTATCCTAATGAATTCATTACAGATTCTCTATGGAACAAATATTCAATGTTGTAGGAGATGTGGGGAATTATAAAAATTTTTTACCATTCTGTAAAAAATCTGATGTGATAGTCAAGGGAGATGACTTCTTGAAAGCTAATTTATCTATAGGATTCCCACCTCTGAATGAAAGTTATGTGTCAAATGTCACTCTGATGTACCCTCAGCTCATTAAGGCAGAATGTACAGATGGAAGACTTTTTGATCATTTAAACACATTGTGGATATTTTCACCTGGATTAAAAAACAATCCGCAAACTTGTGTTATTGATTTTTCATTGTCTTTCAAATTCAAATCATTAGTACATTCTCATTTATCAAACTTGTTTTTCAATGAGATTGTTAGGCAGATGGAAAATGCATTCATTGATGAAGCTCATAATAGGTACGGTAAACCCTGCATAAAAACTGTCAGGCTACAAAGATAATAGTTATAACAATAATAATTCTTATTTTTATCTTGTTTATGAAATATTTATTTTGTGATATATTTATGTATGTACAATGTCTTCTGTAACAATGTTTTATACATTTACTATGGAAATGTTTTCAACTGTGTTGAGAATTGTAAATATGAAATAATTTGTATACTAATGTAAATATACTAGTCTTGAAATTGTATTATTTATTTTTCTTTTCTTCAGGGGGGCGAAAAGCATTGGTTTGAATAAATTTAATTGCTTTTTTTTTTTTTTTTTTTTTCCAAGGCTATAACCGCCGGGGCATGTCACATGTGCCTAAAATTTAATTGCTACTGATCATATATATATATAGATTCAGCACCTAAAAAGATATATAGACATTCTTCCTTGCCAACACGCACGTGTCGGCAATAGTCGGCAATAGTAACCTAAAAACTGTATACAACCGTATACATATATATTATACCTAAATGCAATTATTATTTTCATAATGGAAGTATCAGTTAATGATGTTGTTATGCCCGGTGATAGAATAAATGATATCGAGAGAGTAGCGAAAAAACAGAAAATTATTCTCGGCCCTGGATTAAGAATAGATGGAGAAGCGATTCATGCATATAAAGCTGGGATTTTGAAAAAAAAGAAATCTATCTATTACATTGATTGTTATCAAAAAAGGTATTTTTGTCGGAATGAATTGGTACAAATCTATTTTTTCATTTCCATTTGATTCAATTTGTTTCTTTGGAAAATAAATAGATATGTACCGAGTCAAGGAGAAAATGTTGTTGGTATTGTAACACAAAAGGCCGGAGATATTTTCAAAGTTGACATAGGTGCTAATGAACCAGCATCACTTTCATACTTGGCTTTTGAAGGTGCCAGCAAAAGGAATCGACCGGATGTTCAAGTTGGTGATATAATATATGCCAAATTGTTGGTGGCCAGTAAAGACATGGAACCAGAACTCGTATGTGTCGATTCATTTGGTAAAAAAGGCAAATTAGGCGTTTTAAGTACAGATGGTATGTTGTTCACATGTTCCTTGAGCCTCGTTAGAAAAATTCTCAATCCAGACTGCCCTCTGTTACGACTTTTATCCGAAGAATTGAAATATGAATTGGCTATTGGGATGAATGGGAAAATTTGGATCAAATCTAAAAATTGTGTCGAAGACACGATAGCTGTTGCTAACGCTATTTTAGCTGCAGAATATACTGCCTCCATAGAATATGAATTACTATGTAATACCATAATGAAATCATTAGCTCAATTGAGATAAAATCTAGGTTTAAATGAAGAACAAGTTTTATGAATGAATTTATATTTATTGTACCAATATTTTTCAATGGAATTTGTAAATAAATCTTCACAGTATTGTTGATGACAAAATATGAGTACAGCATCCATCATATTGACAAAATGCAGAATGAATGGTTTTGCGTGTATTTAGTGCATTATTGAGAATGTGAAGTTGTTAATGATCAACTATATATAAACACCTTCAAAGCAGAGTCATTTTAAGCGATATATTAGTTATCATTAAATTACCATTACACCTTTTATAATTGTTTTCACATAGGTACATTATTTCATGATATCAAGTGACAGCTATTTTTTAAATTATAAAAAATCGTTTTGAGAAGTTTGTGATACTGTCTATTAATGAACAAACGATTTTTACAATGTGGAAGATTGGACTCAATTATCATTTCAGTCTACACTAATTATTGAAGATAGCGATCATTGTTATGTTTTTAATTCTGTATACATACAGTAGGTAGGTTTCAAACTAAACAAAATTATATCAACTGTAAAATTGAGAACTCGAAAAAAAGAAAATATTTATGACATGAAATGAACATACATTATCATACATAATCAGCATTACAAATTTCTCAACAATAAACATTAGCTGCAACTCGTTGGAAAAATTACAACTTCGAAATGATACTTACAATTGTAACTGCACAAAACATTAGTATGTTTTCATTCATGGAACATGGAAGTTATTCTTCAACGGTGATCATTTTATAATACAAGATTTTTTTCACGGTTCTGATATGTGCCTAATACTCACTCTCAAAGCACAGCAGTTAGAACTTCTACTCATGCCAGGGATTATTTCTAAGTTACAGAATTTTTGTGCAGAACCTTTAGATTAAAAATGTCTAAAGTACACAGCCTTTATAATTAATCACTTGTTAATTTCTTCTTCAACTGCACAGATAACTAAACTTATATATCTATAAATTAAGAAACAGTAATACAATCATTGCATTCTGATCATCAGGAAAAGTGCAAAATGCACTTTTGTACTTTGAGTGGAATGTGCAGTTTCCATTTTTCTTCTTTTTGTTTTATTAAAATAATATTTATCCTTCAGGAAATCAATAATTGAAATAGAGAATCAATTAGAATGTGTAAATCATATATTACACTCTAATTATCTTAATAATTGAGATAATCAATTAATACTTTTATATACACCAATATAGAATACCAAGAAGTTTAGATATTTGTTATGCCTGTAAATAAAATATATATCTATTTTCTTGGAGGCTATCTTACTATGTCATGTACTCCCCTCTCACAAGGAATGTGATACATGAGATTATTATTTACGATTATTACACAGATCAGTTATTGATATAACAATTAATTTCTCTTTAGGTCCAATGAAGATATACGAAATTACTTACAGAGAAACTTCAATTGATTGCAAGTTTATATCTGTTTTTCCATATATTTTTTTTCAGCAAATCGCTGAAAATTTCATTTGTAAAAGAAAATTAATCTTCAATAATGACTTAATTCAAAGTGACTAGCTGTGCTGGGGAGGAGTTTTTGTTAATTTCTCGTACATACTTTGATGGTATTTTAGTAAATTGAACAATTTTCAAATTCTACTTACAATACAATTTTGAAAATAATTAATCTAAACAGTTTTGTTAAGTTGCAATACCATTTCAATTTTCCCTTGCAGTACAAAGAAATAAATAATACAATTCTAATTCAAATCAAATAATTATTTTTTATAATGCTCAAATTGTTACAGTTACAGGTAGCAATGAAGGAATGTTTGAAATGATGGGTTTGCCAGCAACCATAACAGTAATCTATTGAATATGCTACCTAAAGTTTAACATACTATTATAGCGCACTATATAATTACATCTAACTACAAAAGTGCATCAATTATTTCTAAGCACATATTTTTTTATTTTAATATACTCAGTTTCTCTGTCATCTGTCTTTAGAGGACGAGATAAGACATTCCATGAAAAAAAGAGGGTTCAAACCTTCAGAATATTTAGTCACTTTTTCAGGTAGGTAAGTATTTGAGACAACAATGATGATATGGATGAAATATCTGCCATTTTCACAATGTATAGCTGAAACATTATTCTGGAATTTTGTTCAATGCACTCAGTGTTCTACTAGTATATTACGAATGTGACAATCACATAATAAGTAGAATACAAATGAAAAAATTTAATTCATTTCATTTTTACTTTTTTCAATTGAATTCGATTGGAAATTTAACAGAATGGAATATAAAACACTGAACATGTTATGAGTCTATAGGATCTTTAATTTTGAATGAAAAGTTTAATTTAAATGGCAGATTTGTTAATCTTGATGGGGTGTATCTAAAAAACCTACTCACTATTACTCCATCCCTTGGTACCATAATTACAAGAATAAATTTCTTTTGTCAGTTTTATTTTACTCTGTTAATAGGTAATCTAAAATAATCTCTCTATGCTTTTCAAAAATTAAAAAATATCTAAGAGATTCAATACTAATAGTTGTGACAAATTCACAAAAAGTGTATGAATAAAGAATTCTATCAAAGAGAATATACTAGGAAACTATCAACGAGATAATCAATGCAATTCAGAATGAATTTCATACCGGGCTCAGGCTCACTATTAATTATTACGATCTTTTGCATGGAAAACATTTCTGGTTAATGTATAAGCAATTATCAAACAATATATTTTAAAATTTTCCGTGATGTACAAAAATAAAAGATTTAATAAAGAAACACGGTTGCAGAAATGAAAATGCCTCCAGGGAGCATAATCGATTTTTTAGCTCATCTCGAAGCTCTCGGTATCAAAGGATAAAACTTTTGACTATATATTTGGATATATAGGTAAATTTCTTATCATTGCATTCTTCCAATCTAATTATTTCATATATGCATATAAAAAATTGTCTTTGCTTATCAATAGCTAAAATATTATGATGCCTTGGCTATATAATAATATATATATATATTAGATTTTATATCAATATTATTGTTATTGTTTTCATATCATTTCAACCATTTCATTTTGCATGTATATTTACCATTCACAACACAGAGTGCATAGTACGAAGCTATACCGAACTTGTTCATCCTCATTGTAATTTTTGCAAAGTGTACAAAACATTACAAAAGGAGGAAAAAAACACTGTAAAAAGCTTCTACAAATCACGCACAACCAATTTTTATACAACCTGCACATGCCAAATTTTTTTAGTATACATACAATGAGAATTATTTACGTCTATTGAAAACTCAATGAGAGCGACTCTAATGTAAGTTTCTTACAACCCAATGAGTGGAACTGTTTCTATTCTTTGTGACAACCATTACTGATTTTGGTGGCAGCTCACCAACGATGTGAAACAACGTCTGATAATAAAACTAATAAATCGTTATACATTAAAGTTAAATAAATATAAATTTCAGTTGAATCAATCAATATTTATTTTTCTAAAAAAAGACGAATATGATTGGAAAATATTACTCATCAAAGAATAAAAAAGATTATTTTTAATCAATGATTCATTCTATCATAAAAAACTAATTCAGAAGAATAAATTAAAACAATATGGTCTTGCTTGCTCTAAACTTAAATTTCAATCGAAAAAGATTAGTAATTATTAGTTGAATAATGATAAAAATATACTGATTATCTTTGCTTACTTGCTTGGATTTGTGATTGAGTATTGCTCAATGTTAGGTATGTATGTATGTAACATACATACCATTTTTAATAACCATTGAAAAGTTTGTGTTTAAAATAATTCAAACCACATTTTGATTGCCAAAGAGTTTGTCGATTTGGTCGAAAGACAAGTTCATATACAGGTATAAATTCTTAAAAAAAAGTTGAAATTAAACTGATTCCGAAATATTCTTTAAACATTATAACGAATATAGATTATAATGTCAAATTATGAAATTCCCTTCCAAATATATCAACATTTAAGAGATTACATTGTGTGCTTGAAAATTCAAGCATGTAAGCCTCGATATTTTGGTATATTTTGTAATCATAGAATTATTTCAAATTCAAATTTGTTAGAATATTCCAAAATCTATGGTTTTATATGAGCGACATAGAAGTTATGTATATAATATGTTTCTATAAAATCATAAAATTATATAAATTCTACTCAATATCTCTCACTAGAATAAGATGAAATTTGACTAAAAATTGGTTTCGAACAATGGAATTCGTATTACGCAGTCTATGATAGCAACTATATTGCTTGGTAGAATAAAGCTCTCAGACTTTTCAGCAGAGTTGAGTACCTTAATTGAATTTGAGTTGAATTATCAATATTTTTCATATTATCATTTTCAATAATACACGCGGTTTTTACACGCTAAAATAGCTATAAAAACCATGAAATAAGCTTTTGGAGAATATTTCATTATAACTACTCAACTCTGCTAATGACTGTTTTCAATCGATTATCCAAATCTTATCCAACCATAGAGATGAAGCTATTTGATCGAAGTGATTGCCTATTCATGTAACCCCATTATATGTATTTGTCACTCAATAATGCAACGCTTTGTTAAGTCTCAGTTGCACATTGTCAAAGAGCTACATTTGAATTACAAAAGCTATGGAGGCAATTGCTATTATAAGGAAACACATTTGATACCATTTCTTTCCTTCCTTTCAATCTTTATACGAATTTCGTGCATGTTTATATATTTACCTAGATTTATTTTGATGATTTTTTTAATTTTTTTTTTTTTTTGATGACTGGTATGATAGAACTAAAATTCGAATAGATGACGAAAAATACTCATATATGTCAACAATTATTCAAAAACATTCGAAAAACTTGAAAATAATTTTTAAAAAATTTTCATCACAATCTATATACTTAACTCATCAATAAAATCATACCAATTTTAATTGTTTAAAAATAGTTTCATGATATAATTGAGATATGTTGAGCAATTATTGCATTTTTGATCAATAAATCCAGTATTTAAGAAAATTACAAAATATAATAAAATGATCTAATTTCCATTTAAATTGACTAAAAATGTACACACAGAATAAAGGAAAAATCCATTCTTGCCGTGTGGAATCGTATGTATGTACCATTTTGACGTTCGTTCGCGAGTGAGGAAATGAAAATGATTTGCTTTTATAATCACTAAGTGACTTAAGTAATTATTCTATGAATTTTCAGATCACGCTACTTTCTTATCCGGTATTTTTCATCGATTAGAAGGAACGCATGTATTTAAACGATTTATCTTATTTTTCGTTACGTTTTGATTGAGTTGTCGGTTACTCAGTGCAGTTTGGTTATTTTTTTCTCGGTAAAAAAATTTCTTTAGCCTACGTACAGCCATCTTTTTTTCTTTTTCAAATTTAGTGCAAATACGTACTTTTTCATTTTTGTTTTACGAAAACCGCAAGACCACCTTCACACCATAAAACGGCAGTAAAAATAACTTTAGCAACTACATCGATCTCTTACGGGCAACACGATCGATCCACTTTGGAGGGGCAGAATGGCACAATGCCTTTAATTTCTTTCACTTTCCTTTTATACTCATACAAAAAAAATCTCACTTTCTGCATGATGCTCAATGAGTAATTTTTGTTGAATTTCGCCACAGAAGCATATTTATCTACTTCATCGAATCAAGTCTGTACAAGTTAATCTAATTTAAACAACTATAAAACTATACAAAACCATGACTAGGCACTTTATAATTGAAACGGTAATTTTAAAAAATTTAGTAGAATTCATTTCAGTTTATGTGTTTGTATTCAAAAATTCAATAATATGAATAATACCACTGGAATATACTTCTGTTTATATTCCAGTTTTTAAGAAATGTGAAATCTGTTAATTTTTATTTGTTAGTATTTTTCACTCGCATTCAAGCAAATTTCGGAGACCTGGGATCAAAGTCAGATGTAGTAATGTGTATAATCGTACAGTTCATTTTCCAATGACCCCAGTATTAAAAATGGAAATTTGCATAAGAACCGCAAGATAAGTCACAAAAATCAATTAATTAATTGAAATAGTTTTATCTCCGATATCCCCTCAATTTATTCTAAAAATAATATTCATTACTATTGTAGATTATGAAGTTGTATTTCTTTTAATACTCCCAAATCAAATTATAAAATAGATCACAATGAGCAATTCAAAAGATATCTTCAAATACTAATGCGAAATAACTTAATCTCTATTAAGATAAACGTGATTTGACAATATACTATATAACTTAACGCGGTAACTTAAATAATATCAAATAGTTTCTTTTATTCCACAACTATTGCACGACTATATCTTTGGTATTTTTGTAAGATTTTCACATTTCTTGAAAATTTTTCATCAATTAACAAGTGCCCATTTCCACCTTCAATTGTATAAAAAGGAAATATTCAACAATAGAGCTAATCACTCATGCAGAAAACGAGAGTATACAGCTCGTGAATTTAAATATCATGGAGCATCAGATTAATGTCGCACATTCAACTCCGTAAACGATTTCGTCAAGCTCTGACATAATCGTTCCCAGAGTATTTTACAGTCTTACTACTATATCGATATTTTTTTCTCTTTTAATCAAAATTTGCGTAATGTCTCCAGGATCAAGCTCGGTCGTTGAGCGCCAGCAACTTTATTCTCTGAAAGACAGCGCGTTGAGGCACGAACGACGAAAAACTTCCTGCGACAAACGTATTTCAAAAACTCTAATCCACTTTTGGAAAATCTTTACTGAAGTCTTAGATCGCATTATTGAGTTATTACTTTTGAACACTTTAACTACACAATATAAACGAATTGCTTTCTTCGCATTCAAGAATAAAAACAAAATTGATTTCCCCTCTCGATTTTACCTGATCCACCTTTTTTTTCGTTTCAAGCTTTATAGCTGTTCATGAATTAAAGTTTGGAAAATTGTTGTAAATCGCTATAAGCAGTCTGTTAGTTTACTTACTTTGTATAAGGTTTGACGCTTCGCTTTTATAATTTACTCAGCACTCTTCTTCCTGCTGCGATCTTCGCTCGACCTCATAAAATGTAACATGTGTGTATACGACCATATACGCGGGATGCACGCTAAAAAATTATAAATCTTATTCTGTTTATCTCGTTCATCCATCAAAAGTTTCAGAGAAGATCAGTCGCTAAAGTCGTCTTGGCTGCACGACAGTGTTGTTATTAAGGCGCGTCGTCGTCTGATTGTTAAAGTTTTCATCTTGTGGTATGCGTTCCGTCCTCTCGTCGAAGAAGCCCGGATTTAATATTATGTTGGGTACTAGCTCAATCACTTCCTGCTCCTCCAGCTGCGCTGCAATTTCGGAGCGGAGATTAATTTTCATTGGCCTGGTCCATGGGCCATATTAGCTTCTACACTTTCTCCTTGACTGTAACTCACTTTCTTACTCACTTCTAAGATTTTTTGCAATTTTTTACCTGTATTAATAGATATGATTCTTCAGATCAATTTCAAATTTGCTTCAATGCATAATTCCATATTATTATCTTACAAAAACATATTTTTCTTTAAATTCAAGTACATTTCAAATAATATTTAAAATTAAATTTTCTAGCTATTAAAAAGATACATAACTTAAAATATATATTTGAATGAGATAATAGCATTATTCTAAAAAATAGAATATATTAAAATACCTCATATAATACAAATCACACTCACTCACTAACTTATTATTATTATCAGGAAAAAACAGCTAAGGCAAGATTCGATACAAATATATATATGTAAATATATATACAAAATTAAAATTTGATTCAAGAATAATTCGAATATTGTAGAAAATAACTTCCACATTAGCAACAAACTCTAAATGAAAATCTACAACTTCAAAATTACAGAGAATAAAAGATGATTTTTAATATGATTTGATACTAATGTGCTCGTGAGAGGATTCGATTCAATCAGTTTTTCAATCATGTAACTACTCAAATATATTCTAGATTGTTGAAAAAAAAATAGGTAACGAGATAACTCAATATAATGATTGGAGGTGCTATCGATGATAATATGGAATATGCATGGGCACTATGAAATGAACTATATAGAATGGGCTGATTGAAAAAATACAGTTTTATCTATCAGATGTTTCATGAGTTAGAGGGAATCTACCATTTCTTTTCCTTAAAAATATTTTTGAGGGCCGACTAAATCATCACGAACTAATCACCTATTTTCATATAAGCATTCACTAAAATTCAACTAAGTAGCTCGGAAAAAATGTATGTCTAAAAGTATGAGGAGTAGTTTGTTCAAGTCAAAATGCTCTAACATCTATATCTCAAGAATCGTAAGACAGTTTAATGCACTATTCAGTAATATAATAAATAAGTAATATGAAACCACCAAAACTTATTACCTTAATTTTAGAAGGAAGCATCGGAATGATTCACCTTAAAATGCCATAAAATTGAAATTGGTTATTAAAAATTCAATCAGCTTAAGTCTTATGATAATTTGAAATACTAATGAAAAAAATTCTATTCTCTAAAAATGAGATGATTTTAATCTTAATGATATGAAAGGAATGATCCATCTCTTCGAATAAGTTTGGTGGTTGAAAAGACTGAAGTTATAACATTCAATCATAAATGTCGGAGATAAAATTCAAAATGTTTAGATCTCATACACAGATCAACAAGACACGGGATCAATAATTAATAGTCTCAGTGCCATACATTATATACGTATAGTCAATCGAGTGCATGAGGTTAAGGCACATATATAGTTGATAAAAGACAAGAGTGTATAAAAGTATATATGAGTTGAAATGAAAAATGCTTTAATTTGAAATATAATAATTATGCTAAGCACTGGCAGCTGCAGAAGATTGAGTTGTGAAAAATAAAATGGCACTGCGACAGAATAGCGATCAAAGATAAAGTAGATAATAAGTGACTCGTTCAATTAAGCCAGAGATTTGGGCCATAGATAAGTTCAGAGGCCAACAAATCTTGTCCCTGCTACTGACTTACTTTCTGTAAATAGAAAAGCACTTTGAGAGTTTTTTTATTGATACAGTCAACGGGCAAATCACGATGCATGAAGTACCTAACTGGCTAGCATTTTCATCATTAGTAGCAGAAACAATGAGTCATCAAAGAGATAGAGTAGAAGCATAAGCTTTTTTGAAAATAACAAGTGGATGCTTACAAGGTGCCTTGCACTCTCGGTATAACAGGAAACATGTACCGAACCCTAGAACCATCAGAGTTCCCATAACAATCCCTACTGCTGCCACCCATACACGCGTATCAAAAGTTTCTACACCCGCTAGCAAATGTCTTGCCAGTTCTGGAAGAATCATTATAGTTATTTGGTAACATTATACAGAATTCAACAATATTCTAATAAACAGCAAGAAATGAAATCTTTTTTTCAAAGAAGCAGTTCAATGAAATAAAAATATACCTAGTTCCTCATCGCTGAAATGTGTATGCCCTTCTATCTCTACAACCTCTCCTTTTCCAAGCTGATTGGTAGCCCATACTCTAAAACAGTATGTTGTGTTTGGTTCTAAGTGATATACATCTATTTGTCTCTGTAAAATGAAACATTTTTACAATTTTCATTTCATAAATATGTTTGTATGTATAGATATGGAAAGCTGAATAGAATAGATTCTTCTACATAAAAATCTTACAGCATTTGGTGGAATGTGTGTAGGAATAATAGGTTTCCATGATTCTGGTTCATGCCCAGGAGTTGGTTTCAAACGATACTCTGCAGTAAAATCAATGATAGGATAACCACCAGTACCGCCTATTTCCCATAGGACATTTGCAAGAATAGTAGATGGTTTAACCCATACATTATGTAGAGCTGGAGGAGGGGCTGCAACACACAATTTTGTTGAATAAGTAAATTACCATAGATTTGATATTAAATGAATTATCATTCACTCACTCTTAACTTGAACATTGATCCTGTCTTTGATAATATCATCTCGAGTACAGTAATAGTATCCTGTATCTTCTTTACTGACATTGGTAAGCTTCAAAACTCCACTAGGCCCAATAGTTAGACGTTTACTTTGACTATCTTCTCGCCCATCTCTAATCCACATTACACTGCTAGTCTCTTCCGAATTCTGTACACCATCTGGACCCCAGCAGTCAATAGTTATACTTCCACCTAGATCCACACTAACATTACGCACTGCAACTTCCGTCACTGCAAGTGCTTTTTGCCAACCTATGAAAATGAAATATCTGTATATAATAAATTGTCAAAAAGTATTCTATTTCAAAACCTAATACATTTCATCAACTAATAGAATACAACGACTTTTATGAACAGGGAAGTAAAATAAAAATAAATTCGTTTGGTGTCAAACCAAGCTTCTGAATCTTATGTAACTATAATGACATGTAATGCTGCCAATCATCATCTACGATTATGGTGAATTTCAACCAATTAGTGCATTGTCCTCGGAATGAGAAATATAGTGTAATTTCCAATATCACCAAATTCATCAAGAGTTTGGTGATATTGGAAATTACACTATATTGTTCATTCATTCATTCCAGCGTACCATTTTTTAATTTGATGAAACTGTAACAGTATAGATTACAAAATTAAAAAACATTTCGAAATTTTATGGAAATTTCAAAAAAACAATCTATTTTATGGTAATGTAAATATTTCTTTTAGATGCATTAAACCTTCCAATATACAGATATTTATTGAATTGATATAAGAAAAAATTTGTTCAAAAAAGGTAGACGAAATTTTGAAAATTTATAAATTTCAATTCACTAATGAATTATAATTAAATTGAACCTATAGATTTGGTTTAAAGATCTATTCCACAAAGCAAATATATGTATGCATGTATGTACAAGCTAAATGGTAAAGCTGTTATATAATCAAATCAGATTTGCAGTGATTTCTGAAATTTATCATTGTGTGAACAAAAACTTCCTGAACTGCTAGAAACTGCCAAGGTGAAATAAGCTCTTAGATTAGATCAAGTGTCAGTTAATCTTCTGGATGCTTAGATATATATACAATAGCAACAACTTGTGCGTCAGGCAGAAGCTTATTTGAAAAGCTGCAAATAATCAGCTAGAATGTTAGAGTCGGCTATACACGGCACTAAAATTATAAGAGCTACTAATTTTTATTGCAATTTCTCAAGTACTCCATGAAAACAGGAGGCTTGATAATTGCCTGTTATATCATAATCAACATTGATGTTTTTTTTTATCAATTATATTTTCCTCGTTACGATCATTGGATGGACTAATAAAACTACTTCTGATCGAAAAACGATATAAAAAGAAAAAGGGCACTGAAACAGAGAGCACAGGAAATTCACGGGATGATTCAATCGAGTGCTTTAATCCTGTTGATCGCGAAATGCAATAGAGTTGAGATGAATTCGAGCTAGCGCGCGAGTAATAAAATGAGCGGAGTCGCAGGAGATAATTCGAGCGGCGAGAGGCAATACTCGAAAGTACATTGGATAAAGAGGACGCGCAGATTATGGAGTTCATTGCAATTGTTGAAATGTACGGGAGGGAAAAAGAACGGCGGGCGTTCGTGTGTGACACACGCGACTTTTAGCCAATACATAAATCGAGTTGTTTTGCGGGCAGAATAGCCCCGGGCTCGAAACAATGCTGTGCCCGTGAGGTATCACACACATACATGCGCATATATACCCGGGAAAATATCCACCGGACGAATATACAGAAATAGAGCTGTACACGAGCGCGCTCGCGCTCGCGAGCACGGACGACGGACGCGCGGTCGGCCGAATAATAAAAGCTCGGTGCGCGGCGCGCGCGCGAGAGATAAGGCGCTATATAGAATAGGCCGATCGATTGAGCAGTCGCTCCTGAAATCGCTGTTTATCGAGCGATATAATTCGCGAATATACGCACGCAAGCGTTGTGTGTACGATAATACGCGAGGCTGCAAAATCGGGAGCACACGCGCGCGTCCGAAGGGAGCCGCGGGAGGCGAGTGTGCGTGTATATGTATACCTATACATAGGACGGCGTATAGCGCGCAAGTAGCAACGCTGCGCGCGATATGGCCTCGAGCGTCCTCGCATCGATCAAAGGGACTCGAGGCCGCGGCGCGTCTCCGCGGTTACATGGCTGTGTGTGTACGTATAGTTATGTACATACGCGGGAGCAGGGGATATCCTGCAGGAGGCCCGGGCTGGCTTACCTGCGAGCAGCAGCAGCAGCAGGAGAAACGCGGCTCGGGCGAACATTGTCCCATATTAGGGTGCAGCGAAGGGTCGATGGTCTGTAGCCGGGAGCAGCTGGACGACGCCGCCTCCGCCGCGGTCTGCAGCTGATGGCATGTGCAGCGGGGTCTCGCGCGCGACGACAGTGTCGGGGGAGCCGCCGCCGCCGCCGATCTCTCTCGCGCGCGCAGCGAGTGCAGTATAGAGAGAGGCAGTTGCTGGCCTGCGCGCGGGCGCGGTGTCCGCTCTGCGCGGGGGGCCGATGCACACTGAGCCGACCGAGCGAGCAGCGGCAGCAGCAATGAGTGTGCGAGTGCGCGCGCGAGCTTTATCGAGTTCCCGCCGATCCACCGCGGCTACATACTTCCTACGCTGTGTGTGTGTGGGCTCGTGTTTGTGTGTCCGCGCACAATAATAAGATCGGACGAGCAGCAGGGCAGGGCTTATCTCTCTGTCGTCGGCCCTTTTCCCTCGCCGCGCCTTGCGCTGCTGCTGCTGCTGCTGCACAGCCAAGGACGGGGCGAGTGCGATCCTTATCGCAAGCTCGGGATGCGACTCGACTCTCGCTCGTCTTGCGTGCATGTGTATGTACATGTACACATATACGGCCGACCGAAATAGACCGGATTTTTGTGGGCGCGACCCCACCACCACCGCACCCCCCACACACCCACTGCATAGCCGACTCGCTCTTTCCCTCGCTTTTTCTTATTCTTTTTAATTGCGCGCATATCGCCGCACACGTACTCGAGTACCCCAGCTTCACTCTAGGCCACCTTCCTTTGTTAGCCCTAATTAGTCCTTGCGCTCGTTGCTATATATTATTCCGAGTGTGTGTATATATACATGCTCTCGCTAAATTCCTGCTTTTCTCCTTCTTTCTTTCAATCTCTTTCTCGCGGTATATTTCGTACGTTGCTCCGCTGACCCGTTCAATCCTCCTGATGTATGAGTAATATCATTTTTTTCGCTCAACAGGTATATGAACGTGCGAGTACACGTATATATTGTACGTAAGCCTTCCTGGCATACGTGCAGTGGCTATCTAACGTTCGGAACGTCTTTCCCTCTGGTTGGATCGCCAATAAAAACCATCATATGGCGTATAAACATTTTATTTATTGTTTGCATGAATGTGATCTTCAAAGAGCGGACTCGAGTATTGCGTGTCTGCTTTCAAGAGCATAATGAACAAGTGCTCGAATATTTAGAAAAACGAATTTTATTCCCAAAACATACGAGAACAATTTATGGTTATATACCTATATACATCGTATCAGAAACATGTGAATCATAAAGGCAAAATAATCATATTATACACGGGTGAAACTTCATCTCATTGAATCAGTATAGTGTGAGATGATCAATTTTAAAGTAAAATATGAAATCGCACGATTTTTTAAAAAAAGATGCAAAGTAGTAAAGCCATTCATAAGAGAAAGACATTCATCGATCTAAAATACAGTTTGTATTTCATGTATACCTACATATCGGATAATTACTCGAAAGATAAAAAAAGCAAAGATTGCTAATGTAAGAAGCGCGAGGAAGTAGATCAGCGACGTGTTCGATCAGACGCGGCCGTCCCGAACGTAATTACGTTCGATTTTGTCTGCTCCACCAATGACAAAGTAAAGAAAGTTGAATTTTTTCAAATCAAGGTCTTATGCTTTAAAGAACGCCGCCGTTGAATCGAACTATTTCAGTCCTTTCTTTAGTGCGCCATGCTATTTAAGATCGAACTCCTTCAGAGCCATTAATAATTCATGAGGTATATTAGCACACACTGGATGCACGTACAGTTAAATTTGATTGATCGCATTCTTATTCCCCTCGAGTAACTCACCTCGCGGACTATCAGATTTAAATGAAAACGAGAAACTTTCAACCCACTAGACCTCCCACATTTCACATTTGCTCGTAAACATATATATATATATATATATATATATATATATATATATATATATATATATATATATATATATATATATATATATATATAAATCGTATATAGATCAAGTAGCGTTTCATAAGATAAAAACAAATATGCATACTCTAATCGTTACGACGAGTTTTGAACAAAAACGAAAGAATAACTTAACATCACGTATAATTTTCGTAAGCTCTTGATTGGGAAAAGAAATAATTTTATCCATTCTCATGTGTATATACAACATACAATACCATGAAATGAAACAGTTATTTTTGAATAGATCGAAACATAAAGAGGCTCTGAAAAATTTGCGAGGATAAATAATGAACCGCCTAGCTCCTGTAAAGAAATCATGTCGTAATACTCCCGTTTACATAATACCAGAACGTGACTTTTTCATTGCCCTCTATAGTTTTCGTTACAATCCAGATAATCTGTGCGCTGTTGCAATATCATGTGTAACGAGCGGTCCAATTTTCGCTGTTTTCATTCTTTTCTTTTCAACGTGTATTTAATGTTGATCTCAATTAAATGTCTTCCTGAAATCGTCTGTTACCATTCAAAAGTGATAATTTCTTAGTATTTGGCTGAATCAGTTGGATGTCTGTACGTACACTATACCATCCTTTCGCAAATATATATCTATCGGCCTCTACCATATAACATCAAATCATCTGATGTATTATATATCATTCAAAGCTGACCCTATTGTTTTAGTTACCAAAACGTTAATGAATTTTGTGTTAATGTTTTTCGATTAATTTTAAAATTATTACATAAAAATGTGTATTTACAAGCGAACTTGAAATTAAGCTTATATCATACAGATATTAACAACAAGAGAAACGGTACAAGTAGAGTGGCGACCAGTTTGGTCAGACGATGTATATTGCACTTTTCGCCGGTTATACAACCAAGCGTCCGATATATGACCGTCCTATATATGTGCATGAAAGAGGTTCCAAAGGGTGTCGCGAATGACTAAACCCAGAATACTTAAGTATTGGGTATATGGGGAAAGGTGGATTACGTTCCACTGAACTGAGTATATGTGTCACAGAATTATATACTGCATCCAGACGCGGGTTAAAATGTGAATAGGAAAATAACGAAAAAATACAAATAAATTCTAAAGGATGAAATTTCGTTTCAGAGTTTTCGATATCACGCTAACAACAACAACTTTACGATCATGTTTTAATTTCAAACTACACGAATTAAATTTTGCACTTATATGAAGAACGCTTCCACCAGTTTTCCAATAAATGACTCTCCACCCACTAATTCTGCACAATTTCGAATAAGTGCTCAATTGCGTGTAGCTGCTGCAGGTACTTTGATAAACTTTTTGTCCATTTTGATAAATTTAACAGATAGAACACCCGATTTCCGGTGCTGCAGAACTTATTTTTTCATCTTTTTAAGCTAAAAACCGAGTATTTTCATTTTTGTTGCCAAACCTTTATTGATGAACGAAGAGAATATATTCAAGCCATATTGTGATTCTGTTCAATATTTGGACAGAGAAATTTTCGGCATGTATACATATGTATACATTCTTATACACATATACCTCCAGCATGATGAACAATAGACCCGAGCACGAGCCGCGGAATACGCGAATCAATACCCGCGAATACGGAAAACAGACTCATCATAATAGTGACAAAATTCATAAATCGCAAACAAGTTAAACTTCCTCAATTATAAACGGATCAAGCTTTTGGAAAGAACTTATTCAATTAATATTTATTATAATATAATAATCGATATATGTATTCTTGTAATTTTTGTATTCAATATTTCATAGAGATAATTATTATATAACTAGATACAACGAGTATTTTTAAAATAGTTTCTCCTCTACTTTACTTTTAATTAACTCGGAATATTTATTTTTACACAGCGAACCTAGAGATCGAGATAAAAGTATAGATGTCATCATAAAATAAATATTGCACGAAAAATTAATTTACGACGCATTTCTCAAGCCAACATGACATTGAACCGAACTATTATAATGAAGGACCTGTGAACGATCAAAACAATGCGGGCAATGTCGGAGTGGGAGTCTTATCACAGGGGACTGCCAGCCGCGGCGGCCGCGGCGCTCTGCTTGTTGATGTGCCGTGTGATGCGATCGCGCAGGAGCAGAAGACGCGTCAGCTGTTGAGAGCAGGTTAGCTGTCGCGCAATAAACGAGGAAGACGTGGGAAGACATTCGCATATAGCTGTGAATATGATGCCTTGTACCGAGCTTTTTGCTGCAGTGAAGCTCTCTGTAGATGAGTCGAGAGCCATCGCAGTTCTGTAGCCATGTGTTATTAGTTTCTCACCATCCAATTAGCCAGAGTGATACAGCCCACAATCAGCATATCGAGTTGATTGCTGCAGCGGTTAGCGCGAGGCACTCGTTGGACAGGATGCGATAGCCAGCCCCTCAGATAAGCCTTCAGTATGATAAGTTATGATCCGGTAGCACTTAATTGGTCCTGAATCAGCTTGCGAGTCACACAGCGGAGTTGCGCGCTCACATATACACACCGTTTCTCCTTTGGCCTTGGCTCGCGATTGGTTTCTCGATCGAGCCGCAAGTGATCGGAGCGAATTGGAGAAAAAAATTCATGGTGCACAAGCCTCGACCCCGTGTGTTGCAGCAACATGTGGGCAGTGTACTACCTTGGCTTGTGCCTTATCTTCCTGGCCAGCCGCTGCACCAGCATCTACTCCGAGTGGGAGAGCGAGTGGCAGATGCTCTGCCCTGCCCTGTATCCCAGGGTCTTCACAAGCTACACGCCCAGTGGCAACCTCACGGGAGGCATCTTCACCAGGCAGCCTCATTTCACCCAGATGAGGCATTGCGTCGCCAAGTGCTGTACCCAGCCAACTTGTAATGTCGCACTCATGTACAACATGACTTGCTACTTTGTACAATGCACCTCCACCAAGATGTGCACACCTCTCTACAGAACTGACTTGATCAATGCCAATCCTCCCAGTATGGTACTTGTCAAGCCTGTTCAAGACAACGAGAACTGGGCTGATTTTTTGGATCAAGCCAATTATATGCCAGGGTACGTTTTGCAAACATTTCATCTCGCTTGATTCTTCAATATACAGGTAGACTAATTTTCTTTATCCTTATATTTTCAGCTCAATGATATCGGATGGAACTGAACCAGAGATTTCTTTATTCAATTCAAACGGGCTAAGCTGCAGTTCTTCAGAAGATTGTGCTGAGAACGAAGTGTGCATTAAAAGTAGCATGAAGTCTCGTAAGAGAGTATGTCAGTGTGCGGTTGGCTATAAGAGAAATCTTGCTGGTATACATCTATTTAGAGTACAAGAATAGCAGAAAATTGACGATTAATCTTTTATTCTCTCATTCGCAATTCCAGGAATTTGTAGCTCTTATAGGAATCTCGAAGAACTTGATTTAGCTGTGACACCAGAAATCATTGAATCACAAGTAAACAAAGAACCTCATACTTCCATCAAACCACCAGTGAAGCAAATATTTGTGAAAACAGTATCTAAAGAGGTACGGCTGCCAGAGAATGAAGTAACACTGTCAGCTTTTACAGTGCCATCCGAAGAGCAAGTGAATGGCCATTACAACTATGCTTGGACTTTGTTGAGCCAACCAGAAGCCCACACTGGCACCATGACAGATCAAAATCAAATGACTGTCAAGCTGAGTAATTTATCAGAAGGCTTGTATAAATTCAAAGTCACTGTGAGTGGAGTTAACAGTTATGGAGAAGCTTATGCAAATGTAACTGTATTACCTCGTATGTATTATATTTATATCTGAATTTTCCTCTCAGAAACTGGAAGTATTAAGTTGATATCTGATTCTTTCAAATTTCTAGCTAAGAGAATCAACCAAGCTCCAATCCCAATAATATCACCGGCATCGCAAATCGTTAAACTACCTAATACTGGTGCTGTTTTGGATGGTTCTGCCAGTAGAGACGACGATAAAATTACTTCTTATCATTGGGAGTTACAGCAAGGTCCAATTGGATACCAACCGAATCTAGTTGATACACCTACACTCCAATTAGATAATTTAATTGCTGGGAATTACACGTTCAAGTGAGCGTTATAATTGACTTCAGTTTTTTTTCTTAGAAATTTATAGATATTAAAAATCAAATTATTTGAATAATCTAATTTTACAAAGAAAAAACTTATAATTTACAGATTAACCGTAGAGGATTCCGACCACGTGAAAAACTTTACTACAGCTAACATAACAGTTTTGAAAATAACTGACTATCCACCAAGTGCTAATGCTGGTCAAGATGTGATAATTTACTTGCCTCAGAATACCCTCACGCTCAATGGTAACTTGAGCACAGATGACAGAGGTATAGTCAGCTGGGAGTGGACAAAGAGTCCATCTGATCAAAACAAGGCAGTCGATATGCAGAATACTAGAACACCATATTTACAATTATCCGACTTGGAAGAAGGAATGTACACTTTTGTGCTCAAAGTAACCGACGATTCGGACCAATCTTCGACGTCAGAAGTTCACGTATTTGTAAAGCCTCCAACAAACAAGCCTCCTAAAGGTATTCATAACTAATTTTATTGACAGTTATTATTTTTTCAATTAATATAAGTTGAAACTAATGGTCGAAATCGATTTAACGTGGCTTAGCTGATGCTGGAGATGATATAATTATTGCCTTACCGGATACACAAGCTGTACTAAATGGATCCAGAAGCAAAGATGACGTTAAGATAGTTTCTTATGAATGGGAACAAGTGAAAGGGCCCAATAACGTATTGCTGACTGCTGCTAATGAATCCGTAACAAACGTCACAAAATTAACGAAAGGAGATTATCTATTTAAATTAACTGTTATCGATGACAACGGCAATAAAGATTCGGCAACAGTAAAATTGAAAGTAACTCAAAGTAAGACATCAATTTATTAAATAGCTTCAATTATAACGCATGTATTTTCTGAATCATTAACATTTTTTTTCAGATAAAAACGCTCCACCAAAAGCGAATGCTGGTGGAGATCAGACAGTGATTGCACCAGTCAATGCTCTCATAATAAATGGCTCTCTATCAACTGATGATTTGCGAATTCGTCAATGGTTATGGACAAGAGATCCAGTAAGTTTAGCAATCGGCAATATTGTTGAAGGAACTGACAAGTCTCCGATTTTGATGGTAAATATTTATGCAATGATACAAGTTATCAAAAATGAATAAATATCCTTCAATAATGTTAACTTTCAAACAGATTACTGATGTAGTTCCGGGCCGGTATGTCTTTAAATTAAAAGTTACTGATGATCAAGGACTGAACAGTGAAGACACTGCATCAGTTATTGTGAAACCTGGTAAGGGTTCAAAGAAACTATTTCATGTTACTTGATGTGTAATACGCCATTTCACGCACAAGTGCGTTTCTTAAAAGGCCTTTTTACGAGCTCTCATAACATAAAATATTGTATCCGACTAGTGCGTTCAATTTTTATCACTCGTGTGAACGTGTGACATTCAAAAATTTTACGCACTAGTTGCATAATATACTATTTAAGTATATATCATTCAACAATTTTTACAGATTCCAAACAGCTCAACTTAGTAGAATTGACATTGAATGTTGGAGCTCATCTTTTGTCAGAGTCTCAGAAAGATTCATTAGTTGTTAAGGTGCAGATGTTACTTCAAGAAGCAACCTCAATAATTGTTCGTAGCCTGAGAGCTGAACAGCACACCGGCCGGGTTGTTCTAGTATTTTATGTCGAGGGAAGCAAATCTACTATACCTGGACCAGAAGTAGTAAATAAATTAAAAGAGAAGCTTAGACAAGACTCTGGCATTTTGCAATTATCTGTAGCTAATGTAGATACTGTTATTTGTCAAAATAATTGCTCAGGTACTATACTAAAAAAACAAGAAGATTTCTTATGCTTATGATCTGAAAAATATAGTTCAAAATAATATAATAATAATTATAATTATCTGAATAGGACACGGTACATGTGATCAAGAGACTAGACAATGTATGTGTGAAGCTTTTTGGATGCAAAATCTTATAAGGATATACTTTAGAAATGGTGAATCCAATTGCGGTCAGTATTTTTCACAAACACATGTTGTATATTTTGAAGAAACTTAATGGCTAGTTTTCAATTAATTTTCCAGATTGGAGTATTTTATACGTGATCATTGCCCTACTGTCACTGGTGATCTGTTGGATCGGGTTTGTGTGGAGTCTTGTTTGCTTCTGTCAGAGGATATGTTACGGTAAACGTCGATTTATTCGCCCTAAAAAGAAACCAGCACGTTATTCTCTTTTGCAACCTGATGCTGAAGATGAAAGTACAACATGTAAATATCAATTGCTATTTATAATTATTTAGTACCCATATTTAAAGTATATTCATCAAGTATTGCGATTCGCGTCAATTTCTAATAGAGTTTAGTAAATATAAAATCTATGCAAGCATGAAAATATAATCGTTTCTCTCATTTCATTAGTTTCAGCTCATAAAATGGTTTTATCAGAATCCGATACCGACTCTGATGATGTTATGTTTGATAAATTTAAACATAAAAATACTCATTCAAGAAATGGCAAATCTCGGAATGGTTTTTTGAAGTCAAATTCCAGGGTGAAAACATGAGGTGAACTATTTCTCTTTTTATCAATCAGTCATTATAAATTACCCCATCATCAAATTATTATCGACAAACAATTTTTCTTTTAGGCCATTGTCAAAATGAGAAAGAGTTAAGTTTAATAAACAATCACGGCAAAACTTGCGTCCATTAAACAGAATCAACTAGTCAGTAAAGAGGCTGTCACTTGAAAATGTACCTTATGAGCAAAAGGATACAATAGAGCAAATATCAGTTTGCTGTACATTCTATGCCACATTTGTAAAATAAGTCTTCAAGTATGAAATATTGTCTACTCGCCGACAGGTATAGAAGTATTTTAATATTGTGATTCAACACATGTATTGTACTTGATGAGTACTTCTTATTATTTTTATTTCTACCACAAATTTTTGCAATGACTATAGTATATATATACACATCACATTGGGAAGTAGTGCAATTTTTAATATGAAAATGAATAGAAAAAAAAACTCGAATCATGGTGTGCAAAAGTATTTGTTGTAGGCTTCTCATGCATTCCATTTTTTTATAAATCTTATACTCTTGAATAATGCTTGATATTGTGCCTGGATCATAATCATTAACATTTTCAAATGATTTTGTTTGATTTTACGATGCTGTAATCGAAATAAGAATTTTTTTAGAAATTGTATTCAACATAAATGCACAAAATCATCGCCAAAGTTCATTTTATGCCATAAGACTGTGATTTTTAATACTTTTAAGGAATTTTTGAAGTTAACAACATAGAAGTCAAATTAATTCCAATAAAACTTTATATTTTAAATATATAAGTCCTTTAACATATACATATTGTAAAAAGTTGATAAATAAAATGTCTTTAGAAAAAATAATGTCAGATATGCAATTTCGTCTTTCATCACAATTTATTTGGTATAATAATTCAGAAGACTTCCTCGTCAATACAAAATCCTAATTAATTTAAGAGTAAAAATAGAGTCCTAATATACACATTTCTTCAATTATCTTTTGGGCTGTCGATCACAGTTAATACACCATTTTCTTGATACTTTTTGCAAAGTGGATCATCTTCTTTTACAACGAATGAGAGTACAGCCTTTTGATAATAATCAGATGCAATTTCTATATTACTAATGACTGTGGAAAGTAAATGCGCTTTTTCACAATAAATACCTGAGAAAAGAAAAAATCATTATTAGGTCATAATTGAATTGAATTTTCTCAACAAGTGTATAAAAATATGTACCTGGAGTTTCAAACATTAAGTATGTGAAATGGACATGTAAATGATAGTATGATGGTTGATAATGTAAATAGGTTCTAAGTTGAGATGCCGGTAAATTGAATTTTTTCTTGATTATATCTGTACCAGTTTCTTGAATATTTTTTAATATTGGCAAGTGAGAATCGTCTAGTTCTCTGAGAGATTTGATATTTTTTCTTGCCAGAACTATTATGTGCAATGATGCTAAACTGCCATCCCATTTCAAGTCAGGCAACATGATAAAACCCTTTTCTTTGTCCGGATCTTCATAGATGATTTTATCATATTCTGCCTTGTGACTAAATATATTATCTATCCACTAGAAATGAACATTTGATTGAATAAATCATGAAATTCAACTAAATTAAAATTGTTCCATTTGATAATGCTGAACCTACCTGGAGGGAAAAATTATTTTCTTCTATGTGTGGTAAAGTGATGTTCTTATAGGTTTCATAAGTTTCATCCACAAGATAGAGTTCTTTTTTTATGAATTTGTCCAAGTGTTTTTGGGATGCTGGATGAATAATAGTTGTATTCAAACCTGACAGACCAAAATCATATATTTAGAAGATGTTCCAAGCTAGGATTGTCAGTAAAAAATTCATGTAAAAGCGGGAACGCTCACGAAAAAAAGACTAAAAACTTCGATAGATGGATTCGGCCGTAAAACTGCACGGTAAAACGGGAAGATTAAGTTAAAATATGTATACGAATGTACAGGCTGCTATATATAAATAAATATGATTAGAAGAATAAATCATATATAAATGCTTATGATTAGAAGAAATCATCACAACAGTCGATGATGACTATACATGCCCTTTCGGAGCGAATAACGAAAAAGAAAAAAAAAGGAGCGCGACAACAAAGCAAATGCCTCGTAAGTGGCGAGTCAAAGGAAAGTGGGTTGGTTAAATCGAATCGTTGGTAGAAATTAGTGGAGCTACGCGATGAAAAAGGAGCAAAGCCGTCGCTAACAATGTTAATTGAAGATTTGATATACCGTTGTGCTCCCTCGTGGGGAAGCACTCGTAGTTGCCGTAGACGTCGTTCCTGTAGCTCTTCCTGATGATGGTGCCCTCGTTGAAGAAGCCGCGCTTCAGGAATATCTCGTCCTCGGGGAAAACCTTCTTCTCGAGGATGACGATGGCGGGCGAGTCAAAGCCGGTGAACTGGCCCTCCACGAATATCTGCTTCCTCATGCTGTTGACGTTGAGGACGCGCGTCATGTGGAAATTGGCCAGGCTGAGCGGGCCGTTGTGGACCGAGCCGCTGTCGAGCTTCGGCTCGCCGTCCTCCTCGGCAACAGCATCGTCCTGTATTATGTCCAGCTTGGGCTTCTTCATCACCGGGCAGCCCTCGCCGTCCACGCTTGGCTCCGCCATTTTTACACACTGCCCAGATATAAGTACAGTGCACTGCACGCGGCGGCCAAAACGCGGGGCACACGAGGCTCCGGCTCGCGGACGCCGGCAGAACCCTGCAGATTCATCGCCCCGACCCCCCCGTGGCTCTCCTCCCCGCCTCCCCCCCTAAGCCCCCGCGGCCGCCCGCGCGCGCGCCGGCCTGCAGCGCTCGTTCGCTCCAGCTCGCTCCCGCAGAGGCCGCTGCCGCGTCTGTTTGGGCTTTTCGTTTTCAAACAGCCCGGCTTCACCAGCTTTCACGGAATTTGTGGGAGGACATAATCAACAGTGATCAACAGTGGTGGCGAGCAGGATTTTCAAGGTACTCATAGGCCAACTTATCGTCAATCGCACTTATACTTTTTTCTATGTATAGAGGAATAACATTTTGAGAATTCGTATAGGTATATTCGTATGTATTTAGTATATGATTCAGTTCATTCAGATATCCGTTCAAATTATCTTTCAATTTTTCAATACTTCGGGACTCACGTATTTTTCTTGAAGTTATTTCAAATACTTGAAAACAAATTTGAATTGAGAGCACAAGTTTTTTTGCCCATTTCATTTAGTTTTCTATGACTCGCGGTATATTATAGTCTAGCGACGGAAGTCAACGGGTCAGCCGTGCTGAGAACAAAAGACATTCCTCAGGAGAAAAAAAATAAAACAAATTTTATCTTCCAAGCTATACTCCGAGATAAGTACCTATTACATTTCGTTCTGGGCACAATTTTCCTTCGGCAGAGGCCATAGACTGTATCCAAGTTGTCTTCTGTTTTATTCACAAGTGCTCTGAAATAAGCTTTATATATATGTACATAAAAAATCGTTTTACTGCTTTTTTAATATGTTGAAAATCTTGAAAGGACGTCTTAGACATAAGGGTATAAATAAATAATTGATGAGTTATTAAATAGTGAATAATGTGAAATATGGTAATTTTATCATCTTTCAGAAATTCAACATCTTTTATCTGCAAAAATGGCAAATTTTGCTGATTGTAGTAAGTTTGTGGACAAATTCTCATCCTCAAAATTAGAAGATGAAGACTTGGGTTCTGGAGACAGTTATCTTATGCTTAATGCTCTTCCAGTTGATGAAGATATTTTTGAAAAATTAAACTCTGAAATAAAATGGCTTGAAATGGAACGATTACCACGAGATATAGCTGTTCAAGCCACTGTAAAGGTAGAGGATGGTGATGAGATTGAGCCTTTGTATCGACATCCATCACATGAACATCCTCAACTCATTTCATGGACCCCTACTGTACTATTTATCAAAGAAAAATTGCAAAGTATTTTTGGACAAGAATTGAACCATACTTTGATTCAACGCTATAAAAGTGGTAGAGACTGTATTGGAGAACATTCTGACAAGACTTTGGATATCGAAATTGGGACATCCATACTTGACTATAGCGTAGGTGCTACTCGAACAATGACCTTGCGACATAAGACAAATAGAAATGTCATTCAAGAGTTTAAACTTCCGCATAATTCATTGTTTGTTATGGGATGGAAAACAAATCGCGAATGGCTACACTCTGTTCAGAAAGATTTGAGAAATAATCGATACAAAAATCCAGATGAATTACTTTTTAATGGACAACGTATATCTTTGACCATGAGAAAAATTGCAACATTTCGCAATAGGCAAACTGGGAAATTATGTGGACAAGGTGCGCGAAAAAATAATTCCGACATACCTATTGAGGAAGAAGAACTGAGACTTTTGAGAGCATATGGTTCAGATAATCGAATGGGACTTAACTTTGATTGGAATAGAAACTATGGCTGTGGCTTCAATGTGATTGAATTAAAGAATGTTGGTTCCAATAGCAAGAATGGAAAATATTTCAACAAAAATGCAATCAATCACAAGAGATATTGGAACAAATAAAATTTCTATTGTAAGAGAAGTTGTATTTTCAATTATTTCATCTAAATAATGTAAACATCAATGTACCTTATCAACCTCATTGTTAATCAACCTCAGAGACTAAAAATATTATGACTAGTTTGTAAAACGTTTACGTTTAAATAATATTTAAGTAAATATTAGAAAAATTAATTTCATCTATCAAAACTACAATATTTCTTCATTCATAAATAGATTCAAGTTTTGAAAAATGTTCATTTAAGATGAGATAAGATAAGATTAAGCTATCTGGATATATTCTTTAAAGAATGGAATAAAATAAACCAATGATGCACTTACATAAAGTTGTGGTGTAATACACACATCTGAAGTATTAATAGTGAGATACAATAACAAAGTCTAAGCAGCCAATGAGAGAATAAAATATTACATTCTTCCTACAAGAGTTACCAAAATTGTTAATATTGTAATAAAGTGATTTATTTTACACATTCCAAGTATATAAATTCATAGAAGTTGTTAGACATCATGAGCTGTAGTTCTTCATTGTGCTCTTCTAAAACTGAGATAGGTTCTGGAGATAGCTTTCTTTTACTGGATGCACTCCCCCAGAACAATGCTCTTGTTGAAAAATTGAATTCGGAAATAGAATGGCATGATATGCAACACAAGAGTGGTCGTGTACCTCGTGATGTATGTATACAAGGTACTATTAAAACTGACGGTGATGAACAGTATGAACCAGTCTATCGTCATCCAGCAGACGAACAGCCTGTGCTTGTTCTATGGTCACCTACCTTGCTTGAAATTAAAGAGCAGATAGAAAAATTGATTGGTCAAGATTTAAACCATGCTCTCATACAGCGATACAGAAATGGAAAAGACTTCATTGGTGAACATTCTGACAAAACATTAGATATTTTGATTCACTCTAACATAGTCAATTACAGCATAGGAGCTACTCGAGTCATGATATTGAAGCATAAAACTTTGCCAGGAGTAAAGCAGAAACTTCAACTCCCACACAATTCATTGTTGGTAATGGGATGGAAGACAAACCGTGAATGGTTGCATTCAATTAAGCAAGATAAAAGGATGGATCAAGAAAAACGCCATGATGAGCTAATATTTGAAGGTCAGAGAATATCATTGACTCTGAGGACAATTGCTACATTTCGCAATCGCAGTACAGGTCAATTACATGGACAAGGAGCAAATACTAAAAATTCAGAAACTTCACGGGAAAACGAAGAGAATTTATTAATGGCATTCAGTGCTGAAAATAAGCTTGGATTGAATTTTGATTGGAATAAGTATTATGGTTGTGGTTTTAATACTTTGAACTTCAAAATGTCTAATCGGAATTTGGAAAGTGATACACAGGATTGAGTTTTTTAAAAAGTATAATTCTTCGGTGCTACAATTTTTTCGTAAGATTGATGAATGTCTGTGAGTTTTTTCTCATTGACTGATTTAGTGAATATGCGTATCAACTTCATTGATTCAGAATGTTTCTCATTTCCATGTAGCAATAGTTCAACATTCAGAATCATAAAATGGGTAACAATTATGTGTATTATTACTATGTCGTGACAAAGACCAAATTTGAATAAAAAATTAACAAAACAGTAATTGTGTGTTAATCCAATATATTTATATTTTTGAAAAAAAAAACGTTCAACAGAAAAAGTGAACTAGATGAATTAAGAACATGATGTAATGTCAAGTAAGATCAGTTACATTTGAAATTCTTATTCCCAAATCAAAATAGCTCACAATTCTTATGTATACAATTTATACATTAATGACTGGCTTGCAACAAATTTCAAGACATTAGTAAATGAACATGAAAAGTATGAATCGAAATAGATTTACTTATTGTACATACAAGGTACTATAAGAAAATAAATGTACAAATTTTGCTGAAAATGAACAGAATAAACTAACATAATCTTACAGAACTATAACTATGGACAAAGTTGTGAGAAAATTGCATCACAAAATAAAATTTAAACCAATTCATTCGATATAAATATAATATTTCATAAGTTCTATACCGAAAATTTCATCTAGAGCTCTGTATGCTTGGTACAAATGACAAGACAATAAAAATCTTATAAATGACAATTTAATTATAAATTGTGTTTTTACGACATTCTTCAATTTTTCATGCTTTGTAGTTCTCTCTTACAAACCTCTTTCACACTGTCTGTCATCAATACACATAAGTCTTATATTATCTGATAATTCAACTAAGACCTATTGTTACAACTTATTTAAAGGAATTCCTTTAGTGTCTTCTTAAAAACATTCGGTTCTTCGCCATTTGAAAAGTTCAAAGTTCATAATGAAACACATGTTTCACTTCACTAAGCCCATTTTTTTTGCTTCAACTTCATAAATCAATAACCTCCACATTTTTACAACAAACACTTCAGCTTCTTCATCGAGGACCTAGAATGAAACAAATAGATAATGCAGTTAATTTTAAATTCCATGAAAAAAAAGATGAGTCTGATTAATTATTCAATGAAATCTTACCATTTGTACATCATCAAGGATTCCTTGAGGTGAACTTCCAGCCATAACTTTACTACAAATAAAATCAACGAGTGTAGGCTCGGGTTCACCGATATATTCAATGATCTTCTTATTAATCCAGGGGCGTATTCTTTTTTCCATTAATGACTGAAAATGAAAAGATTGATTTCAAGTTTTTTATCACAGGATCTTTCATATTGCGAGTAAATTCAAGAACAAAATGTGAGATATTTACGTTGTCAATAATAGCCCAATCAAGCTGATAGCCAAACAGCGCATTTTTGTCCGTAGGAATTTTATCGATAAGAGACTTAATATGTTTTCTCTTTTCTTCTTGAGATTTGGAATTTTCTTCTTTTGTATTTTTAGTCGGATCATCGAGCTTCTTTTTCTTCTCCTCACCGTAGTCTGAAATTAATGCAAATGATGCACCATTATATGTGTATATAACCTACATGCGTATGAAGTGATTTTCAATGCCAATTACTCACCAATAGGTACTAGCTTGCGTTTTTTAGCATTACTCGTATTGTCATCGTCATCATCGTTATTGAAGACATCCTTAACATCAATCCGAGTCTTTTTCTTAGGTTGTACGATGTCGGCTTTGACTATGGCGTTTGGACTAGCGGGAGTCTTGTTGCCATGGTCCGGTTTGTTAAGTCCCATGGCAAAAGGTACGAAGTTGCTGGAGCTGACTTTGTCGGTCTCGCTATGGAGGGACGTCCTGGAGTCATCGTCGTGATGGGCATTTTGTTGCTGCGTCGGAGGAGGTGGTGTCATTGATCTAATAGGGGGTGTGGAGTTTCTCTTGGCAGTGTCGGTCATATCGATATGCACAATCTCAGGATTATCATCCGAGATGACGATTTCTCTGTGATGGTTTTCGCGGTGTCTGTGATGCCTTCGGTGGTGGTGTTGATGATGATGGGGGTGGGGTCTTGGAGGTGTTCTCGAAATCTCCTGAGGCTGGGTCATGCCGTTATCATAGTGGGCAGCCTCATCGCTGTCACTGTCGATCGGCTCTGTCTCGATCGGTGGCATTTGCGCCATCTCTTTGTCTTTTTGGTGACGCTGGTGATGCGTCGGCTTCTCATCATCCTCGTCAATTATCGTTATCACCGGTTTTGGTTTGTACTGTTCTTCCCGCTCGGCTTTCAACTGTTTGAAGACAAAAGAGATATTATTAATTGACCTTCCAACTTAATTTTCATTTTCTGATTTATACCACACTATATCGGACGTCTGTTGCGCTTTTTGTGATCCAGCTGCTCAAAACAATGCTGTAGTAAGGTTCAAGCAAGCTTAAAATAATCACGCATCGCAAAGTTCGAATATTTTCTCATGCTAAAATAACTCGCGTTTTGACTTTAGGACACTACAAGCAAAGCATGACTGGGTTTCTTTTATAATTTTCTTCAAATGACAATATTTCGCGCACGACACTTCGATATTTTCATTACATTTTCTCTAATGTTATAAGATCAATTTGGTTGTACAAGGTATAACATTAGCAATATTTCCCTTGTGTTTTGAGCATCTGGATTGCAGAAGGCGAAGTGAATTTCTCTTTCCACGCAGATGAATATATTACAGAAAACTCACAGAAATGGAAAATTCGGTATGTTGAAGAAACTAATCAATAATTATTTTACATACCGACAGATTAATAAAAAAAAAGTCGAGTGAAGTGATGATGAAGCAATTACCCTTTCGAATTCAGCAGCAGGATCAGCGTAGCTGGAGTCTGCATAGAGTTTGTCCCTGAGTCTTTGTAACTCCTGCCTCTCGGCGCAACGGTCCCTGGAATCAGCCTCAGCTTCGACGGCCCTCTCCTCGAGTCGGCGAGAGAGTTCCTTGCCTTTGTAATACTTAGCATCGTCCCTGTCGTCGTCGTAATCCTCGAGGAACTCCTTAAGCCTTCTGGCTTCCCTCTCCCTGGCATCGCGCTTGGCGCGTTTCTTGTCGTTCTCCTTGTCGTACTCCTTCAGTTTCCGGCGCTCCCTCGCCTCCCACGTGCGCAGCCTCTCCTGGTAAGTGGCGTCTTTTTCTCGGGCCCGACGCTCGTTCTTCTTGCGCTCCTTGGCTTCCTCCTCTTCCTCGCGCTCTCTTAGTATCTCGCGCTCGCTTTTCCTGGCCTCCTCGCGCTCTCGCTCTCGCTCCCGCTCTCGGTCCCTCTCTCGGTCTCGGATCTCACGCTCCCGCTCTCTTTCTCGTTCCCTCTCGCGCTCCCTTTCTCGCTCCCTTTCTCGTTGCCTCTCTTGCTCCCTTTCGCGCTCTTTCTCGCGCTCCCGTTCGCGCTCGGCTCTGTCACCTCTGTCGCCTCCCCTATCTCCCCTTTCGCCTCTGTCGCCTCTGTCGTTCCTGTCGCGCTCTCGATGCCTCGACTCACTTTCACGATCTCGGTCTCGACGATCTCTATCTCTGTCACGATCTCGATCTCCTCGGTCTCTTTCCCGCTCTCGATCTCGGTCTCTGTTGTCTCTGTCGCGATCCCGCTCGCGTTCTCTGTCTCTCGACCTGAAATATTAATGATGATCACTTTTGTAACCGCCCTGCCTGCAATTTTATGAGGATTCACATGATTCACAAAATTATTGCTTACCTGGATCTACTGCGGCGCTTGTCTCTCCGACTGATGCTTTCGCTTCTGTTTTTATTTGGACTGGAGGGTTGCTCGGCATCGTCGTCCTTGATGCTTCCGGTGTCGTCGTCTTTGCCACGCTCCTTGCGCTCCTTCTCCCGCTTTTCCCGCTCTTCCTTTTCCTCCTTTTCTCGCTTCTTTTTCACCTGGGCCTTCTCTTCTTCTTGTTTCTAAAAAACACAAAAATTAAAACGACTTTAGTAATCAGAAATTCAAAATCGTTATTCTGGGTTCATAATATATGATCGAGCTTTTGTGAAAAAACTAGACAATCATTGACTGGGACTGATTCATATCAATTTTAATCTTGAAGTACGACAAAAATAATATGAAAAATGTATCGTGTGATAATTAGGTCTATGTTAGTTTTTCCGAAATTAAAGGCGAAAATCAGGTAGCTGTAAGGTGATTAGATTTCCTCCAAATCTCGATTACTTGACTGAAAATACAAGTCTTGGAATACTCGATGTCTCGGGCACCATCGCGGGCAATCGTTGTCTAATTGAGAAATTTCATCGAGAATCAGAACACCAGCTCGTCAAACAAAACATTGCATCAAATTATAAAATGTATGCTTGATTTTACTATAGCTATTGACTCGAAGTTGGTGAAAATGTCAATAATATAATGTATATATGATAAAAGATATATATGTATCTTCGTTTGCGCAGTCTTCATAGTTCTTACTCACAACTTTGAAGGACCTGTCGAGAGAGAGATATAGGTTGTTGCCGTTGTTCAGCTTACACTCGGTTTGCCTTTATAGAACGAGAGGAAGAAAGAGAGACAAGATTCCTCAAGGTGTTTCTCATCATAAACAACTAATTTCACTTAAGTCTAAGCTTACAAACTAGAGACAATGTGAAAGAAGAGCAGAGAGATAGTGAGAGAAAATATCAATTAATCGCTACTATTATATCGCGCGTCATATTGTAAGGAGCCGAAGGCCGCAAGCGCGTACTTACAACACGCCAACGAACCTTTCAAGCTCGCCTAACCACATCGTCTTATACGTAAATATATAAAGATATATGTAACGGATCTTCTAAGCCTAAGTTTTTTTTTCAAATATATAGATATGAAGTGTTTCGTGAATATACCGATTTGGAGGCGAAGTCGTCGCGAAGTCAGAATCAGTCGGTCTCCATCGTTTTCACTCACTTCAGCGCAAGGAGAGCGACACACGCTTAAAAGCGTGTCGTTCATCTCTCGCTTGTGTCTGTGTGTGTGTGTGCTCGACTCTCCCTTGACTGACTGTCAGTCAGTCAAAATCTCTTGTCTTCAGTGCAATCCTTCACGGTGACTTAGTAGGTACTTGTGTATCAGCCAACACCCCAGCGACAACTGTTGAATATTAAATGCACAATTTCTTGGCGACGTGCTTCATACTTCACAAACCTCAACCAACTCTAATGCTTTTTACGCGTCTTTCTTTTCGTCATATCAACGTATCAAGTGTAGCAACTGAAAATCGTCCAGCAATTCATACGCGTTCGAGAATGAAGATATTAAATCTACATGCAGGTATTCACAACCATGCTTTGAATTCCTCCTGTCATCTCAAAACTGAGCGACACTTTGAAAGAGAAAATATTGTAATTTCATTCCAAATGGATCGAAAGTATTATTGAACTTCCAAATTTAACCAAAGAAATATTGAATAGAAAAATGACTTATCGTCGACTAACTGGACTTGAACAATTCAAACAATCAAACCACTTGGTACAAATAGTGAACAATAAATAATTAATAATCTCCTCTTCGGTTAAGTTTGTTTTGAGAAAGTTTTTATATTCATTCAACCTTGTTAATTCTATTATAGCCTATGTCTGTTTGAATAATAACGAGAACATGAATCATTTTATTTATAATTGAAAATAATGCTGAGTTTCATTTAAATTCTTATGCAGTTACCAAAAGAATGAAAAAATATTAAAACTTATCAGCTTGTTCAAGAATACAACTTTTTCTATTCTATTCTAGAAATACAAAATTACAATATTTTCATTGCGAAAATATAAAACTTTTTGAACATTAATAATTCTTATTCTTCATTGTCATTCAACATAATAATAACGATTTACAGTTTGTTGTGGAGGAATGTTATAATGGATACAAATATTGAGTGTGCAATGATAGTGTGCATCTCATGGAGAGGTAGAGAGATAGAGAAGAGTAGTTCTGTAACTATGTTGGGGGATCCTTAACAAGAGAAACATAGATTTCTGAATGGCTTTGCGTTGACAGTTGTTTTCATTGTTGATCATTTTTGTTGTTGGTGAATTTTACTCACGGTATGTGAAGTCGGCTGCTGGCAGTGCCGAGGGGCGCTGGAGGAGCACCTATGGTACTACGTACATGTCTGATCGTGTGAGAAGGCCGAGCAACACTGGCTGTTTACACAAAATAAAGAACAACTGAACGCTCTCCGTCTCGACGAGAATGAAAAAAAAGTGAGGCAAGGTTTCTCGCTGGGATATGCTTTCCTTTTTTCAATCTTTTCCATACAGTTTTCTCATCGTACGTATTTAGCACACACGCAGCTGAAAGATCAATTCAGCCTGACAGAACTAACCCTCGGAAGAATGAGTTCTCATTGCGTTTCTACTATTTCTCAAAAATGAAAAACGAACGAAGCTAGAGAAACTTGAGTTTCGCGCCTCTCCTCTCGGCTGGCTTCTGCTGATTATCCTTGACTTTTCATTCTTTCTGACCACTAAAAATTCTTCCCCAGTCCCTCCCACATAATCGACACACCGAATAATTATTTCGATGTTATTCAACCGCCCATTCAAGGTTAAAAAAAAAATATCATTACCTTCATAACTTCCCGAAACTTTCCGATTTCTCGTGTGATTAGATCGCGCTTACTCTCTTCAATCTCAGCATCGTCCAGATTTAGCATTTTTGGAACAACTGTCTTCACTGGCTCTTCTGTAATGAGATTTGAACCATTACAAATTGAACGATAACAATACAATTTGAGCGTAATTGTTGAATGCAAACCTGAATTAGGTGGGACTACTTCAAGATCAGTCAGATGCTCCGAAATAATTTGCTGGATCCTGGAAAGTGCATCTTGGTCAACAGCTTTCATTCCTTCATCTAAATAATCATCGATATCATCGAAGTCAGTACTATCTGCATGGGTTTCATCTTGTAAAGGAGATGAGCCACCCTTCAGCTTTTTCCGCTTCTCAGCTGGTAAAATAATATATTTGTGATTAATCAATTTAAATACGTTCTAATCCATTCAACAAACATGATATCATAAATCACTAACCTTTGAATTTATCTAATTCAAGATTTGTCTTTGCATCGACTTTGACAACTAATTTTTTAGTGCCAATTTCCATGTCGTGCAGCAACCTAATGGCTCTGAGACCAGCATCTGGTCCTGCGTATTCACAAAAACCAAACGCTTGGACTCTCTTCCAAGAAAGCACATGACCACAAGCCCCAAGTATGTGTCTGATCATGATATCTGGAGCACGATCCATTATATTTCCTACAAAAACTGTAACCGGCGGACCTGTCTCGCGCTCTCTTCTTACAGGGTTCCGTGGAGGTTCAATTCTTGGTGGTGGATTTCTATTATACCTAACAGCTGGAGCTGAAGTTTGCATTGCCGAAACTGGCGTGGGCACCATCTGTAAAAAGTATTATAAAATTGAGAAAAGTCAATGTGAAAATACCAGTGAGAACGTGTTATAGATAATAAAATGAAATCAAACAGTGAATTGTATTATTTTCAATGACAGACTCAATATGCATTACTTCTGTCTATTTATTTATTTTCAACGTAACCTGTGCATTCCTTTCTATAAATTTTCTTATCAAACAAACTATTATCTTCAGATGATAGCTCATTTCTACTGCCTGTTCTTGGCTATAAACTATGTATGACTAATATAGAATAATAATAGAATTGAAATAATATAGAATTGACGCTCGCAAGCATGACCTCTACCTCCCGATGGAATGCCATACGAATAAAACTTGTCACAAATGTTGATTTTTGCACTAGTTTCTACCCCATGCGATGTAGGCACACACATACTCCAAAACTGGCAATGTGAGAATGCCCCATTAAAATGAGAATTCTCAAATGTGGCAACCATAACCATACAGTCAATACTCAATGGGGCAATCAACAGTGAAGAATATCCGTGGTGTGTCGAACGAGTAAGCGTAATAGGGACGAGATATTGTTAATAGTGATATATGTACAGCAGAGGAGGTCCGGTTGTAAGTGGCCTGAAGCGTTTAGTGATTGATGGATCGATGCGAGGGGGGTGACTTACGTGAGGCATTTGCATGACCCCGCCGATCATGGGCGGGGGGGCGCCGACCATGTAGGGCATGGGCGGCATGCCGGGGATGCCCATGGGGGTCTGGCCCGGGTACGACATGTCGACTGCTCTTGGCTGGGCGTGCCCACCTGGAAGCGACACGAGGAGCACGCGACGCACACAGCCTTATCACAGGCACAGCCGCGCGCACTAGGACACACACACACTGTCGCGAGGCGGAGCAGCGGATCTCATGCTGGGCCAGCCGGCTGCTGGGCTCTGCTGTGCGCGGGCAACGCTGCGGGGGAGACGACGCTGGGCAACGCGCGGCCGACTGCACAGGAGAGCCAGCGGTCGCAGGCGGATATCAGCTTGCACTTCTCTCCCGAATTCTCCGGCCTCTCTCGCTCCTGCGTGCTCTGCTCTCTCACGACGCCATTACCGTTTTTCACACATCACCCAGCTGCGCGCGCACCCACACAGTACCACACTCCGCGGCCCGCGCGACCGGGACGACTCCTCGCGACAAATATTCAAATCTCATCGGCGAGCTGAATAACCTCCAACAGCTCGGAAATTCCTCCACCACCCCGCGCCGGCCCCAGCTCCGGCAGTTCCTCGAGCTCGTCCTTAAACTGATCCTTATATGATTTTATATACTGTTTGACCTGCGGGCTGCAGCTCAAGTTTTACTGTACTCGAATACTTGACTTTCGATGCGAGGCCTATAGATATATAGTCGCGGCACCGGGTTGTCAGGAACTTTCAAAAATCAGCCGCAACTGCATTGGGATTAGTGCGCATGCGTACGCGCAAATGAGAAATTGAGAAATGAGAATTATGTTTAGTAATTTAATTGCATTAAAGCGAAACACATCTCGTTGATCATACAAAGAGTTTATCATGATAACCGCAAAATCAACATGAACCAACAAGAAGTTAATTATTAATTAATTCTACGAGGTATGAAATTTCAAACAACACAATTTGAATGTTGTATTATAGGTCATGGGACGATTATCCTCTCCCGTGCGACAAAAACAAAAATATAAATATACGCTGCAGTAACGAAACGGAGGACAATTAAGGGTCTGGTGCGCACGCGAAAATGCCGGGAAGTAAGACAATCCGGCAAAAACAACACGATACATAAGTACATGAAATAATAATGACAAAAGGTCGGTCGTCCTAGCTCGGCGGTTATAGCGGGCATTCTATTTTTAAAGCGTGTGGAGTGTTCTACAAGAGATACAAACAGCTGCGGAGAGACTCAGCGGTGGTGGGGATGCACCGAGAGCCCTCGCAACCATTCGCTCTTGAATTTGGTCTTCCTCGTATATGCCTGCGTGCATCCTCGATTCGTGCAGCTCATTTCCGAGCTACTCCACCGTAGAAAGCTGCAGCTCGGGCAAAAAACCACAGCGGCTACATAATACAATCGCGGGAGAAATCGGAAGAAGGAGCCAGAAGGAGCGGCGGCAGCGGCGGCGCTGCTTGTGCGCGACGCCTCGATCGTTGAGCTCGTGCCTTTGGGAACGCGCACTTCAGCTGATCGGCTTTCCAACGTATATATACATGCCCAAGCTCACATATACTCATATGCCTATCCAGCATGTGAGTGTATGATTCTTACATCAGTCTGCAGTAGTCTGCACTGAGCAAGTGCGCGAGTGTGTGTATTCGAGAGAAAATGGCAGAGTGCGGATGTGCGACCAGCAGCTTCGACACAATCACCTGCAGTTATTAGACGGCTGATCATCCGATTCACATTTCACGGTGGACGAGCAGCAGGAGGATTTGGCTGGCTCCTGGACGAGCGTTATGCGCCTGGGTTCCCGCTTGGGTGAGTGTACACATACATAACCGTACCGGGCTCCAGAGCTGTGCGTCCGGAGCAGCAAGAGCCTCTGCTTTTGGGACAAATAGAGTCGAATTTACCGAAGGCACGGGCGAATTTACCTGTCGCCACAGTCTCGCTGTTTGTCTCTGCTGTGCGACGAAAACAAAAATGTCGCGCGAGGGTTGTGGCTCCTATGGGTTCTGTGTCTATACGTATACATATATATATGCTGAATCTGTATACCTCTCTTTCTCTCTGTGAATGAAAAGTTTTCTGCACTAAGTATGTGGGTTTACTTATTGATATTTTGCCTGGGCGGACGTTGAGCTCTGCTTGTGTTGTTCGGATGTTATGCTGTTTGGGCTTGTTATGAGGATACTACACTCTCCTGACTACTCGTTGTTTGTTTTCCACTGAAACTTTGTCAGAGAATTGTCAGTATATGTTTACGCAACCTGCTTATTGCTTCTGTTTCTACTTCATCAGATTCGCTTTTGTTACAAGTCAATCCAATTCTTAACCTCTTATCAAGTTTTTTATGAGCTCAATATGCGTTGATATTGCCATTTGATAGACACATTTTTTTTATTTAGCAATACCACAAGTTTTTTTTTTCCTAGTTGTTTACTTTTATAAACTATTTTTGTCAATAAATTGGCTCATTCTCGTCTCAAATTTCTTTTCTACAATTAGGTGTATAAAATAGTATGTAATTACTGTGTGATCATAAAGTATAGAAAGTTTTGTTGCTGTATTGACATTGTTACCTCTGTTTGATTTCATGCTCCTATAGATGCCTTTTGATAAGAAAAACAGAAAAATGGCACCTAGACGATGTGAAGAAATCCCTCTGAAAACTAGAGTTGCTGCTTTAGGTTGTCGTTTACCATCACGACTTCCTGCTGGAGAAATTTTAACTGACATAACCCAAAATTCATGGAGATTGGGTGATCCACTAGGAAGTGGTGGTTTTGGAGATGTTTATTTAGGTAAATGCAATTCATTTAATTTCAAAATGTTCTATTCATGTGAATTTCACTTTACTAATTTGGATCTTTGGCTTGTTACAGCCTCAAATGACATTCACAAGCCAGTTGGGCCAAATGCAAAACATGTTATAAAAGTTGAGCCACATGAAAATGGACCTTTGTTTGTGGAAATGAATTTTTATATACGAGCTGCGCGTAAATCAATGAGTAAGTTCTTTCCATTTATCTGATTTCGATCATAAGAGGATGCTTATTAATTCATTGACATGATTTTAGTTGAGGATTGGTGTAAAGCTCAAAATTTACGTCAAGTTGGCATTCCATCATATGAAGGGTCTGGATCTCACGTCTGTCGTGGCGAGAGATACCGATTTCTAGTTATGCCCCGTTACGGAATCGACGTAGGCAAGCTCTTCATCTCAAATGGCCGTAAATTATCAAATAAACTCATAAATAGTCTTGCTGTTCAAATGGTGAGTTTGATTTGAATTGAAATAATTTGTGTAACAATGAAGGAAGTTAAATCAATCACAAATGAATTTTTTCCAGCTCTATGCACTCGAATACATTCACAGTCAAGGTTATGCTCATGCCGATGTCAAAGGATCCAACATATTATTGAAGAAAAATAATCATGAGTATCGAAATGAACTGGAGAAAACTCAAGCCTTTCTCGTTGACTTTGGTTTAGCTTATAGATATCGAAATAGTAACGGTGTTCACAAACCATTCATGCATGACGAGAGAAGAGCTCATGAAGGAACATTAGAATTTACTTCTCGAGACGCTCATCATGGCAGTAAGTGCATTACTCATTTCATATTGATATAGTTTTTATTCATTAGAAACCTTCAATAATTATCTTGAACAATGTATTTCATTTTACAGCTCACTCGAGAAGAGGAGATCTGGAGACTTTAGGTTATAATATTTTGCAGTGGCTTTGTGGCAGGTTACCTTGGGAAAATGAATTTGGAGGTTTACCTTCAAATGCCAATCCTGATGAAATTCACGCCAAGAAGGAAAATTACTTACTTGATGTTGATTCTTTCATGAAAGAATGTTTCAAAGAAAAGAAAGCACCAGGTATATTAAAAATACTTTATAATCAAAACCGTAGATAAAAATTATATTAAAGTCTATTAGAATTAAAATTGGAAAAATTTTGTTTTTGTTTCAGGAAATATAACAAACTATATGAAGTACATAGCTAATTTAAAATTCGAATCGAGACCAGACTATGCATACCTTCGAGGTTTGTTCAGACAAGATTTGAGCTTTGAAAGTCTTTTTGGAAAGCGAAAGTCCTACGCAAATGAAAATTCCGCTCTGCTTGAATCTCCAAAAAGACCAAAATTAAGAGAACGCAGGCCATGTAAGCCTGTCAACGGAGACGTATGTATTAAAATAATTGTCAATATCTAAATCGTAGTTTAATCTTATTATAAAACAATAGCAGTAATAGCTCCTAATTAAATTTCATTCAAATGCGAAAAGTTGATTAGTCAAGAGTCTCATTGTACAGCACATGATTTGAACTTGCTTGTGTTTGGTACATAGGTGCGAATCACGCGGAACACACAGCAAATGGTGGAGCAGCAGAAAAAGGAAAGCGAGTTCAGTTGGGAAGCAGTGTTAGCTTGTCATCCGGACAAGCTGGCAAAAATCAGCGCGCAGCCGCCTTCGTCGCCGCTCACCCCTCCCCCATCGCCGCCGCCTCCGTCGACCCCCACCTACGCCATGCTCGCCGTGTTGCAGAGGATGAAGGAGCGACAAACTGGTTTAGCGAGGCAGCGAACCAATTCAAAGTCTTCCGAGTGAGTATCGCTTTTCTTGTTCCTCTTGCATTTGACCTTGGAATTTCAAATGTGAATGGGCGTATCGCAGCATTTTTCATCATTTATTTTGTTGCTTACTTTTTGTACAGTAATGATCTTAAGCCAAAGTGGATGACACCGGCAATGGAAGAAGTGGCGCAATTAAGGAAAAGGAGCCTGGAATTGCAGCAACTTGACACTAATGCCAACGAAACCAAAAGACTTACGCGCTCACGTGTGGCGCAACTTAAAAGTTAGTATTTTCATATTTGTTCGACTTTTAGTCATGTTAATAAGCCTCGATTTTTACATGAGATATCTATTTTATTTTCAGAAAGCAGCAAGTCGAAGAAGAGATCGCTGCACATTGACACAAGAAACAATTCTAAAAAGCGAAAACTATCCTATTAAATTGAATACTTCAGTAAGCTATTGAAATCGGAAAAAAAATAATTGAAAAGGTTTCGTATGAAAATTAATACGTAAAAGTAATGGATAAGTATTATCAATGACTAGGTTAGATTTTGGACGTTCCTACAAGAGGACAAAATAAGACTCGAGTGATTCTCGACACTTTTTCGTAAGACTGCCTTGCCAACGCTAATTTGAAAGCCTTGGTGATCAAAAACCTCCGACTAATGCCCTTACGCCTTCCGTTTTTACGATTTCTCGTAAAATATATTATATTTGTTTTGACATTTATTATACGTTCATTAAATTGATTAGTTTGATAAAGTATGTATGAATGAAATACGTAAAAACTGAGTTTGAGCTTTGTTTTTTTACGGATTTTTAATTGTTAGTCTATGTATACTAAATTAGAAAAGTGGAAGGTCGAAAGTAAAGGCCATTATTACTTAGCATTTTGTAGGTATTAGCGTTTCACTGAGATTTTGAGAGATTTCTCAAGATTCGCGAATATAGAGTTATCAAAACTCTTGAAGATTTAAACTTCATATTCCCTTTTAACGATCTGCATTATTTTCTTGTAAATAAAATCACTCTACTTTATATTTTTTGTGATAATTGTGTAATAAATTTTAAGTTAAGCGTACCTGGGCCACGTAAAGCTTGAATACGAGTCGCTATATTAATTGAATTAAATATTGATTAATTTTATGCGATACGCGGATAAATAGTTGAAAGAGAAAATACTATGTAGAATCATGAATATAGATAGATATTTTTCTTTTGATTATAAACTATTTGATAATAATATAGGGTTCTTTTGTACATTTGAAATCTTATCGCTTAATATGTAATGTCATTATGTATTACAGAAATATAAACTCACCAGCATTTGAAAGATCTTTCCATTGTAAATTAATTAATAACATTTCTTCACCCTATCCCTTGCCATGGCATCCATATACATCAATTGATATTCTTTTCCACCAAATTTTAAAATCCTTATCAATTGATGTTCACAATTTTCCCTCGAACATAGTTTGAATAATTGCAATCAATATCGTTTTTGCCTAGCTGAAAGTCAAATCTCAAACGACAATGTCAAGTTCAACAAACTTCTTTTTACCGATAAAATTAAACAAAAACTATAATGCCGTGCGAGAAATCAAGTAATTAGTAAGGAGCAAAGTGAACTTTCAAGTCGACCATCGCCTCGATACAAAAGTCGAAATTATACAATTCAAGAAAAGAAAACCCGACAACGCTATTGCATGCTCTCATCAAACTCCCGTGTCAACAAGCCCTGCATTCGATCATCCAATTTGGTTGGGAAACAAACCTTCCGTCGCGTGTCCGCGCGCGGGAAAAGAGAAGAAGAAGATGGCAAACAGAGGGAGTGGAAGATGCTCGTGTGGAGCGACGTAAACGTTTGCCTTTTTTCCCTCCTTCCATAAAGTCGTCTATCGCCGTCCATTCATCCACGGCTCGGATGCGCCGGCACGAGGCGGCCGCACGAGCTTCTAATAATAGAATTGCCGGCGCGCGGGCGCTCGCGGCAGCATCACAATGCGCGGCTGCGTCCCCGAAAAACGTCGGAAACACCGACACCGCGCCCTTTTTCGCATCCTGTCCACTCGCGGTGCACTGCTGCAGTCCCATGTATGCATATATTACCCACGGACACGCATATATATATATATATATATATGCCCTGCGCTCTCGGCTCTTTCGAATCAGCGCACCCCTCGCGACGACACCGGACGCGAATTAAATGGACTCGTTGTTTTCATCGAAATTGGACGGCTTCGGTGTATACGCGGAACGGGAAGGGGGCAGGGACGGGAGAGTTTTTCGTGTATATATAGCTGCAGTTCCGTTTCGAGAGGGGATCGCGCGCGCGCGCGGCCAAGTGATTCGGACAGACGTTCAATCTTCATGATGCTTTTTTAACAGTCCCGTCCAACACTTTTTGCTTTGCTGCACTGTGCTACTCTCAATTGCTATGTAGCTCCGGGAGGGTTCGAAATGTTTGATGAATTGTTCATCCGGGTGATAATAAAATAACGCGCACCGAGGCGCAGTGGTCGAATGAAATTTCATCTGTGTATCCTCCGTACAGTGACATCGAGAGGAAGGAATAAAAATGTATACTACAAGTCAGCCGTGGATACGATAAAGTTTTTTATTGGATGAAAAATGAAGCAGTTCTATTGAATATTATAATTCTATATTCATAAAGTGTAAAATAAAACCAATATGTTTTTGATGTTCGAATGTCGATTAATTAAGTTGTGTAAAATGTGTGTAGTCCACTAGATCCAACTGATGGGACTCATCAATTGAATATTTATATGAAAGAGAATAGAGTGAATCATTAGTGGATATTTATCATTGTATCAATGCCATTGTAAATGAATAACATTGTTTTTACATATGAATAAAATCATTCATTAATGATATACAGTGAAATATGTTCAGCATAAAATCACTACTCGAGGACAGGTATAATTAATCCGGTACGTCGAACAATCGTCAAACTTTAGATTAATAAGTTCCTCAAGACCACCAGGACTCACTTCTAAAAGTGTTTGCGCAAGCCGGTTGAAAAGAAAATCATTGGGAATGAATTTTTTCAGTCCAAATGAGAAGGGCCAACACGTGAGATAAGTTAGGAGGAAAGCGCGCGCGCACAAGAGTCTCATTGACTGGCTGCGCGGGGGTGTCCAAAAAGCGAGAGGCCCCTCTCAAAAGTAGGCGAATGAATGTATATATATATACATACAAGAAGAGTCGCGCGAGCGGGGGAAATCTAAAAACGCATGTCGTCAGCGGAAACACAGTCGGTGCATTGAGAGTCTGCGGCCGGGCCGCCACCGCCGCCGCGCGAGGGCCACCAAAAAGGGAGCAACTCGTGCCGCGCTTGGCGCGAAACAGAACGAGAACGCGCGAGCTTCTCTATATATGTGCCTATACGAGTATTATATACTTATGGGTGGACTCGTTAGCACGCCAATCATTTTCCAATGTTGAATATTACCTGTGTGTCGTATCGGTGTGCGCGAGCTCTCAATCGCGAGTCGTTTTTCATTGGCCATTGTGCTCGATATACTGCGTGTGTCGCGGCTAAGTAGTAGTCGACGATACAACGAGTGCAAGTTTTCAGTGAGATATCATAGTTTTCTGAACCTTTTCAAATCAACAACTCACTTTATATTTAAATTTATACCCGAACGATAGTCGTGCGTCGTCGATAGAGGTTGGCGGTCTAGGATCATCAGATGCAGATGTACAAAACGCATGAGCGAAGTTACAAGGAGCCGATAATGTACTATACGCGATGATAAACGAGTCTAACTCGCCGGATATCATATGGGTTTGCCTTGCGCATCGAGTTTGCGCGCAGAGGCCATCCTACAGCCAAGTTTTCGTGGTGTAGAAATTATTGCGAAGCGGGTGCAATATTAGATGTTGGCTCCGCGTCTTTCCACAGTTATTCCACTCTCCCACGTGAGAATAATCATCGGACGCGAAATTAGAACGAATTTTCGCCCACCGTGCGTCATGAATATTATTTCGTTCGAACCTACCGGTTGCGATTACTTCATTTACATATACGATTCTGTACGATCAAACATACGTGCAGTACACCGGGCGCGCGGCGACCGACTTATCGCGTACTTGATTGCGACGATAAATCTGGCGGAGCCTCATTACGTATGCCAATAACCCAAAAATCCATAGCAGCTGTTATGCAAAACGATCGCGTTACGTATCGAGAGAGCGGAAGATAAAAAAAAAGTTTCGAGATCGCGGACGAGCCGCGGTGCGCTGCGTATAGCACGCGCCAAAAGGACCAAGACACGTATATAGGACTACGTGCAGTCGCGGCGAGGTTTTCTCGGAAGATAAGGAGTCGTCCGCGGCGCTACTCGGCAGCTGCTGCAGCGCATAGGGAGTCGGTGACACGGGGCAGCATATCCGCGGGGGTATACCTCTGCATATATATACGTGCGCGCACGGCGAGCGAGCGCGCGTTCGTGTGTGTGTGTGTAGGGCGGCGGGCGAGGAGGGGGGGGGGGAGGGGGGGGTGGGCAGCGAGGCGCGGGCAGCGGCGGGACTGATCTGCTCTGCATCAGCGCAGCCTGGCGCAGTCGGAGCCGCAGCCTTGCGGCGAGCGGACGTGGATCGCGCCCGCGTCGATATACACACACGAGTATTACGCATAAACTGCCAGGTGTGTTTGTACGAGCGTATCTACACACAGTGCGCGCATGTGAGTCGTGTGCTGGGTCGCCGGTCGCTGCGCAGTGCTGCAGAGCGATTACGCGTGTAATTCATCAAGTATATATAAATCGAGGGGGTTGGGAAGAAGGAAGGAGGGCTGCACTAGCGCGACTGGAAAACAAAGCCATGAGCGAGCATGAGAGATGAGCAGCGACGGGGCAGTGTGCTGCAGTTCGGCGGCGGCGGCGGCGGCGGCGGAGGAGACTGCCGCGAGATGGGCAGCGGCGCCGACTCGGACGCCTCCATCTCCTGGGAGGATTTCATCGGTGAGTCCATTTGCGCGCCTCCCCCCTGCACGCCCTGTAGTCCTTCCCCGAACACCAACTCGCTCCTATATACGCGCCAGATGTATATTCGCGGGCTTCGCAGCGGAAGATTTTTATTTCGCGTTCAAAATCAACCGGGCATTATCGTCGTATACTTATACATACTTAAAGCTGCGGAACCGGATCGCCGCCGCCGCTGCTGCTGCTGCTGAGTGTATGTATATGCGCTCAGTCATGCGCCCAACAGCGGATCGCGGTTTTCTGAACAAAACATAAGCATATTAGCGCACGCTGCGTCCCCGGGATCTCGCTGATGCGCAGATATATATCCACGCGCGCGCTCGCACGTATATAACATAGTGCGACTCGGTTCGTCGCCCATCTACTTCCGAAAATCCTTGCCCTGTTCCGCGTATTTGTCGAGTCGGCACGAGTCGAGTCGACAAACGACAACGAAAACGCGCCCGCAACTGTTCTCGACCATCTTTCTCTATATGTATATAGGTATATACAATAACGCGAATCCGAGCGGCCCAGTTCATCGCTCTGGGATGCGATGCGTGCGTTGTACCCCTCGGGGGATCTCGGCGCCCAGCACCACCATACATCATACACATTGCGCTCGACCCCCAACCCCCCTAAAATCCTCCCCATCTGTGAACACAGTCCGACATCGATCTGTGCACGCCACACTGTCCCAGTGGCCTTATCGTTCTCAATTGCGTGCACTTGACGACTCGGGGCTCGGGTGGCGAGTGACACATCGCGAGTCGAACTTGGCTCATTTTTGACAAACGAAGCTCTCTCGAGGAAGTTTCTCACGATTTGGGCGCATACTTAACCGGCCGAGGAATCGAGTGGCTCGCTCGTCAGCTGATATATTATACATTGGACGGCGAGAGTCGCATTTTGTCGCCCCGCTGCTCATATATACGCGCTCGACTTGCAATTATCACGCGCGTAAAGATTACGAACAGGCAATGTGTGTTCTCCTCGACCGGGTGATGCGCCCCCCCCCCCAAGTGCCTTGTCAACTCTTAACTTTGTGCGCCTGTATGACGAACAAAGGACCAAATTGTAATGCACAAGTCCGGTTTAATGCGAGGCGCGCGCGTCCATTGCATTATCTCAGTGAACCACTACTCGCCTTTACTGCGCGCCCGAGACAACTGTGTCGAGAAAGGGGTATTTTTGTACTTTTGGCAGCTTCCATGCTTTGAACTAAGGTCCATATACCCTCGCGCGGCAAGATGATTTCGAATGAGTATATGTACATTATCCCTCGGCGATTCTCGCGCGGAACGGATTCGCATCCGTTTATTAGTTCCGTGTACTTTGATACTGGAGAAAATTCAAAGGAATTCGTATTTTTCCCTCCGGTGGGACTTTTACCACAGAATAATCCTCAAAAGATCTTATCTAGTTCGATGGAACAAGTCTTTTTCATTTCATCATAATTAAGTCAAAGATCGAATGATGGTATCTGTTATTTCTCGAAGTAAATCGATATAACGGATTTTCCCGTCTGCGGATTGAACATTTCGTAATTGTCGAGGCCTTGATTGCTTACAAGAATTTTTTCTCATACCTGTATTTATTCTTTAGTGTTCTCGGATATATGCTTGATTGCACGCAGTATCGGACTCTTGGATTATGCTTTATTTGGAAACGTACATTATTATCGTGATTCTAAAAATTATCAATAGACACATTCTTCCATAAACATAAATTTTCATGACTATGAACTTCTACTTTAAAGAGAGAGAAAAGTTTCACACTCTATTACACCCATTTAGCTACACGTCTGTATGTTCACATTCGCTCATACTAAAAGAATATATTCATGTTTATCATGTGTTTTTCTTTCAATATTTCACTGCTGTTTTTGTGGTGTATTTCACTACAAGCTGTTAAATAGCAAGTAAAAGGTTTTTCTATGTGACCTGAATTTTTTAATTAAATTTTGCTAATAAAACTATTTTAATGAATCTTTGAATTTTATTGGTGTGTAGCAAGCGTAAGAATATATATATATAAACGCCACGAAATCGTGATAGATACGAGCCAGTGAACTTTTAAAATCTTCTTTTTACTTCGAAGTGAGGATAATTTTAGACACTATAAAAATCCAATTGAGAAGTTGGAAAATGAAAATGAAATCTTGATATATTACTGCGTTTCTGTAAAACAAAATGTCTAATCCAGTTTCGTCAGTTATATTCGATGATTTAATCTATTAATTTTAAGTTACTAAGAATTTATCTATATCATAATGATAACGATAATCCCATAGATTTATGCTCTTGAAATATTTTATAATATATCGTATCGAAAAAATATCATTATGTCGGATTTAATAACAAAAAGTATTCTTTGTCAAGTGATGAGATTGATCATGAAAAAATTCGCAAAAACCTATTAATTGTCGTTGTCACACCGTTTACCGCTCAATTGAAATATGTTATTGTTTATGGTATGATAAGATATGTTATCGCATAAAGATAGGAAAAACATTAATAGACTTTTTTGCCGTAATGATAATAGCTCCGCAATGCGATAAGATTTTTTTATGTTTCGCAGAAGTAACTGCAGCAATAAATCATAGAACTGTTTCGAGAATTCAAAAATATAGATAAAATATTGGTAGTTCACAAATAGAATCGACAATAACCGTGTATTGTCTCATCCTTTCTTCTCACTATTTATTTTGATGCCATATTTATTGCGCCGACACACCAGCATCTGCATTCCATCATCGACCCTGCAATTAACAGATCTTTCGCTACATCTTTTTGATATACAAGTTTTTTGCTACTGTTTTTATATCAGGCTGATGAAGATTACATTCAAATTTTAAGTGCCAAAAAATTATTAATATTATATTTTATTTGTAAGTAAAACGTACCCGGAACAAAAAGTACATTCCTTCGAGTACGAAAATGAACATGTTCTTTTTGCCGAAGTTGCATACAACTTTATCCATGTAGAATATTCACGACCCAAATCCCAAACCTGTTTGAGAAACAGAGTTCCAGAGACTTAATTTCCCAATCGGCTGTGAGACATGCTCGCTGCACAATCGACAGCATCAGGAAAACTCAAAACACACGTAGTAAACTCCCCCCCGTCCACTAACCTAAAGATAGTAACTCTGACCCAAAAAAAATTCTACGGAGCCTCGGCTAGTTTGAATTCCATCCTGATTTTCCAGTTAACGTCAAGCAGTAATTCCCAAATCGAATAAAACGACGTTAGTAAAATTAAATCCTTATCGCGAACGATCTGCGTATACGCTTGTTTTAGTCGATCATTATTTTTTATTTGATCCCCGGGCATGGCTTTGGGTCGCGATGCTTTCATATTCATTCAAATTGAATCTATCGTCGGCTTTGAATTGAGTGTTGGTGAAGACAATCCTAGTGGATTTTTATTGGAATTTTATGAGAAATAATAGAGAAACAGATACTCAATATAAAATACGCTTTATCCGTTAAGTACCGGGGAGGGACTTTTGTTCGGTTCGACTTTCTGATCAGAACTAACTCACACTCATCCATACTTAATATCGACTGTCCTGTTGTCACATCCTTTCTCTCTAAATTTAAAATAGTAGAAATCACATAGAACATGAGTTATACAATTTCTAAGTACTGATAAATAGTAGTTTTTGACTATTTTAAATTTAGACAGTAGTATTAGCATTTCTAAGAGAAGAACGCGTCACGTTGACAGATGTGCGAGTGCCAGCGTCGATACAACTTTATTTTCAGGTCTCATATTCTCACTGCTCCTATTACGCAGTTACGCTCTTTTGTATACTCGATGTCTCAACAATGTTAAAAAATGACAAAGTTCTATGTCAGATCAAGCGTTCCACGGAAAACTGTTGATTTTCCTTTCGGCTCCGAGTTGCCAAGTCGATTTTCTATATACTTACATACATATCATTCAACTGGCAACGCCGACTGTGGGGTCGAGCGTCGAATCGTAATAAAAACAAATGGTCGCTAATTTTTCGCAGCTCGAAAAAAGTCACTCGACGCAGGAGTCGTGTGCAGATCCACTAAGAGGTGCACATATACGGTGGAGCTCGAGCCTCTCGCTTCCTCGAGTAGTGTGTATAAGCCTGCGCGGGGCAGTGGCGCCTTATCGGCGCGGCGACGGCGGTGGCGGTGCTTTTTTCATCTGCGCCGCGTTGCCGAGAGAGAACCGCGAGCGAGCGAGCGAACGGGGAAAGCCTCTGGTGCGTGGCTCTCGGCGGCGGCGCGGTGACTCTCTTGCGTCTCCCGATAAGCGCGCGTACGCGATACTATCCGCTTTGTTTACTTGTCGGCAAAGCGATAGAGCACACGGGCGACGGATATAGTGCAGCAACAGTTGAGACGCCGCCGCGGTTGCAATGTAATGGGGCGTTTTGGCCATTATGGGCGGCCAATGCGAATTCCGATTGGCGTTGCGCCCACGCGCAGGTTCGTTGACCTTCGCGCGAACGCGCGATATATATATGCGCCGCTGCGGCAGCAGAGCCTCGTATATATCTGTATATATACACACACGTATTATCCGCTTTGCGGAGAAAAGAGCTGCATCACGGCCGCCTCTCTCGGATACATATGTACATACTTGTTGCTTCGCCCTCCCACTAATTGCCGCACACCCTCTCGAAGCCTGCTGTCACTATATCAGCGCGGCTAGTGTTTTGCGCCCCTCCTCTCTCTCTCGCCCTCTCTCTTCGGCCGTTGCAAATTGGGCGAGTAGGTGAAGGAGAGCTGCACAAGCCTATTATCAGCCCGAGAGAGAGAACTGCATGCGTACTCGGTGTGCGCCGGCTTGCAACGTGTCTAGTAGTAATGCAGCCTCGCTAATGCGAAGCTCCGTTATCATTACGGCCCTGCCATGTGCTATGATTATACAGCGCTGTATTGCTATACGTGCGGTTTAATCGTGAGTTTATGAACGTGCGGCGCGCGCACACGCTCCAATGGTATATACCGAATAGACGTCTTTAACTCCATCTCGACTCGAGGATTTTTCAGAGCGATTTTTGCCTGCCTCGTGAGCTTCGCCGAACCACCACTATATAAGTAGAACAATCGATTTGGCTTCGATATTTTTCCGGACAATTTGTCGCGCGAGTCGAGTAGACGCGCACACACATGCACGGGGGACGTCGAGCACACACTTTGAGGTGTTCCGATGGACGCAAACGATCACACGGTATTTTATATCGGGCAAACTGTTTGCTCTAATTCGCTCAACTTCCCCGTATCACCTGTCGTTCTATCGATTTTTATCGGCGAGTAACACTATATCTCGCTTGCGTGCGAACGAAATATATATAGCTACCGGGTAAAGATTTAATTGAACGGCAAACGTATACATCCGCTTCGTTTCAAATTCCAGTTACCGTTTATTTTCTCCATCGGACTTTTTGCAAACCTTTCAAGAGTGCCAAATGTTTCATTTGTAACGTGTGTTACGATATCTCGAGTCCCTTTTCATAGAACACGAAGCAGTCCTTCGACGAAGGAAAAAGCTGAAGTTTCTTAGAAATATTCTTTAGGCTGTTTTTTCGGCCACAATTGTGTATTATTAGTTTGTTGCGGATATTTTAATTAAAAAAAAAGTCTTTTTTTATTTTTTAGCTAATAAAATGAAAACTAATACCGTAAACTCGTTATCCAATGCCGCAAAATAGTGCATAGAAAACTTTAAATGGCAATCGAGCAAAAAGATTGCTCTATTAGTTTTTATGGTATGAGCGAAAAATTAGAAAAAATAACGTTTGTGTTTCAACCAAATCTTCATCACAAATGAACAATACACGATTGTGTGTCCAAAATAAAACAGACAATATAAATACAAATCGTCATTCGAGTGACGGCACAGTCGATTCTCTCCTCGGCTATTTCACGAGAAATCCTCCATCGACTGTCGTGTGTACTCATGGGTATTAGACGAGGCCTTTTGCGCGCGCGTCACCTCGGGGATCGAGCGTTAAAATATCGCTTTATCCGTGGCCGATTGATAAGCGGGGCAAAGTATATATACATATAAGTGTACTGCAGGCGACGCAAAGAGACACGAGCAGCATGCGGGGTAGCGGCGGCGGGGAAGGAGCTCGATCGTGATCGAGCCGGGCGGCGGAACCCGGCGCATCGATCGGTATCGCGCGCGCCGCGCCGGGTGTGTATCGCGACCATATAGCGGACTTATAAGGCAACCCGGTCGGCGCGCCCGAAAAAAAAGCCCTCGCTTCCACGAAGCGGCTCGCGATTGTCGGTTTTTCGCATTTCTTTTTTCGTCTCGTTTCACACACTCGTTGCACACACTGCAGCTTTGGTCATTTTCAAAGCGCGTCTATATGAGGGTCGTTCACGTATATACACAGGTCGAGTGAAAAAAGCCCGCGCGAGTGTGCGTGTTATAAAAATACACACCTATATGTACCGGGAAGGATCGCTCGCGAGATTTCGAGTTCTGTGTTGTATTACTCGCGGCTTTTTGCGCCGCCAACGACTCCCGTGAGATTTTGCGCGGATGTTGTTGTTACACGCGCTCGCGCTCCCGCAGCTTTTTGCCCCCCGCGCGCAATCTCATATTTCCCTCGACGAGTTCCATGTATACGCACACATTGTGCTCTTGTTCGCATCGCCTTTAATTAATCTAATTCGGCTCTCTCTGTGATTCATACCCTTGATTGGTCCTGGATACTGTATGTGAGAGAAAAAAAAATATGTTCGATCGCACCCGTTTCGGGTCTCTGAACTGCCGGTCGATCCAATCATCCCAGGACTAGTGCCTTTTGCACTTTTCGCACTTTTTATTCGAGCGAAAGCGTTACTCGATCATTTACAGAATTGAGATTCTCATTATGTATCAGGCGAGCATTGTATAACAAGCATAATATGAATAATTGAATTACCGTTCGCGCAACACACGTAGGGATCGGTATAACAATGCTGCTTACATAAGGTCAATGATCATTATTATTTATCGATACCACAATACCCGTTTCGCCGTTTTAATTGACTGAAAGTAAGTGAGCGCCTCCACCTTTCAATGAGTATATTATATGCAAATGGATTCTTCAGAGGGCTACTGAATCCTATCAAGATGCGATATATATTTCGCTGTTCCTCTATTGTATCTCTCCCTTCGCCAGTATGCAAAGCCAACTGAATTATACGGATATTTCATCCCCGTGTTATAAACCACCTCGGATATTTGGGTTTGCGCGTTCACCAAACTCGCCCAGTGTAAGTACAACGAAGATCGGTAGCGTCAAATTTTCACTCTTGGCGTATTCAGAAATAGTGTTCTGTACGAGAGAGATAACTGGAAATTGACAAGGTACCGAGAGAAAAAACTGAATTCACCGAGCGCGCGGTCACTTGGTCGGGCGATTCTACGGAATATATATAGGATGTGCAGTGTGTGTGTATGATGTGTACATACGGATGTGTGGCAGCACTTGCGCTTTTATCGCGGGAGGAGGCAGCTGTTATCAAAGGAGAGCGCGGGATCCTGCTCTCTCTCTCTCCCTCTCCGTGAGTGCGAGCGAGCGAGCGAGTTGCATCCTGGCCGTCGTCGCGGCTGCAGCAGCTGCTCTCTCAGTTTTTCCGCGAGACTCCTCGAGTGTATCGGGCTTGCTGTCCACCGCGCCACTTTTGCCCTTTCTACAAAGCTCCTTTTGCCCGCGAGCTTTTTTTCTTCTCGTTGCCCCTGTGTGTGCTTTCTCGTGTCGTGTCGAGTGCTTCTAGATCGGCTCTCTCTCACTCGGCCCTTGGCTGCTGCTGCTGCTGATTACGGCCAGTCCAACGTCTGGTATGCTTTATCGTAACGCCGAAAATACATTACTCCGATTTTCACATGCGCGAACTGGCTTTTCCCTCGTGTAATATACAGCCAACAATTCTCGTGCTCAATTTCTAATCTGTTGTTTATACCGAATGGCTTCGTCGGCGGCTGTGGCGACCGGCTAATATATATTTATCCCGTTGCTTTTACTTTTTCAAAATCTCTTTGGCTAAAAACACAATGACACGATATGTCTCTGAGATTTTAATCCCGAGTTTTCTCTCGAACGTAACTTTCATTGCGTTTCCGTGTGAAGCACACATCAATTGCTGCGCGTCGAATCGTTCGGATTCCCATAGTATAATATTTCCGAATTATTATACGAGAATTAATACTCGTAACGGCGGCTTGAAAAGAGCGGATTTCCTCCGATTGCAACCACGTGGGGGAGAAGGAAACCTTGTGGGGTCTAATCAAGCTTCATCGCTCGACGAGAGGGAGAGAAGAAAAAACTGGCGAAATCTCTTATTTACCGCGCTAATCGCGCGAGTAGTCGTGGAAACTATCCAAATGAGAAACTCAGTCTGCGGGCGCTACTGCCAGGCGCCAGTGAGCCGGGAAGGAAAAAATCGGATAAATCGGATACGTACGCGTGACCAGGTCTCTACACTGCCTTTCCCAGAAAGCTCATCGCGCCGAAAAGTTTCTCGCGCGTGCGGCCCACTTTTTGAGAGAGGCTTTCGCGTATATGCGTGTGTACGCGCACAAATGCTTGATTATCCCCGGCACAGTGAAATATAGCTCTCGTCCATTGAGAACGGGAGATATACAGCCGTGATACGCGCGCCTATACCGCGTCCCTGGGGTCCATTACTCGTTTGGTACAAAGCGTCGTTTCACACATTCATACATTTTTTCCTTGTCCCGCGCCGGACCTCGCCCGGATGATTTTTAACAATATTTTTTTCCCATATTACGCGCGGACATTGAGATTAGAGTTGGAAACTGGCCGCCTCGAAGTTCGCTGACTCGTGAGCTCGCGCGCGCAATTGCCTATATATGTTCGCCGCGTGTACCACACGGCTAAATAATAAGATAATGCCGACACCGACGTCGTGACACTTGGCAAGTGACGTTATGATATATTCCATCCGGTTTTCGAAATTGTCCCTTGTGCGTGCACGCGCGCGCCCGTGCGCCATCTCGAATGCGGATCGCTTCGGTATCCCGGCTCTTGATACGCTACCTGCTGCACCCGTAGACTGATTTTTTTCCTTTATCGATCCTCCGTTTTTTTTCTTCCTTCTCCGCCTCTCGCGATCAAATCCATCGTCGAAGAGTTATGTTCGGCATTCCGAATACCTCGATCGTTTTTTTTTTCATTCTTCATCGTTGACGAATTTGTCAGCTGGTCCGTTATTGAACATTTCGTCGTCATTCATCGGTCAATGTTATTTCCGTCGAGCTCGATGTCGTCAAATTGGGTTCGGATATCTTTTTTCATTTCCAATTCGACGGATTCGCGCGTGATTGGCTAATTATATACTTCGAACTAGTTAATTCGTGATCGTGAACTATAGCCGGGTTGCAATGACAAGGTCACGGTACGAGGGTTAAAAAAGCAGTGCTGTTATATGCGGTGCATTTGAAACTGAGCTTTTATACACAGTTGCTTCTTTTTCAGTCTAATCTCACGGTCTCTTGAGATTTTGTTTCTCGTTTCTTTTGTGTCTGGAGAACTGAAGTGCTGAAGTGATGATACGACGAGGGAGTGTCGGATTAACGTTAACTTCGCGATGAAGTTTGTAGAAAACGTAGAAGGCCAACGCGCGACGCTGAGTTTTATATGATTAAGTATACCCCCTCGAGTCACTTCTTTGTCGCGCGACTCCTTTGTCATGGTAATATTCGCGTTTCACGAAATTCCTCAATACTACCAATACAATATGTTGTTGTTTCCGACAAAGAAGAAACATTAGTTTCCTTTTTTTTTAATTTATTCATAATCAAAAGAAAGTCTATGATGAAGCGGAATAAAACGTCTCTCTTATCTCTTATCCAATGGAAAATACAACAATGACGTAATTTTTTTCTCGCTCCATTCAAGAACACAGTCTTATCTGACGCAATAGCATTTGTTTATCCAAGGCAATTTTTGGTCACGGCTCGATAATGTCTTCAAAACTACTGGATTTCGCGGTCGAACAGAAATGGGTCGTTATATCCGTGCGAACATAACTATTAAGATAACGAAAAAAACTGACGGCGAGAGAAAAAATAAAAATCGTCAACGAATTATCCTCTTTACGCTCTTACGCGCGCTTAAGCTTGTAGACGCGAAAGAAACTTTACTTACACACTGGATTACTCAGAAACGTGTTGTGAAAGAGACGTGCGTCGCGGCGTACGAGGCGGAGGTGTAAGCGATAGGAAGAATAAATTGAAAAGAAAGATGTACATACTCGTGGAGTTCATGATGAGTCAATATAAAAGCGCACAAAAGGAGTCTGCACAATGGCTCCTCGGCGCCGAATGCATTCTCAATGTTGTGTGTGTATGGATAACGGATGAAACATTATCAATTTCCCCCCCGGTCCGTGTGAAAAACATCAAGGAACGTTTTCCGATTAGAGTCTTGACTTGACGCTCGCGAGAGAGAAGGAAAAAAGCTCGGCCTCCCATCGAAATGGGAGCGCCCGGAAATGCACGTGAAAAATCTATATCGTGTGTAGCGTACAAAATACACAGCGGCACGCGCGAACGGGAAAAATTGAATAACGCAAAAGTAAAAACTCGATGGCATGGTATAATACACGAGAGTATCCATGGCAATTTTCGAAAGTTGCCATTGGAACTAGATGAAAGATTGGAGGTGCGCACACATAGTGATTTTAGTTTTGCACCGGTCGCACAATAGCCCCGTTCGACATAGCCCGATGTAATTGAGAGGCTCTCGCTCTCTCGAAACTGTAATGTCTCTCAGCAGCAGCAGCAGCAGCAGCAGCCGCGTCCCCTTGAATCTCTCTTTATGTATGCCCGCGAGGCCCAAGGCCACGCTCATTACACCCGCGGCTCGCCCCTTTTTTCCCGGGCTTCAAACGCAAATTTCCCTTTAGCGACGTTAGCGCTAAACGGTACACTGCACACCGGCTATAAGCTCATCTCTCTCGGTCGGATTTCTCCCTCGTAGATCCGCGACTATGCACACACACACGTGCACGTGTGTATATAGCCGAGAGCAATTATAAGGCGCTGGTGCTGCTGCTGCTCTCTCGAGAGCTCCTCTCACTGCGCTCTTTTTTGGGTCACCCAGTATTTCCGCGCGCTCCGGGCCGCGCGCCGAGCGTGTGTGGGCGCCCCGAGACAGCCGTGCAGTGGCGTGCAGCCGCGCGCGCGCGTGGGTGGAAACTCGTAGAGTAGCGGCCCGAGGCTGCAACGCGCACTTTTGCGTATCGCATCTCGCTTATCCGCGAGCCGGCTTTTTTTCATTCCAACTCTCTCCCTCTGCCTGTGTGTCTTGCCGAGCGCGCGCCCGGACGACAGGGAAGCGAGCTCGAGAGAGAGATTCCGATCTAGATCTAAATCTGCGCCCGCTCTTAATATAAACTTGCGAAATATCAAGTGTGTGTGTGTGTATAGCTCGGAGGAGAGTGGAGAAACACAGCGGCGAGATGGAGAGAGATGGGCTTTCGAAACTGATTTTCCCAAGGCGCGGAGATCGGCTCTGTGTTTAATTTTAGTGTAGCGGCCCATAGGCGCGCGACACACACTTGCGCGGATATCACACGGCGAATTTAGTTTTCTTCCGTGTGGGGGAGGGAGGGAGTCGGATCTCGCGTGTTCGGGGCCAAGCTCGTCATAATTCACGGTCGTGCATTTTTTTCTCTTCTGCTTCTTTCGGCCGGTGTGCGCAAGACTAGCCGGGGGGCACTAATCACTTTCGCATTTTCACTTTGGGCAAACAAACGTATTTATCGCTCGATATATCAAAAGCCTCGCGTGGCCCTCCTGCGATATAGTTATGGGCGAGCGCGAAAAAGAATCGCATGCCCTGCGATTCTCGTTGCGCCGCCGCCGCCGTGCGTTCAGTGAGTTATGGCGCCCGGCAAGAGCATTAGCTGCGAAGAAAGTGGGCGGAACGCGCCGCGTGACTCTGTCCACGTGTCTGTATGTGTGTATATATGTTGAAAAAAAAAATAATACGGGATCGGGCGCCAAAGCTCTATCTGCGATATGACCGAGACACGAGTTGAATGGCGAACCCAAAGCGGCTTCCAACGGAGAATCAACAATCGATTATGCCCTCCCTGTCTCTCCAAAGGCTGCGCGGTTTATAAACCATTCCTCCTCTACCCCATCCCCGAGACCCAGAGTAAATATTACCCGAGGTGATTCTTTCCAAAGGTTGGCTTGGCTGTCTGTCTGGTATTCAGCCATGGGATTCCTCGCCGTTCGTCTCGTACAAAGCAGCGCCGATACATTGTTGAAAGTATATTATAGAGGGTGTGTGTGTGTGTGTGAGTGTGTTGGCACGTGTGCGCGGGGAATGCAGATAGCGGGCAAATTGAATGTGCATGTACGGTGTCGGTGCCACTCGATCTAGGTTGAAAATTCCCTGTAATTAGAGGAGGACAATTTAATCTCCGATACGGAGTGAAAGTTTACGTCAATACAAGTGGAATTTCACTGTAAAAGGTTCAATCCGTATCATATACGTGTATATATACCGAGCTGGCTGGCGACCGGGCTCGCTCGCCAACAACAACTTTCGCAGGCATTCGCGGCTGCTGCTCTCTTGATATAATCGACCCGAAATAGCTCCAAATCAAATTAGAAATTTTCTCCTGCGCGAATTTCTCACGCGATTTAAATATATGCACGTGTGTGTGTGTGTACGTGGGTTCGAGCGCTCTCGAGAATTCACCCGTGGTATACGCGGCGGAGGAAAAGGGTTCGCGGGTGTGCATACGTACGTACTGCTCGACGAAGCCGTATATACGCGATAACTAATTTTCTTACCGTTACGAATATTGGATATATCAATTATTTCAAATCCACTGTTGCCTTATTTCGAATAACGGACTCGTTAACCTTGACTTTTCTCGCAGCCGAGGTCCACACACACACACCTCGCGGCGAAACATTGAGAAGCGCGCATGAAAAAAATTATTCTTCGAAGTAGAATTGCAAGCAATTTCGACGTTTGATATTCGAAAATGTTGCGATTACATTATAGCTTTGTCCGATTTTTTGACAATTGAAATTTGTAGAAGTAATTCACGCATATTGACATTTATACGCTACTCAAACCTATGAAAGCTCGATTTAGAAACTTACGAGCGTACGAGACGCTTTTGCAACTACCATATATGATTGATTGATGGAAATCAGTTGGCAAACTGTATCCGGAATGACTGATAAAAGCAATTGCATTAATATGTTCATTATTTTAGTTTATAAGATAAACAGTTCAAAATTTTATAATTATTCAAACCATTGAATAATCACCCAAGGAAGATGTAGAATAACAATTATTGTACAGCTTTGCCTGTATCTAAATTATAAAAATATTATAAAAATTGGGCTGTTTATCAAAATTTTCAGTGAATCGGAATAAGACAAATTTGAGTGATTTGCCCGGGCCATCGGCTTTCAGTTTTTACAGTGTTGTCCGTAACGTTATTTTCATTAATTTCATATGCATCAATTAACCCGAATATTTTAAAATTGGCAATATACGGAAAATATATTGGCGGATGTATAGCATTGCCGAAACGATTCCCACACGTGGTAAATGTTTCCCAATAGCAACGGACAATATATATATATATTGCCCACACTTCTTATTTCTTTCGCGGGTAAATATCGTTATCCAGGAATGTTTATCGTTCCCTTCGACAAAAGAACAAGATACACCGAGTCCGAGTTGTTCGCGCGGATATATTCACCGAGAGCTATACAATATCCCAGGTGAGAACACGAGGGGAACTCGCGCGCGAGTACGTCGCGGTGGTTGGCCTGCATCAGCTGTTGGCTCGCGCGGGAGCTTTTCCTCTCTGTATCTCGATACGGCGGCCGTCGTCGTATGGAGAGAGACCGGTTCTCTCCTTCCCCACTCTCTCTGTGGCCGGCTTGTTCGCGCGCTCTCCGCGCGAGCAGAAAACTCCTGCGGTCGCGGACCGCACCCCAGCATGTAGGTCCGTTTCATTGTGTGGTCCCGCGCGCGCGCAGTTGGCTTCGATGGTGCACGCGCGCGCGACACTTTCCGCGCGATTTTCCTAGCCTCGCGTACGCGCCACCGGCTCGCTCCTTCCTTTTTCTCCCCCGCTCCTCTATACCTCGCTCTCTGCACACTTTGCGAGCGCAATGTATTTTTCCCCTCCGGCCGCTAATGGTTTGCTTAACGGTCGATGGTTTTCTATCCGGAGCACCGCGCTTATGGGCTAACCGGCGCTTTTTTACACCGCCCCGGTGCTCGTTTATGGCACGATCGGGTTTTCAATCGGGAGAGGAATATGATATGTACGAGCGCGCGCGCGCGAATAACCATGGAAACGCGCGTTGGGAGATTTCATACATTTCCTTTTTTTCTTTCTTCTCCAAACTCATTGTGCAGATTTTCTCACATCGAGAGATATACCCGTCGTCGCGTTAGTCGCGGACGATCCAGTGTGTATTAATCTATGGATCGCAATTTCGTTATCGACGCGGGGGCGTGTATAAGTTATGTTTCGCTATCGCGCACGGGGAAAAACACAATCCCCAGAACAAGAGCTCAAATTCGATTTCACTGGCGGAGGGCAGAGAGCTTACGATGGCCGTAATAAGGTCGCGCAGTACCTTGGGCTACATACTTGGGCTCGTAGACTATGTGCTCTCACACGCCCCCTTCATATTGTGATCTTAACCCATTAACGACCAAACGCCTCGATTTTCTGTCAACTTTTCGACGCGATTATTTGGCATGTTACCGTCTTTGAAAGGATTCAGTTTCCACTTATTCTGGCGTGAAATTTTATGCTCTTTCAGAATCCGTGGTCAAAATTATGATAAAACTCCTAGAAAAAAAGATATGGCCGATTTAAACTCAAAAAATGCGAAAATTTAAAAAAAAAAAATTTTCTCGATTTTTTTTCATAATGTTATCGCCAATCATTTGTGCTCTAATTATGGACAAAGGTGGACAAAATGCTTCAGGTTTAAGAGGAAATTTTTTTTATCGAAGTGAAATCGCTTTTTTTACAAAATGGCGGCAATAACGTGAAAATTTTATAAAAAACATTGCTTATTTTTTTTCTCGAAAACTATGGACTTAATCAAAAAATTCAAGAGAACAAAAATGTCTTATAATTAGTCTAGAAATACTCCCAAATTTTTTTAAATGTTTTTGACACGTTTTGGAAAAATTTAATTCTCCGAATTTTCAAAAAAATCTAAATTGTTTCAAAAAATTCTACAAAAATTTGTGAGCGTTCCTTGACTAATTCTAAGACACTTTTGTTCTTATAAAATTTTTGATAAAATCTAGTTTTTAGTTTTTTCTAGTTTGAGATTCATAGGAAAAAATAGAATTTTCAAAAAGCTAGAAAAAAATGAAAAAACAGTATTAAAATTTTATAAGAACAAAAGTGTCTTAGAATTAGTCAAGGAACGCTCACAAATTTTTGTAGAATTTTTAGAGACAATCTAGATTTTTTTGAAAATTCGGAGAATTAATTTTTTCCAAAACGTGTCAAAAACATTTGAAAAAATTTGGAAGTATTCCTTGACTAATTATAAGACATTTTTGTTCTTTTGAATTTTTTGATGAAGTCCATAGTTTTCGAGAAAAAAAATAAGCAATGTTTTTTATGAAATTTTCACGTTATTGCCGCCATTTTGTAAAAAAAAGCGATTTCACTTCGATAAAAAGAATTTCCTCTTAAACCTGAAGCATTTTGTCCACCTTTGTCCATAATTAGAGCACAAATGATTGGCGATAACATTATGAAAAAAAATCGAGAAAATTTTTTTTTTTTAAATTTTCGCATTTTTTGAGTTTAAATCGGCCATATCTTTTTTTCTAGGAGTTTTATCATAATTTTGACCACGGATTCTGAAAGAGCATAAAATTTCACGCCAGAATAAGTGGAAACTGAATCCTTTCAAAGACGGTAACATGCCAAATAATCGCGTCGAAAAGTTGACAGAAAATCGAGGCGTTTGGTCGTTAATGGGTTAATAGGCGATTGTTCGACAATGAGAGATTTTTACCGACTCGAGCCGAGTACCGGCATCCCGAAAATCTGCGTGAGAAAGTGCATTCTTCGGATGCTGCTTCGACTCTCCCTAGCTCTTTTTTTCTTTTCTCGAAAGAAGTAACGCGCATACCTTTGATTTTGCTTTCACGTATATAGAGATCTTATCGTTACGTAATCCCTGGCACAATCACCAAGTATCCCCACACGTTGTAGTACTTCGACGCATACTTCGATAACGAAGACACATTTCCCAAAAACATGGCTGAATTTCGAAACATCTGAAGGTATTGTGTTGATATTGTACATCATCCGAAGGGACTATGGAAAAAATTTCAGGTAAATCTTTCGTGAGAAACCGGCCCTTGGTCAATTCAATTTTGCCGGATGTGAATGAAGTATATTTTGGGAAATCATGGAACAATGAGGAGCGATCGACTTGTGGATATATTCATACCTTCATGAAAGAAGTCTGTTTAGTCATTTTCATTGATATTAATTTCTTTGATTAAATTTGAACCCAACTGTTAGGAGCAAATTTACCATCCATTTATATAAGTATTTGCGGGAAGTCATTCTAAAGAAATTCTCCCCGGCTTCCCCCCACCAAAAAACTCGGATTTTCAATCTTTTTCTTCGGTTCAGTTTCGAGAGGCAGGTCGAAATGAAGCGACTCTGAATAATCCATGTTCTAGGATCATTTCGACTAATTCCTCTCCCTCTACAAGCCGAGTCTCCCAAGGCTGCGTGAAACACGCGAACGGAAATAGCCGTGCGGCTCCGTTCATAATGAATTTTCGAGCGGACGTGTATATACACAAGCTCCGGCTGCTGCTGCTGCCACATTTATATATCCGCGCGCTGTATACCTTTCAATCTTATGCGGTTGTACACTGTCGCGCCGAGTCGATAAGCCGCGGCCGAAGACGATAGAAGCGGGACAAAAGAAACGAGCCGAGAGGGGGATAAAAAAAGAAGAAAGAAAGAAAAAGAGTCGCACGCTACAGCCGTTAAGGAGAGACAAGGGAAGAGAGAAGATAAGAGGCGCACCAAGAGCCGCGCGGCGCGCAACTCAATTGACCGCGAGAGAAACAGAGGAAAGAACGAAGGGAACGCGGCGGCGGCGGCAGGAGAAAGCCACGATGCCGAAATTGATTTCAATTCCGCGCTCGTTCCAACTTATATACTCTTGTGCTTTGAAGATATATACACCGCGCGGGCGACACAGCTCGGACGGATATTGAAATTGCACCCGATTATTCCGTTATCCACTCGTGCCCCGCTAATATATGTATTAGCGAGTGTGTGTGTACATGTAACCCGCCGCCGTCGTCGTCGCTTATCTTCCGTCTCTTATCGGCCGCGCTCTTCTCGCCCAATTAATCCCCCGCGGGTAATTGAGCGTCGCCGATTAATCCCCCGGCCACGTCCAATCGGGTCCATTATCATCGCGCCGCGCGCGGCCGGAAACAAAAGCTTAATATTTCAGCCGAACGGGAAAACGCGTGTGAAACCAGTCTATTACAAAGCGGGTTTATTTTGAACTCTGCTCGATCCTACGGCTCGCGCGAGAGCGCCGTAATACTGACTGAAACGCTTCCGGGAACCGACTGGCAATTAATCGAGTGGCTTATTCGCGGGCCCGAGCTTTTCGACTAATGCCGGGTTATATAGGCTCGATTTGACCCAGCTCCTCGAACTTATATGGCGCTTGATTAGGGGCCCGGCAATTCCCCGCTGTATTTCACTCGACAGCTTCGTGCTTTTGTTTCGACTTGATTTAGCTGCGCGTCTACTACACCCATACATATCTCGCGAAGACTGAATGAACCATCAGTGAAGTTAAGCGTTGAAAATTGTACTGAAGATTTCTTCGAATTGCACGTTGCCCTCTGACTTCGGAAAAGTAGAAATTACATAACTAAATAGTAAATATTCGACTGAAAATTATTAAAACAATTCTTTTAGAGTAATATTTATCGTTTTTAGCAGTGCAATATCAATTTTCCAATATTTTAGATTTAGTGTGTAGTCCACGTACTTCGCTCTTGTTTAGCAAGAAAGGAGAAAAATCACCAACCAGTAGTCGCGGGGTGTATTTTGAATCCACCGAAAACATCATTTGCAGAGCCATGTTGCCCCCGACGTTTGAAAACGCGTTGGGAATGTCTCACAAGTCCTATACGATTCTCGCATACCGCATATTGCCGGCCCGTCTACTGGCGTGTGTGCATATTTACATATAAGCCGAGAGCAAAATTATTCGGGCAACCTTGAGATCGGGTCGAGCTTGAATTCCACGCGCTCGGGTACAAATCTATCAGGGCGCGCCTGGATGACGGGGCACGAGTTTTTCGACTTGGTACATGGCACATCAAAGAATCCCCTGGAGCAGCAGCAAGCCTCCCCACCACCTCGAAGCATTCCCCAGATGCGCAACCGCAGTCTATTTGTCTTGCAGCGGCCATTTATTTCGCGGCCTCTCGCACATCCGCCCGAGAGCGGCTATTCAAACGAACTCGCGGCTTTTCCGCTCTCTCGGTGCAGTATGATCGTCGGGCGCCACCCGCGCGCGCGCTCCAAAATACCAACACGAGCAGCGGAGGAAAAACGAAAGAGAAAAAAAAAGCGACAAAGCTGCAGGGCTCGCCGACAAATTGGCGAGTGCTGCACGCGCCAGAGAAAGAGACGCGGCGCGAGCAAGTTTATTTGGATGTACGCGAAGACGATGATAATACGCATACGGGAACGGGATTTGTTACGACCATTACGCTGCACTTTCGGAATGCCGAAGTTTCGGCGTGAATTTTAATGGGGCCGTTGAAAGTCGCGGCTGGTCCGAGACTTTTTATTCCTCCTCCCCCCCGTCCTCTGTGTACACGCGACTCTTCGCGTCGACTGTTTGGCATTCGCGTCCTCGTCGAGGGGATGACTTTATTCGCTCTTTAACCGAGCTTTTCAGCCGCATTTGCATAATAGCATTGGCTCTCTTTCGGAGAGTCGAGGATGAAGGAGAAAAAACATCGCATTCTCGTCGTTTACGAATCATCATCATCGTTTGACTGTGCGCCAAGTTGTTGGTCGTACACACCGCGCGTATATATCTCTCTCTCGAGCGTCGATTGGATCACTCGATAATAATTACCTACGTCGAGTGAGTCGACGCCGATTTGGAAATTGATTTCGCGCTGTGTTGCGTGTTTACCGTTAACTTCGTTGCGTTACCAGTGCGTTTATACACGCGCACTTTCTTCGGAATTCACCGACGCGATTGAGACGTGCGAGAAAAAAACTCGCGCCGATCCGCAATCTCGAAGGCGCTTGTCATTGGATCGATGTTCGACAAAGCACACTCTCATCGATGGTCATTTCGATAGTATAATTTCGCCGTTACGTCTTCCAGCCGTTGCGGGAAACGCGTCGAATTGATGGATGTAACGGGTACGTCGGTGATCCGCGAATTCGTCCCGCAGGCGTGACATTCAAAAAACGGTTACGAGACTAAAACCAGCGCAGATATTTTGGATCCGTCGCGATGTGAGTCCAAATTTAAACGTCAAGCCGTTTTTACCAGTGTATTACGTATTTATCGCAATTATCAATCAAGTAAATTTGCCAAAGGATAATTTGAGAGAGTATCGAATCGAAATAACACGATCTTTGATAAACGCGCGTGTACGCGAGAGTAGGGTACATATAACGTATCGCGAATGTTGGCGAATGCTCGCGAGCTTAACAAGATAAGTGAACGGTAACACACAACAACGGCTCGAGTTGAAAAAGAACGATGACGAAACATTGTCATACTAACGTTTCTGTTCTCGCGCCGCCGCGTCAAACTCGTTGACAAACATTTACGAAACACAGCTCGTGTCGCGACCTGTTATCGACCAAATTTCCCGAATTGCCTCGCGACCATTTGTCCCAGTCGACTCGAGTTATTCGAAGCGCAAAACGTCGTCGATGCTCATTGTATTTCATTCCGGCCCAACGAGTTTTCCGGTAAATCATGCGATATTCTCCCGATGGATTCCCAAATGAACTACTCGGACAAAAAGCCTCGGATAAAAGTGATCGAGCTTGACGCGTACGCGACAGTAAAAAATAAATAAATAAAAACTTCGAACACTGATCGATCTCGGACACGTATATGGGTGAACGCGGTGTAAAGTTGAGCAAAGTCCCGGCTGCATTCCAGGAGGGTTGACTCAGTGTCCCGGCGGACGCGCATACCTGCGTGGGGCCATCTTTGGCCCGGCGCAAAAAAAAAATTCAACTCGTGAGACAGAGGTATAGGTGGGTGTGTGTGCGAAAAACGAGAAAAGAGCCGGTATACACGCTCGCGAAAGGCGGCTCTCGGAGAGAGATAACCGCGGAGTGAGTGAGCAAGGGCACACGCTGCAGCGGAAGAGGCGAATATGACTGGTAGCCATTGGAATTCGACTGGTTGCGTGTGGCGGCGGCCCATTGTGTAACTCAGTCAGTCTCTCTCGGGTTCGATCGCCTCTTCCTCCCTCGGCTCTCGTTGCCCTTGTTGGCCGCCGGAGAGAGAGAAGGAGGCCAGTAGCCGGCAGCAGCAGCAGCTAGCGCACGTATAATACACAGCGTATGGGCGCGCGTGCGGATTATGGAATGTGAATTATATATCGGTGCAGCGCGCGCGCGCGAGCGGAGCAACGGGCTCTCTCGGGGGCACACGTGTATATGTATATATCACCAGAGAGGCCGGCCCATCTGATATTATGTTGATTGGGCTGTGCGCGCCGCCGCGAGCTTAATCAATTCAGCCGAGCTGATTTTACCGCTACCGTGGGTGGACACGCGCAAAACCGATCGCTATCGGCCCACCTCCTCTCCGTATCGCTGAGCCGCGAGAGCTTTTTACCCGCCGCCCCCCGCCTGCAGTGTTGCAAATGGACGACGCGCCCCCCTCCTCCTCCTCCTCCTCCTCTTACCTCGCGCGGGATCAGCCGATATCACAATATACGTCTCTCTTTCTCTCTCTGAGCGTCGAATAGCTGCAGCGTCGTTCCCCTTCTTCCGTGGCTCACGCCAGCGTATGAGTCGGCCTAATATATAGGGCTCGTCCGCGAGCTGACTCGATGTGACCCCGATATATATAAGTACGGATCGCAGAGACGATATTATTATCTCGGGCCGCCGATATATGGTCGCGTGCCCGAGAGGGAGAGACTAGACGCGGAGTTACGTGTTTCGACTAGAATGAGGCGGTAAGTGGTCTCTATATACGGAGTGTGATTTGTGTGTGGCTGCCCGTTGCGGGTGGGGAAAATCCCGTAGCGCGATACACGCACCGGGGGAAATGCATATATAAATATATATATATCCTCTTTTGAATTCTCACTCGCTGCGGTATCTTGCAAAATTGATTTCTCGAGTTTGAAAGACGTTATCGAATTATTCGCTTGATGCAAATAAGCAATGCGTGTATTGTCTCGATATCGCATGATAAACAGCTGATCCAATAGCTCAAATTCGACCGGTCACGGGAGTCTCCTCGTGCAGTTGACCGAGCGTATATAAAAAAGCTCGCCGCGTGCGGCGTTGATCAGTTGATTTTTAGCACACGACACTTGTTTCCCCTCTGTCCTCTCAACGAGACGTAACGAAATGAGCGACGCAGCTCGTCTCCGCTCAAGTGCAGCGTATACGTACACGCATACACACATAGGCGAGCGAGCCAGAGCTGCAGCGGCGCACATTGAAACGGAAACGGTTGGTGCGCGCGGCACAAATTCGTTAAACACACATGTACACACACGTACGTATATATGTGTGTACAGTGGCGCGAGCTCTCGAGCCCACGATAATAAATAGGATGAGGCGCGAGGCGCGCGCGAGAGAGAAGGACGATGACCGCGCGGGAGTCGGGGCGACGGAGACGACGAGGACGATTCGAGGCTGGTGTGTGTGTATACGTATGCGGTATATATACGGGGCGCTAGTCGCTGTTGTTGAATCGTGAGCCGGGCTTTGTTTCCCACCAGCCGGAGCTCACGAGTTGTGCGCGCCGGGCCCCGGAGAGCGCCGATAGGCATAGCGGTAACCCCCTGCGCGCTGCACCACTCTATATACACCGCGGCTGCACGACTTTTCTCTCTCTCTCTCTCGCTCTCTCTCGGCCGAGCGTCGCGCACGCGACATGTATCGGATGGGCGCCATTGTTCGCCCGACGATAACGTCCACAGCTAGTAATTGTTTACATGGCCGCGCGCGACCCACCGGCTGCTTCCTCCGCCGCGGGGCCCTTGTAAGTATTATCCGCGCCGCTCCAGAGGAGAGAGAGAGAGAGCGAAAGCTCGTGGACCCCACCCATGATGCCAGCCGGAGCTTCTCCTCGGTATGTACACGCGACACAGAATAACGAGAGTCGTTCGGGCGAGGAGGAATACACGCCGGATTCGTTTCGTACTTGGTCCAAAATCGGGGATTTGGAGGGATGAAATCAGTTTGATGACTTTGTCGGATCGGTGGTAACGATGTTACTCATATACTGCTACCCCGTTTTTGCGTATGATATTGCAATAGGATACAACTTCATATACTGAATTCCGTTTTCGTCCCTATCCATTTTTAATCGTAATTACGACTTGAACCAACTACCATTGAAAATTTCGTTTTTGTTGCAGGTGAGTTGAAGACGACACTTCTGATACGTGTATACCCAGTCTATACTGGGTATACTCAGGTGTGAGTAATAGAATATCCACTCGTTCGATCCATTGATTTTATGTGTTATCAGTAGCTTGAGAAATTATTTCTTTGGTAAATTGTGGTATTTTTTTCTATTAAGACAGCTTGGCACAATCGTGGCTCAATCATTAACTTACTGTGGCCTTTACATTTTTAAATTTTCTCTGAAAAATCCAATCTTTACACTAAGCCTATGGGCAATTCGAAAAGTTCAAGTTGAGAAACTACACAATTGAAAAACTGCATATTTCGCGTACGAAGAGAACCTTGGATAATTCAGTTTCGCACGCGAGACTTGGGTGAGGAGAACAGCGCAGAGTTGATACAGACGTATGAGCATCGAATCGAACCAACCGATTAACGAATATACTTTCGATCGCGTGCACTATCGGTGGCGTAACGTCCATTACCACGTCAAAAAAAAACAATAGGCAAATCACTCTCCTATCCACGTCTTTTATCGACCAACGATCTTTCCAAATGGATTCGCCGCATTGTTCTTTCGATACGGTCGAAAAGTTGAACTCGCCCCTCGGGGCCCGACCGAGAGCTCGCGGCATACCAAAACAAAAGTGTCAGTACATACACGCGTACACGTCAAACCGATCTCTCGAATTTCCACACGGGCGAGTGACGAGTGAGAAGCACACACGAGCCGCATTCCGTTTCATCTTCAAAGGAGCTTCAGCAGCAGCCGAATAAAAGCAAAGCTGCAGCAGCGGCTGCGTAGACGAGGGCCGCAAAGGATTAGTGGATTTCTCGCGAAACGCGAGCGAAGACGGACGAATCACCGTTGGCCGATCGCAAAGAAAGCACATAGGTGCACCGGGGCCCGTGTAAACCGCGAAGACACGCGGGTTTTATCCGCTGGCCCCGCATAAGTATGTGTCTGCAGTGTGCGCATACGCGTCTTTGGGAGAGCTGATGCTTGGCATATCTCGCGTTCCCGGCCGCGTCAGGAAGAAGAAGAGGGAACGCCCGAGAGAGAGAGAGAGGCGCTTGGCACACGTTGCGCGGGTGGGATGTATCGTGTCGAGGGAGACACGCGCGGATTGTTGCTTTTTTTTTCGTTTCGTTCGCTAATTAAAGGGTCCCGTGTGTGTGTGTGCGACCGCCGCGGCGCCTCGGATAAGCTTGATTGATTTTTGGATTTGCCCGCTGAGCTTCGTTGCGATGCCCCGAGCGAGGGACTCTCTCTCTCTCTCGCCGATAAGGATGAGTTATTGCGCCGGTCGAACATTAACACAGTATACGGACGATTGGATTCCAGGCTGATTCCAAAGTACGCGAGAGAGCCCGTCGACATGCCGACTGCCCTCGGGACATGCATCATCATATTTTACAACTGGCGTAGTCGAGGCTAGTTATATCCGTTCTTGTATATATATCCTCTCGAGAGTGCGATATTGAGTAAATTGTATCACCGGTGTATGAAGGTATACCAATATTGAGGCCCACCTAAGCGTTAGCTGGCGCTGCTACATCACGTGTTAAATACGTTGCGGTCAAACGAGCCGAGTCATTAGTCATACTAAGCGAGTCATTCCACGTTGAGGAGTAGTGATTTTGAAAAAAAAAAATCCTGTTTTCGGGGGAACATACTTGAGAGGTCACATTAAGGCCTACCTAATTTCAACCCAAAGTTGAGCTGAAGGTGAGTGCCCTAATGCCGATTGTGGCAAATTTAATGGAAGGCCTGTACATACCAAGCTGCTTTTGGACTTTTCTGCGCTGGGAAATAGCATTTTCTTAAAATCGCATTTATACATCATTAGGCTTGGAAAATTGGTAGAAAAATCAATGTTCCAGGAGAGGAAAGGAATGGCCGTTTTACTTACGAAAGTAAACTAAAAGTCTAATAAGTACTATTGTTATTATTATTGTAATGCGAATAATTGCTGAGAAGAACGTGAATGGGTTATAAAGTTTAAACTCCAAGGAATCGAATGGTATGTTGACCTAGTCCAAGTTTGCAAAAAATTCTGACTCACCAAAGGGTAATTAGATGGATGGTCTCGGTTACTGGAAAAATACATACATACATATAGCGGCGCTGCTATTGACTCTTGTAGGTACACCTACCTTGAAGTACATATGATACACCGTGACGAGCGCACAGAAGAAATTGAAAAACTTTTAATACTCGTATCATTCAATTCGGGCTGCTTGAGCACTCGGAGCATTCTCCATTCAAGATTAACACATTAGCCGATCTTTCCACGAATCATTTTCCCTCATCAAAATCATATAACTCACTTCACACTTTAAATACTCAATTCTAGTCCGAGAACTGGGAGGCTCAGCTGTTCCCTCCCATACATACATCAAATTCTTCGCATAGCCGTGGAAAGAGAGAGAGAAACAGAGAGAGAGAGAGAGAGAGACTGCCGCCAATCCGTCGTCGAGAAAATGTTCTTTCACAAAAGGAACTAACACTATATAGCTCGACTATAATTCTCCTTTTTCCAAGGACAATCTCCATAGAGTTGTGTTCTTTGGCTTTCTAGCGTTTTTGATTTATGCATACATAACTCTTCCGTGGGTGATTATCACGATTTATTTTGAAAATTCATTCTTTAGTTTCTCGTAAACATCGCAAAAAATATTTTCTACCATTGATTGTCGTTTTCCCGTGGCATTGGTGCGCATATCCTTCATACAGAATGAGTTCTAACCTCGACCGAATTCTCCTCTAAAATAGCCAGTCGAAGCGGCGAATTTTGGAATACCAGAAAGAATAATAATAATCTAGAGTAGCGTTCTACGAAGAGTGAAGCACACTCGACGATCAAGCTTTTTTACATCTTTTTTGTATTTTTGCAAGGATTTCCGCTTTGCTCAACGAAACGAGCTCGAAAACAACGAGGACCCATTTATTATTGCGAGAAAAAGTCGAGATCTGCTAGTGCCCGTAAAAAGAAAGGTCCAAACAGTTCAGGGGTTTTCCAGAGGGCTCCATAAATATGTCGCGCTCTTCTCGGGTCAAAACAGTCAACACACTTTCATTTGCCAGTGAATATTCATTCAAAGACCCACGTATTCTTTTCCCTCAACAAACTTACAGGTAAACATTCACTTTCGAAACATGATGCGTTTCGAATAATACAATACGCGTGGAAAGTGTTTGAGAAAATCGTAAACTTTTTGTCGAACGTCAAGCAACATCGCCAGCCACTCTGGTCGAGCTTTCAAGCAGGGGATACACGATATTCACACAAGAATCTTTGCCTGCAGGTTCCGATTCAGTGGCGCGCGCGCGCGTCGAGAACACGCGCAGGTCATTTAGGTTGAGGGATTGTACGCGCCCACGCATAATTGTGGTCGGCCCTGTGACCCGGCCTTCGGCACAGATGTTTTAGATTGCCCTTTTGTCTTATACGGCTACTTGGGACCCGCAGGGACCCTCGTGTACCCGTCAGGCACGATTTTACAATCAGAAAGTTTAGCTACAACAAAGCCGTGGAATGCGAGGCAAAGTGAGGGAGAGAGAGAAGCTTTCCTCAAACTCATGCCATACCTCTCGCGCGCGGACGTCTCTCTCGAGTAACTGTTGTTTTCTTTCTGGTTCTGAGGAAAGGAAAACCTGTACTCCGTTCTCCCTACTTCTTCCCAACGTAGACTCTTAATTTCTGATAAAAGAAACAGATTCGATCGGTGTTTTCTTGATAATCAGTCTATCTCGCGGATCGCGGCGCGAGAGGACAAACGGCGTAAATGTCGATTATTAATTCAAAGGCATCTCTCTCTCTCTCGGGGCACGACACAATCGATTTCTCACCGTTCGAGAAATTCTGAAAGTGAATTGTTTGCTCCTTCGTTCCGTTCGTGATTTATCTGTTTTCAACAAACAAGTGTGATTCTGATCGTCGCGTCGCACACATCCCCTCTCGATCCAATACCGAAAGGTGGCGAAGCAAAGGGGTTCTTTTACCTCCAGTACTCGGAGACGAAGTATCGTGGAGTTCTCATGGAGTTCTGCGGATTTATGGACGAATAATATATCTTTTATTCCCGCCAGCTTTATCGAAATTCAATAAGCTCGCGCCGATCGGATGAAATATCGAATATGCCATCAACTTGACTATTAAAACACGTTTGGTGTACCGAATTGTGAGAAGCCCTTCACGAACAGTGTAGAATAGAAATATGAACTGTGAAGCCAAGAAGACACATTCGCGATATTTATATATCTGGTGTGTTTTTCGCTGCTCCTCACTAGTTTCGTTATCCGTCGGAAACTGCTGACTCAAGCGCTGATTATTTATCAACCGATATGCATCATCGTGCACAGAAGTGCGACTGGGGAGACGTTTTATCTGACTTCCATTTTCAAAAATATAACAGCATGCCAATAACTCGAGCAGACACGCAAAACCATGTGAACCAGATCAGCCGCGAGTTGTCAATGAAACCCAGCTGCGGCCGCTAAATACGTCGATCGCACACGTGGACCGCGAGTACCGGTAAAATATTCGCCTCCGAATCCAGGAAACAACGTCGCGCGTACATACGGAGCTCGTATAAATGAGCTTACGATGGAGCGCTCGCGGGATGATTCACTCGCGGTTCTATCGGAGCTCGAGGCGCGCTGCAGTCGTACATACACACACACACACACACAATCTCCGGTGGATCGCGTGAGTCATCGCGAGCGCGCGCGAGCGAGCGCGCGAGAGAGAGAAAACGTAATTCACGATGATTGACCCCCCCACCTATAGCAACAGCAGCAGCAGCAGCAGCTCGAGCGCGCAGCAGTCGCGCGCGCGCCCAGTGTGCCGCGAGCAATCGGTCCGAGTGTGTACGCATACGCATACGCGTACGCATGTATCTTATCCGGGGCGGCGATAAGGATGCCCCCGAGCAGGACAGTCTCTGGGACGACCAGCATCATCAGTTCGACTCGGGGCGAGCTCCAGTCGCGGCGCGGCTGCACCGTCGTCGCTCGTGTCCTCGCGGCTAAGCTCGGCTGCCTTTGCCGTTACGTCACGCGCAGCTTACATCACACCGTATAGCGTTTTTCTCTTGATCCGCGCGCGCATCGCTGCTCGCGCGAGTGTCCGTGTATATACTTATCATCCGCACCAGCTCGCGAGTTTTCGCGGTGGTACTACGAAAGTGCGCGTTCGGCTGCAGCGAGTTCCGATGCTCCCCTACGGCTCGCTGGATTGTGTATATTTTCGGCGCGCCTATGAATAACTTTGCGCGGAAAGCCCGACTACTCGCGTGCACGGGGACTCCCTAAATTCCCCTCTCTCCTCGACGTGTGTGCAAGTGCGAGTGTACAAACCGCGAGAAGCTCGCGCGGCTAATTGATCCAACGCCGTGATCCCGAGTAAGCTCGCGCTGCCGAGCGAACTGTTCCGCAGTGCCACAGGTAAATACTATATAGTGCGATATTGTGTGTGCGTGTGGGTGTGTTTCCTGGAAATTGCCGATTGTTTTCGAGCGGTATATAGTTATGAAAATAATACATGTATAAGCGCCGATGGACTTTGTTCGCGGGTGCGACTCCCGCGTATTATATGCAGCCGAGCGCAGCGGCGGCGGCTGCGGCAATTCAAAGGAGGATACAATCGAGACGCGGATATACACAAGTTTGGCTATCTCTCCCACGTAAACGAGCTCGAGCCATTGTTTTTATACGCACGCGTGCGAGCTGGCTGCTGCTCCTCCGCGCCGCCGCGGAAAATCCGATTCGCGCATAACCTTGACTCTGCGCTCAATGCGCGCGCGACCGCGATTGTTCATTCACCAAATGCCCGGCGAGCCTTTCTTTATTGCCACCAGTCGTATTGCGTTGCTTTTGCATATACACGTATGTACATACTTTTTACGAAGAATAAAACAAACACACGCGAGAGTCTGGTCAAAACGTTGGTGCTGCACAATCGACTTGCTTGCGCGTACGGCAACTTTCGTCTTTGACGACACGTCGCGCGGATAACGAGGAAGCCAATTCGGGATGAATGATTTATGTATGTATAAAAAATGTATAAAAAATAATAAAACGACGCGCGCGGTTGATTCGAATGAAGAAACAGACTCGGGCGTGCGAGAGGTATACTCGAGAGTACGTTTGGTCGAGATGACAAACGCTCGCTTCCAAAACGCGCACGAAATCGTGGTATTGAAATTGAAGAGCACGTATATCGTGGGGCCCGAGATTGCTCGAAGCGCGAAATAACTCACGGGGGAAAGAGCTTGAGAAACTCGTCGCGTGCGATTCGAGGTATTGGTTCTTCCTATCTCTCTCTCTCTCTCGTGCCAGGTCGGCATCGATCAAATTTCGCCTATCGCCGAGGACGACAGACGAGCTCCAATTTGTTTGAATCATCCGCCGCGCGGAGAGCTGGTTTTCGTGCGGCCCCCGACGATCGTGACTCGCGGGCCAGCTCTATCAGCTCTCGTGACATCTTCATCATTATATACGTGTGTGTGTGTGTGTGTGTGTTTTTACGGGGGAGCACGTGCTCGAATCAATGTACACATCGCGCACGAGAGGCTCGGTAGACAACGGAACGACAAAGTACATCTGCCGGGCCTAATTAAGCTAGTTGCGTCCCGCGAGATCCCGCCAACTGTCTCGTCCTTTGCGCGAAGATAATTTATGTTCCGCGCGATTTATGTCTCGGTATACTTGGCTCAGCCGACCCGACAAAAGCATATCTCTGAAATGATCCCACACGTTGAATCTTCGGATCGACACGTGAAATAATGAATACTCTCTTGCAAGCTTAGAGTGAAAAACCGGTGTATTTTGAAGTGAAAAATCATTGTAAGAAAGTGGATGGATTATTAACTGTATTGCAGTAATTGTTTTTGTAATTCGAGTGAATTTTCACTTCAGTTCCATGAGTTTTGATAACAGTAATTTATTGCACTGTGACTTTTCATTTTAATCCAGCGGTTTTTCATTGTTCTCGAACTTTGAAGGAGTTGATTCAAAATCTCATCGCTCGAATGGCTATACACTCGAAAACCAATGACAATCTTCATTGATTTTTTTTCTCCTACTGTATTATCGATTTTTCAATGTCATTGCGGAGTGATTGGGTCCACGAGTGAATTCGAACATTTCTAGATCGAAAACAATGTGCTATCAATTTCATAGTAACACACGAAAAACCGTAAAAAAAATCACGAATAATTCTGGAATTACGAAAGGTCAATCCGACGTTGAATAAGTCTGCCCCTCGAGCTAGCTCTCGCGCCCACGCCTCGCTGCTGCAGCGCTGCAACGAATTTCGCTGGCGCGGTCGTTGCCGCTTATAGAGCCATATCAGGGCCGCGCGCTTGCGGAATGCGCGCTTACGAGCAAAAAGGAGCTCCGGGCGCGCGAGCACAAAGAGTGCATAAATATATCGGCTCGTCCCGGGAAAAGCTCGTTAATCAGCCGCGCGTCGCGCGTATACACATACATACACAGAGAGAGTCGGGCCCCGGCCGGGGGCCGCCCACCGAGCGCACCGCACAGCTAGACGCTTGCGCGCGCCTCTGCCAGTGAAACGGGCCGCGTAGCGACAGATGCTATCGGCTCGAGGGCGGCTCGTTTGTGTGCCGGGGGGGTCCCCGTCCGGGTACCTGTCGCCTCCAAATTGTCCGAGATCAATGCGCATTCTTTCGACGCACCGCCGACGCCGCGCCGCCACTTTCCAAATGACTCGCGCGCGCCGTCCTACTATAATATATACACGCAAACGCGCGTGTTATATGCAGACTGCAGTCGGGGGAGACTGGCCGATCGGATATTGGCCTGGATCTTTCCGCGCACCGAGTGCTGTACTGTCACACGATCCGATGCGGGATGCTGAACTGGATACTCGCGCGCGCGCGCAGCGCTCCGGAAAGCCTCGAGATCGGCGTTTAATCTTACACACACAGCTCCTTCCGTACAGTTGCTTCCCATCCCACTACTCCCGCGTCAGTCGGTCCAAATCGTCCGTCCGTGTGTGTCGAAAGTGTCCAAATTTGCGAATGCACTTGGCCGCGAGCGTGAAAACGGACGGAGATCTGTGTTGCGGGGAGGAGAGACCGAGAGATAAACTCTCCTCAGCTGTGCGCGCGCGCCAGCGACTCTCGGAGTGCCCGTGGGTGAGGAAGAGGGGGTAGCCGGGCCGCCGCCGGCGCGGCGGCTAGGAAACTGCATATATATACGTGCTGCACGTATATACACGTACACGAAGCCGCCACACAGACAGCGGAGCCGAGCTGGCTCATCCCGTTCGCCGAGTTTCCATCGCGGGCGGCCAGTCTCTACCTGTTGCTCGCCCGGCCAACATTGCAGCCGCTTGCTTTTCCCCGCGGCTGTGTCTGTGCTCGCGCGCGTGTGTATATGTTCTCGTGCAGGTTGTACGCCCTGTCCTCGTCGTCGGCGCGGTCGGGCCACGCCGTTATACACAGTGTACTACACGTATATGCGGCGCGCGCGAGCCTTTGGATCGCGCCAACGTCCGAGGGTGTGCAGTTGAGCAGTGCCGGGTGCGCGTGTGCCAGCCCATCGAGACAATAATGCAACCGGACGATTCTAGTTGCGCGTGACGCATGGCTCTTCATTGGTGAGACATCAGACCACCGACACGCACGTCTTTTTCCATTTTATTCTCCTCCTTCTTCTTCGATTCGACCTGTCAACGCTCCGTGTGTTAACCCGCTCGACCACAGCTGTTTGGCGCGCGACCTTGGAACTATCGAAAACCCAACCGAGATCAGGCGACTGACTTTTGCGAGATACTACACAACGTGGATCGGTTTTGTAATGGATTATTGATTGGTCGATCGATCGGTGCATCGCGTATGGAGAGACGCGCGCGGCACACCTGGTGAGCGTCCCGCGCGTGGGCGGCTCGACCAAGCCTGTTTCGTGCGCGTATGTGTGTATATACTTGCGTATTCGTTCACCTCGGACTTTTTAATAGAAGCTAAACCTCGCTCTCCGCGCACTCGGCTCTCACAGTACACATACACGACCAGTTTCGCGTGTCTGTGCGAGTGCGTGTGTGTGTATATCGAGTGTGTGCTTTTCGTGCTTTTCCACCTTGGTTTTTACTGCCTGCTCGACCCACTTATTGCGCGCTCGCGACAAAATTGCTACCCTTGTCGAGCGGGTTTTTACGAGAGACGTTTGATATACATACCGGCGCCGCAAATCATATATATACGCCTTGCTGAATGCGCGCCGGTGGTTTCCGATTATTGATCGTGTATACGTATATGTATGCATAGACACGCGTCGGCTTTCAGATCGCGTCGTGGTTTATTTGCGCGCCCGGCGCATATAATATCGTCGCACTAGCCATGAACGCTAGCTCGCGCGAGCGGGTGCTGTGCAATTTTGCCTGAAACTGCTCGGGTAACTCATTCAATTAGCCGCCCTCGTTATCATTACGTGTATTACGTTGCACGTTCGCTCTTTCACGGGGAATTTCGGGCGACGCTTTCGCATCACCTATACTAATACGCAACGCGTTGTCCCGAGCCCATCAGCCTCTAATTGGATACATATACAGTCGAGCGCACATTTGCAGCTATCGAAGAGTAATTTTCGACAGTGTGTTTGTGTATATACCCGTGATCAATGAGTGCATGGGTGTGTGTGTGTGAAATGCGGAGATCGCTGCGTATGGAAATATATAACGCTAGTCGATTTGAGCGCGCCCGTCAATTACGGAGACTGCACACGTGGCCCACGTGATGTGCACTTGGTTTCCCTCGTTAAGTTTGATTTGTGATAAGCGGTAATTTCACTCTGGTCTAAGCGCGCGCCTACCCGACTGTGTGTATGTGTGTTATCTTATCAGATTTCACTATTGGTCCGAAAGAATCGCGCGCAGACGCGGTGATGAATATACCCGAGGTAGGCGATGCTTATCGAATGGGGAACGAGCCTGCGCGCATCACACTATGTTATGAGGTGCCGCGTCAGATCGCGACCCGGCTCTCGCGCCGAGGCCAATCGGCCAGTAACTCATTTTCCCCCACTCGGCCGGATACTATACGGAGACATTCGGCCAAAATGCAGAATCAACCGCGAGTGTCGCCCCGCAAAATCACCGAGTGTGCAGCAGCACGGTGCAGGAGTTGGTGTAAAAGGGTCAGCCGTCTGTATGAGCGGCCGCATAGTTTCGCGGCTCTCCCTCGGCTTTTCGCGCGTACCTCGTGTTGCACTCGGATAAATCACGTCGCGTACGTATGTATGTATACGTACGGGATCAGAGCTCGCATCCTGATAAAAAGGTTGACGCGCGCCTAGGTTCCGATGCGTATCGCTGTAGAGAAAATTCGCTGTTATTCCGCCGATTCACCGGCACGTTGCGCACGTGTGTTTTTGTATATACATATGTGAGCGCAACTTTCGTTCCCCGAGAAATGGAGTAGAACAATTTTATGCGTTTTCTCAGTGTGTGCTGCTGTGATGCGAGCAGTGAATCCCGCAGGTGCAGCGCCATCCCAAGCGTGCGCTTGTATTTATGTACGTGCGTATTATGTACGAAATCCACTTGCCGAACCACATACTCGGTATTGTCTGTTTTTTCTTAATCCTTATTTTCACTGGATATCCTGGTATAGCAGAATTTTGCTGCATACAATTTGTCCGGTGTTACGTTGCGAATTTGAAATTTGAAGAATAACTGCGTTTTCACCTTTACGTAAAAAGTATGCGTAGACTTCCTCGTCCGCCTTTTGGAGCAATATACAGCAGCGCGGCGAGCTGTTGCTGCGATATGCTGTAAAAATCGAGGATTCGCGTGTATAGTCTCGTTGGGGAAACATCGAGGTGCAGACGTCCGAGTACACAATATGTATATCAGCTGTCCTCGAACGATTAAATTCCATTGTGCGCGCAGCTCGTAACCGCGTGAGATCTCGGCTCGTCGCTTTAATCTCGATATCAACCCGAGTGCCGTGTGTCGCGCGAGATAATAACCGAGATCGAGATCTGTGTTACCGGGGCCTGTCGTGTACGAAAAAAACAAATGACGCGTATGGCCAATATGTTATCGAGCTTTAACCAACAGCGCGAGTTCGGTGGAATGATATGTATGGGGCGCGACTCGACATCAGGCCCCGCGCGACAGATTCGGAGGAATGTGAAACGTCAAAACGAAGGATAGGATATATGGCGCGTATAATGACACGGCTACTATCCGCCTCGTAAATCCCGGTAATTCCCGAAGAAAATTACAGCTGTGCCGGCGCGCAGACACGCGCGCACACGCGCGTAATGAGTAATTAAGTAACGATCCTGCGCGCACTGCACTCGCTCGGGGCCACGTGCTTCTCTCCCCCCACATGACCGAGCTTAAATTCTCTCGCGTGTATAGGCGTACACCCATATACATTGTGTGTGTGTGTGAGCGACGCGTCGACGTGTCCTCACTCGCCATACATACCGATATATATTTACACTGTCGGCCGATCGCGGCTCTCGATATATAATTCAACCTCCTGCGCTTCGCCCGCGTCTCTCCTCCTCCCACTTCGTTCTGACGACTTCATTTTTGCGCCCGCCTAAAAAGAAAAAAGAAGAGACGAATACCCCCACCTCGTTTGTTACAGCGGCGCGGAACGATTTTTCGATCAAATGTGTTAACCAGGAGGCAGGGCCCGCATATTTCATCGCCAGTTCGTTTTAATGACTTTCCGAGTTGATCCCTCCACCCCTCTCGCCATTGTTCTCTTTTTCTCGTGCCAATTTCTTCTCTCGCTTGTGTACTTATATACACATTGCTTCGAAACGAATTTCGATGTATATAGAAGTGCTTCGACTCGGATTCAAAGTATGCCCGTTATCCACTTTGGTTTGTTATCATTGCCTTCAGAGTTACATGATTCTCGATAAATCTCGAGTCTCATTGTTCTCTTTGTTGGAGGTGATAGATTGTAATTAGTCACACGCAGATGGATTCGTGTGTGTACGACGAAAAAAAAAAGAGAAGAAAATGAGTAAGAGAAATAGTTTGTGTATAGTAACGAGGTCGAGAGAGTGCAGTTTTGAGAGAGACGCGAATCGAAATTTATCCACAGCGCCGTCGGAATATAATAATCTCACGGATGGACATAGGAAAGTTAGCGGTAGCGGCGGCGGCAGCAGTTTCTAGGTTATTCAAATAAGAGCGGAGATAAAGAAAAAACCGAACACGGACGCGAGCAAATAGCAAGTTGATTAGGGTAGGTGTATTTCACCAGATAAACAGAGATAATGAAAGAGAGAGAGAGGGAGACGAGAGATTACTATGTATGTGTCGCGATAGGTGTATGAATCTAATTGTATACACACACCCAACTCTCCCGTTACAAGTTTACAAAATTCCAAAATTCCATTGCCGACGTAAGCGTGTATATATATAAAAAAAAATAACTTTTTAATCCGTGCGCGAGCGCGCGCACAGAGAGCAGGAAATATCCGGGGAGCTACTCACTTCCCGCGCGCGCGCGATACTTGACATTGGAAAATCGTTGAAATGTCACGAACTCGTTTTCCACGCTCGCTCGCGAAGAAGCGCATGCTCGGGTTGCAACAAGACCAAGCGGATGTGCAATTACAAATCACTTTCGCGCGTCATTGTCGTCATTGACTTTCTGCGCCGTATACACACGCACGCTCGCGGATCCCCGCGTGTATGTGTATACATGCAATTCCAAGAGCGGCATTTCACGCTGAGGCGCGTAAGTATATATATAGGTGAGTCTCTCTCGCGCGAGCGGGGAGCCTAGTTTCCGCGATCTGAATCGAGCGCCTTTATCTTGCATAACGATCATTGTCTCAACTCGCGCGTTGAACGTCGGAGCTTTTCCAGCGAGTTAGCGACAAGTTACAAGTGCGCGTGTGCATATGCAGAGCCGCGGCCGACCTTTACGTATACATATACCGAGGAGAAAACGGAAATGAGCGGCGGCGGCCGCAGGGCCCCCGATAACAAATCGACCGCGGCTCGTAAAACTCGCGCGCGCGTCCCTCGCGCATTCGCGTGCGCCGAGAGCCGAGAGCCCAGACTATATAGCTTGCAAATTGATACGCAACAGATTTGTCGCGTGAGACAAGCCGTACGATTGTTCCCATGAGCCGAGACTCGATTTTCCACTTCGTATAATAGCAGCGGCTCTCGCGCGCGCGCTCCAACGCGGAGAAATCCACGAAGATACACACACGCTGTATCGTCCGACCACGTTTGTCTTGGTGTGTACGAAAAATTGAGTTTTTTTCTTTTTTCAATGACGGACCTCGTTATTTTGCTACTCTAAAGTTTACGGAGCTCGAGAGGGAAAACAGAAAACAACAAACTTTCCACTGGATAGCTCGGGGAGCCGGGGAAATATCTATATATCCCTCGTTATTCCGCTCGACGTATACGTATATATCCCGAAAGACAAATTGACACGGAGCTTTTGCCTTTCTCACGGGCATTAATTTATCCGTATCATTATTCAATGCGGCCGCGTGCACATATCGACCGGCTGAAAACGTAAGGCGCGCATATACACACACTCACGTCTCTGTTGGCGCACGAAATGGCGCAGGATCGATCTGTATATATATATTAACGTTGCCCGCGTTTCGTAATGCACGAGAGTAAGTATATAATACACATTGAGAGGGAGAAAGAGAGTTTTATCGTCGCCCGCAGCCGATTAAAGCCACACTTCGCCTCCCCGCCTGGCGATAAGATTATCCGCGAAGACTGTCGTGCGGTATCGCGCGGTTCGATCGAGAGCTGCATTAGATAGATCCTGCGCCTTGATTGTTGTGCTATACGGCAATCGCGCCATACGTTATTGGCGCCCGCCGCCAGAGACAGACAGACACAGACACAGAGAGAGAGCCTTTCTCCGTTTACGATTTTGACTTATGACACACCGCACACATACACATATGGCGATGCTACAAAACACTTCGAGACTTTGTGTCGATCGGTCGAGGAAGGAGGGAGAAAAAATGGACGATTTCTAATCCGAGAGACTCGGAGCTGCGTCTTAATGTTCATTTCATCCGCGCGCGATAAAAGCCAAACCTTTGTCTTTGTTGTGTACTCGCACGCGCACACGCAAGCGCTGCTCGGAACAGACTCTCTGGCTCTAGTTTCTCGCGTGAGTTTTTCGAAAGTACACTTTCGAATTCGAGTGCGCGCGGGCGAAGCCGTATACATGTATACCTACACTCTCGACCGCTGATTGTTGAGTGTATTCATATAAACGACAATTACTCAGCATTACGAGGATAGGGCGTTTTTGTACCAGCGGCTCGATTTAACGATACGGCCCATTGTAACGCACTTTGATATCGTATTTATAGGTATACGTTGTCTTGCACATCATCCAAACTCTCGCTTGAATTTTCAAAATTCATTTCCTCTGGAGCGCGGAAATAAACTATATAATATTGTCGAGTAATCGTCGTTTTGCCTGTTCTAAACCACAAGCCCAGAAACGAACCTACCTATCGGGCGACTTTAGATCACAATCGGAAGAAGAGCCTCGCTCGAAGAGATTATACAACCCTCCCCCAGACATGGCACACCCTATAAGATCCTTTCCCCTCCTTTTCCCCGACATCAGCAATTTCGATCAAACTCTGAATGAACGGCGCATGCGAGTCCGGAACTATACGAAATATACGACTTTTCTTGATCTCGCGTGATTTTCCCAGATCGATTTCCCTTCGAACCCAAGTTTCCTCCCGACCCCGCGTATACACACACACAAAGCAACGAGACTCGTGTATTATCAAATTCGTTCGTTTCCATTGTCCGTATAGTTGCTCGGGGGCTCTCGATCGACGACGACGACGACGACGCGAAGATACAGCTCGGTCCGTCGCGGACAATGACTCGCCCCGTCGAGAGACTCGTCGGTGCGCGGCGTGTAAGGCCCAAGGTGGAGCGATTGGCGCCGGTATATATATTTGCGCCCTCGCGTGCGCCGCCCGGCCAATAAAAGCCGAGCGCGACAAAGAGCCACGCGTTTATTTTCGCCGGCGAAAAATCCGTACGGCGCGCTCGGACAAAGGCCGCGCGAACACTATTATATACACCGGCGTGTGCTATGGCGGGGGGGGGGGGGGATGTGCACGTGCGCCAGCTCTTTCTTTTTCCTCGAGTTTCTGCGCCATCCCCCCCCCCCCTCCTCCGGTGTATAAACACGCGCGCGCACGCGTCTCTCTGGGGGCACGTGTGCGCGCGTGAATCACTGCACTGCACACACGCACTGAACTGTGTTCTCCCTTTCCATCTCTCTCTCTCTCTATTTTCTCCCTACGAGCCTGCGCCTATTTTATTTTGTCCTCGGCGCCGCGGGTGCACTGATTCTTCACACCTATATGTATACATATACGCGTATATGCGTATACATAGAGGCCCGTGTTCGGTCGCGGTCTATTTTACACGCGCGAGAGAGGTCCCTTCGGCCCGCGCGCGAGCTCCAGTTATCGGACGGATTTATATGCGTACAAATGGACGCGTGCACTCCAATAGCCGCGCGAGTGCGTGTGTGTGCTGGAGAGCTTGTCGGTCCACTCCGAGTGGATTTCGTTATTTCTCTTGGAGCGCGCGCTTTATTTAGTGGTGTGCGCGGCTGAACAAGAGCGGCGCGGAATAACGTGACTTTCCGTGCGTTACAACAATCCTTGTCGCGCGACTTATTCTTGTGTTTCCAAGTGGGATCGAGAGAGAGACTTATTGCGGCCGCGACTCGACTTCACGCGTGCCGCGACTCGTAGTTTCGAGTGCTGCACACTCGCACGTAAACTCACGTTTCTTGTTACGCCTTCTATTATTCGTATTGAGCCAATCAATCGGGGATTTTCTCGTGACGAAAATAACTGGAGGAGACCGCGAGCGTGTGACGTGTCGAGTGAAAGACGCAATCCGTTACGCGTAATCGCCATTTGTTGATTTGTTAAGAACAATCGAGTACAAAAAGAAACTTGATTTCTCTTGGTTTGTTGCTCGTGGGATGAAAATGAATACAGTAATCTCTGTTGCTCTGGAGATTGAAATGGTGGAAGATAAAAATGCGGATAAAATCCTATCGGAGCATTTAGAGGATAAATTTAAGGTTTCTTAAAAAATTCATAGCATAAGGTTTTCTTTTGCTATTTTTGTAAAAGAATTCGAATGTATGAATATCAAGTTTAATACGAATTAACTGATAATTTGCCATGTATATTACCCTAGCGTAGCCATTTCATCGTGCCACGTTCTAAAATAGTCATTATTTTTTTGCTAATTTTTTGCTATTTTTTTGCCACAAAATTGATTTTTTTGCTCTATCTGGTTCCGAGAAACTACGGCTACGCTAGCGTAATATTACGCTAGCGTAGCCACATGCCATAACTCGGTCAATAATGCGTCGATCGAAAAAATAAAAACACCATATTTTTTTGCTATTTATTTGCTGAAAGATAGGCTAGTGAGATCTCTGCATACCCCAACCCTTCACAGGGGTTGTACTACCCCTAAACACCAAAAACGTGGAAAAAGGGAAAAATCAAAAATTATACAGACGGACAATTTTTTGCTAATTATTTGCTGCTCGTTCGGACAAAAATCAATTTTGTAGCTTCTTCCAGTTCCTAGAAACTACTGACACGCTAGCGTAATATTACGCTAGCGTAGCCACATGCCATTACTGGGTCAATAATGCGTCGAGCGAAAAAAAAAACACCATATTTTTTTGCTATTTATTTGCTGGAAGATAGGTTAGTCAGATCTTTGCATACCCCAACCCTTCACAGGGGTTGTACTACCCCTGAACATCAAAAACGTGAAAAAAGGGAAAAATCAAAAATTATACACGCGGACAAATTTTCGCTAATTAATTGCTGCTCGATCCGACAAAAATCAATTTTGTAGCTTCTTCCACTTCCTAGAAAGTACTGACACGCTGGCGTAATATTACACTAGTGTAGCCGTAAACCATAACTCGGTGAATAAAGCATCAATCAAAATGAATCGTTCATCATGTTTTTTTGCTATTTTTTTGCTAAGATATGGACGAAGCAGATTGACGATACCTGAACCCTCCATGGGGGTTATACCACCCCCAACACACGGGAGAGTGGAAAACCAAGAAATCAAAAGTTGCACCAGTGAGCTTGCGGAATGAATAACTCGCGTACCATCGACCTCGGAATTTTTTGCTGGCTCGAATTGAGCTCCACTAAATTTTTGCTGGCGTTGTAAATATTAGAGTAGTGTTTGCGCGAGTCTGGGATACTTTCTGATTTTTTTGCTGGGGTTTCAAGGGATAAAAACGCGGTTGGAATACATTGCCAGTTCAGAGTGAGCTTTCAGAATGAAATACTCGCGTCCCATCCTAGAATTTTTTGCTAGCTCAAATTGAGCTCTACGAATTTTTTGCTGCCTTTGTAACGAAGTCAATAGAGTTTACACGAGTCTGGGATACTGTCTGATTTTTTTGCTGGGGTTTGGAGGGAGGATGACAGCGTGAGAGTTTATTGCTAGTATATAGAGAGCTTTCAGAATGAAATACTCGCATCCCATCAACCCTAGAATTTTTTGCTAGCTCAAATTGAGCTCTACGAATTTTTTGCTGCCATTGTAACGAAGATAATAGAGTTTGCACGAGTCTGGGATACTTTCTGATTTTTTTGCTGGGGTTCCGAGGGATATTGTCGCGGTTGGAATACATTGCCAGTTCAGAGTGAGCTTTCAGGATGAACTACTCCATTTTCATCAACCTCAGAATTTTTTGCTAGCTCAAATTGAGCTCTACGAATTTTTTGCTGCCTTAGTAACGAAGATAATAGAGTTTACACGAGTCTGGGATACTGTCTGATTTTTTTGCTGGGGTTTGGAGGGAGGATGACAGCGTGAGAGTTTATTGCTAGTATATAGAGAGCTTTCAGAATGAAATACTCGCATCCCATCAACCCTAGAATTTTTTGCTAGCTCAAATTGAGCTCTACGAATTTTTTGCTGCCATTGTAACGAAGATAATAGAGTTTGCACGAGTCTGGGATACTTTCTGATTTTTTTGCTGGGGTTCCAAGGGATATTGTCGCGGTTGGAATACATTGCCAGTTCAGAGTGAGCTTTCAGGATGAACTACTCAATTTTCATCAACCTCAGAATTTTTTGCTAGCTCAAATTGAGCTCTACGAATTTTTTGCTGCCTTTGTAACGAAAATAATAGAGTTTGCACGAGTCTGGGATACTTTCTGATTTTTTTGCTGGGCTTTGAAGGGATATTTGCGCGATGAATACAGTGAGCTCCCAGGAAAATCTACTCACGTTTCATCAACCTCAGAATTTTTTGCTAGCTCAAATTGAGCTCTACGAATTTTTTGCTGCAATTGTAACGAAAATAATAGAGTTTTCACGAGTCTGGGATACTTTCTGATTTTTTTGCTGGGTTCCAAGGGATATTGTCGCGGTTGGAATACATTGCCAGTTCAGAGTGAGCTTTAAGGATGAACTACTCACGTTTCATCAACCTCAGAATTTTTTGCTAGCTCAAATTGAGCTCTACAAATTTTTTGCTGCCATTGTAACAAAGATAATAGAGTTTGCACAAGTCTGGGGTACTTTCTGATTTTGCTTTCTCAAAGAGAAAGCTTTGTAACGGGGTAAAAATCGACCCACCGAATCGGACCTCGGGACCTCGATTTTCGTAATCTACGGGTCGAAAAACATGGAAATCCGAAAATGTCTGTATGTATGTACGTATGTACGTACGTACGTACGTACGTACGTGCACTTTTTTTTGTCGTACGATAACTCTCGAAGGAACTGTCCGATCGTCCTGAAATTTTGCACACAGGTTAGCCGCCGCAAAATCTCGGTCGAGTTCAATTTTCAGCCAATTTCGTTGTTTATTTCTCTAGCAACCGTTGCTAACGTGTTTTTTTGATAAAAGCTCCAAAAATCATCATCAATGCACGATGGGTCTCCAATTTTTTTTTGATGATCGATGAGAATCGATAAGACATTCATTTTGGAACAACCATTGTTTATTCTCTTAGCAACCGTTGCTATGGAGATACAAAATTTTTTTGCTGGGTTTAAAGGAAGAATGACAGCGTTAGAGTTCTTTGCCAAGATATAATGAGCTTTCGGAACGGAATACTCGCGTCCCATCAACCCCCAGAATTTTTTGCTGGTTCAAATTCAGCCCTACAAATTTTTTGCTGGGATTGTATCGATGATAGTAGTGATAGCACGGGTCTGGGATACTTTCTGATTTTTTTGCTGGGCTTTGAAGGGATATTGGGGCGATTAGAATATATTGCTAGTGTACAGTGAGCTCCCAGGATAATCTACTCACGTTTCAACAACCTCAGAATTTTTTGCTAGCTCAAATTGAGCTCTACGAATTTTTTGCTGCCATTGTAACAAAGATAATAGAGTTTGCACAAGTCTGGGATACTTTCTGATTTTTTTGCTGGGTTTAAAGGAAGAATGACAGCGTTAGAGTTCTTTGCCAAGATATAATGAGCTTTCGGAACGGAATACTCGCGTCCCATCAACCCCAGAATTTTTTGCTGGTTCAAATTCAGCCCTACGAATTTTTTTGCTGGGATTGTATCGATGATAGTAGTGATTGCACGAGTCTGGGATACTTTCTGATTTTTTTGCTGGGCTTTGAAGGGATATTGGGGCGATTAGAATATATTGCTAGTGTACAGTGAGCTTCCAGGATGAACTACTCACGTTTCATCAACCTCAGAATTTTTTGCTAGCTCAAATTGAGCTCTACGAATTTTTTGCTGCCATTGTAACGAAGATAATAGAGTTTGCACAAGTCTGGGATACTTTCTGATTTTTTTGCTGGGTTTAAAGGAAGAATGACAGCGTTAGAGTTCTTTGCCAAGATATAATGAGCTTTCGGAACGGAATACTCGCGTCCCATCAACCCCCAGAATTTTTTGCTGGTTCAAATTCAGCCCTACGAATTTTTTGCTGGGATTGTATCGATGATAGTAGTGATTGCACGAGTCTGGGATACTTTCTGATTTTTTTGCTGGGCTTTGAAGGGATATTGGGGCGATTAGAATATATTGCTAGTGTACAGTGAGCTTCCAGGATGAACTACTCACGTTTCATCAACCTCAGAATTTTTTGCTAGCTCAAATTGAGCTCTACGAATTTTTTGCTGCCATTGTAACGAAGATAATAGAGTTTGCACAAGTCTGGGATACTTTCTGATTTTTTTGCTGGGATCTGAAGGGGGAATGACAGCGTTAGAGTTAATTGACAAGATATAATGAGCTATCGGAACGGAATACTCGCGTCCCATCAACCCCCAGAATTTTTTGCTGGTTCAAATTCAGCCCTACGAATTTTTTGCTGGGATTGTATCGATGATAGTAGTGATTGCACGAGTCTGGGATACTTTCTGATTTTTTTGCTGGGCTTTGAAGGGATATTGGGGCGATTAGAATATATTGCTAGTGTACAGTGAGCTTCCAGGATGAACTACTCACGTTTCATCAACCTCCGAATTTTTTGCTAGCTCATATTGAGCTCTACGAATTTTTTGCTGCCATTGTAACGAAGACAATAGAGTTTGCACAAGTCTGGGATACTTTCTGATTTTTTTGCTGGGCTTTGAAGGGAGAATCACGGGATTAAAATTCATTGCTAGTATAGGGTAGCTTTCAGGAAGAACTACTCACGTTTCATCAACCTCAGAATTTTTTGCTAACTCAAATTTAGCTCTACAAATTTTTTGCTGCCATTGTATCGAAGATAATAGAGTTTGCACGAGTCTGGGATACTTTCTGATTTTTTTGCTGGGCTCTGAAGGGGGAATCACGAGATTAAAATTCATTGACAGTTCAGAGTGAGCTTTAAGGATGAACTACTCGCGTTTCGTCAATCCCAGAATTTTTTGCTGGATTAAATTGAGCTCCAATAATCTTTTGAAGCCATTATATCAAAGATAGTTGTGTTTGCGCGAGTCTGGGGTACTTTCTGATTTTTTTGCTGGGGTTTCAAGGGATATTGGCGCGATTAGAATACATTGCTAGTGTACAGTGAGTTTCCAGTATGAACTACTCATGTTTCATCAACCTCAGAATTTTTTGCTAGCTCAAATTGAGCTCTACAAATTTTTTGCTGCCATTGTATCGAAGATAATAGAGCTTGCACGAGTCTGGGATACTTTCTGATTTTTTTGCTGGGCTCTGAAGGGGGAATCACGAGATTAAAATTCATTGCTAGTATAGAGTGAGCTTTCAGGAAGAACTACTCACGTTTCATCAACCTCAGAATTTTTTGCTGGTTCAAATTCAGCCCTACGAATTTTTTGCTGGGATTGTATCGATGATAGTAGTGATTGCACGAGTCTGGGATACTTTCTGATTTTTTTGCTGGGCTTTGAAGGGATATTGGCGCGATTAGAATACATTGCTAGTGTACAGTGAGCTTCCAGGATGAACTACTCACGTTTCATCAACCTCAGAATTTTTTGCTAGCTCAAATTGAGCTCTACGAATTTTTTGCTGCCATTGTAACGAAGATAATAGAGTTTGCACAAGTCTGGGATACTTTCTGATTTTTTTGCTGGGCTTTGAAGGGGGAATCACGAGATTAAAATTCATTGCTAGTATAGGGTGAGCTTTCAGGAAGAACTACTCACGTTTCATCAACCTCAGAATTTTTTGCTAACTCAAATTGAGCTCTACGAATTTTTTGCTGCCATTGTATCGAAGATAATAGAGTTTGCACGAGTCTGGGATACTTTCTGATTTTATTGCTGGGCTCTGAAGGGGGAATCACGAGATTAAAATTCATTGACAGTTCAGAGTGAGCTTTAAGGATGAACTACTCGCGTTTCGTCAATCCCAGAATTTTTTGCTGGATTAAATTGAGCTCCAATAATCTTTTGAAGCCATTATATCAAAGATAGTTGTGTTTGCGCGAGTCTGGGGTACTTTCTGATTTTTTTGCTGGGGTTTCAAGGGATATTGGCGCGATTAGAATACATTGCTAGTGTACAGTGAGTTTCCAGTATGAACTACTCATGTTTCATCAACCTCAGAATTTTTTGCTAGCTCAAATTGAGCTCTACAAATTTTTTGCTGCCATTGTAACGAAGATAATAGAGCTTGCACGAGTCTGGGATACTTTCTGATTTTTTTGCTGGGCTTTGAAGGGGGAATCACGAGATTAAAATTCATTGCTAGTATAGGGTAGCTTTCAGGAAGAACTACTCACGTTTCATCAACCTCAGAATTTTTTGCTGGTTCAAATTCAGCCCTACGAATTTTTTGCTGGGATTGTATCGATGATAGTAGTGATTGCACGAGTCTGGGATACTTTCTGATTTTTTTGCTGGGCTTTGAAGGGGGAATCACGAGATTAAAATTCATTGCTAGTATAGGGTAGCTTTCAGGAAGAACTACTCACGTTTCATCAACCTCAGAATTTTTTGCTAACTCAAATTTAGCTCTACAAATTTTTTGCTGCCATTGTATCGAAGATAATAGAGTTTGCACGAGTCTGGGATACTTTCTGATTTTATTGCTGGGCTCTGAAGGGGGAATCACGAGATTAAAATTCATTGACAGTTCAGAGTGAGCTTTAAGGATGAACTACTCGCGTTTCGTCAATCCCAGAATTTTTTGCTGGATTAAATTGAGCTCCAATGATCTTTTGTAGCCATTATATCAAAGATAGTTGTGTTTGCGCGAGTCTGGGATACTTTCTGATTTTTTTGCTGGGCTTTGAAGGGATATTGGAGCGATTAGAATATATTGCTAGTGTACAGTGAGCTTCCAGGATGAACTACTCACGTTTCATCAACTTCAGAATTTTGGGCTAGCTCAAATTGAGCTCTACGAATATTCGTTACAATGGCAGCAAAAAATTCGTAGAGCTCAATTTGAGCTAGCAAAAATTTCTGAGGTTGATGAAACGTGAGTAGTTCATCCTGGAAGCTCACTGTACACTAGGAATGTATTCTAATCACGTCAATATCCCTTGAAACCCCAGCGAAAAAATCAGAAAGTATCCCAGACTCGTGCAATCACTACTATCATCGATACAATCCCAGCAAAAAATTCGTAGGGCTCAATTTGAACCAGCAAAAAATTCTTGGTTGATGGGACGCGAGTATTCCGTTCCGAAAGTTCATTATATCTTGGCAATGAACTCTAACGCTGGCATTCTTCCTTTAGACCCAGCGAAAAAATCAGAAAGTATCCCAGACTCGTGCAAGCTCTATTATCTTCGTTACAATAGCAGCAAAAAAATCGTAGAGCTCAATTTGAGCTAGCAAAAAATTCTGAGGTTGATTAAACGTGAGTAGTTCATACTGGAAACTCACTGTACACTAGCAATGTATTCTCATCGCGCCAATATCCCTTGAAACCCCAGCAAAAAAATCAGAAAGTATCCCAGACTTGTGTAAACTCTTTTATCTTCGTTTCAATGGCAGCAAAAAATTCGTGGAGCTCAATTTAAGCTAGCAAAAATTTCTGAGGTTGATGAAACGTGAGTAGTTCATACTGAAAACTCACTGTACACTAGCAATGTATTCTAATCACGTCAATATCCCTTGAAACCCCAGCAAAAAAATCAGAAAGTATCCCAGACTCGTGCAATCACTCTATCATCGATACAATCCCAGCAAAAAATTCGTAGAGCTCAATTTGAGCTAGCAAAAAATTCTGAGGTTGATGAAACTTGAGTAGTTCATCCTAGAAGCTCACTGTACACTAGCAATGTATTCTAATCGCGCAAATATCCCTTGAAACCCCAGCAAAAAAATCAGAAAGTATCCCAGACTTGTGTAAACTCTTTTATCTTTGTTACAATGGCAGCAAAAAATCCGTGGAGCTCAATTGGAGCCAGCAAAAAAATTCTGAAGTTGATGAAACGAGCGGTATTGATTCCGAAAGCTCACGGTATACTTGCAATGACTTCAAACCCCGTCATTCCCCCTTCTAACCCCAGCAAAAAAATGTGAAGGTATCCCAGACTCGCGCGAACACAACTATCTTTCATATAATGGCTTCAAAACATTATTGGAGCTCAATTTGATCCAGCAAAAAATTCTGGGATCGACGAAACGCGAGTAGATCATCCTGAAAGCTCACCCTATACTAGCAATGAATTTTAATCTCGTGATTCCCCCTTCAAAGCCCAGCAAAAAAATCAGAAAGTATCCCAGACTCGTGCAAGCTCTATTATCTTCGTTACAATGGCAGCAAAAAATTTGTAGAGCTCAATTTGAGCTAGCAAAAAATTCTGAGGTTGATGAAACGTGAGTAGTTCATACTGGAAACTCACTGTACACTAGCAATGTATTCTAATCACGTCAATATCCCTTCAAAGCCCAGCAAAAAGAATCAGAAAGTATCCCAGACTTGTGTAAACTCTTTTATCTTCGTTACAATGGCAGCAAAAAATTCGTAGAGCTCAATTTTAGCTAGCAAAAAATTCTGAGGTTGATGAAACGTGAGTAGTTCATACTGGAAACTCACTGTACACTAGCAATGTATTCTAATCGCGCCAATATCCCTTGAAACCCCAGCAAAAAAATCAGAAAGTATCCCAGACTTGTGTAAACTCTTTTATCTTCGTTACAATGGCAGCAAAAAATTCGTGGAGCTCAATTTAAGCTAGCAAAAATTTCTGAGGTTGATGAAACGTGAGTAGTTCATACTGAAAACTCACTGTACACTAGCAATGTATTCTAATCACGTCAATATCCCTTGAAACCCCAGCAAAAAAATCAGAAAGTATCCCAGACTCATGCAATCACTACTATTATCGATACAATCCCAGCAAAAAATTCGTAGGGCTCAATTTGAACCAGCCAAAAATTCTAGGGTTGATGGGACGCGAGTATTCCGTTCCGAAAGCTCATTATATTTTGGCAATGAACTCTAACGCTGTCATTCTTCCTTTAGACCCAGCAAAAAAAATCAGAAAGTATTCTAGACTCGCGCAAACTTTATTATCTTCGTTACATTGGCAGCAAAAAATTCGTAGAGCTCAATTTGAGCTAGCAAAAAATTCTGAGGTTGATGAAACGTGAGTAGTTCATCCTGGAAGCTCACTGTACACTAGGAATGTATTCTAATCACGTCAATATCCCTTGAAACCCCAGCAAAAAAATCAGAAAGTATCCCAGACTCGTGCAATCACTACTATCATCGATACAATCCCAGCAAAAAATTCGTAGGGCTCAATTTGAACCAGCAAAAAATTCTTGGTTGATGGGACGCGAGTATTCCGTTCCGAAAGTTCATTATATCTTGGCAATGAACTCTAACGCTGGCATTCTTCCTTTAGACCCAGCGAAAAAATCAGAAAGTATCCCAGACTCGTGCAAGCTCTATTATCTTCGTTACAATAGCAGCAAAAAAATCGTAGAGCTCAATTTGAGCTAGCAAAAAATTCTGAGGTTGATGAAACGTGAGTAGTTCATACTGGAAACTCACTGTACACTAGCAATGTATTCTCATCGCGCCAATATCCCTTGAAACCCCAGCAAAAAAATCAGAAAGTATCCCAGACTTGTGTAAACTCTTTTATCTTCGTTTCAATGGCAGCAGAAAATTCGTGGAGCTCAATTTAAGCTAGCAAAAATTTCTGAGGTTGATGAAACGTGAGTAGTTCATACTGAAAACTCACTGTACACTAGCAATGTATTCTAATCACGTCAATATCCCTTGAAACCCCAGCAAAAAAATCAGAAAGTATCCCAGACTCATGCAATCACTACTATTATCGATACAATCCCAGCAAAAAATTCGTAGGGCTCAATTTGAACCAGCAAAAAATTCTTGGTTGATGGGACGCGAGTATTCCGTTCCGAAAGTTCATTATATCTTGGCAATGAACTCTAACGCTGGCATTCTTCCTTTAGACCCAGCAAAAAAATCAGAAAGTATCCCAGACTCGCGCAAACTCTATTATCTTCGTTACAATGGCAGCAAAAAATTCGTAGAGCTCAATTTGAGCTAGGAAAATATTCTGAGGTTGATGAAACGTGAGTAGTTCATCCTGGAATCTCACTGTACACTAGCAATGTATCCTAATCGCGCCAATATCCCTTGAAACCCCAGCAAAAAAATCAGAAAGTATCCCAGACTTGTGTAAACTCTTTTATCTTCGTTACAATGGCAGCAAAAAATTCGTGGAGCTCAATTGGAGCCAGCAAAAAAATTCTGAAGTTGATGAAACGAGCGTTATTGATTCCGAAAACTCACGGTATACTTGCAATGACTTCAAACCCCGTCATTCTCCCTTCAAACCCCAGCAAAAAATGTGACGGTATCCCAGACTCGCGCGAACCCAACTATCTTTGATATAATGGCTTCAAAAGATTATTGGAGCTCAATTTGATTCAGCAAAATATTCTGGGATTGGCCAAACGCGAGTAGATCATCCTGAAAGCTCACCATATACTAGCAATGAATTTTATTCTTGTGATTCCCACTTCAAAGCCCAGCAAAAAAATCAGAAACAGCGTGTCAGTAGTTTCTAGGAAGTGGAAGAAGCTACAAAATTGATTTTTGTCGGATCGAGCAGCAATTAATTAGCGAAAATTGGTCCGCGTGTATAATTTTTGATTTTTCTCTTTTTTCACGTTTTTGGTGTTTAGGGGTAGTACAACCCCTGTGAAGGGTTGGGGTATGCAAAGATCTGACTAGCCTATCTTTCAGCAAATAAATAGCAAAAAATATGGTGTTTTGACTTTTTTCGATCGACGCATTATTGACCGAGTTATGGCATGTGGCTACGCTAGCGTAATATTACGCTAGCGTGTCAGTAGTTTCTAGGAAGTGGAAGAAGCTACAAAATTGATTTTTGTCGGAACGAGCAGCAATTGATTAGCAAAAAATTGTCCGTCTGTGTAATTTTTGATTTTTCCCTTTTTTTACGTTTTTGGTGTTTAGGGGTAGTACAACCCCTGTGAAGGGTTGGGCTATGCAAAGATCTGACTAGCCCATCTTTCAGCAAATAAATAGCAAAAAAATAATGGTGTTTTTATCTTTTCGATCGGCCTATTATTGACCGAGTTATGGCATGTGGCTACGCTAGCGTAATATTACGCTAGCGCGTCAGTAGTTTCTAGGAACTGGAAGAAGCTACAAATTTGATTTTTGTCGGAACGAGCAGCAATTAATTAGCAAAAAATTGTCCGTCTGTATAATTTTTGATTTTTCCCTTTTTTCACGTTTTTGGTGTTTAGGGGTAGTACAACCCCTGTGAAGGGTTGGGGTATGCAGAGATCTGACTAGCCTATCTCTCAGCAAATAAATAGCAAAAAAATATGGTGTTTTTATTTTTTCGATCGACGTATTATGGACCGAGTTATGGCATGTGGCTACGCTAGCGTAATATTACGCTAGCGTAGCCGTAGTTTCTCGGAACCAGATAGAGCAAAAAAATCAATTTTGTGGCAAAAAAATAGCAAAAAATTAGCAAAAAAATAATGACTATTTTAGAACGTGGCCTTATGAATTGGCTACGCTAGGGTAATATACATTAATTTGCCCTGGATGGATAAGAGTGATTATTGAATTCTTTCCATCGATAATACACATTGAAATAAGCTAATCATGAAAATAATGTACAAACGTATAATACGATGTTGAGTATTAAAAATATCGCTCGAGGAGCCCGTGAACAGCCAGCGACAGGAACTTTTCTTATAATATACTTGAGCTACTTTCTACCTGGTGATTATTTTATAAATAGGCTTCATCAAGATAAAATGTTTAACTTCCAGCCCATAAGCAAAAATGATTGATAATATGAGCGCACTGCTCTACGAATTTTCTCGGTCTGTTATGAAACGCGGGACGGAAAAATTCTCTCTCACTTCCTCTTGCCTTACACGACGATTTATAAGTGGCAACATCCATTGATCGGGAAATATTTTGAATTCCTAGATAAGAATAGGAAATTCAGAATTCACTCCCGCGGAAATCATCGTTATTCGGGGCGTGCGCCCGCGCAAATTTGGTGCAAAAGTAGTCAATGTTAAGCGTCGCGAACGATCCAACGATGAATGAAAAAGAAGAAGCCCCGAGAATCGCGTAATCCGCGTCTATACACCGAATCTCCTCGATCCGGCTGCCAGAAATTCGCTTACGAAACACCCGACGATCTGGCCTATTACAAGAAGCGGGATTGTTTTCGCTGTTGCGGCGCGTATTTGCGCGCGCGACGCGCCGGTTTATCAACCCGTCGGGGCATATAATTTTGGCCTGGATTTCTCGCACGAGATCCAAAGATATTTCCGGACTGACAGGAGGGCGCCGGCTCGCGTGTGTGCCAAACGGGGGGGTCAAACGCCTCGAGCGAATTCTCTTCTTCCTCGCGGCAACTCTGTTGCGCGGGCCAGCCGTCACGGATAACCGAACGATAAATATCGAGATGAGCCACCGTTGCCGCGCAGATGGCCCCGAGTCATGGCGAAACGGAGCGAGAAAGAGATTGAAAAAAAGAGCGAGCTTATAAACATCCGCCGTCGCAGAAAGTCCTTCCCGTCGCTGCGCGCATAGGCCATATCCGCCTTTAGAAAGTTCAACGCGCGCACGCGCGCGTCGTTATATATATATGTGTATGAAAAGGCGCGAGAATGAGTAGCGATATTAGGCCGCAGCGGAATCGCGTGCGTGTCGGTATACGAGTTACGTATGTGTATATATACATACTCCTGCATGTATACATTTACGCGAGAGCGCGACGGGTTTCGCGTCTGCCGCCACGCGCTAAATGGGGAAATCGGAAACTGGCCGGGCTTACGCGCCGTTTCAGCCGCGCGTTTCCTACATGCACACACACAAGTACACGCGTGCGTTTGATTATTCATCGCGGATGCGCAGCGCCAGTATACACTAGATGCCGTATTGTGCCACGCAGAGATTGGCTGTCTATAAAATTGACAGTTCATCCCGGTCGCGGCTGTGTGTAGTCTCGAGACGACTTCGTCGTCCCACCGAGAGGCATCTCGATTCGCAGTATCCATCCAACTTGCGAAACTTATCGAATTTCGAACGGGGATTCTCTCTCTTATTCTAGGTGTGATGCATCTCTATCGTTGCGACACATTCCCGAGTGAATTTCACCATTAACCGAAACAAAATACAATGTGTGTAGCCGCGGCGCGTAATTGATTGCTTTTTACACATTCCACTCGGCCAACGAGTCCGGCTCGTTTCTCTGCATCTTTTCATCGTCATAATCATCGTCAATTAGACTTCGTTTAATCCCTCTCGGCCGTGTCGGACACGGTGTATCGCTCATTTCCGCTGCGAGAAGTGAAAGAGAGACGAAGAGAGAGGGGGAGAGAGGGAAAAAGGACAAATATTCCGCGCTTGACAAAAAATACCCAGTGGCAAATGGCGCGTGCGCTTCTTTCATGATGATGATGATTAGGTACTACAAGCGAGAGAGACAGCCGGCCCATTAGCAGATGGCCACAAGCACATCGAATGGGATGACGGCTTTTGGGCGGGTGTATAAAAGCAGCGCGATACTCTCGCCTCGTCACCGTTTCAACGTGCACAAGTATTAGCGCGTGGATGGAAGGAAAAAAAATTCAAACACGCACACACATGTATATACGGCGCGCGAATCACTTCGAGGAGAGTTAACTTCGCGCTCTCTTCCACTTACCGCTTGATGAGACAATCGGCTCGATTATGAGTGCGGCTCGCATGTATATATCTTTCAATGGCGTTTTCGAAGAAGCAACGCCACTAAAGCGAAGCTTTTTGCGAATTTCGATTCAGTTCCCTTCTCTCGCTCGAGTTGCATATACGCAAACGTGTATATACACATATGTATGTATACAAATAAATAAGCACGTGTGGCGCCAAGGGGACGAGGATATATGTCGCGCAGTGCCAAAATTGAATCATCACCGCGTGCGAGCCGCTTGATAAATTTCGCGCCGCGGCGTTTAGACACTGCGCGGATTGTTGTGAAAGGCGCGCCGCGAGCGACAGCCCGTACGTATATACATTGAGATCAAGCGGTGCATTGCAGCGCGCGGCCCTTTTTGAATCCGCGAGTGTCGCGCTGCATTCCACGTCGCGCGGGTATAGGCAAAAATAATTCAGAACCCGCACATGGGCGTGTATATATTCGCGCAAGATTAGCGTGACGCCACACAGCCGTGTGCGGCTGTAACAGAGCAAATATACTCGAACTCGAGCGACATCAAAAGTGCTCAAGAACGTGTATATATAGATTCACCAGAAGAAAAGTGAAATATTATACAGGGCAGGGGGTAGGGAGATTAACGTGAATATAATGCGCGGAGGGCCTATATACTCCCACTCGTCGGGCACGCGTGTCAAAGACGCATTAATTCCCGTAAATTTAGACCTCGGCTCTTCTATACACTCTCCATAGCTCGGAGCGAGAGCGAGAGAAAAAGCTCTCCGCGTTATAGCCGAGCTTTTTCACTTTTTACCCCCTCGCGCCTCTCTCTCTGGATTTGAATTCCGCGCGAGTATTTTTGTGCGTTTTCCCAAACGCGCGGCCCGGACATGCCGCCGCGGGCTTATGGCTTTATAAATAGAGCGCGGGTCTGGGCGCATCTGCGGCCCGAGGCGCGCGGGCGCTAAAACTGAATTTATTGAATATATATGCAGATGAGATTTAGTATATACGCACCGCTCGAGCCCGGCTCACCAACACCTTGCTCTTTTTTCTTCTCTCCTTCCCTGCACTATCTCCTCGACTCCGTAGCAGCACATCGGGCATAATTTATTTTCGGAGCTTTATACTTTATTGCCGCGCTTCAAAGGAGTTCGATACGGGCCGTAGGTCATTGTAACAGCGGAAGCTGTTGAGCGAGTTTTTTTTCCCCCATCTCCTTTCTCTCTCTTTTCTCCATATCCCCGATCTACGAGATGCTATTTTTCGACCCGCAATATCGTTTAACGGCCTCCGATCACGATGATGTATATAAATATACACGCTCATTAGCGTTGCGCAACACACACGGCTGTCTCGAGTGCAGATGCGCCGATTCGCGCGCGCCCACAAAGCGCTTCTAAACGCCCGCGCGCGGCCCGGCCGCTGATTAAGAAGCCATTCGATGATCGATTATGTTCCGATATTGAAAAGCCCAGAGGAAAGAACTGTGCGAGATCGCAAACGCGATTAGAGAGCAGCGCGTATATAAGTGCGTGCATATATATAGATCGGCTCTAAGCGAAAAACGAATAGAACGAATCGGCTAACTCGGCTAATCTCCCGCCTAAACGGTCAAATTAATTGATCTGGCGGGCGCCAAAAGAAAGCGCAAGACACGCTGAGTTATAAAGTCTCTAGTGCGCTCGCGTGTATAGATATATTTACGCTGGCTGCAGCAGCGCGGATAAGATATATACATTATATATATTATTTATTAGATTCTGCGGGCTGGCGCCAGAGACGCCGCTGCCGCCGCGTCGGTTGAAGAGAAAAAAAAGTGTAAAATCGCGCGCTCGAACGAGCTTCGAGCTTCGGGAGAGACAGAGAGAGATACTTTTACGTAATATTATCGGATAGCGGGTTTAATTCAGTTACGCCGATATTATTCACCATGGGTAGCAGTGTGTGACGTCGACTCGAAATGAGCCGGCTTACGTAAAATATATATACTTATGTATAATGAATATGGATATACGTCTCGCGGCGCGAGAGCCGCGTGGTCTCGTGGTCAATCCGGGAAAGAGTTATCGAGCCGAATTTTCGACTCTGGCGGGGGCCGTTTATAGCCCGCGAGTGTATGTACACACACGTATATGCGCACACGAATCGATATCGCCGTGAGGTATACGTCCGAGATAAGCCGGGCTAATTGCGCGCGCGCACCGGCCTACATATAAAAATGAAATCGGCCCAAGGCTGCGTGCCATTGCTGATCCTGCGCTGTTTCCGTACCGAGTGTCTGTGTGTGGAAACGCATTTTCAAGGCGAGAGGACCAGCCGCGGTAGCTCGAGCTCCGGCCATCGCATTCATCTGCGCGCGCGGCTCTTTAATCATGAGAATAACGAGTCCTTGCGACGACGCGCCAACCTTATATGACTCTCCGCGTGCCCGCGCGCTTTTTATCCAGCTGCAGCTCGTGTGATAACGTGTTTTCGCATCACGGATGACGGCACCGCGCGCGTCTCTCGCGACGAGCGCGGAAAAATATGACTAGTCCCGAGTTTGTGCGCGTGACGATTGCTCGCTGATCTGCTGCCAATTTTACAAAAGCTTCCGGACGATCGAGACGCTTTTTATTCGTTCGCCCGAGACAATGTTATTCTACTCTTTTTCCCGACTGCGGCTCTCTCGTAGTCGCATCTAATATGGAAGCGATATAACGTTTTGTAACGCCGAATTGCGTCATATTCAATAAGCCGCGCGTCGAGTGTGCTCGATGAATATAATCGAAATTCGATTTTTCAAAGTGTCCTATATTGTACCGCGGGTTTCGGGGCATACCCGATTGCAAGGGAAAGTTATCGCTCTAGCGCGTGTGTATTATACAGCGTGTACATAGGCGAAGCTCGTATAGAACAGGAGTTGCCCCGTTGCAATCTATGGACAAACTTTTGACAATTCGTGTCGGTTCGGCGACGCCGAAATGAAAACAAAACGTCCCTCCCCCCTCGAGTGCACACCGATCGAACGGTGGAAAACACGTTTATGAATAATTTAATTAGCGAGCTCGTATATATACGAATTGGCCGGATAACACCGGCTGGCGAATGCGTAACAGCGCGTGTACAGCTTGTATATATATACGTGTGCAGTGTACACGCGAACGCGAAAACACGAGTCGTCGAAACGGCTCGACGCAATTGAAAGCCTCGTGTCGACAAGCCCCCCTTCCCGAGACAGCTAAATGCAGCTAGTTCCGTTACAGCAGCGCACACGTACTGATGACGCGTTTCGTTTTTTCGCGCAGGCACGACGGGGACGGATCTTGGGACCCAGCTGCTGGGCATGTTCGACGAGCTCGCCCGAGCCAAGAGCGAGCCTCATCACCAGCATTACCACCACCACCACCACTACCAGCAGCATCAGCAGAATGAGAAGGATGGCAGTGTAGCGCAAACGAACGGCACGGCGAAGCCGGTAGTGTCGGAGATGGCGCCGGCGTCCGACGACCACGAGCTCGCCACGCATCCCGCCATCCACGACAAGACCAGTCCCAGCCCCAGCAACGCGTCTCCTACGCCCCTCAGGTGAGTCGCGCCCATGTGCGCAGAGATTTTTCAACTTATATAGCCTATCGAGTTTGCGTAAGCTCGTCGGATCAGTTTTGTGGATTCTCGATAGATAACGTGGTTGCTTTGGTGACAGAAACATATTTTTTTTCTCGTGCTTTAACGTTCGTGTGTATGGTATTTTCGATAGCTCAGAATATCTCTTAAGTCACGCTATCAAGTTGTTGTTCTGATATTAGCCGTTTCGTCGCCCTTTTCAAATCGTATCCTATATAGGTTTTCAAGTCTGATCTGTTTCATTGTTATTTCTACCTCGTCTTTCACTAACCAGAAGATCACTTCACATCTGGGTTTAAAATTCCACTGAAGTTGTTGAAGATTTTTTTATGCCTAAACACGTACTATTAAATTTGCATTCGAGTCTCCTGACGTTTTAATTTCCCGGAGACATTAACCGATTATTGCTAATCTGAGCATAGATGGAAAGTCATTCGTATATCCATACATTCTTGGTATGAAAAGATGATATCTTGGGGGAAATCGGAATGTTAGCGCGAGTGGCTGCATTATTTTATACATTCGGGTATAAAACCATAAACCACATAAAGAAGTTTCTGCGAAATCCGAGAGACCCAAATTCCAATCGGTATAATTCGTGAGATATATGGATTTTAAATGAGGATATTCAACCAATAAATTTGTAAAACGGTCACCGATATAGGCTGCTGAACTAGCAGCACCGAAACGTCGTGTGATATTATCGCAGTTGACTCGTAATTGACATCGCGAAAATCGTCGCTAGTCAGTAATGTTGCCTTCTCGTACGGGTTAACTTCCGAGAAAGAGAACGAAAAAGAAACGAGTGTGGCATCGAATAAATCTTGCGATTATCAAGTTGCATAAAAAGAGGTCGATAATACCGGGAACGAGTTCGAAATAAACTCTCTCAAATAATGTTCGTACTCGACATACTTATAAACGTCACTGCTCTTGTGGCAGTGACACTTGAACGCACGCGCGTACATACACTCGCCGATCACGTCGTGAAGATTCCTCGAATTTTCGAGTGTGCTTTGGCTTGAGGTCGGATGGTGAAATTTTTTTTTCTTTTTCTTTTTGAGAGCAATGTTCATACAAGCGTATGTAGGTGAAAGTTCGCGAGGATACCAAAGACGGGACTGCGAGTTCTCGCACTGTTTTCCCCTTCTCCTCGGCTTGTGAATTCAACAAATGGAGAGCAGCGGATAAGCGAACGAGTGACAACGAACGGAGCGGGGAACGTATGGAGAGATGATAAATAAACACGTCCGCCATAATGGTATCCTATATTGCCGATTGTGCTCTCGCGGTCTCTCTATTTCAGAACAGTGTATCACTTCGGCTTATTCATTGGCTAATCTATACACACACTCACAGTACTCCGACTCATCCATTCGATTCATATAGACAACACACAGTGTGCCTTCTCGAGCGAGTATTGGATATTCAATGGTCGGAGCCGAAAAAAGTACACTCGAGCCCGGGGATGAAGAGCGACGGGGCATGTAATCCACGTCGAATAACAAGAGCGCGGCGCGCCTCCTAATTCATCGCGTCTCTCGAGCTGCAGTCGCGCCGCTCGTATATGCGCGAGATTCGGGCAAAAACGGGCGCAGCATCTCTCGAGCGATGTTTGCGTGCCGGCGGATGATGGGTAAGGCGAGGAGGCGCCGCGTCGGCCGCATCCGTTTCTCCGCACACTCCCACGTTCCTCTTTTTTCTCCTCCTCCTTCTCGCTGCTCTGCTTTTTAGGGCTATATACGCGCGCGAGAGAGAGTATAAGCGTATGCGTCGTGACGTGCTATAATTACAACGCTCTTGTTTTCTGATGGCTCGTTTAGAGCGCTCTGCATGGCCCCTTCGTTTGGTCCTGACCCCCCCCCCCCCGCAACTTCGATCGAGTTTTTCGACAAACTGCCGGTGCGTGTATTGTTTCCGGGTTGTTCGTATAATGCTCGGGCCATTTCGAGAGAAATCTCCCCTCCCGCTCTCGAGAGATGCATAGTGACTCAACTCTATGATTGTGTCATGGGAATACTCTTCAATTTGACTCTTGACGAGGTGCTTCCGTTTCTCTTCGTAGTATATATATATACTATTGATTCATCTCTCGGGAGCTGTTTGGCTTATTTTCACTTTCTCCATGGATATCAAAGTGTCGAATTGCGAGGTCGAGCGTCACTAGAATTTTCCGCTTAGATAAACAACCATTCATTGGGACACTCACTGAGATGTGATAAGCCAAGAAGTTTTTGAAGTACACTGTTTACGAAATTGTAAGGATAACCTGTTGTTCTTCTTTGTAAATCGTAGATCAAATCGTCGACTTCTTGGTCTTTTGATTAGGATCATCATTGATAAATATATATACTTTGATTTTAATTTGGCTTCTTAAGTTAATAAATTGTACGTTACGTACTTTTCAGTCGAGTTAATCCTTCGAATACCTTCTGCTTGAATTTCGTTCGAAAGGAACCTTAATTTGACGCCTGTCGGGAATTATGTGGAGTATTTACGTGTGAATGGACGATAGCACCGTTAATCGGATTTGTGTGAAATAACATGCCTCTTACTCTTTGTGGAATTCTTTGCATTCTTGTTTCTCATACTTATGACGGCCGGAGTGCGTTTATTAATATTTTCGGAATGTATGTCGCGGAACAGCTACTTTTATCATATTATATTATCTTCGCATTCGGCGTCACCTTAACAAATAGTTTATTTGTCGGCTTCGGAACATATACTTTCAACAATTGAGTTATTCACTGAAGACAAGACTCAATGATTTTGGAACGAAATATATCGAGAAGAAAAAAATGAATCGTCCAATATCAATCGTCAGCTGATAGTACGTCGGATCTGTTATTGTTTACGAAGGAAGTGGATATACATATACACATACACTCGTGTGACAAATTGATTTGATATGATACGACACGGGTGTATCCTGCGCTGGCTATTTGGTCGACATTTCGAAGCGTGCCAACGCAGATCACGTATATTATACAGTCTGTGAATGCGCGACGAGTTACTCATAACGAATTCAATGTCAGTCAATTTCGCAACGTAATTCGACTGATTTGTCGTGTAATGCGGCAGTGTTTGTTTTGAAGAAAAGAAAAAAAAAAACGGCTTGTTATTGCTTCGTCTACCGGCAACGAATCGACTCCCCCCCGCGTATTGCGAGTGTTGAAACAAAAGCCCGTTTCATCGGATTAAAATGCTGACCATTCGTTCGACCAGTTGATCAACGTGGCCGAGGAATTCGGTTGACCATGAATTAAGTGTTTTTTTGTTGTTGTTGTTTTACTTGACGAGCGAAAGAAAATGCTGATACCACGCGACGAAAAACTGAGGGCTAGAAATGGTTCCCCCTTGTTCTCGCAAATACTTTCGAAAATCGACAAACTATCCAAGTGCGTATGTCGCCCAACGGAAGAGTTAAGTCGTCGCGAGAAGCAAAAAAATACGGACGATCCGTGTCTGCATGGCACATGTAACATATTGTGTAATAATGCGTTTACGGTGCTGTTGTGTTGTGCAGGTACAGCGGCCGGAGATGCGACCAGATCAGCAGGCCCGTGTCGGCCAGCTCGATCACCTCGTCGAGCACCTCGTCGAGCGGCTGCAGCAACCAGGGTACCGCCAGCTCCGCGGCCAATCCTTATTTGGCCTCGGTCGAATCCCTCGCCGACACTTGCGCCAGTTCTCAAGGTGAGTCCGTACACTTCTTTCTCTCTCGAATTACGATACCGAGCCCCTCCCTCCTCCTCCCCCCCTACTCCCCTACCGCACCTGTGACAGACGGAGAAAGCTCAAATTTGAGCCAAAACAAACGGAGCGAAACGCAAACGGACTTGGGCGCTCTCTTATTTGCAGCTCCGCGGACTGTGTTGTTCGGTGCGCTCATGTCCACCTTCCAATTTCTCCTCGTCGTTTTTTCGATTACCATGCCCTTATACTGCACCCATTGTCACGCTGTCGTCGCTGAACCAACATACGAAATTTGCAATACACGAGTTTTAATAAAATTACGATAATTTGATAATTTGACTGCATGGAAAAACTTTACCGTGAGATCCAGACAAGTATCATTTCAGGATTTGACAAATCCATAGAAAATTATACGTTTGTTCGCCTTCCTCCGATTGTTCTCAATTCATCAAATCGTACTATACTGAAATTCTAACTGCGTCAAAAATCACTGTATCGAGGACTGGGAGAAAAAAGATTATAACTTCAAAATGCGCACACAAAGATTATAACTCAGAATCGCATACACAAAAGTCATTACTCAAAAAATTATGACTCGTTTGATATCCATTTCAAATTGCAAATACTTCTACTGCATTAGAGGGCTCTAACACTTTTTAATCGAAGGATTCTTCAATTAAAATATTATTCTTCTATCAGAAATTCGAAAAGAATACGAATTAAGTGCGTAACATTTATTGAGTGATGAACTTTCTGAATACAATTCTGAGTTGTGTCCTTTCTGTGCGCCATTATAAGTTATCGACTTACTAGCCGACGATGTCCGGCCGACAAATCACTGTAAAATGGTGGATAAGTTATTAAATCAAACTACAGTGGCATTTTCAGTGTAATACAAGTAAACACTTTAGTTCCACGATATTTGATCCAAACAAATTTTCAAAGCTATCAAATAAAAATACCACTGCAGTTCCATTCAATAACTCATTCAGCATCTCACGGTAAGTATATTCTAAACCCGTGTACTTTTGTTCGTAGAAGTATATATACATGTGCGGGACAACCCGTCCGTAACCGCGCTCACTCAATCGAGAAATGGAGAAAAAGATTCGGTCCTGGTCGCATGTTCTCGAGGCATCCGAAAAAAGCCGAGTGCATAAATCTGCCGGGACGTGTCTCGTGTCTGGGGCCCTCCGAGTTAACAAGTGTCCGGGGATAATTTTCGAGGTGCGCCGGGCGTGTGGAAGAAAAAAAGCGGAACAACGAGTTGTCCAAGCGGCCCCGCGCGCTACCGTTACATCAACTCTCCGTCCGCGCGGCTGCGCCTTGCCAAAATTTCAGATTCGGCCCGGCCCGTGTATGTACCAGCGCCTCCTTCCCGTTCGTTTACATAAAACGCACTTTCACTCGTGTCCACACCTACGCGGCAAACTCTTGCCGCAAAAGTAAACAGACTCGCGTCGCGACGAGCTCTCGGGAGAAACGACGTTTGTCTATACGGCTATGGCAGTGTTCGCCCGTGACTCGGATGTATACATAAGCAGGGCAAAAATTTGCCGTGGAAGGATATATAAACATTATCGAGCGGGTCGAGGCTTTTTTGTCGGAGGTTCCACGCGGAGTGCGCGGCTAATTGGTTGCACGTGCGCGCGCCACGTTATCTGCGTTGCCCCCGAGCTTATGCAACGCGCGTACGCATATATTGGCTCTAATGCCAAAGATTTATAGCGCCCACTCGGCAATAGATACGCGCAAAATTTTCGGACGCACGCGCGCGCCACTTCGGCTTTTTCGAGTATCGGCACAGCTCATTTTTCGGCGCGGCGGCGATTAGTACGTTTTCACGGGGACACAACGTTGCGCAACGAGTGTTCTGTAAGCCATTGCGTCCGCGACAGATTATCACCGTTAGCACAACTTGTAATTTCTTCTAGTTGGGCAATTTTTAAAAGGATACGCGTCGATTACTCGATCCGGCTGATGGAGCACGAGAGCAGAGTGCCGAATGATTTCGACGCATCTCTCGCGTTATCTATTGTTGGAATGTTATGGGCGAAGATTTTTAAAATCACATCCGAGCGGTGGAAAGTTTTTATACGCCTGATTATATAGGACGTCTTGATTCGCCGTCGTTTCCAATATTTATCGAACAAATTCTGGATGGCAAACGAAAAGGTTGTGTGAAAAGTGAAGTCGAGAGAGTGCCTCGTTAACGTGAAAAAATAACCGGAGGATAAGAGTTGATCATTCGAAAAACAAAAAATACACGCGAGATCATTAAATACGTATATACGTGCACTAGTTAAGGGATAACAACGTGTCTCGAGAAAACGAGAGGAAAAATGAAAAGCAAAGACGAACCCCGCGCTCGCGCATTATTACTTATTCACCACCGCGGTATAATAATGATAATCGTGGTGAAAGAATCGAATGATGCACGCCAATAAAGTAGAAAAAGGGGGGTCCGAGCGTAAATATCGTAATCGCACGATCTACGAAAATTGCCGGGTACGAGGTCGTGTTGGTATAAATGTTTCCACGGTACGCTCAACTTCTCATTCGCGAATCTCTATAAATATATACCCGAGTTGCATTTATCGTTCATAATAGCACAAGATGGAGAAATCCAACCCACGAATCTCCACTCCCAATGGGTATATATTTATCTCGCATGAACTTGGAACGAGGATGATCGATGGAATGATTAAATTTATTCGTCCGTCAAGTTGTTTGCGGATTCGAAAATAACGAACGCCCGGTCTATGTAGGCTCGAGCGAGTTCTTACTAATTGGTCGAACAAACAGTCGCACGATTAGACGATCGATTAACAGTTGTCCTTTCGCGCGTCGACCTTTTTCGAAAAAATCCCGCGGGTATATATGTACTGAGTGAGCGTATGTCGAGAGCAGGGAATAAAGGCTTGTCGTTTTGTTTTTCAGGTTCCGGAGACAGCGGCGTAGTTACGGTCTCGGAGTCGGGAGCGGGGGCCGGCGGCCGCTTGGCCGGCATAAAAATACGGCTGGAGGACGTGGACAGGGCGACGGCTGCGCGGTACTTCGACGAGCGCAGGCCCCGATACTGCGACCCCCACAGGAGCCCCGTCGAGAGGGTCCTCCTCGAGATCGTCGACACCGAAGCCGTTTACGTCGAGCACCTCCGACAAGTCATTCAAGTTAGTATATCGTCATTTTTACTCTCGAGAATCGATACTCAAGTTATGGATGTCAATATATGTACCTATAACATTCAATCTTGTATACTATTTCCCATTTTTCCTCCCCAGGGTTATTTAATTTTCTGGAGGGACGATCCTGCATCACTGATTCGGGACTCGGAGCTCAGCGGTTTATTTAGTAATATCGAAGATATTTATGAATTCAATCGGTAAGTTGTTTTATCCTTAGAAATTACAAAGATGATTTTTCAAACTGTGAAAGCATAGTAGAGAGGAACAATTTATTTTTCTCCAGGAGCTTCCTCTCCGCGCTGGAACCATGTGGACTCGACCCGATCGCGGTCGCGAACACGTTTACCGAGCACAATTCTGGTTTCGAAGTCTACACGGAATACTGCACAAATTATCCCAGGTAAATATAACGTTGAATAATCTCGGACAAACGACATCGGTTGCGGTAACGAGGTGTGGATGTGTAAACAATGTGTGCTGGACCATTGCAGGACCATGTCGATATTGATGGATCTGATGAGCGAAGACGAACTAGCGAGGGCGTTTAGGGAGAGGCAGGCGGCACTCGGCCACGACCTTCCCCTAGGCTCGTTTCTCCTGAAACCGGTGCAGCGAATACTCAAGTACCACCTGCTGCTCGAGGTGAGTTTAAACAGAAATTTGATGATCGCATTGATGATCAAAGGGTAAAATTGCGAGGGAAATGCTGCAAGTGACAGTGCAACTGATCGGATATCAGGAAATTATTGATTCAAATCCAGCCTCGAGAGCGTTCAAATGTTTCTCTCGCAATCTACTGAATTGTATGCCTCGCCGAGGTGGATAATTTAATTGATCGGTTGGGAAATAATCTTATGAATGCCATTTCTCACCGACAGAGCTTGTCGAAGCAATTCGGAAGCGAGGAGGATGCGAGCGAGGCGAGGCTGCTGAGCAAAGACAGAGAGGCGATCGAGGGAGCGCTAAAGGCAATGACCGGCATAGCCGAGCACATAAACGCGATGAAGCGCAAGCATGAGCACTCGGTACGCGTTCAGGAGATCCAGTCGCTGCTATACGGCTGGCCGGGGCCAGACCTCACCACAAGCGGCGAGCTCATCGCCGAGGGCAGCTTCAGGATGCGAGGCGCCAAGGCTCCCAGACACGCCTTTCTCTTTGACAGGATGCTGCTCCTCACGAAAAGGCGCGAAGATGGAATCCTCGTCTACAAAGCTCACATTCTCGTTAGTCATCGCCGTATATCTTTTGGATGCAACGTCCGACTTTTCCTCGTCAAAATGAATAATAATAACTTTTTTCACAGTGTTCGAATCTAACGTTGATGGAAAGTATTCCTGGAGAACCACTCTGTTTTAATGTGATACCTTTTGACAATTCTCAACTTCAGTACAAGCTACAGGTAACATATTCGTCACAATTCAATAAAGTCAATCTGTTTATTTATCGCTTCTATATTCGCTAAATTGAAACAATCTTGACAGGCTCGTAACCTGGAGCAAAAACGCGAGTGGACCCTCCAAATAAAAAGAGTTATCTTGGAAAATTATAACGCAGTGATACCTTCGCATGCTCGTCAGCTAGTACTTCAAATAGGCCAAAACAGATCTGAAGGTATAGTACATTTGAATTGACGGAATGTTCTGATCCAAGAAGTACTGCATGTCATTGTGAATTTTTTTTTCATTTTTAACAGATGATGCCACACCGGAACGAGGGCATAAAAAATCCTCAGACTATTATTACGAGAACAGAAAATTAGATAGGGAAAGGCGAAAGTCAGAAGCCGGCTTCAAACAGAAGCTGAAAAAGGGCAGAAAAAACGACATATCAGTCAGTACAGCAGAAGTATGTCAATGCTCTCCATTTTGGAATGAAGTTATAAAAAATTTATTATAAGAAAAAAAAATTGATTTTCTTGTAGAATTCACCCATGTGTCCACGCAAAAACCAATCAGCAGAATCCATTCACTTCGGATCAAGGGACGAAAATCTCAATCGGAGCTCTGAAGTTCGTGGGTCAAAGATAAAGGTTGGTATATATTACATTGTTCAAAAGATCACATTACAATGAAATCTGTACATTAAATTGAATCTCAGACGTGAATGAATGACTTTGTCGATCATTGTTAGTTCTTCATTTGAATAATAATACGCTGACTCGACAGAAAACAGCTATACCAGTATTGCAACCTAACGATCGGCACAACATGTTAATTCGTGATTCATTGCAAACTAAGTGTAAAGTAACATTTTGTAATGATCGAATAAATTATTTCTTTGTTATCTTGAAGGATCGTTTTACAAATTGGAGGAGAAAATCCGAGCCAGGTTTTCAGTCCTATGTTAACTTGAATCAGTCGGACAACGAGGCGACCGACACATCCACAGCTAATACGACTCAAACATCTGAGTTCTCGAACAAGCACGACAGGAGCGATGTGCTAACGGAGTCGGAAGAAGTTCCCTCGTCGAACTGCACCCCATCGAAAACCAAAGAAAGCAGCACCAGCATCGATTCCCCCATAAAAGAGTTGAAGACTCAGCAGAGCGTCGAGGAGATCGTCGGTAATATTGTCATGCAGAAAGAAGAGTTTCAACGACGACTGGATAAACATCAGCAGAGGAATCACAGTAACCTTCACAACAGTATCGTCAAGCACGGCTATGAAAGATTCATCAAAAATAGCCCCACGATCGACAGCTCCGAGGACGACGAGAGTGACAACGAAAACAAGGCGAAAGATGCTAGCAATAACAGGTTGAGAAGTTCGCGCTGCTCTCGGAGAGAGCAATGCTTTGTACGCGCCGTTAACGCCTACAATCAGCGCAGCTTTCGCTCCCAATACGACAGCTTTCGAAACGTTGACGCTCGGGATTCGGTTGATTTGTTGCAGAGACAAAATTCTGCACCAATGATAAAGTCAACGCCGAGGTCTGCCACCAACGAAAAGCGCTCACCACCAGACAGCTTAAGGAAGCCCAATATTGTGACGGAGAGCAAGGTTATTCGTACGGCTTTGAGGATTCGCGAACATTACGATTCGCCGTCTGAACATGAAGAGATAGATGAACTGATATCCGAGCCTCCATCGGTTGCCAAGAACGAGCATGTTGGTACTAATGAAAAAGGTGCGTAATGTTATATATATATATATATATCGCTAAAAAGTTCATCAATACAGTTAGGCCGATTTAAATTGAACTTGTTGGACGTTGAATTACAGGTTCGGGTTATGACAATGTACACAATGAATGGGAAGGCTGCCTTGATGGGAATTCTGGCAATGGCCAAGACAGTCCAAACAAAGCCGCCGTCTGGCTGACAAAACTTTGTGAAGGACTTCCTGACCAACCACAGAAATGCGGCTCGCTGCCGCGTAGTTTCCAGATGATGAACCCCGCCGACCTAAATCACGTATCAAAATCGAGGTTCCTCCAACGCGACGGTAAGTCGATGAACGAGCGGCCATTCACCATCGCTTCAGACAAGCCCGCCGAAATCAACCTCGAGGATATGGAGAGATACGCGTCCACTTGTCAGGGATCATCGAGGATAGCCAAGTTCCCCACCTCGTCCACGTCGACCTCATCTTCGACGTTCTTCTGCTCGTTAGACGATGCCTCTTTCACCGACACGGACTCTACCCTAACCAGACCTGCCAGTCTCTCGATGAATGCTCATGTACATCCCGATCATAAAATATACCGAGCCAACGGAGTGGCTAGCAAAGGTTAATTGATTGATGTTAATTTATATAATATATGAAAATATTAGAATTGAAAACCTAGTAACGTAAATGAAAATTTATAATTTCTAGAACTGAGCAATGGTACAGTGGTGAGCAGTACGAGTTCAAGCTTACTCAGTGTGTTTACGAAAGCCAGTCACAAGTTACAGCAAGGCTTGAAATCGAGTCAAAGTACGGAGACACTTGAATGCAGTGAAGACACGGAACACACGCGATACTTTCGTTCATTCAGTAAGCGCAATAAGCATAAAATCAACAGCACAAAATCCTCGTCCGAGTTAGAGGAGCTCGTGGGGCATCAATCAGTTTCCACAGGAAACTCGAAGCTGCATTTAAAACATCTACCCTATCACAAGCAGGGCAGTTCGAGTCTCGGCGCACGAATAGCCCAATCAGACTACGCGGACCCGGCGATACTCTTCTCCGATAGCCGACGAAATCTAAGCAGCAACGGTGATGCGAAAACAACAAAGGAAGTCGAAGACGAACAAATTTCGAAGACTGCGGAGGAGAGCGGGGAAGGTGATAGCTTCTACGAGCGCTCCTTTGAGACGATTGAGAACTACGTTGAGGCTCAGCCTGAGGAAGCGTTCAGGGACAGTGCAATATTCAGTGACGTCGACGACTCGAGTTTCAAGTCCCAATCGAGTGACAAGAAAGCTCCGCCGCCTGTACCACACAAAAAGAAGATCAAGCGAAGCGTCGTGGTTGTCGGCGAGAAACCAGCCCTCGCGCAAAAACCCGCTCACCTAAAGCTTCGCGCGAAGTTCGTCAAGAACCGGAGTTCGCCGAGGACAGTACCGGTCAAGCTCGACGCGTCTGGCGATCATAACGAGGACGACGTCTCCGCGGGTCAGAGTCAAGTCGGATGGGTCAAGAAGATGGTCGGTCAACTGCAGGCCCAAGTCGATGCATGATCAACTGCGTGTTTCTTGTCTTTTTTCTAGTTTTCTCTTCGAACCACTATTTAGATACGTAGATCTAGGCTTAGCAGATTTTGGTCATAACGAAAATATTTTTCATTAGAGACTAACATTTACAGATGGAATATAAATAATGTGAAACATTTATTTAAATATTGACAATGTGTTGTGTTGTGTTGTTTATTAGTCCAGTCAACGAAAAATTTATAATTTATTCATGTAACCATAGTTTTGTAAATGTTAGTCTCAACTATGAATAGTAAAATTTTGTGAAGTCATTAAACTGCATGTAGCTCTTGATGGAATGTTCCGTCAAAAGCTTACTTTTATTTAAGACTCGACTGTTCCAATTCTTCATTGAACTTTCTCATCGCTGAAGGAAGTTTAAATTAATAAGTTTGGAAGATATTAGCGTTCAAGGAAACATAGCGTATTCGAAAGGACAAAGCTAATCCGAAAACTTGTCCAGATATAGGTAATTCAGCGTTAGTTCTGCGCTCAAGAAAACAATTGTTGTTGCTCAATGTTTTGGAAGTAATTTACTTGTTTTTATGAAAAAAGATATCTTGTGATATGAATTATTTTGTTTGATGTCATCTTAACTTTGTATTAACGATAATTGTAGAAAAAAATTAATGTTTTTTTGTGTTAGAATATTTACTTGTTTTTCATCATTGACAATAATAATCGAAATATAAATCAGAATAATGATTGATACTTGAAAATCTTTTTCTCTAGAATTTTGATCTCTCGTTGATAAGAATCTATTCATAAGGTGGAATAACAGATATTTAGAGAGGAATTATCAACATTTCTGATTGTTATTGTTAACTTTGAAATGATATATTTCAAAAATATCTACTTAATGTTGAAGAAAAAAGTATTGAACGAAATCATTTTAAAATTATTAAACACATCATTGAGTCACGCAGAATCAGTGTACTGTTATAGAGTAAGAATTATTTAAGAATTGTTCGTCCCTGTAATGTTGGAAGAAGGAATTCATGAGCCAAAAATTGTTGATTAATATTGAAAATATAGTTATATTAACTCGAGACGGCAAGTCTACCGAGATAAGGCTGAGTTTTTGCTATTAGATTATTCGTGATGGTGCAAAAGTACACATTACACATCAATGCGTTAACTCTGGAGAGATTTAAATCGTAATGCAAGCGAAAGAGTGACGGGACAAGTTGGCCATAATGTCGTGCGATAAAATTTTTGCATTTTTACTACTGTAGCTTTAATTTTTATGCAAATGATTTTCGAGTCTTTTTGAATACATAATTAAGCTGTGTTATAGTTTAAATTTTCATAAGACAAAGTACAAGTATTTTATAATTAATATCAAGCGTTGCAGATGAGTATGGAAAACTTTAACGTCAATGGAATCCGTCTTTCCGAGATTCACCGAATTTCGAAGCCACAGATCTCCATCCATTAAAAAATGATTGATAACAATTTATGTAGATTTATGTACATTTTTAACAAGAATTCACAGTGAGAAGACTCGTATCGAGTTATACAAATATTGATAATAAATATGCCTTTACGAAAAATCTGTGTTGTCGTCTTCTTTATCCCTTGACGTCTACATTCGTTTGATTAGAAATGTATATGACTTTTTACAATCATGTGGAATGTTTCCATAGATTCTGAAATAAGAATTCTACATGGAAATACAATTGTTTATCTTGAAACGTCGAGAAATAGGGTTTGAATGAAATTGTTTTCTTGATTTTAAGAAACAAGTTTTATTACGAGAAGTTCCTCTATGTACAGAAACATCGGCTAGTCGCTTTTACACATGTAAGCAAATGATAATAATTCATCAAATTGCGACATTTTTGCTCAATAATACAATAGAATCCTGTATAATAATCACGATAATAAATAGTCAATACTGTCCTATACTTGATAAAATCCCTATACGTTTCTTTTTTTCTCAAGTAAAAAAGACGATCTACGTTAGAATTACGAAGAACGAAAAAAAACATGCGAAACAGCCGAAGAACCAAAAGCAGCGACGCTTTGTTACACACATTATGTACATACATTCGTGCTACCAATGTTTATTAACCATCTTCTAGAACATTCGATCTCTGCGCGTCTAAAGTCGTATTTTTCTCTAAATCTAAGTACTCTGCTAACCTCAACTTTCTAGTTTTGTTGTGTTATCTCATCTAATTTGCTCTTCAACTTTCTTCTTTCATTTTCGTCTTTTACACTTAAAATCCGCGATTTAATTTCATCCATGCTTATGAAGAATAAATCACATCTCTTCCCTGAACTTGCTCGGATATTTATAGGGTACAATCCTAACAAGATTTATCGAAATTCGGATAAAGTATTGATCCGCCTTGCGTTCCCAGTTTTATTATTTTCAAGTTTTAATTACATTATGGAAAAATATTTAGAGAAACTTTGATCTAAAATTCAAGATTTTCGAAATATATAACGTAATATATATAAAAAATAATTACACTTTGAAGATGAAACTTATTTTAACTTTTCTTTTTAAGAATTTTATTTTGAAATTGAAAATCAACTCTATCCGAGCGATTCTAAATATATATTGATCTCTCTTTCCTGTTCTATACTGATTTTTTATAAGACTTGGAAATACAACACTTTGATTTACTTTTTGCAAACACGTTGTTTAAGCTCTGCTGTCGCTCAGGAAACATGTTGAAGCATTACATATTTGAACTATTAAAGCTTAATGACTCCTTAAACTTTTCAAGTGGTTCCATCACGACCAAATATTTGCAATTTTTGATTTCCAAGTTCTCAGGACACTTAAATTGTTACCCAAATAACAAAATATCATTTGGTATGATTGTGCAGAGGCAAAGCCGTTTTACCTAATTTCTTTCTATTTTTATATTGTGGTCGTTTCTGACAGGTACTTTAGATCGCTGAGCTAATTCCTCTAATTGATCTTCTAGCTACAATTTGATTTTCCATCTTTTCATTTCGAATGGTCATACCTGTCTAAATTTTCTTTCATTTTATACAATCTATTCAATCTCACAATAAACTTCTCTCCGCTTGGCATTCCCGAAGCCTAGAAACTTTAATTTCGCAATGAGACCTTCTCACGATTGCTTCAGATATATTTTTAAAGATACTGCTTACTTTTTCCTTTCAAAATATTTTATTTGATGTTTCTTGAAAATCTAAGATTTTTCTATTTCTGTTCAACATCGCATTATTGTCCAATGTTTGTCTCTTTGATTATTCACTGCGAAATTAAAGAGTTAACCACAATTAAAACTCGAAAGTTGCACTTTCCATCGATATGTCGGTGCACTACGCATTGTACGAACTCGAGTTACTCATAACTCTTCCTAAAGAAAGGGGAAGACTGACTTTTATACCTTTACGACTTGACAAACGCTTTTCCGCTTACTTTCTTTTGGCTATATGAATCAGCTTACAGTTTTTTTTTAATTTTCACTTCTCATAAAATTTCTAACGTATTTCCCTTTTTATTCAACTATTGAATTGTAATATAAGCTATACCCAAAGAAAACCCAATAAACTTCGGCGCTTCGTCGTCTCATCAAGAGCAATTCAATTATTCGAGGAATGCAAAAGCTTCGATCGTATCGAAGTTGTGTTAATATATGTACGATTTAAATGGAGTATTTTCCTTTTGCTGGCGATTCCGTTTTTCCTTTAAAGCTCCACGAAATCGAATTAATACTTACATGCCGCTGTGTCGTACAGCGGCTTTATTTAAACAGTCTACTCTTTGCAGTCTGCTGCGATTTTATTATTCATACAATCTTTACTCTCCGCGAGAAAAAATATAAAGCTGCATGCTTTTGCGCAGCTTCATCTACTGTTGCATTAATAGCTCGCTTCGTGACCAGCGAGGATGTAGAGATCAGCGCCGTCGCTCTCGCTCAATGTACCGGTATGGACTAAATGACTTTCCAGCATGACAACCCTAAAACACGTTAAAATTGGCCAAGTTACGGGACGGTTCATTATATTGTCTTGAGCCAATTTGAAATTTGATGAGCTGTTGAATTGTACACTTACTTGTCGGAACCCAGCAGCCTGTAAGTTCGACTTGGATCGCTGATTTCTTGTGTGACCTCGCCGTTCTTTAAGCTGCGACCTTGCATTCCGTGCTTATGAAAGGCAAGAACACTATCTGGCAATACAACTGGAAACAATAAATTCATTCTAAAAATGATCCTGAAGACAAAATCGCGTATAATTGAAGGATTTCTCATTTTAAAATATTTTGAATTTTATAGGTTAAAAATATTATGATAAATATTATACTTTCTTATTATAAAATTCAAGAAATTACGGGTTTGATTGATAGAAAAATAATAATTTACTGTTTCGATATACTCACTTGTAGATTCAATTTTAGAATTGAACTGTAATTCTGCCATTTGTTTTTTACTAGTTCGCGGTTTTCCACTTAACGTTACTATTTTTATCAAATCTATAATAAGATATTAGTTCAATTAGTTGATCATCATTATGCCATTATTACTGATTTTCACAGTTTATCAAAAAAATACTCACTATTATAACAAACAAGAATGGCATCTTTTTCAAGCTGCGTTACACTAACTACTTGAAGAGTTTCTCTTCGTGGAATGACTGTTGCTGTAAATTTAAATTTGTATAAATAAATATCATTCAAGTGTTATCAGATGTTTATAAGAATATAACTACTGAATAAATTGTAGGGCTTACCAGAACCATCCATTTCTTCTAATTCATCGCTGTGAAACCAGCTGGCTCCAGAATTCATGTTAATTAGGTCAAGTTTCAATTTATTTTGATGATAAGCTTGTTTGACTGAGACGCAAACCATTGGATACTCCATTTCTGGTGTTATGACCATCTCAAAGACATTTAACGGCGAAGGCAGTGGACATTCAAAATATTTTAAAAGCATAAATTTGTTCAATGGATCGTACCATTGCATTAAAAAAATTCCAGCTGGCATAGCTCCGCATAAATATTTATACCTGAAAGAGGAAAACTTCAATACCTATTTTCTTTATTTAAAATTCTACAGCACTAGATTCATAATTTACCCATTGTATGGATTTCGTCCAACACAACATTTTGTGCATCCTTTTGTGTCTGGTACTCGAGTTGTAAGTGCAAATTTCCTAGGTACTAATCTCTCAGGTATCTTATTCATATGAAGTGAAAACCTGTGCATATGTTTGCTTTGCATGGCTAAGAGATCGTGCCTGTAAAGCTGTGGCGTTTTTCCTACAAACAATTATTAATCGAGTTCATGGAAAATTCTCAAGATTATTTTTAGAATGTATGTATGAATCAATCACCTGACAAAGACATGAGAACATCTTTGATAACATACATCCAAATGGTCCGCCTTGGATACAGTTGATCTATTGCTGTTTCATGCAGCTCGTTCAAATTTAGGTTGTAGATCCCTTCCTCAGCAGCGATTAAAAGGTGTTGATCTCTCGTATCTGGATGAATCCAGCTGGCTGTACAATGTATTCTCAGAGGGCATCCATTGAAGACCTGCAACCAAAGTTGCTTGAGTTTGCTCAATAAAGACTCAATACTTATTATTGGTTAAAATTATAGACATGGACCTTAGAGAAACATGCTCCCATATGAACTTTCGGCGTTGGCGGAAGTCCATTGCTGATTGGCCTGGGGGGCGTGTGGCGCTTACGGTCCCTCCTCCTTGGTGGCACGGGTGGTGTGTCCGAAAGTAAATCTGGTCCTACGCCATCTTCACCATTCTCCGGCCTTTCGTTCTCACCTGAAATACATTCATTCATCAAAGTATTCAATAAAATATTTGCTTTTCGATAATAAGCTAGTTGTTTTTTTTTTGCCATTTAATAATTTTCAACGGAGAATGAAATTTTTTCCATTTGATTGAAAATATTGCATGCCCTATTATACAAATTAGTTACATGAAATCCTGATAATCATAGAGCTAATTTTACAATAATATTTACAGTAAACTTTTTACACTAATGATTAGTCGTTTCTTTTACAGCGCTATGTAAGTACGTTGAAGAATACAAAATTGAAGAAAAAACGACAGTAAAAAAGCAGACAGTGTAGGCCACGTTTGAATGAGGAGTAGCTAAGAGATCGAAAGCGACGGAGAGCAAAGCATTATCATCAGATTAAAATCGTTCCGATCTCTCGAGTGGTGTTAAGTGTTTGAGAAGCGGAGCTGTTGTATGTGGTAGTCGATTACCATTCGACTGCGGGGACTTGTCACGGCGTCCGCCGCTGTCGGAAAGTGATCGCTGTCGCTGGGCGGTTGTGGAGCTGATCGCGGCCGGCCCGGCAGCCGTCAACGTCGCCATCCCGGACAGCTCCTCCATTGAGCTGTGCAACCTGCGCCCACTGCTTTTGCTCGAACCCGCCGACCCTGCTATAAGCCCAAACACCACACCACACAAACCTGTACTACTCTTTTTCACCCTATTTTTCTCCTTCTCCTTGCTCTATGCCTTACTTCAATCGAGCTTCATGCCTTTCTCGAGATTCAACCTCGCCTCGTAAGCTTTATCTATTGAAACATCTTGTATCTGCTTTTCGACTCGCAATTTTCATCACAAAGTTTCAACTTCTTTCATCTTTTATTACTATACATTCTCACGCGTATACTATGATACTTTCGGCTTACCAAACTTGTTCAATCCCGAGTTCTAATAACATTTAAATTACGTATGTGTACAAATACTTGATTTTTTTTCTGGATACAAAACTAAAACAGTTTTGACGAGCCAAAGTGTAGGACACGGTAAGCTTACAAATTAAAATTGACGGAGCTTTTTATTGAAGTTCCCAAACAACTTTAGTAAAAGAAAAAGTTAATTTACTATCAATATACAGCTAAATTATTTCAAACTGGTTTAACAGCTCTACAAGCTCTACGACACTTGAACCACTGTACAGTATAATTGCATTAATAAATGGATTACCTGATAGATTTCCGTAAAAGCCTCGATGTGCCGCCTCGCAATCGTTCGATGTCTCGCCAAGGGGCAACGTAGCTCTGGAAAAACAATTATCCAAGTTAATAAAGTTGGCGATTAAACCTAAATTGAAAAAAAAATAACTTAAACAAATTTAGATTAGTTCTGGACTTCGGTGCTTGTAAAAGTAATAAGATTAAAAACTTGATAAAATAAAGCTACACTCTATCGTCATAAACATTTCGAGCTTCGTCATATTTTATTATCAAGAGTTCGCTTATTTTCTACTTACTGCAACGAATACAGCTGGTCACAATGCCCGGCAATAGCATTTCCCCTGAACATACGAAAGTATCTATTTTTACTCTATTGTTCATTTTTCTCTTCTTGCATGGATCTTTGTGTTTTCAATTGCCATTGAATATGTTTTCATGTGTACTTAAGAAATTTGTTGCGTTGTACTTTCTACACTGTGTTATAAGATTAATTACCGAAGAGAATAGTTTTCAAGAATAATTCCTATTTACATTTTTACAGAACTATTTTACAAGTTTAAAGACTCATAGATTTTTGTTAAGACAAAAGTTACTTTGTAATCACACTCAAACGTCGGTAGTTATAATTATATATATTATCCTCTTTCCTGATCAATACCGAAGCTCGATAGACTAAATTTTATTAGAGATACGTTGATTAGTATGAAACACGCACAGAAAAACATTATTATACATGATTATTAATTGATGTATCAAAGTTATGTTAGACCAACTAAAGCAAAGGCTGAAGCTTCCGTGCAGTGATACGATAAATAAGGAGATGATGAATTAGGGTAGTAATAGTTAAGCCGCAAATAATAGCAATATTTAAAATAAAATAATAAACTTGTTATCGTAAATACTTTCAAAGCCACAGGAAAAATCCGTCAATACCCCATTCTAATTGTGTTTTTTTAACATTAATTGATAAAGCATGAGTTTCAAGTTGAGATAATAAAAAAAACTTAAAATAGATTATGTGATCTATCTAAATTAAGATTTCAAAATCATATCAAGATTTGACTCTATTAATGACCACGTTCTAATCGATAAGATTAAACTTTCAAGAGATTGTCAAATCGAATCCAAGCAGTATAAGTGCGGTAAATAAAATTGTGAATCAAGATTCATTTAATTGAATGATTTTATCAATTTTATTCAATATTCACTTGAACGAAATCCAAAGCGAAAAAAAAGTTATCATCGTATTTGTGATTTAAATTGAGTAATCAAAATCCAACCAGAAAAATGTTAAAACAATAAAATGAACGATAAAAGAAACGTTTCTAGGTTTTTTTACTTTAAAAAGCGTGATGCGGCAGTGTTATAGTTAGAACGGCGCGATTGCGTGTGCGAGGGAAAAGGTTACCTGCCGATACCTTAGCAACAACTCCTCATCAATGTACTGCAATAGACTCCTGTAGGTAGAAAGTACCAAAATTACAAAATCATTCTAGCTTGATCAAGCCTAGTGGACAGCAGTAAATTAGCAATAATCAAATCGAAATCATATTTCTAACTTGTGGATTATATTTGTTAATAAAAGAAACAAGTAATTTAAAAACGTAATTCCATAACGGTTAATAAATTAATTCAATAAGACTAAACAATTTTACTACAGGAAAATTTTATCAACTCAAAAGTTCAAACAACAATAGTAAAATATGCAAAGTAACGTACTTCAGAACAATATTCGAATTCAAAATACAGTGAAATTCAAATTCAAAATTCATAAACAATTAATCAAGCCTCAATCATGCAAAAAAAATAGTATTAAGGAATGGTTGCAAAATCATGAGGGAATGGGTATTCTGGACAATACACAAGTGGTATTTAATGGCGTAAGAAATGTTTGTTTTGAGATTAGATTTTGTATGTATGGATGAGTTATTCCGATTGAGTTATTCCAAACGTTTCCAATAATTCCAAAACTTTTTTTCCTCATATTCTTTACCTGAGGCTCATACGAAAGATCTCCGTGCCAGATTTGCTTCTGTGTTTGATTTTACTATTGGCATCATTGCTAAAATATTTACAAATATATTTTCTTGAAATTGATACCATTATTAGGTAAATCAAAAGTTGAACACTATTGAATTTTGAACAATCAAATGATTATAAAGAAATTCAATAAATATGTTTTTGCATTATAAAGGAATTTAGTTTTCAATTAAGTGATAATAAATGATGAAAGCGTGAAAGCATAGATGAAAGACGAACGTACGAAGCCTCAGCCCTAATCAAAGAGTACTTCTCATCTTTGAAATTGCATAGAATTTATTGTAATCTTCAATAGGTGGAAATGAAAAATGAACTTTCACTTACTTTTCTTGGCCATCTTCGAAAGCTGATCCAATACTAAGATCTGGATGCGCATCACAGTTATGTACAGTCTACAATAATTTAAATTAACAAGTTAATTGGAGATTATTTACTGATAAGCCTGCAAAAATGAGCTTGGATTAAAAAATTTAGCAAACCTTAACGTTATTCATGATGTCTATGATATCCCACGCTGGATTATTATCAACTAAATTGGATGTAGAATCTCTGTCATCCAAATTGAATCGGTCTGGAATAAACAAAAGATAAAATTTGTTTGTTTATAATAAGATCTTCGTATATTATTCCCGAGATTTCATAGCTATTTCATAGTGAAATTATAATTGACAAGTGAAAATTTAATTATACCCTCACCTTCACTGTCCAATTGTGATATTGGGCTCTTTGGTCTTGCTTTTGCTGTGTGCCGCGATGCGATACGCTGAGGTACATTGTGCACAGCACCATCTTCATCGGGCTCCAGATCTGCAAACATGTGGCTAGGATTGGAAACTTTTTGCAGCAGTTCCAGAGCAAGACGTTTACTCATTTCACTTTGGAAAAACGCATGCTGCAAGAATGATGTTGAAAATGTCACAATAGGAATTCAATTAACAATGAGCTATAAGACTAATGACTTCTAATATGACATTGTTTACCTGCAAAAGTTTCTCTGCTGTTGGCCTTTTCTTAGGATTTTTCGTTAGTGCAACTTTGACAAAATTATGAAATGTTGGGCTCCATTTATCCCGATCCTTTAATGTGGGAGGTTTGAAGCCTGACTTTGACATTAGAAAAAGGGCTCTCATAGGATGTAGGTCAAACATGGGTGGTTGTAATTCTGCTAACTCAATAGATGTTATACCAATAGCCCAAATGTCACAGAGCTGATTGTAACCTCCCTTTCTTTCGACTGCTGCTACCTGTACCAAAATTATAAGATTCTCAGAAAACTGAAAATACAAGATCAGCAGATAAAAAACCAAAGATAAAAAATGAATCGATTACATACTTCAGGTGCCATCCAGTAAGGTGTACCAATAAAGCTCTTCCTTTTATTTATGGTCGCTGTTATTTGTGCTGACACTCCAAAATCGGCAAGTTTCACATCACCAGCTTCAGTGAGCAGGATATTGGCACCTTTGATGTCTCGATGCATCTTGCCCATGCCATGAAGATAGGCAAGACCAAGCAAAGTCTCTCGGCACATGTATGCTATTTGAATCTCAGTGAGGGGACCGGTAACTACAAAGAATTGATTATGAATCAGCATTGGAGTTGGCTCAGAAAATGGAATCGAATCAAAACACCCATCGAACGTACTGTGATAAATGTCCTGAAGCGATCCGCCGCCACAGTACTCCATGCAAATCCATAGCTTGTCCCTCCTGAGGTAGCTGCCATAGTACGCAATGATGTTGGGATGCCTGCAGTCTTTCATCATGAGGATCTCCTGCTGTATGATGGCAAAGTCATCGCCTGCGACAGCAGCAGCACATGGGGGAGAAAAAAATTGGAGTTGGGCCAAGAAACAAAATCGAGCAAGGAGCAAATTGGACCGGAGGGTGAGACTCACCAGGCTCGAGTTTGATGACCTTGATAGCGGCGAGATCATTCATGGAGAGCCTCTTGGCCTGGGAACAGAGAGAACAATTAGCTGCTCCACATCGCGCTTTCACACACAGGCAACAATCGCGCGCGGAGTAGGTGCGTATATATACACGACAAAGACAGCCCCGACATTGGACGTTTAAAAATTGTTCTAGCTGTAATCCCCGCAGAATATATACAAACAAGAGTGCCGACCTTATAGACATCCCCGTAGGTGCCGCTGCCGATCCTCTGGATGAGCTCGTACTCGTCCTGGGGGTTGCGCCTGCTGATGTCGCTGGACAGGGCGTTCGCGTTGAGCTGGGTCGTGGTGGAGCTTGTGGTGGTAGCGGCTGCCGCCGCCGCCGCCATGGTCGCCGCCCTGGTGCTGCCTGCCAAAGGGCTGGGCCACGCGCTGCAGGGCTATCGGCTGGTCTGCTCGGGTAGCGACTGCTCCAGCGCCCGCGCCATTTTCACTGTGTGTGCGTGCGCGCGGAGAGCTGTTGGCTCGCTCGCTCGCTCTCTCTCTCTCCCTCTCGCTCTTGCTCTTGTTGCGCGCGTTCTGCACTTACAGCTTGTGTGCGCGAGAGAGCCGCCGCGCGGATAGGACGTGTGGTGCTGCACTGCAGCTCTCGTGTCGCGCGACTCGCGACTCTGGGGCCCGCTATATGTGCGCGCCCTGCTCCGGTGCATGCGCGCCTCGTTTTGTCACACTCTCCCGATCGCGCGCTATTTAGTCGTCGCGAGCTTACGCGCACCCAACTGCAGCAGCATCAAATGCACACTACTTATACGCGTATACTTATACTCGGATCTAAATGCGCACACACGCACGCACGCATTGTCTAGCTCTGCGCGCTCCTCTCGGCTCGCGCGCGCGATGCGCTTATTATAGCTGGACACGACCAACGTGAACGCAGATACGGCTGGAGCAAGCTATATCTATACATATATGCTTCTCACATATGGTGATAACTTCGCAGTGCTGAATTATATACATACATATTTATATGTATTCGAGTTTTTGGAGTAAATCGCGATATGAGTGCATGTAAGTATGGCGCTTCGCGGAACTGCATCGTTGTAGCTATATTTATAGTCAAACCTGATGCTGGGCTATATTGTCATCCTGAAAATTATATTCCATTTCTCCAGAACAATCCAGTATTGCAAGATATTGCACGAGAATGATGATATGGAGCATACGCGCGCTTGTGCAAAACCACATACTGGATTCCGTTCAGATCTTATATATTCGAATTGTACTGGAATAATGAATTGGACGAATGTAAAATTGGAGAAACATCATTACTTTCTTTATTTCATTGAGAATAACGAGTTTCCGCGCAATAGTATTTTTTTTATACTAGAGAGTGCAGAACCTGTTTCGTATACGCGTATCGAACGTTTTCTTGCGTCGCGAGAACGTTGACATTTTCTCAATTCACACGAGGGCAAAACGGGCAAAAACGAATTGGCGAAAAGTAAGTATTCACTCAAGTGTACAAAATAATCTGTGGTAACGCGTTATCTAACGTGTTTATCAGATTCCATTTTTATAATTGAACTTGACGCGCGGGTGATACAGTGATAATATGATTTTCAATATAACTATAGATAAGAGTTACATACGTTTTGTATGTAATACAAAATTGTGTTTACCGTTGTGAAAGTTATTTAAAATCGATAATATATGCCCGCAGTTAATTGAAAAAAGGGGACGCGAGGCGCGGGGTGGATTTCCGCTTTTCTATAGAAATACGAGAGAAGTATATGGAGAAATTGTTGGATCGAATTCTTCAAGACGATATTTTCGTGACATAATCTGGCAAAGTACAGAAACTTCGTTGCGATTAATTGAGAAATGCTTGAAGATTTTTTTGATGGATTGAGTCAGATCCTGTTCTTTACTTATATTATCTAAGTTTTAACGTGATTATTCAACTTTAGCTCATCCTCGGACATCTTCGAAAAACGCCGAAGAACAAGTAGCGATATAAAACTTATGCGAATCAATGCTTATACAATGTTGGAGTTGCAGTTTGTATTAAAGATTTTAAAATATAGATAAATTAGAATGAAATTGTCAATGTTTGCCTTGAAAGAGCAATAGGAGGATTGAGGGTAGATTTTAAAGAGGCAAATGAGGGTAGGTGGTTTTCGAGCCACGATCAGGAGGCCCACAACCCGCAGGATCAGGAGGCTCCACTTGATCTCACTCAGTGATACCTGATGGGTGTTCTCAAAGCGCATCTTCTCCTCGAGCATTTCGGTCAGAATTGCCTAATTCTTCTCGTCACATTTACAATACTAAATGCGCTATCCCTTGCAACCCTCCGGTCAGTAAGTTATACTACTGCAAAATTGCAATATACGGTAATGCTACGGAAATATTTCACTGCGACGTTTCGGACTGACATAGAAGATCGGAAATATTCCAGAAATATATCTGCAATCTTCCAGACGTTATATAACATCTGCAATGTTGCTGATGGAATGTTTGTACAGAACAATCGATGCAATGAGAAACTTTGATTTCATGAGAAATATTCTCTGGCAATCTTGGCTGGATGGCTGAAACTTGCCGACTGGGCAATGACTTTAAAACCGTACACTTGTTTTATCATTCAAGCTATTATAGTCATCCCTGCATGAATGTGAATGATAAAGGCTTTGGGCCGGGTCCGCGATCTTGCAGTACTCACTGAGATAGGATAAAATAGATAAACAACAATTCCGATTTAAGAGGCAACTTTTTGGGATTAAAAATAATATATTTTCTTAGCAAAATTTAAAGGTTTTGTCTCTACTCCTGTCTACCCGTACGTCAATGAAAAAAAATGCACCAGGACATAAAATTGAAGTATTTGATGTGCTCTACATTTTTCGTCCCAACATCATTTTTCATACGTCAAAGCTACGTCAATATTTTTCGGAGGCTATATGCAGGTAAAACACGGCACTCTTCACATGATATTCCGAAAAAGGATCGTTTCACCCAACAATGAATTCAAGGGAAAAATGCTTCAGAGATTGCTTCAGAGATTAATTGTCGCGCTAATGTGATCGCTCACCCAAGCGCAGATGAGGTTGCAATAAGTATGATCATTTTGATTCATTCTGATGAGCGACAATCCCCAGCAACGAAACGGTACGCGATAAACGATAAATGCTCGCTCGCAAGCTTTATATGGCCCCATAGAAGCATCAAACGAGCTGGCATATAAAGATTAATGTCGCAAAGCGTGAAAACGAAAGAGGCACGCACGTATAGGCGTGGCCGATTTTTCCCGAACGCCGCGGGTCGGCCGCGCGCGTCTCGCGGGCCGGAAGAATATATATAAAATAAGCTGCTCGTGATCAGCTGTGCTGGCGCAATAGGGGAAGGGGCAGGCCGATATTTTTTCTTCGCCGTTCGAGCAGCGCAAAAAGCTCGTTCGAACCACTCGTTTGTTCTTGGTGTGACTTGTAGCGGGGACGAAGCTGGAGGCTGCCGCACCGGCCAAACTCCCCAGTCAAACTCGACGTGAGTAATCGCTTCAAAATAACCAGATCGGCTTTGTTGCTTATTACTCGACCTGCCAACGTTTGGCTGCGCATCGATGGATCACCCTTGGGTAAAGTGAAGTGTGTTAAGTAGTACGAGACGGTTGCTTACACAAATCGAGCTTGCGCCGATATCCCCAGTGAATCTGCAACTTCAACTCGAGGTAGGTACAGTAATGATTATACGAATAGTAAGTTATTTACGAATTAAGTTTTTTTTTGAGAGACTCGTTGAACAATATTGTACGTTTGATGAATTGTGAAGAGAAAAATTACTTCGTGCCAAGTTCGAGAAGTGAAAAAAAGATTCGGAATTCAATATATAGGATTGAATAATATATATCAGTGGGAAACGTATGTAATCGGATTTAATAACATTTGCAATCATTTTGAGGTTTTGTAATGTTGAACGTATCGAAATATTATTGTGGTTTCATAATAATTGACTATTCATAGTATGGCCTTCTAAGAGAAAACGATACCAAACAATCGGAAATTTTGTTTTAAAAAATCGAAATGATGAAAAATCTTCATTGGATGTCGTTTGAACTAAACGTATATATGTGTAAGATAAATCAAACGAAAAAGAAATTTTGTTTGGCGATGCCAGTCGTGCGAAACTAAAATTTTTGGCAATGCGCTTAGCCGTCAAAACAAAGCCACGCGGATCACTTAATCCATTCACAGAGCATCGTGGGTCCGACAAGGCGCAATAAGACTCAGTGGATTTTTGGAGCCGTCAGAAGCGACGACACCGAAAACGTCGGCGTTCTCCTGCTGGCTCCGAATCTATAAATATAATAACGTTCTGCTTTTGCCTTCGTTTGCTCTGTGTTTTTCTTGTCCATAGAGACGCGAGTGCACACGTGTTTTGTCGCGCGCTCTCTTCCGTCATTCTTGCGACAACCTTGCTAACGCTTGTGGATGAAAACTTTAAAAAGTGTCCACGAAGTTTTTATTGATTTTTTTTCTGTAGATATGAGGCATTCCAAAATTTTTGGAAATATAAATAATTCAGCTATGAGATATGTTTTCATTAGGATCAGTTTGTGTGCATTAACTTTCTTGTCGCATCTAGAAAGAAATAGAAATTTCAATCCTTTTCCTCACTGTTCTTTGAAACCTGCCGATGAATGGTTATATAATTAAAGACATGAAAAGATCTTCCATCGATGAAAAATTCTCTCAACGTCGATAAGTGAGGTGAAAATTGAAACGATTCACGTTGAACCGACAAAAAAGATCAAATAAATATAAAAATAAACTCGTTAATCGGAAGTTTATTTTCTCAGCCTGAAACGTGCTGCTACCGCTTCGCAAGAGGGAATGAACTGGTCCACAGATTAAAAAAAATTGAGTAAACGCACAGTCTGTTGAAAATAAACGGGAAATTGAATTTTTCTACATAACATTAAAACTTTAGTGTACCACAACTAAAATTACAATTTCTCTCATATTTTTGACGCGTCTATTTGTGACCAACCAATGTTATATTGATAAATGTGAAAAAAATATTTCGGGGGTGAACTTCAAATTCGAGGTAGGGTGGAAATTGCTAATTGGAACCACTTATGATTGTTTTGTGTTGAAAGTGTTTTAGATACTTTTTCTTATCATTGAACAAGCCTTAGGTTTGGCAATAGAATAGAAATTCAGTCTAGATAGACAATTGAGTAGTTTGGTTTCTTACATATCAAGCAGTGTCAATGTATATTGAGAATTATGCTTACCCTATGTTTTCAGAATGCACGATGCTGATAAACTACCTCTTTTTGATCTCAATTTTCCATTCCTCAACCGGCTTGTACAAACGTATGACAGCGAATACTGTCATTGGTAAATATATTTCCAAATCTACCGTGTCAACTCATTCATGATTTGCGTTAATTGTAACGTCCATCGAGATTCAAGTAACGAACACGTTAAAACCCATGGATGTTTTTGAAATGTACATATAATTGCATGTTACAGGTGGGATTTTCGATGAAGATGCTTCGTTTAAAGCTTTCTCCCTAGCCATTCGGACAATGAATGAATGTAATTACGTTCGAAGGATTTGTGATATAATGAGTGAATGTCCTGCGGGTGTGGATTGCAACAATTTTCACAATTTGCAAATAGGGGCCGTATCGACTGAAGTCACTGATGATTTGCTCGACACCCTGAAAAAAGGTTCCCTTTTTTTAGTTTTTAAAATGTCACTGGAGATTGACGATTTTACCCAACAATTTTTCATCAAATTTCAGTCAACGAGATGACCGACAATGGAGACCAAGATGACTGGGTAGAAAACAAATTTGGGCTGGCGGCGCTCATAGGACCACATCATGAGCAAAACTCGAAATTGGTACAAGGTTGGTGCGAGACAAATGACTTGCCGAACATTGTCATTAGGCCCGAGTTAAATCACGACAGCTTCCGCACGATAAACCTTTACCCCGATATCCGAACACTCTCTACGGTAAGCATTTCATGTAAAATTCATACAGGGTTATGTGATGTTTCGAACATTCATAATTTTGACAGCTCGAGTTCGTACTGTCGATTTTAAAAGAGATACACCTTTATACCACACGAATCTATCATTATTCCAATTAGATCTACGTGGAGATGTTGACGAAACTCAACTGGACATCATTTTCAATATTATACGAGGATAGCGACAACTTTTTAGCGTTGGATGACGTTTTGAAGAGTTACGGTCCATGGGACTATCCCGTGTACGCATTTTACTTGGGCAAGGGACCGAATTTCAGGTAACGATGAAAAATCCTAGGTCAAAATGTCACATTGTTATACAGATAGCTCGTTTTCTGCCTTTTCAAAATACAGCGAACCGCTGCTGCTAGCAAAACAGAAGACGCACAAGAACATAATCATCGATTGCTCCTACAAGCATCTTGCCGAAATACTAAAGCAAATCCAAGAAGTTGGCATGATGACGGAAGGCTACAGATACATAATCACGTCACTGGTAACTTGGATTTTCCACAACGATATATACCTACCCGAATGAAAATCCGCGAATTTCGTTTGATAAGCAGCGAGGCTTTTTTAATCAAATAAAATTCGTAGAACTTGCAGAGCATGGATTTGCGAGCGTATCAGTATTCGGGGGTGAACATAAGCGGCTTGCGTCTGGTGGATCCTTACGATTCCTTCGTGAATGAATTCGTCGGGGCACACCTTGCAGATTTTGGCATCCCTTCGGTTGAGAAACTCACGGTCGAGGAAGCTCTCATGTTCGACTCGGTGGTACTGTTCGCCCAAGCTTACAAAGATCTCACTTACAATAACGAGATATCCGAGGGAGCTAGGCCGTCCAGGATTTTGTTGGCCGATGAAAAACAGGAGGACTACATGCAAAGTCAAACCAAAGAGTCTGCTGCGTGGGCCGAGGGCCTCAGCTTACGAAACTATATCATGTTTGTGAGTATTTCTCTTATTGCTTTGATTTTGGCTCAAGCTGGGCTAAAATGAATTTACAAATTGTGTACAAAAATTGTGCCAACGCAAGATGTTATATGTCAATTATTCTCAATGATTAATTTCTACAGAATACAATAAATGGGCTGACAGGCCCGGTAATGCTGGACAGCGATGGGGCTCGTAGACGTTTCAAGTTGGACATTTTGAGTCTCCACGAAAATGGTTTGACAAAAGTTGGCACTCGGGATCCAGAGGATGGGTTTGATGACCTGCGCTTGATGAATGAACTGACGACGACCCATTTCAAAGTTTTAATAACACTGGTAGATATTAACATCAAAATCTTGACAAACGAATGGCGATTAAAAGGCGAGTTGACGACAAACGAGAATTTGCGCGAATTCCTTTTCAGACGGAACCTTACGCAATGAGAGTTAATTATTCGAAATCATTGGAAGGCAACGACAGATACGAAGGTTTCGTTATCGACATTATCAAGGAGCTGAGTAAAATACTCAATTTCAATTACACGCTGTACGTTCAAGACCCACCGAACAATGGCATGTGCAGCAAATCCGCGCACGGCAAGTGCACTTGCAACGGTATGATGGAGAAAATTTTGAACCGAGTGAGTTTGAATAGATTTACCATTTTTCATATACGAATAAACGCACGGCCGATAAAGATTCCGAAGATATATAAATGGTATATATATTTTTACATGGACACGACAGGAAGTGGATATGGCAATAACCGATCTAACAGTGACGGAAGATCGCGAACACTGCGTCGACTTCTCCACTGGGTTCTGGAATCTTGGCATGGGAGTGCTTTACAAGAAACCGTCGAAAGCACCCGCGACCCTATTCTCATTCCTCTCGCCATTTCATAAAACTGTGTGGTTATATCTAGGTGGAATTTACATTCTAGTCTCCGTACTATTTTTCATATTGGGCCGTCTCAGCCCCGACGAGTGGTGCAATCCGCTGCCCTGTATCGAAGAGCCTATCGAACTTCATAACCAGTTCACGTTAGGAAACTCATTCTGGTTCACAATGGGAGCAATTATGCAGCAAGGCTCGGAAATTGCGCCTATGTGAGCTAATAGCATTATTTTTGCTTATAAAAACTCAATGAATGCGTGAGAGGCATTTGGGACAACCTAATTAATAATAAATGCGAGTATTTAACGTATCTAGAAATAAACACTGGATCTCTGCAGAATTTAACTTATACACTCAACTTATACATTTGTTGGAAATTATTTTTATTAAAAATTCAACACACGTGGTATACTTATCCATCATACGAATTTATTTGACTCTTAGTTGATTTTTGAACATTGATGGTTTACCAACTTTCTCAGAAGACATGCTATCATGGGTTGGATGGGTTACTTGAATATTTATTTTTCAGATCGACTGGCACCAGAATATTGGCTGGCTCTTGGTTCTTTTTCTGTCTGATTATCGTCTCATCGTATACTGCGAACTTGGCTGCTTTCTTGACGATAGAAAGCCCTATAAAAGTTATTAGAGGCATCGATGACTTATATAATCAAACAAAAATTAAATATGGGTTTAAGGCTAATGGTTCAACTTATCAATATTTCAAGGTAAACCATTTTATGATAATATTATTAATACAGTTAATTATTCCATAATCAAGTGAAATTCATAGAGAAACAAATTTGATGAAAATAACGAAGATATAATAATGTTATTCAGAGCTCAGGGAATAAAAAGTACAAAAGCTTAGCTGATCAATTGGATCACAAAGATTGGAGAAAATATTTGGTGGTTGACAATAAAGATGGAATAAATCTGGTGAAGGAGGAGAGCGAGAACTTTGCTTTTATAATGGAGTCTTCTAGCATTGATTATATTGAAAATCGCGAATGCGGTCTGCAAATGGCTGGTGATATAATCGATCAGAAATCATACGCGATCGCGTACAAAGACAATTTCGAATACCATCATCAAATAAGCAGATCGATTTCTATCTTACAAGAGAAACTAGTCATCAAAGATTTATACGACAAGTGGTGGCATCAAAAAGGGAGACAATGCTTCGTAAGTTACAATCTCGTGTATATTCATTATTAATTTCACTTTTCAATCTTTCACGTCCATCTTCATCGTATTCAACAAAGCTGACACATTAGTACTGGTCTCGGTATTTTGGGAGGTATTAGTTTGGATATATGTATCATTTTAATGATTTTGTTCAATTGGACAGCACAAAAAAGTAAGCTGGAGCTCATTCATTGTAATTTTTTGTTTTGAAACGAAAATATTCAACCTTATCGAATCAAGATTTGCCTTCTTAACCCATTAGCGCCTGACGGACACTTTTCGATGCCAGAGTTCAGAGACTCAAATGTGAAAACTGATTCCTATGGTTCAAAAGGTGATTTTTCGAATGGTGGTGGTTAGAAAATCGCAAAAATGAGTTTTTGTACAGAAAATAGCAGTTTTAAAAAAAAAAAAATTCCGAAATTTGTGTGTAAAATTTTTTTTTTGTGAGGTTTGAAAAATCTGTCCATGGGTCCTTAGCTAAAAAATTTAAAAGTTTTCTTTGATTAATTTTTTCTACTAAGACTTTTTTGTCGTAGAAGAAAATTTTTTGATTTTTTTATCAAATGTGAAAACTGAAATTTTTTAAAAAAAAGTTTTTTTGTCGTAAGCTCATAGTTATAGTTATGAGGAAAAGGTTTCTGAAGTCTTTTTGAGGTCAAACTTCAGCAACCTTTTCCTCGATAACTATGAGCTTGACAAAAATTTTTCTCGAGACAAAAAAGATTTTCTTTTACGGTTTTCAAAAAATTCGAGGGTATTCTTTGACTAATTCTAAGACTTTTTTGTACTAAAAAATTTTTCGATTAAGTCCATAGTTTTCGAGAAAAAAATTGCTGAAGTTTGAAACTACGATTTTTTCTTCCGGTCGCCATTTTGGCTTTATAAAGAAATTTTTTTGATTATGTAAGGATACTAACATTTAGCTAAGGACCCATGGACGCGATATTCATTAGTTTTTAGTATGTGAAAAAATGCAAAGGCAGAAAAAAATTCCTCACAAAAAATATTTTATCACCAAATTTCGGAATTTTTTTTTCTAAACTGCTACTTTTTTGTACAAAAAACTCATTTTTGGATTTTCTAACCACCACCATTCGAAAGAACACCTTTTAAACCATAGGAAACTGTGGTTCCAGATTTTTTTCCGATCAAATGCATCTTACAGTGAGTCTCTGAACTTTGGCATCGAAAAGTGTCCGTTCAGTCGCTAATGGGTTAATCTCTAAAAACGGCTTTTCACCATTGAAAAATTTCTCATAAACTATTCACTTCACAAACTGGTCACTATGAGGCCAGTAGTAAAGTAAATACATTACAATAATTGTCAAAAAATGCAAATGCCATAGAGTTGGTAAAAAAATTGTCATTGTAGGTCTTACGCTTGTAAAAATAAACATAATCATGTAGTATTTTATTTTAATAAGTTTCACGGGATTGTACTAGTTGACTATATATTCTTTTTAGGAATCTACTTCAAACAATGCAGAGCCTATGAATTTAGATCAGTTATCTGGAGTTTTCTGCGTTTTGAGTTTCGGCATTTTCTTATCGTGTTTACTGACATCGTGGGAATTTTGTCTAGGAGTAAAAGCAACTTCGAAAAAAGAGAAGGTATTTTCATTAAAAATTTCAATTTTTTTTTATCTACTTAGTTATAATTTGTCATCCAATACTCGCATACTTTTCAAATGTAAGAAATATCCCATTACCTTGTTTACGGATTATAATATATCATAGACTTTTCTTATCTGTTCTTCACTCCTCATTTCCAGTCTTTTCGACTATGAAAGAGTATAAGAGTAAATTCAAGAAATATACGGGTATATTTTTACGATGAAATAGTACATTTCGACCTCTTTTTTTTCTACCACCGGGGCATGTGCCTAACATTTCGACCTTTCGAGAATAGTATATACTTATTCGTTCTAGTTGAATAACAGAGAATAATCTAATGTAATATCTGTTTACAGGTCAAACTTGTGACTACGCTCAAAGAAGAAGTCAAATTCATAAGTAAGGGTAAAGCAGTCAAGCCCGTATTCAAGAGGAATAGATCAAATGATTCAAATGAATTGAATTCATCTCACGATTATTCCTGTAATTATACCATGACTACACAAGCTTAACATTTTCATATTCTGTAATATATTGAGAATAATGGAGCTATTACACATTCAAACCAATGAAAACCACTATTGGCACAAGTGTATATGATATATAAGCTCTTATTATAACTTTCCACATGAAAGTAAAAGTAAAATAACCATGAAACACTGTTAAGTTTATCCTGTAAAAAATGTTTATATCGTTTTTAATATCGCGACCTTCATTGTTATACAACAGTTTGTGGAATAAAAGTAATTTTCATAACATATGATTTCATTCTGTTTCGAAAATTCCAAGCTATATTACTTTGTATACGGGTTGATCTATATTTGTAAAATAGATTATCTCCGCGATCAAGTTTATTCCATTAATAAAATGAGAGGAAAGGTAAGTACATACACCTTGAGAGGCTGAAAGAGCACGAGAGCGAACGGTGAAATCCAGCCAATTACAATATAATGTACCGTAAGAAATAGTGCATGCAATGCGCAGTCACAATATACAGTAACGCAAAGTCCGTAAGGTGGCCATGCAACAGGAGCTACTTATACGCGTCACATGTTGGTGCCATGGTGCGTTGGTGATTCTCACTTGTGTGGGTGTACGCTGATGTGTGTGTGCCTACTCATACATATATATAGACCAACCGCACATATGGAACTGCATGCGGGATGAAATCACGACTGGTGACGGCTGGCTGCAATTGAGACAGTGGCTGACAGTGGCGTGCGCCGTACAGTGGCGTTCATTGTTGGAACAGTGCAATACATGGCTTGACATTCACAGTCACGTCTTTATTTTTTTATTATAGTTTTATAATGTTCGTGACAATTATGTTTGTATATTGCTGAGTTATCTTTAAACAATGTAACATGGTATTTTTTAGTCAGTTACTCCTGTATAACCTTTTTTTACACTTAATCATTAAGTTATCATAGATATTTTTTATCTGTGGAGAATTAAATCTAGTTGAGTGATAAAACTTGAACAATATCATTTTGAAAATGAGCCCAGTGATTAATATTCTATTTTCCCATTGCCGGAGTAATATTTACTTGATTATTGGAGTTTGCGTCGGCCTCAGTATTAGTTTACTCTTGGCACCTGTTGAAATCACTGACTGCCAGAACATAGAAGAATCTCTACCGTATTCTGCTGGTAGCAATGAATTATTTGAAGATTATGAACCTAAATTGAATATTGAGGCTAAGCCGCAGAAGGCTAAGAAATCTCCAAAAGCTTTTGTTCGACCACGGTACTACTCAACTGAACTTGGTATTCGAGAAAAGTTATTTGTTGGTGTTCTTACGAGTCCAGACTACTTGCACAATAGAGCCATTGCTTCGAATAAAACAATTACCCATTTGGTCGACAAAGTTCGATATTTTATCTCAATACCAGAAGGTCTGAAACCAAATGTATCATTGCCAGGAATAGTTGGTTTCACCGATACTAGAAGTATTTTGCAAACGTTTCATACATTAAAGTATATAACGGATAATTATTTAGAAGATTATGACTATTACTTCTTGGTCAAAGATACTACGTATGTTAATGCTAGAAAATTAGTCAAGTTGGTGAATAAGATAAGTGTGAGTCAAGATGTTCATCTTGGAATCACTAGTGATGATAAGAGCTATTGTTCTCTGGGTAAGAATCTTACAAGTTAAAAATTTGTATGCATAAGAATTTGATGAAAAATATTTAAATTCTCTACTCTGTTATTCTTCATTGATTTGTCTGCACTATCTTTTCTTCTGTGATGTTTACTTATTCTTTTATGAGTATCAATAAGGAAATTTGTTTCTTATGGTTCTATAGAAATTAATATCCATACTGAGAACAAAAATGTTAATTTAATTAGTGAAATTATGTCAGAGGAAGGAGGACTGAATGAGATCACTTTTGACTCAGGTCCTTGAAATATTAGTCATACGTGTATTACTTTCTAGTGACCTGAAATGAAGATTAATTTAAAAGAAAAAGTCCAAACAATATTATTCAAACATTGTTTGATTCTTATTATCTAAGTACAAAAAAATTAAAGATTAATTTGACTATTTAATTTTTTTTTCAGATGGTGGCATATTATTGAGCAACTCTATAATAAAAAAATTGAAAAGTAATCTAGATTGGTGTGTTAAGACTACATTTTCTTCAGACGATGATGTAAACTTTGGAAGATGTATTATGCATTCCACATCAATTCCATGTTCAAATACTGCACAAGACCAGATATTTGTTTCAACCAAATTGAATGTAACATTTGATTATGAAAGACATTTTACAAAATTATCAGCACAAGTAGATTTTCAGAACTCTATTACAGTATTCCCTATTTATGATCATTCAACAATTTATAAAATGAATACTTATTTTGCAAAGGTAGGTAAATTCACACTAATTCAACTAATTTATATTATATTTGCATATGTGAATTGTATAAACTATAATTCTAGATGGAACTAGTCAAAGTACAAAATGAAATAGAATCTATTCGAGCAGAAATAATGCAAACTGTGAATTTCACTCCTAAATATCAAAAAGATTTAAGTTGGCCGATTGGTAATCAACCAGAAAGTAAAGCAATGAATCGGTTCGATGTTTTGAGATGGACTTATTTCAATATGACACACGTTTTCTTGGATAACGATTTTAAAACAGTTGATGAATTAGATGTTGATCAAAAGAGAGACATTGATGAAGTTGTGAGTGAAACAATCCAGAAGATTGTAAAAAATTCTAATCAGAAATTGAAATTCAACAGACTCAACAATGGGTATTGGAAATTTGACTCTTCAAGAGGAGTTGACTATTTACTTGACCTCAGTTTTTTCTCAGATAGAGAAACAGAAATCGTAAAAAGAGTGCAAGTTTGCAAACCATTGGGCAAGGTTGAAATATTACCAGTACCTTATGTAACAGAAAATTCACGGATTAATATGATAGTAGTGGTTGATTCTGAAAAAAGAGAAGAAGCTTTGAAATTCTTAGCGCATTATGCAGATGCATGTATGGATAGAAAAGATAAAATTATTCTTACAGTGGTAAGTATTAATGATAATAAGAAAGATAATAATATTAAACTGATAATAATAATCATAACAATGTAATTAAAATTATTTTATTCTTATCAACATTAAAAATGTACATTAAAGGTTTTGTTGTACAATCCTGGATATGCATCAAAGGGAAATGAAGATATTTTTCATGCAATTAAACAACGTGCCTTATTTTTGACTGATAAATACAAGAAAGATCAATTGAAAGTGACATGGCTTTCAATTCGGCTGCCCACTATTTCCAGTTTCATAGACATTGAACCTCTTTTGAAAATTGCAATAACAGATCTGTACGTTAAGAAATTTTCTTCAGATAATTTGATCCTGTTTGCTGATACGAGAATGGAATTAAAACCTGAGTATTTAAATAGAGTAGGTTTCTCTTAGTAATATAGAAATACAGATAATTTAATAATATCTGGCGTATTTTTCAAATGATGTATAATTTTGTAACTCATAAAGTTTTTCATTTTCTTTGTTCTACAGGTACGCATGAACACGATTAGCCAATGGCAAATTTTTAGTCCAATACCTTTTGTACAATATCATCCAGATATCATTCACTATGATGAAAGTACTAAACATGTGGAGTTTGATATCACTCATAATCATGGACGATATGATGAGTATAATTACGATTCAGTGTCATTTTACGCAAAAGATTACACGACAGGTATATAAATATAAAAATCATTATAAAAATTTCTTTTATTTTTAGTAAATTTTCGAGTTTAAAAATTTATATTTTGTACATTCCAGTGCGAAAATCTATCGAAAATCAAGTACCCCTAGTACGAACTGACAAAGACATCGCAAGTATATTAAAGTTATCACAAACCGTTTCTATTGGCTCCATATTTGAAATGTTCGTTGTATTCAGTAATTTAAAACCGTTTCGCGCTGTTGAACCTGCCTTAAAGCTTAGGTACAAAGAGATTAATTGTATTGGCACGAGGAATAACATCACTCTTAATACATGTTTGAAGCAAAGAAATCTTCAACTGGGAAATCGTGGTCAGCTAACCAGACTGATATTGGACTATAAAGAAAATCATTAAAATATTTTTCTGACCAATTATATATGTGATAAGATAGATAAATATTCAAGTTCCTGTTGAAATATAATATACAAAAGCTGGGTATCTACTGAAAATAGTTTAATGTAAATAGTTGTTAAGTAAAAACATTTGAAAATTTAAAGCTTAGATATGTGTAAAAATATGTATTAACTAAGTTTGGAAAGAAGTATGAAATATATTATTCAACTTATAAATTTATTAACAACTTCAGTAAAAGAAATAGTTTATGCATAGAAAGAGCTATATATACAAAGACTTATAATGGAACAAATTTTTATTGCAAGATTGTAAATTTAATCATTATTCTATTTACAAAACTTTACATTAAAATTAGTTGTAAAGATTGACATAAAGGCACAAAAGTAATGACAAATTTAATAAACCACTTCCTACTTAATATAAATTAATCAAGAAACAGTTTGCTTATGCTTATTTAAGTCTCATGTTACTCCTATTTTTTTTTTTAGAAAATAAAGTGTATAAAAATACTTTTTTCAAATTTTTTTTTGGGTTAAACTATTTTAAACAAGTACCCAGCAAACAAAATGTGAACATGACAAATTGGCAAGACCTTTGTTTATTGATTTAAAGGTTTAGCCCACACAAGAACGTATTATATGAGTTTAAAATAACAATAAATCGTTATAAAAGCCCTATTACCCTATACACTTTTTGGCGTGTTCGCCATTCGTTTCTTCCATCACGATGCCCTTAATAACAAGGAAGAATAGGGCCATCGTTCATTCATTACTGCAATAAAACTAAAGTACATATCGTGCAGTTTGAAAAGATCTCGTACGTCCGTTTCTTTTCTCCACCTTCTTTCCTTTATAATCGAATTGTTCGTTATATGTATATTTTCAAGAGATTATAAAAGAAAGTGTTATGGCTTTCATCACTTCGTCTCGACAACACGGAGTGATCTTGAAAAAACAAAATGAAATATCACTATTCGAGTACTATAGAAAAACATTTCAAGCGAAATTAGCATTTGCTATCAAATGTTGAGAAAAATCAAGATACTCCATTTTGAAAGACACTTGTAAAGAAATCACGTTACTTTACGGGGAAAAAATGAGAATATTGTTCGAGTTTAAACTAACTTTCGGTATCCTTTTTACAAGTCTTTCGGAATGTGTATCAATTTATTAATCACTATCCGACTCTGATTCTGATAATTGTAAATCTTCATTTAATAAGTTATCTGGCATAGATAATATTGGAGATTTTGTTGTACCATTTGCTGCATACCCTGAAAACGAAAGAAAAGTTGTAAAACCAAAATTATTTCAGAAATAAAAATAAAATGAAGAAACAGAAAGACTCACCATTTAATTTTGCGTGTGGATTGGCTTTCTCTGGTTCCGATTCGCTATCAGAACTATCAGAACTTGAACCACTAGAACTGGAATCACTTAAAATGCCTACATCATTATTTGTAATAGGAGTTTTAACAATTGGTTTTTCACGCACTGCTGGGGAAATAGTTCTTGGAGGGGCTGACGAATGTGACGTAGATGTAGATACAACAGAAGATATAGGAGCCGGAAGAGAAAAATCATCATGTTCACTGATCACGGGAAGGCTTGCTAAAGTTGATTGTGTCGAAGAAGGCATGGCTGAAGAACTACAAAAATTGAATTAGTATTAAAGTTTAATTCAAGATTTCTCCTTGAATATTGGTTATTCTTTATAATGATAAATAAGATAAAAGAATACCAAAAGGACCGTGAAATTGTCATTGTATTTTTGAGGTTAGAAAAGTTCTAGGCCAAATTGAAATTCATTAGCTTTTAATTGAAAATTACAATGAGAATTTCAAAGTCAACTTGAAAGAAAAATGTCAAAAATGCTCAATCATTTTCCATGAAAAAAAATGAAAAATTGAGTCACTCAAACTAATATATAACTTTCTTGAGAGATAAATTTACAAAAGTCTTGTAATAAATACATCTGAATAGATTTGAATTTGAATATTATGACTAATCGTCCCACTCTCTGGTTCATTTAAAAGGTCAAGGTCTGAAACTTGAGACAATAAATAGTGTTCAATCTTACCTTATGCTAGGAGGTAAATTCGTAGATGGAGGGCTTTTTCCATGATAAGAGGCACGTGAAGGACTAACTTTAGGACGTAATTGATGACTTGGCTCCCTTTTTTTTCCGCTTGCAACTTTAGTTCTACTTTTTGTTCTTCCGTCAGTTGGACTTCTCCTCTGTTCAATGGGAGTGTTAGGTCTAACCCCAGAATTCGATTGGGGGACTGTCAAATAGGGCTGGGTTTTTGTCTCAGTCCTGTGCCAAAATACATATACAATTACAAGTTGTTTTAATTTCTATTAGCTATAGGATGAATTTTGAATGATTATAGAAGAAAGAGCATGAGAATGAAAGATAGAGAGAGACAGAGAGAATGAGAGAGAGAGAATGAAAGAGAGAGAAAGAGAGAAGAGAGACAGAGAGAGAAAAGAGAGAGAGAGAAAGAGAGATAGAAAAAGAGAGAGAGAGAGTAATGAAAGTGGGCTTACCTGGTTTTTTTGACTTGAATATTGGAGGACAACCTCTCTAGGGTGATTTCTCCCGTATTTCTGTCAATGATGAGGACACATTCTTTATGATAAGGTTTATGGGACCCCTTGAATACTGTGTGTGGAATGCCAGCTCCGTCCAGATGTGGTACTGTCACAGTGGTAGTGTTGTTGGCTCCGATGTCGACGGTGGCCATCTTCGAGGCATCCACACTTGCAGGCTTGAAGTCATCTGTTGGAGGAATGATGAAAATGAGGCATGAGAGGACGATTTTGTGGTGTTTGAGGGGAGACAGCTGTTGGGCAAATAATGGCAGTTGGTGACTTACATTTGAGGGTGTGGAAGGCCGTGGACTTGTCGCCGGTGAAGGTGCCGCCGATTTTGAGCGGGCGGACCTCGTTAGTGTTGGGGAGGCCCAGCTTGTCAGCCATATCACAGGCGACAGCTTTGAGGCTTTGAGCTGGTGCTTGGTCGACGGCGTGGTGGTGGTGCGGCGGCGGGCAGCTCGCCGCCATCGACTTCATTTAGGGGCAGGCTCGGCTCTCAAGCGGCCGACTACCAGGCTGGACGGCCCTCCAAGCAACTCGCCGCCCAGCTTTTCACATTTTCCCACTAACAGCTGTTCCAATTTCCTTCTCGGCTAGCAGACGGTTTCATCACTCTCTCCGTCTCGCTCGCCACTCGCTCCGCCAGCCAGCAGCAGCAGCAGCAGCAGCAGCCAGACCAGCCTGCACAGCACCCAGACACCAGCAACAGTCTCCCTCTCTTTTCCGACAGCAAAACGAGCGCGCGCGCGCGCGCGCGTGTACTGTTCTACCGGTATACGTCCTGCGATTACTGGAACTCTGGAACTGTCCGATGCAACCCCCGATATCATATATGATATTCCAGATCAATCTGGAATCAAAATATAATTAAGAATTGGATGATTTTAGTGCGGGCGCCACAGTCACGTTACAACCATCTGTCCCACCAGTTCACGGCTTCGCCCGAGCGTAAATTAACGAAAGAGCAAGTGCACAGAGTAAACAAAAACACTGCTCTACTCTGCGACAGTGTTAAACTCACGGATCCAGGTGTGCAGTGGTCGCGGAAGTTCGTTGTTATCACTGGCTGGTTACGCCGAGCTCTGCTCGCGGTCGTGCAGCCGTCGCGGGGAGGAGCGCCGGAACTGTGGTCGCCGTGTATCGCGATTCGAGAGAGACATTCGAGTGTCCGTCTCTCTCGTATGCGGCGGCGGCCCGGTTGCTGGGCCCGGTCTTGCTCGCGCGCGCACTTCGCACTGGTTCGCGCGCACCCTCTCCGTGCGTGTAACCCCCCCCTCCCATTCCGTGGGAGAGCAGCTCCGGCCGGACACTGCACGGCCAAACAGGATCCCATTGACCCCATTTTAGGTACGAGCCTTCGGCCGGCGACTCGTTGCGCTACTTATAAACGACGACGACGACGACGACGACGACGACGACGACGACGACGACGACAAACCAAAATCTCGCACCCGTGAGATTCTCGGAAAAATCGCTCCTCCGCCGCGACTTCCTAGTATTCAAAAGGCAAAGCTCGCCGCCTATTGGTCGTTTCCCGGAAGAGGAAGCTTCGGAGCTTCCCGTTGCAAGCGCTGCACAGCGTCGCGGCGTCACCCTCATGCACATTGTATACCCGCAATTTCCAACTGTTGCTGCTCCGACGCACGAAGACTGTTTTACTCCTTTTTTTTCTATACTTTTCTACGGTCCACCTATTGTCGAGCTTTTACTTGCGAAGCTCGCGTATATCTCGAATTGCGCTTGGGCTTATCAGCCTTCGTCGAGCTTTTCATATCAAGGGTTAAATTCTTTCGGTATTCGAGGTGAGTTCGTACAAACGGCCATTCGCTCGTATATATAAGTATGTGTATAGGTAAATTAATATGTCCAACGAAGAATTCGACCATTTTTATTATCTGTTTGTTGGTTCGAACACGAGTAAACCGCATGAGATATCGTAACGGATATTTTTCGCGCAAAAACGACAACAGTGCTAACAGAATTTCTTGAATACATTGCCCGCTGGAGAATTTCTGCAATTCGTAGACACGCTCTATTTAATCATCATGCACGCTACTAAGAGTAAACCCATGACGTCCGCCCGGATTTTCATCGCACGTAAAACTTTATTCTCCACATAGGTTTGACATCGTCGGCTTAGCGAGATTTTCACGTACGACAATTTCGAAATCCAGATTTGTCGAACAAAGCTAGCCCTGACATTTTCCCTAAGATAATTCTAATTCATGCAAGATGTGGACCTTTGTTACTTCAATATTTTTGGTAGACTTTTATAAAATTTGAAAATATTCAAAATAACGGTGTTTTAACAATATTATCAGATGAATTGAGTACTCGATTTCAACGACTAATTGACAGAATAAGATTTAGACACCAAATCATGAACCTTTGACGAAATAAGGACAAAATGTGCATTGTTTGCAAGGTGGTCCCGCGCGTAAGTTTGGATATTGAGCTTTTAATCTACTGCTCTTCATAGCTTAAAATTGCAAATAGCTCTATCTTGATGATGAATTTTTGACAAGTATTTATATATGCATTTTTTTTTCACGATATGAATGATGTAACATGCATGACACATGTTATTGTATTATTGGCAAAACGGGTATGCGAATGTATATATATAGTTAACTTGATTATTTCAGGTATACAAAGAAAGTGAAAAGATAGTGAACATTAACCGGATATAATGGCGGACGAAAGTGAACATCAGGTGCCTCACTTGCTGATGAAGAAAGTCGACGAACTAACTGAAAATCAGATGAATAAAATGACTACGCAGAAGGTAATGTGAAAAAAAAGATAACTAACGTATCTCTAGATCATTATAATATGTCGATTAAGCACGACTAGATTTGAATTAAAAATATTCATCACAAACAATTGAGATCATAAATATATACATTAAATGTGTTCAAATTTTTCATAGATGGAGGACAGTGTGACTATAAAAGTTTTGGAACGAGATTTGGAAAGTAAAAAGCAAACATTACTCTTAACAAAGAAGAAGCTACTTGAAGTACGACGTAAGGAAGCCGCGCAAACTGATACATTCAAGAATCTTGAGAAAGCTTACAGAGCTGTGGTGGAAAAGTAAAGATTATTGATACCGTATCATGATTATTTCACTTTCCATTAACAAATTGCTTCTTATCTTATGTAGATACAAAGAGTTGAAGAAATTCCAGACCGAAGTCATCATGATTAATGTTAGCAACTCAGAACTCGCATCTGCTGATTTTAAAAACAAGAAAGATGAATTATTGATGAACCTTCAAATTATGATAGAAAAAATGAGTTATTCCGAGCGTTTGGAGAACAACATTATTGATCAAAGAAAAAATGTTGAATACGGTAAGAAAACTCTGAGCCTTTAGTTTCAGTTATTGACGATATTTTTTCAAGTAATTCGTATTCGTTCAGCTCAACAAAAATTAGATGAAAGAAGAAGTATACTTAATAACGTTGGTGAAATGTTGGACCAACTTAAGAAAAATGTTAAAATACTTGAAACGGAGGGTTCTAATGCAACCAACGACAAGTCTAAATGTCTCCTTGATGAGAAAGATAAAAAGTAACTATTTTCTAATCTATACTCTCCGATTTGTTATTTGATTGGATATATTTTGCAATTTTTCTCAGGTATAAGACATTGATATCATCTCAGGAAACTCTAAACAAGAAAACAGAACAAGAAATTAATGAATTGAAAAAAATGAAGAATAGTCTGTTGATGGTAGGGTGGATTTTGCTTTATACAATGATTTTCAATGGTTAATTTGTAGGTCTATGATCCTTGAAATATATTATAACTTCATTGTTCCCGTACAGGATTTTAATTCACGCCAAAAAAGTCTGACAGAGAAAAAAGAACAGTTTTCCAAATTGCGCTCCGAGTTATCTACAGCAGAGTAAATATGATCGATTGTTGTGAAATATTAGTTTATATTATGAAATTTTGATCGTTCATTTGAGAATAATTTATTTAGGAACAAACGAAATGAGCTGAGCAAGATTTATGAAAAAGATGTTGCTCAGAAAACAGAAATCGAAAAAGAGGTATTTATGATGATGCAATTGATTTTTTGTTCAATTCAATTCAATTTAACGTAATAACTTCAATTTACCCATGTAATTCGAAACGAGATTGCACATCGTACTCATAAATCGTATTATAGATTGCGAGGAAACGACAAATAAACGAGTTATCAAAGAAAGACTTTGATGAAAATGTTAGTAATATTGCAAATGAAAAAAATAAAATTAATTCTCAACTGCAAGATGCCAGTAATAAATCTACGCAAAACGAAGCAGACCTGCGTATCGAATTTGATACTCTCGGCGTAAAATTGAAAGAGCGGAAAGAGTTATTATTGAAGTTAGAAAACTATCGACTACGTTCTAACAAACTAGACCATACAAAATCATTATTGCTACAAAGTAAACTATCTGCCAAAGAAGAGCTACAGAGAAAATTAAAAACTTTCACCGATGAATTAAAAAAACAAGAAAAAATCCAATCATCAAAAAATACAAAATTGGGCGAATTGAATTCAACAGTAAACGAATTACGTGACAAAAAAAACAGTATTAATAAAAAACTAGAATCTGCTGTCGCAAAACAAATAAATCTGTCAAACTCTTTCGCAAATCGACCCGAAGAAATTAATTCTAGAAATCAGATGGCAAGCAACGAAGTAAGTGTTCGTAAGATTTTTATTCTTCTTATTCAGTATCTTAGACTGTTCGAAAAATATATTCTTATTGGGTTGCAGGGAGATCGACAAGAAATGTTGAAAGATCGTCCAGTTAGTTCTATAGTTACTTTAGATACATTAAGTGGATCGGACAAAAAAGTTGTCCAAGCCAAAAAAAAAGTAAATATATTATTCAATTATCAAGCATTATTAACGTTATTGGTGAATACTTTAATGACAATTCATTTCCTTTTTGCAGTACGAAAATTTTCAAGAAGAAATTCGTAAGTCATTATTCGGTTTCGATAATTCAGACGATGATACAGATCTTAAAAACGTATGTAACTAATAACTTGATAAATGATAATTATACAATTAACTATGACGAATAATGTAATATATTATAGTCTGCTGGATCGGTAAATAGAAAAACGGTTGATCAAGCCCGCGAAAATGTTCAAGAAAAAGTGAGTATCATTCAAGATGTTAAGTCATTGATTTTATCTTCTTTTTATCATTATTCGCCATGTTGGCACCAATAAGGTAGCTTCAACTTGGACCCGGTTATAGTATGTACATAAACTATTCATATAACTGATAAATTTTCATATATGGATTGTAACGATGGCCCTCAGAAAAATTAGCACTATTAATTGAGTTTGGAGTTTTTTTATACTCGTGTTATTTTTTGATGTCCTTATCTTCTTTACTCTTATCCCATCTACTCTCAAGAATCAATCTCGATTTTTTTCTAAGAAAATTTCAAAGAATGTTAGACTGTTGTATAATAGCATTGCAAATCACTAATTTCGAATGGTGCTAGCTTTTTAAGGACAGTCGATATTTTCTTCAGACAAATAAACTCATATTGGGTGCATAATATAACGTAATGTCCAACTAGTAAAACTTCGCATGATATGTTCGAACGATTGATCATGTTTTTTAAAAATCTTTTTTTGTTTGTAGGATGGTCACAGAGAATACTCCGGCACTGATAAGCTATTTGACGATATTCTTTCGCAAAAGTCTGAAGAACCTTCAAGAAGTTACAGAGATGCGGTAATTATTGACAATACTGTTTCAAAAACTTCGATTTTCGCTTTTTCAGTTCTGTCATTAAGAACATTTGTCCCAAACATGTACATACCAAAATTTAAGAATTCAATCATTTAGCTGAGTATCTGAGAAATTTAACATAGTTTGTCTTAATGGATTTACGGGAAATCATTGACAGTTTCAAAGGAAGAAGATTTAGAAAGTTATTGTGATGTCTTGGATTCATTTTTTTGTCTACTCTGCTTTTCCAGGATCTGACTTTCACGTAAAATTTATAAAAAATGACCGATGATGAATCTATATTTGTACTCTCCAATATATTATACGTAGAAACTATGCCCAACTCTGCTCAGCTCGACATCTCATCCATATACTTCTTTCATGAGAATTTTCACTGTTCATTTCTTGAAATATCGACTCTACCAAACTCAAAAAAACTCTGGCGCATGTTTCATTTGGTATTTTGGCTACGAATCGTTGTAAGCTCATAAAAATGAAGCAGAATTGTATAGACATTGGTCAAAGTTTGACAAACGTTTGTCAAAGAAAATAGTTCCATGAGAGCTTCATAAAATCTTTGTAATTCCACTTATAAAATATTCTAATCTACAACTTTTCTTAAATAGGATGTGTTCAAAGTACCAAAATCATACGCGACACCTTACAAGAAGAAGTCAATCCAAGGAAAGAAATTTTAGATAATCTAAGCTAGTATCTTTTCCTAAATCAGTAGTTGTTATTATAATTATTACTTTACTTGTAGAAAAAAATGTCAAAATTTACTCTATTCATAATTACGAGATAGAAAGTAAAGCATATTGTAAATTTGAAAAATTGTAAGTCAATACGTACTGCAGAATAAACATTTTATACATAAAATTTTGAATTTTCAATAATCAATGTATGTACATACTTTACATGCGGTTCTTATGTAAAATTGTATGTACGAAACGCCAAGTGCAGTTCGAGCAGAATCAATTCAATGGGATCTTATACATATACATATATACGATCCACAAAAAGTGACCTGCAGCGCTCCTATGTATAGCAGTATGCGCATACAGTTGCTGCCGATTTCGTGTATTTTAGAGGTTACTGTCCATACAATTTTTTGAAAAAATGTTCAAATAATACTTTTCTTAACGTTGGAATGAATGTTCATGATAATTAAATCAAAAATGGCAAAAATCTAAAAATTATAAACTTCAAGCGGAATATTTTGTATTCACATAACTATAGCTTTCGTAACATTATCATAACCATGTGTATTGTATTTTGTAAAAGTATTGAAATTCATTTTCTCAATTATAAATTCTGAATATCCTTCAGCTATTTGAAGAGTTTTCATTTTTTAAAAATCTCATTATTCAAGTTTTGTTTTACTTTCCTTGAAAACGACTCTATTAAGCATCCTTCATGACGTATCTTTGAATTGAACATGAAGTTTATCTAATAATATAGTTATTATTTTATTATTATAATTCCAATTTTCTTACATAGAGTATTGGAATCTTGTTTGTAGAAGTGAGATTGAATAGCTTTAATTTATTCACCTTCTAGATTTTGCCATGGTTATTTTGATTTCAGTCCAAAGGATTCGTCAGAGAAATACTTTGGTAGTTCTCTAATATGTTTAATGAACTCTGTCGTTTCTTAGGTTTTAAGTGAGTGATAATGATTAGATATGATATTTTGAAATGAGTTTCTGTTTTCATTTTTCATTTTAATCAATTTTTATGTTCTCCTACAGGTGTTAAGAAGAATACAATATGTCTCGAATCAATCCTCAAGCCTCTTTGAATAAAACTGCATTAATAGCATCAGCTGTAACTGTTGGTTTATCTGTGACCTCTTTTGCACTTGAAATTTCACCACACAGTTTTTATCTTGAGAAATTTAAGAGTATTTTATCCAGATATAGGTAATAGATATCACGATTTGTAGCATTATTCCAAATGAAACTAATATATAAATCATGATTTAAATGCATTTGAATTTTATACTTCAAGTCTTGGAGAAGAAGTACCATTGGATAAAAATTCAAAGAGTTTATTCAATGCAGTATTGGATGATTTGGAAATTAAAGAAAGCCAAAGAAAAAAATTGACCCCTTTTTCAATTACTGGATTTAGCACCTATCAAGCGGGCATGAGTACAACCAGATTTGGAGCAATAATTGGAATCCCTATAAATTATACCTATAAGGACAAGGGGTCCATCAATACACATGACATTCGGTTGGGCCGTGATATGGAACCACTCAACATTTATCATCCTGCAGGACAAGATTTACTGAGTTCATTGGTGCTCTCTGATAAGGCCAAAAAATTTGGAATAGCTCGAGAAATATTAATGTCTGAGAAAGAAATGCCTCTTTATCGTGCTCTTGAATCATCTATAATGGTTATAGCCACAGCTTTTGTATGTGAATTTGCAAGGTTGAAATTTAAATTAAATAATAAGCCAATACTTTCAGTAATTATTTATACTACTAATGGACTGTTAGCATTTTTGACATGGTTTCAATTAAGAGATTATTTATGGACTTATTATGAGAAAAGTGTTGATGAGCAACTAGCAAGTATTGGTCCTGATTATGTCGAAGGAGGGACGGAATTTTATGAAAAACAAATAATGCAAAATCTTGCTCTCCGAACTTTATTGGGTCCTGAGGGACCCAAACACTATAATGGAGATGGAGATGAAATATTTTGGTTCCGCAACAAAAGGACCCCCATAACTAGTAGAAAAAAGTTTTTCACCGAATATGCCATTAAGGAAAACGAGGCCACTCTTTAAAATTGTAAATATTGTTAATTCAACTAGTCTTAAAGTGTCATTTATTTGTATATAAGATCTCTAAATAAAACATTATAATTACATCATTATGTACAATTATTCATTTTAATATATCTCGTCTCTGAATCGATTTTTAAGTTACATTAGTGACAAGCAATATATTCAAACTTCATCTACTCCAAATCTTTTCAATGGTCAACCTCTTAATTAAAGCAAATAAAAATATAACCATACAAAAAATCAATAATGTCTCTAAGCTTAACACACTCTTGATGAGATCAAAGAATATCAATTGAACATTTTTTTGATCACTTGTGAAATAGACTATGAAAAATGGCGTGTATTATTATTATTATAATCACTTCAATTTATTCATCATTCTATGTATAGTGCAACAATTGATATTCCTTGAAAATCATCATAAAGCTTTGAAAAATCCCCCAAAAAAAGTTAAAAGGTTAACTTGTAACAAATGACAAGTTGGGAATATTTGTACAGCAAATTTCAACACCCAAATACAATACTGAAGGGCAGTTTGCAGCATTGGCCCATATCGAATGTGGTATAAAGATAAATATTTCAATATTTATCATTTAATAAATTATTTATGACTCTAATAAATGCGTCCATATAAAATATGTTATGTTAGACCTAATGATCCAAGCTGAAAAAGAAATTTCAATATGTATGTTTGTTTATTATTAAATTGAGAAAAAAAAATTTATTTTCTACGTACCAATGATAATTTATCTTCCTCTTTCTTTAAAATTTCAGACGTCTGCTCTTGGTCAAATTTGACTACAGCAGCAATAACTTTGGCAAGCACCATTGTTTCTTTTCCCATCATATATTTATACAATATATTTCTAAGATACTCAATTTCAGTTGAATCTTCCACGGATTCTTGTCTAATTTTTACCAATTTTCTTAACTCTGCCAATTCCCTCTTTTGAGATAGCAATGTTTGCTGTAATGTATGAAACGACCCAGTGTTTGATTGTACTGTTGCCATTGCAACTCTAGTAGTATTTTCTAGTTCCTGAATAAAATAGTAGATTATGTTTTCAATTTTTTAAATAATATTTTGATTATAAAAATTAATGGTACTTTATCGATTCAAGTTTCATACAGAAACAAAGTGATAAGTTTGATCATAAATTGATAAAAAAGAATCACCTCATCAAATAAAGATTGAGAATTCGAACTAATCTGTAAAAAAATAAAAATGAAAGAATTTAAAATGAAGGATGAAACAAGAAAACGAAAGAAAAAGCAGTATCTTTAGATTATTCTTCACCTTTCTTTCATTCTGCCATTCATTGGTTAGTTCGCTAATCTCTTGTTCATGTTTATTTTCTATTTGATTCATTTTTTGCTTAATCGAATCTTTCAATTTATGTTCCATATTCTGTATTTCTCCTGAGTGCTCTGATTTCATTAGATTCATCTCAGCTAGAAGTTCATTAATTTCTGCTTGTGTTTGCATCTTTATTTGCTCATTATCCTGAGTTAATTTTTCAATTTCTTGAGATTTCTTAGTAAGTTCTATTTGAAAATCTTTTAGTTGTTCTTTGTATTCTTGTATTGTATCAGATTCGTAGTTCTGTTGACGATCTGAAAGGTATGAACAATTAATCAAATGAATTCTAGATGCTAAATGAATTAAAGAGAATAGAATGTATTATAAGTTTTACCAAATCTTTTTTCGAGTGCAGCTTGCAACTCTTGTTCTTTGTCATGAAGTTGAGCTTGGAATTCTTTGACAATTTGTTTTAGTCTTAGACTCTGTTCTTCTTCAATAGTTTTCAGTTGTTCTCGTGATTTTGACGCTTGGTTTCGCAATTCTTCATTTATTACTTGCATCTGTGTTTCTTTGGCTTGGAATGTGACAAGTGTTTCGTCTAACTGTGATTCCAATTTTCTTTTCTCCAATGTAATAGTTTCGATAATTTTTGTTAATTCTTCATCTCTAGATTGACGAGTATTCGCAACTTCTTTTTCTAATTTAGAATAATTTTCGAGTAATATCTCGAACTCAGATTCTTTATCTGATACACTTTTTTCCAATTTGTTAACTCTTTCTTGCCACTCTTTGATTTCTTGAGCTGTTCTATCTTCTTCATTCAACTTTGATGAAGATAGTTCATCAATTTCTTCTAGAAGTTTTGTATTTTTCAACTCCATTACTTTCAATTCACCATTTTTCTCTTCTAACTCAATTTTCAAATCACGTAATTGGCTCTCTGAACTACTGTGTAGGGAATGGAGTTCTTGAATTTCTAAAGAAAGAGTATTTTTTAACTCAGCATTTATACATTCTTGAATTTTCAACTCGCTTTCTAAACTACCACTGTTTGCTTTACTTTCTTCTAAACTCATTATTCTGATCTTCAAATTTTCTACTTCTGAATTTAATAGTTCATTCGTTAACGTGAGCTTCTGAATTTCCTCTTTTAGGTCCGTATTTTTCTTCTCGTAATCAGTAGATTTTTCTACTAACGCTGCCAGCTCAACATTTTTATATTTAATTTCCTCAAATTCATTCAATTGCATTCTCAGATTGACTACCTCGGATTGAACTTGTTTTAATTGTTCGCGACAAATTTCCAATTCTCCTGAAGAAGTTCGATTTTCATTCAGTAAATCATTATTTTTCTCTTCTAAACAACTTAATTTTTCTGACATTTCGTCTTGAGACTGTTTGAGACTTTCATTCAATTTCAATAAGTCGCTTTGATTATCTTTCAACCGCTTATTTTCATCCTTCAATAAATCGTGTACTGACTTAACATCATTTAATTCTTGTATTACGATTGTCTTTTCATTGTTTAGCATATCCAGTTCAGCCTTACTCCTACTCATTTCTTCAATTTCTACACTTATTTTCGAATTATACTTCTTTAAATCTTCATTTTCTTTTCTTGCAATTTTCAATGAATCATTCAATTTATTTTCATCAGTCCTTGATCTCAGTTTTTCTTGTTCCAATTCAGTCTCTAAATTCTTTTTGTCTTCAACTGTTTTTTGTAATTTTTCTCTGAGGGCTTTGAATTTTTGTATTAATTCTTGTTTACTATCTACTGCTTTCTGTAAAGCATCTTTAGTAGTTTCAAACTCAGTGGTTGATTTCGCACTCATATCTAATGAAATTTTCAGTTCTTCTGTTAGAGTAGATATTGTTTCTTGATCCTTTTCAAACGATTTCTTGTAATTATCACATTGTATTTGGAAGTCACGTAATTGTTCTGCACTTTTTTGATTCAAGGCATTTGCATTGTGTAATTCATCCATTCTTTTGTTTAGTTCTTCACTAGTAAAGTTACGTTCAGACTTGAGAACTTGAATTTCATCTTCTAATCTTCTGAGATCTTCATTCTCTAACTTCAAATTATCTATTGTGTCCATAGCTTCTTTTAGTTTTTGTGATAGATCGACAACCTGCTTATGCAAGCTTTCTTTTTCAGATATTTTAAGATTCAAGTCCTGCAATATTGCTTCATGCTGTTGTTTCGTTGTTGAAATGTCTTTCAAAATAGTTTCCTTTTCAAATTGAGCTTCAGCAAGGGACTTATCCCGTTCATCACACATTTCCTTAATATCAGATAACTTACTGGTTAGTTGTTCAATTTCTAATGCAAACTTATTTTTTTCCATTTCTAATTCATTGAATGATTTTATTTTAAGTTTCAGATCTTCTATTTCATTAATTCTGTCTTTCAACTCTTTTTCGAGAGAAATTTTTTCATTTTCAATCTTTTCTAACAGCATTTTGTTATCATTATTAAGCTCGCCGTGTTGTTCAAAAATCTTGATTTTCTCAACTAATTCATCAACTTGTATCAAAAGTTTTCCATTCTCTTGATTGACATTTGATAATGATTTGAAAGTTTCCTCTATTGTTTCAGACATTGCACGTTTCCCTTCTGTTATAGAATTTTCCACATCACCTTTAAGAGATCCATAACTTTGTTTCAATTTCTTTACAGCCTTTTTATAAATTTTTAAATGCTTTATAGTATTTTTTTTTTGATTAACAAGATTATTCATTTCTTTTTTGAGATCAGTAATCGTTTTAGAACATGATTTGAGTTCGCTGTTGAGTCCTAAAATTTCAATATTCTTATTTTCAAGCTCATCTTGAAGCCTGAGTGATTTTTCTCCGTCATTTGTTTTATTTTTCAGAGTTTTGATTTCTTCGTCTTGCATAAGTAATTTCTGCTTGAACTGCTCAATAGCTGCTGCATATTCTTGGTTCTTTTTATCGAACTTAGCACACATATCATCTTTAACTTCTAATGCTTTTTTCAACTCATTTGATTCTTTTTCATAATTTTCTCTTATTGCACCTGTTGTAACTTCCGTATCGGATCGTATTTTTTCTATGATACTTTTTACATCTAGTAATTCCTTTTCTATTGCTGTATTTCTTGATTTTTGCTGTTCTAGATGTTTTTCACATTCTTCTTTCTTCATATTAATTTCTTTTATTAAATTTTCTTTTTCTAGTAGCTCCTCTGTAAACTTTCGAACAGTTTCTGTTTCATACTGGGATGTGATATTTATTTTTTCTTTTTCTAGATCAGCAAGTTTTTGTTGCATTTCTGATTGTAACTTCTTCAATGCTTCAGATTTTCCTCTTAAATGTTCTTGGCTAGCTTCAGCATTTTGATTGGCTACTAATTTTATTTTTTCAAGCTCTTGTTTCTGTATTTCTATTGTTTCTTTGAGTGATTTGTCTAATTCTAAAGTTTGTTTCAACTCTGACTGGAGATGTTTTATTTGCTCTTCTTTCCCTTCAAGTTCTCTGTGAATAGATAATTTATTTTCAGCTAGTGAGATAACTGATTCTTCTTCCCTTTTTTTCAGTACATCAACTTCTTCTCTTAATTTTGTATACTCTTCTTTAACATCATTCAATTCTTTTTCCATTCCATCAAGGTTTTCTTTGCTTGATTTTTGCAAAATATCGTAATCTCTTTCTAGAGCATTTTTCTCATTTGTGACTTCCATTATTTTATCCTTATTACGTTTTAGCATATCCTTGTATTTTTCTAAAAAGCTTTCTAATTTCTGAAGTTTATCTTTCAATTGCACGTTTTCTGCAGATAGTTTTGATTCTTCAGTTGATTCTTCTGTTTCTGTATTACTAGATAAATCCACTAAAAGCTGATCACTTCCATTATGATTCTCTGATGCTTTGACTATTTCCAAGTTTTGAGCATTCGGACTCTTTTCTTGTATTAGCTTGATCTGTCATAAAATTAGTACCTTAAAAAAATATTTCACTATTTAAATGTAGACCAAGGCACTATAAAAAATTAAGCAATAAAAATGTGTAAATAATTAACATAGATATTAAAACACAGTCAAATTAATGTTTTTCATAAAAAAGAAAACATTTTGCAAACCAAAGAAATACACCAAAATTAAATCACTTATAATTTTATAAGTGCCAAAGTCTGACAATTGTTTAAAATTTAAAGAATCTACCTTAGTTCGTAATGAATTGATCACATGATCTTTTTCTTCAATATCATTTCTCAATGCATCTTCTAAATGAGCTTTTGCTTGTTGTTCTAGTTGACACTGTTCTTTGAGATCACTGATTCGCCTTAAGGCTTTATCTTGAGTTTCAACAAGAAGACTTTCTAATTTTGTTTTTGCTCTCTCTATTTCACGATAATGGGTAGCTAAATCTGTAAATCTTCCTCTATATTTATCATACTTTGTACGAGCTTTACGATAAGCAGCATACAGTTGTTCTTTAGAAACTCGATCTAATTGTGGACTTATGTTATCATCAATTTCACTTGCAGACTGATCCATATCAGACTAAAATTTGCAATAAGAAAGTTGTTTTATAAAAATATGATCAAATTCTTCATGATTTACAATTTCATTTTGTTATGTTATACCTGCAAGTGATACATATTTCCAGGGCTCTCATAAACTGGAAAGAAAAACGATGCATCACTGACATTACTACTTACAGACGATCTTCTCGATGTATTTGAGTTTATTGATGGCGGAGTCAAATCTACAGTTTGAAATCCATGTTTCAATGGACTATTTTGTGGCGTTTCTGAAAAATATTAATATATGTACTATTTTTCTGATGATTTTTATAAATTTTATTATAACCATACCATCTTGCCAATTTTCTTTCAATTTTAACATTTTATCTAATGGAACGAAGCATTAATATTATTAAGAGTAAAGTGAATTAAAGCTGATTTATATTCAGAGATCTCAAAAAAACTTAATATGTGGCTCTTATCAGTACTACACACACTTGCATAAAGAAAGTCAAATATCAAAAAGTATATAGGAGGGGATTTACCATCTGTTTCATCAGTCAGACTGAAATTGTCTTTGGATGATATATCTTGAATCGAGCTATTTGACAATGATGGTGATACAACAGCCTGTAATTCATAAGAATACTTGCAACTATATCTTGAGAAATGATAATAATTTTTAAATACTAGATTTAATAGCAAAGAAAAACAGTGAACCTGTGCCAATTGCTGCATGCTAGCTTGCAGCCTAGCAGGAGATTGTTTCATTTCTTCTGCTAACTTGTCTTTGAATTTCTTGAACATCTTGGCGATTTATTTATACTTAAGACACTAGATTATTAATTCGAGAGACTCCTTTATTTAGTTGAATTCATCAGTTACTTGTCGAAAGAAGTGCATATTATTTACGTATTAGACGGAATCATGAACGGTTTTTATTAGATTTGATTTCTTGGTAGTTACTTGAAGCAATTACAAAATACATAGTGATTTTTTATTGCAATGGCAATTATTTTTTCGAGCTGTAATCAGTTTATTTGTACAATTATCCAACACAAGTACTTTGAAAAAGGTTATGTGGTTATGATCGACGTCATTCATTAGGTATACCCCCACTATCTCCTAAATCCAACTATCCAGCATATGCAGTGTCCACCTCCACACATTCCGCCTCCACATAGACCAAGTCCACTGCCAATCTTTGTTTACATGGGTGGGATTGGCCCGCAGCTGCAGTTTCTGGGATTGTAAACTGCACTTAAAAAGTGGAAGGACGCGCGAGTATTCGAATTTATGTAGTTGGTATAACTAAAAGATATATGTGTGTCAGAGATAGTTTCATCAAATAATTTATCGTAATAAAGGATAATTTGATTCATCATTTTCTCAAGTTTTTAAGGTAATTTCATTAGCATCTTCGATATGTCTGATGATCTTGACGAGGATGAATTGATGACTCGTCGCTCAAAATTCTTTGGGAAGTTCCTTATGATCCATCTCTAATAAATCAGCACTGAATCTTAATAGTTTTTTCATCTTTCCTATGTACCTGATTATTTTCTGCAAAAATATTTATATGTATATATATTATATTATACAGTCAGCCGCCTGACTGACCGGCCCTGATCTGAGTCGAAGAGCCGGACTCATCGGAGTCAGCGTGCGCACAGCAGGAGTAGGGCGCACAGCGGAGTTGGACAGAGTTGGAGACGGAGTGCGGCGTTGGAAGTTGATGCGGGACTCGGTGACAACCAGCCAGATCGGCGGCGTTTTACTTTCACTTCGATCATGGTAAAAGAATTTATAAAATTGTAATTTCTGTCATTTGGAAGTACTGCTAATCAAATTCATAACTCAGGAAATAATCGATTGAAGTATAATCGTCGTAGTACTTGATGAATGTTCAATCTTACAATACCGTATAGGTTATGATTCATAATGTTTTCATTGAGTTTCCATGCAACAGTAACATAAATTTGTGTTGCATTAACATTTGTGTATGTAGTCATTTGTTGTGAGATTGAATGTGTATTTGTTCCAAACTAGGCTTCCAATGATGGAATCCCACCCCCGGCGCTTCCTGGCTTTCCACCAGCACCGCCAGCTTTTGTCCCGCCAATGATGCCATCAGCTCCATTCATGCCTCCTTCAAACCTACCGCCAGGACCTCCAGGGATGATGCCACCTCAGTTTTCAATTCCACCGCCAGGATTTGGATTTCCAATGCCCAGTGCTCCAGATGGTAGTGTTATTGGTAAGTGTTTGATTTTGAAATATCTAACTTTTCCATATTTATCAAAATTATACAATAGCCGAATAACCCCAAATTAATTGTAAAATTTTCCACGTTCAGTTGCTCCTCCACATATTACAGCTCCAGGTGTGCCACCTCCAGCACCTGCTGCTGGTGATCTTATAGTCTCAGAGAAAAAAAGTGATTGGACTGAGCATAAAGCACCAGATGGTCGTACATACTATTACAACAGTGTAACAAAACAGTCTTTATGGGAAAAACCAGATGAGTTGAAATCTCCTAGTGAATTACTTTTATCTCAGTGTCCATGGAAAGAGTACAAATCTGAAAATGGAAAAGTTTATTATCATAACGTAAATACAAAAGAATCAAGATGGATTATACCACCTGAACTGGAGGAACTGAAGAATAAAATAATAGCAGAAGAAGCAGCAGCTGCCGCTGCAGCTGCAGTTGCTAGTGCTACAAATACGTAAGTATTGACCATATCATAGTGAACCATGAAAAATAATAACTTTACCTTTCAAAGAAATTTAAAAATGCATTATATTAAAAATGCAATACATATTTTATATTCATTTAACTTTACTTATGTGTTTTTCACCCAGCATTGAATTGATGTTTTTATGTTGATGAATATTTCAGAGGTGGAGTTCCATTACATCATTTATCACCAAGTTTAAGTGTAATATCAAGTGGTACAGATGCAAGTGGTAAATCAGCTATTGAACAAGCTATGGCAGCCACGCTTGCAGCAATAAATCTTCCCACACCTCCTGCAAAGCCAGATGAAGACAGTAACTCTGCTAAAGGTTCAGCAAATGAAAGTAGAAATGGTACTCCAGAGCCAAAGATGCAATTCAAAGACAAAAAAGAAGCGATTGAAGCATTTAAAGACTTGTTGAGAGAAAGAGACGTTCCTTCAAATGTAACATGGGAGCAAGCTGTTAAAATGATACAGAATGATCCTCGATATCCTCATATGAAAAAGTTGAATGAGAGAAAACAAGCTTTCAATGCTTATAAAACTCAAAAGTTGAAAGAAGAAAAAGAACAGGAGAGATTACGGTAAATCCCACTTTTATCCTTATTATTCTATTTATTATTTTGTGTAACAATTTCATGATATTTATAATTGATTTCAGCTTGAAAAAAGCTAAAGAAGATTTGGAACAATTTTTACTTGATAACGAGCGAATGACAAGTACAACAAAATATTATAAATGTGAAGAAATGTATGGAAGTTTAGAATTATGGCGTGCTGTGGGAGATCAAGATCGTCATGACATATATGAAGATGTAATTTTTAATCTAGCAAAAAGGGAGAAAGAAGAAGCTAAACAATTAAAAAAGAAAAATACAAAAAGGTTAGCTCAAGTTTTGGACATAATGACAGATGTTACTTATAAGACTACTTGGCAAGAAGCTCAGGCTTTGCTTTTGCAACAACCAGCTTTCGCAGAAGATGCAGATTTACTGCAAATGGATAAAGAAGATGCCTTATTAGTATTTGAAAATCATATTCGACAATTAGAAAAAGACGAAGAAGAAGAAAAAGAACGAGAAAAGAAACGTAGAAAACGTCAAGAGCGGAAGAACAGAGATGGATTTATTGTGAGTTGATTCATGAGCATTAATTTTGAAATTTATTGAATTTTCAATTAAATTTAGATATACATTGTTGAATTTTTATCATTTTTCCAGAGTTTACTTGATGAATTGCATGAGCAAGGAAAACTAACTTCTATGTCTTTGTGGGTTGAATTATACCCCATGTTATCAGCAGATTTAAGGTTCTCAGCAATGCTTGGGCAGCCAGGATCTACTCCACTAGATTTATTCAAATTTTATGTTGAAGATCTGAAATCTAGGTTCCACGATGAAAAGAAAATTATACGAGAAATATTGAAAGAGAAGAACTTTGAAGTTCAAGTTAATACAACATTTGAGGAGTTTGCTACAGTCGTTTGTGAAGATAGAAAATCAGCAACTTTAGATGCAGGCAATGTAAAACTGACTTACAACCTATTATTGGAAAAGGCTGAAGCAAGGGAAAAAGAACGCGTGAAGGAAGAAACAAGAAAGTATAAGAAGCTGGAAATCGCTTTCAAGTTGTTATTGAAATCTGTAGACGTGACTTCTCAAAATTCGTGGGAAGAAATTCGAACAAAATTAGAAGAAGAAGCTGATTTTAAGGCAATAACTCTTGAGAGTGAAAGAGTTAGAATTTTCAAAGAATATCAACATGAACTTGAAGAAAGCTGTAGTCATCATCACATTAGAAGCAAGAAGAAAAAAGCCAAGAAGCCTAAGAGAAGATCACGGTCTAAATCACACAGCGTAAGTATTAACAAATTGAAATTTTTAAATTTGCTATCAACTATTAACAAAAGTATAATTCGAATTTTTTCTCTACAAAATTGAGGGGTATTGTCATTTAAGTGGTCACTTTACACGAATTATTAGAACAAATGTAATTATCTAAACTTTTAATTGTTTGCAGGATTCAGAAGGAAGTGAAAAGGGTTTAATTAAAAAGAAAAGGCATCGATCTCGATCGGTTAGTATTGCAAGTAAATCGGATAGCTCGGAATCAGAAGCTAAAAAGAAGAGAAAAAAGAACAAAAAAAAGAGGGGCAGAAGTCAATCAGTGAGTGTACGAGATATAATATTTCAATAATTATATTATCATTCACAAGAAGCAATCTGATTTCATATATTTTTTCTGTTTCGTGCAGAGATCACATTCGAGAATCCCATCATCTGAAGAGTCTCCAGATAGAAGACGGAAAGATGAAAAGCATCACAGGGCATCTCCACAGAGTGATGGTTCTATCGATGATAACGTGAACCAAGAACTTTCTGAAGATGAACTAGAAAAGCAGAGGGCTAAATTACTTCGAGAACTCCAAATGCAACAAGAAGAAAACTAAAAAGTAGGTTAAAATTTATCAGTTTTTATATATATTCTTGGTTTTGAAGTACATGTATTGTCATTCGTCAATTTGACAATAAGTTCAATTTATAAAAAAAAAAACGTTTTTGTAACTGAACTAATGAATGTTATTATTATTCTCCGTGTTAACTGCCAAGAGTATTAAGAAATTCGAAATAACTAGATTACGTTGAATTAACGTAAGGTTTACGTGAAGTATTGGTCCTTAGAGTTCAAGTGTGAAATGTTCTAGAATCCAGCAGTGAATTATTGTACATGAACTTATACGTAGAATTGTGGAATTTTGATTTCCCCAAATTTTTACAGACGTTTGTAAATAATACTGCGATTACATTTATCAATTTTGTTCTCTTTGAACATAGAATTTTCGCAATTAAAATTTATTTTTTAGAGAACTATTAAGAGATTTCAAATCTTATCACAAATCTTATCTTATTGTGCATAATTATTTGTATGTCAGACCGAATGTAAATAAGGTTACACAAGTTGTAAGTTATGTTTATCTTAATTTTTTTTTTCTATTATTATCAATAACTGTATGAATCAATGAACTGGAAAGTAGAAATAGAAAAAGAAATGAAATTGACTACGAGATATGAAAATGATTGTAGTTATTTTTCTGTGTTATTAAACCTGAGCCTATTCCTGTATATATCTTTTATGAGAATTCATTTGAAATAATTTGGAAAATTCCAGAATCAAATTAAGTTTTACCTTGTCACATGAAATATATGGATCATTCAAAATTGAATTTTACTAATATTCCACGATTTTTCTAATCAAGATAGCGAATTTCTAATAATAATTGTCTATTAGAAACCATAGTTACGATTCAATTTATTAGAATAATTATAATATAGTGAATATTCCATGATATAAAATAGATTTGTCAGACAAATCAAACGATATTGACGATAATGAGTAATATAAAAAGAGTACAGCCATGAGTTCTCAAAATGTAATCGGATATTGAAAATTCGAGCAATTGTAGTGACATAAACCTCAAAGTTATGAAATCGATCCTGGACTGGTTGCATTGCATTAAACTCGAAGCTGTTGGAAGATCATTTGAGACTTTGAAATCGTAAATATTTTTCGAACCACAGCTGTTCAGTTCAGCATCAAAAGTCGCATGTCCGTTTGGAAATTATTGAGAGCAGTGATTAAAAAATAAAAACGGGTCTGAATGCTAACGAGGCTCGTCAACGTGTAAATATAGAGAAATTAATTAAGCTCGTTTCAATACTTGAACGTGGCCCAGAAAACTACTAGTGTGCCTATATAATCGTTATTGGCTCACGGCCAATTCGTCGCGCGTCCATCAGGTAAGCTTCGAATAAAAACGTATTGGAATTTCTTAACAGTAGCTGATCGAACAGCATGAGAATTGTAAATCGTCGGACGACGTCGTTATAACAGATTCGAAGGAGGCGCATTCGTTTTATATAGTTGGGTTGCGGCAGGTTGCGCTGATGTTGGCCGCCCACCTGCAAGTATTGAGGTATGTATATATTACAAATACACATATACTGCGACGTCGCGCAGCGGCACACACCGACCAGCAGCAGCAGCATCAGTGCGGCAGCCAACAGCGAGCAGTCGCGGAACTGAGCAGTAAGCGTTCGTTCGCGGACCCATGCACACGTATATATAGGCATACTATATATATATATACACCCCGTAACGTCCGGACGCAGCTTCCCCGCAGCAAACATGCTCAGCCTGTGCCGGCAATCCCTGGTCAACGCCCACAAGTGAGTATCAACACCCACTGCTGCTGCTGCTGCTGCTGCTGCTTCTGCTTCTGCTGCTGCTGCCGTTGCTGTTGCTGTTGTGATTTGCTCATGGGCCAAAGCAACTGCCACCCTGGGCTTATCGATTGGCGTTTCTCTTCCGTCCTCGTCGCGCACTCGCCCGTGGCCACCTTAATTTTGGAATTTTCCGTTCGCCCCCTCTCTCACTCTGTCCCATTTTCGCGCGGCAGCGCAGCGTCTCCGTTCTACCCTCGGCTGCTCTGCTACTGCTGCTGCTGCTGCTGCTCTTGGCTGCGATGATTTCGGGAGCTGCTTCGATCGCGCAGCTGTCCACTGGCTTTTCGGATGTCTGCGTCGACGACCTCGTTGACGAGCCTCTTTTTGCCTGTGTGACCCATAAGCTTCGCCTCATACTTACTCGCGCCCACTTGTGTATATATACCTGCACAGTAGACGCTCGACTTTGTTTGGATTTTGCTGACTCGGCTCAGCTGTTCGCTCGCTCTTCGAGAACGTCGCGGCTCGCTACTTAATCAACTTTTTACCCGAGCGAGAGCGGATGCTCGGGTTACTTATTTCCAAACCAAAAATATTGTAATGCGCCACTCAATCTATGCTCCGATTCAGTTTTTTTCTTCTTTCATTTCCCAGCCTTCATTTCCCCTGTCTATGTACCTGCTCCAATTTTTACCGAATCTTTGAGCAGTGAATTGCACGAATATTTTTCACATCGTTAATAGAACTTGGCAGATACGTTCTTATGAATAGTTGAATAGAAAATATTTGCATGCCAATGACTAAGAAAAATCAATTTAAAGTAAATTTTTTAAATTTTCATTTATTATCTTAAACAAGGGGATCATTGAATAAAATTTGATAAGAAATCAATTTGTACTTCAGATCCATCACTATCAATAGATTAAAGCAGAAATTAACACTAGTTATTTAGTATTAATCAGTTTTCACACGCTGATAACAAGAATGACATGGATCACTGAAAAGATAATATTACATAATATCATGAGTGTGCCCGAGTATTTATGGCACCTAAGCGTGAAAGCTTGTGCCCAGAATAAGTTTTCAATTTTATTCTAGAGTTGCTTGATCAAAATAAAATTGTGGTTTCTCAAAAAAATATACTTTTCAATGAATCCTTTGTATCAAAACCACTTGATGATCATCTTCAAGATAAGTGTAATCTTTACGAGTGGCTCCTACCTTTCAGGGGCTTGTATGAAGAGACTCCAGTTTTGATGATAACATTGTTTACTTAACACATCTTATTATTCAAAGGCATACAGGCAAATATTTATAGATAATATCACTGTTCAGGGCCTTGTTATTCTTGTTTCCTCTTTTGTATCTATAGAATCTTTCGACATTTGATTGAAAATAAAAATCATGTTAAAATAATTTCCAATAGTATTGGGGCAAGATGTTTGGGAAGTGTGGTACCAATCCCAAAACCAAAAGAGTTTCCATTAGAAAACGAGCCTATTTTAAGTTACAAAAAGGGCAGCAAAGAACGTGCAGATTTGGAAAAAGTTCTAGATCAAATGGCTAGCGAATGTGAAGAAATTCCATTAGTTATTGGTGGCAAAGAAATCAAATCAGATGTTGTAAAATATCAAACTATGGTAAGAAAAGCTCAGTTAATAATATTTTATGAGTTTCAACATTCATATTACATTAAATATCATACAGATATTGTTAAAAATAAGTTTATCAAGTATTAAATGAATGTAAAAGCTTTAAGCTATGAAATTTTCTCCTTTATCTCTCCATTTTAGCATTTTAATTGACAAATAATTTAATCGTTTTACAGCCCCATAACCATCAACACAAAATTGCCAAGTATTATTATGCCACTCCAGACTTAATACAGAAAGCCATTGATGTTTCTGTAAAAACACAACGAGAATGGGAAAAAGTTCCATTTGAAAAACGTTTAGATATCTGGTTAAAAGCAGCTAAGTTGATGGCAACAAAGTATCGACAGCAGTTGAATGCATCTACTATGCTTGGTCAAGGCAAAACAACAATACAAGCAGAAATTGACAGCTCTGCAGAACTCATTGATTTCTTCACAATGCACGGCTACTTTGTGAAAGAAAGTCTCAAGTATAAGCCCATATCTACAAATCCCAAAGAAACATTAAATTCGATGAGATATCGTGGAATGGATGGATTTGTAGCAGCAGTTTCCCCATTCAACTTCACTGCTATTGGTGGCAACCTCAGTTATACTCCAGCTCTCATGGTTTGCATTTTACTATTTGCCTTTTGTAGTACAAATATTATTAGTCCTCGCTTGTTAAAAGTATGAATTCTTCAGAGAAAAGATTGATTGAGTTTTAAAGATACAACAATTTGAATTAATATAATTGAAAATTTTGATAGAATAATGCAAAGTTTTGAAGTAATAAATTTTATAAATTCTTCTTAGATGAATTTGTAATTGATTCAATTTAATCTTCTAACACTTGAATTAATGAATGGATGATGTTGAAATGTTATATTTGGAGATTGAAAATTATTTAATTTTAGGGTAATTCAGTTCTATGGAAACCATCTGATACTGCTGTCTTATCCAATTGGTGGATTTATAAAATTTGCAAAGAAGCTGGGGTACCAGACGGAGTAGTTAATTTTGTACCTGCTCACGGACCAGATTTTGGCGACACTATAACTGCCTCACCATATCTCTCTGGTATCAATTTTACAGGCTCTGTACCAACATTTAATCGTTTATGGACGCAAGTTGGAAAGAATATCAATAACTACAGAAACTACCCAAAACTGATTGGAGAATGTGGTGGTAAAAATTTTCACTTCGTCCATCCTACTGCAGATGTTGAGTCAGTAGTGAAAGGTACCATCAGGAGTTCTTTTGAATACAATGGACAAAAATGTTCAGCATGCAGTAGGATGTATGTTCCTGAATCATTGTGGAGTGATGTAAGATTACTTCATATAAAAATTCTACTATTTTAAATTTTGGAAACTGAAAATTGAAAATTTAACTGTGTAGATCAAAGCTGGTCTTTTGTCGATTCGAGACAAATTAAAAATGGGAGATCCTCGAGACTTCTCTGTCTTCCTTGGAGCTGTAATAGATGCAGCAGCTTTCAAGAGAATTACTGGTTATATTGAACATGCTAAAAAGTCACCAGATCTTGAGATTATTGGCGGGGGTGGTTATGATGATTCGTGAGTAATTGAGAACTGCATTTACCATATTAGTATTTTACCATATTAGTATTTTACCATAGTAACCATTTTAAATCCTTATTAATCTACAGCAAAGGGTATTTCATTGAACCTACTATAGTACAATCTAAGAATCCGAAGGATAAAATAATGACGGAAGAAATTTTTGGACCTGTCGTTTCTATTTACGTTTATAAAGACTCAGATCTTGATCAAACAATGAAGTTAGTGGAGTCATCTACACCTTATGCATTAACTGGAGCAATATTTGGTAGAGACAAGTGCGTATTGTTCGATTTTTTCTTGGATTCTGATATTTTACCCAATCCATTACAAATTTGTATTATAAAATTGAAATAATTGCAGGAAGTGGCTGGTTCGAGCTCTTGAAGAATTCCGATATGCTGCTGGCAATTTCTACATTAATGATAAATCAACAGGATCAGTTGTTGGACAACAACCTTTTGGTGGCAGTCGCATGTCCGGTACAAACGATAAAGCTGGAGGTCCGCATTACGCCCTGAGGTGGGCATCTCCACAATCTATCAAAGAAACTTTCGTACCACTTAAAGATTATGATTATGAGTACATGCGAGCGTAAATATTATCATTGTGAAAAATGAATCATTTGCAATAGATAATTCACGTTTGGATGGACCATCAAGAATGTTAGAGTTTGTTTCTGTAACATCGTGCATTTTTGAAGTAACGAATGAGTCTATTTTAACAGTATAACTGTAATTCAGACTGATGTCTGATTTGATACTAATTTTGGTAATTTACTGATCTGATTTTTAGAGTATTTTAGTTCCTTAAGAAGGCCAACGTGTATTTAGCCTTTGAGTATTTTCTCAATGAGATAACAAAAGCAAAAGAGACTTTAGGTGGAATCTAAACATATATATGTATCTGTACAGTTAAATGATACAAAATCCAATAAAACATGAATCATGGTTGTAAGCTTTTACAATAACTTTTAATGCATAGGTATTAAGGTCGAGGCGAGATGTAAGAATAACGTAGTTCTTTCAGCAATTAGTCGTACTTTTTTATGTATTGTTTTTACATTATGACAAATAATATGATACTGTTATGCCATATGAGTATGGCATCCATGCCAGTTGGCGATCTCTGTTATAATGCGATGTTTGTAAAATTGTGTACAAAGAACAACTGTATGTAATATTTTTGAAAAAAGTGTGAAATACAATTTTAATCCCGCCTCAGTACCTCAGTAAAAAAATTCGTATCATAGTAGAACGTGTTACATTATACCGTACTATTGTGATGTAATTTATTTAATCGTATATTAAATATTCAATTGAATATTACAAAAAATTAATTGATTGGTCCATTGTCTCTTCTTATTATTCCCTTGGAACAGTCGTATTTCACTTCTACGATTTTATTCTTTTGAAACTAAAACCAGGTTTTTGTGATTTTTGATGAACTGATTTGAAATCTTGATGGAAAATGAATGGATTTTACGTTATAATGCTTAATTTAAGTATTTATTATTATTTTAGTATTTATGAACAATGTTAATATGATGTTCAGTACATTAGCTAATTTGATATTAGTTGACATTTTTGTGGGAATGAAATTGCCTCCAATTATAATGAACAAAAAATAGTTTTTATAGTGGATAAATCAGTTTAAGGAAGCTTATTTGAGAAAAAAAAAATTATGCGTAATTCTATTGAGAAGACTTGCTGAAATATGTAATAATCAATAATGTATCAACAAGTCTACGAAATGCAAGCAAAAATTATATTAGATCTAAAATTGTTATAAAAATTATTTGCAATAAAAAAAAAATGAAATATACACTCTGTAAAACAGTTAGATGAAGTTTATTCTTTTTAAAGCTATACATTTCCTTTCATGCATGGTTTTGGTATAACATATATCAAACATACTAAAATCAAATTTGTAAATCTCAGAAATTGTTTTCAAAGATGAAAAAATGTATCCAAGGGTAATCAAATGTCGCTTGATGAATATGAATAAATTAATAAGAAAATCGCAATGTTTCTGTAATGAATACGTTTCAATGATCATTGAATTTGTAGGATGTAGGATAATGTAGGAAGCCATGATTAAAAATTTCATTGACATACAAAATCATTTATTTATATAAAAGGACACTTTATACTAGAACGTATACGTTAAGACAGTGTATTGTCTTAACTCTAGCCTAAGGTTTCCGCATCCGGGATAACCGAGTTTAAGCCGACTTGTTCGTTATTCGACTATCACATATTATTTATAATATGCAGCGATTTGTAGTGTATATTGGAATCGCATGGACAAAAGACAGATTGGTCGTCGATGAATAATGGCTATTATATAGCTTAATTAAAATAATGAAATATCAATTGCTATAATCGCACTATCTGACACAGGTGTTTGTTAGCGTTAATTATTAACGATACACAACAAAATTCACCCTCGACTTATCCACTACAAACTCACGTCGCGTCTCCGCTTAATCTTTTATACTTTCTTTATATCGATGTTTCATTAAACGTTTCGCTATTTTTGTTTTTCAACACACTCGAGTTACACTTATAATAATTTCTTTCATAACATCATGATTCGCTATGCTTGGGAGTGTATAAAGATATAAATACTATAAAAGATTAATCGCTAAAAGGAGACGTTCGAATCGCCACAAAGTTGGCTCGCATGTCACGCTAAGTAGCAAATTTGAAGTTACGCTAATTTAATTTAAAAAATATCAAGTGTAACTAAAGACTAATTAAAGCGTAACGTGTCGTCAAAATTACAATTCCGCACAGCGTCGAAACACGAGCCAGCTTTGGCGCGTGTAATATATAAAGGTTGAAGATTTGCTGATCGAGCAAAATGTACACAAGCGACAGCCTGCCCGAGCGTCCAAGCGGTGGAAGCTGCCTGAATTTTCGTCAAATTCAGAATGATAAATCCCATTTCAGAATTATTTATTGCAAATTATAGAACTTTCTGTGAATAATCTGATCAAGTTCAAAATGAAGAAACATGGTGTTATAATAAGCTTCTACTGGTCGGGCGGCTCGGAGAAGTTGTTTTCCCTCTCATATTTTTTAGAAAAAAAAATAGTAATAATTAATTGCTTGAATCAACAGTAAGCTACTCTCATTGGGAAGACAAGGCTTCAATCTTCGTCTTCTCTTCTGACCTCCTTTTATCAATTTCCACATCGAAGATTGTAAAATAAAGGAAATCTTTTATATCCTAGAATCCCAGGACTTGATAAGAACGTAAAATATGAAGATTCAAACAGTATTGTATTTGCGGTATATCACCTTATCTAATGCAAAATAAACATTTTTAGAGAGAAAGAGAGAGCGGGTTGATGCGCGGTTTAAATGCCATTGAAGAGGTTATTACAGGATATAAAGATCATATAAATGTTTATACTTATAACTATTCATATTTATGTATATATCCATGTGCGTATACATACCTAAATTATTAATTAACGTGTTTTAATTAATAATGTCAGCTCGCCGGAGAAGCAAGAAGTTTTTTTCACCCTTGGTCCTCCGAGCGAGCCACGTTTTTTGAGCTTGAAAATTGCGCGTACGTTTTTATATCGAATTTTATTCAACTGTAATTCTGTCAAACGTTAATTTTCCCTTTCTTCGTTCATTTTTTACTTTTCACTAATTTTTATTACTTTTTAATATTACAAGATAGAAAATATTTACATTATAAAAGAAAACGTTTCCTGATGTAGTACTTAAACATTTCATCTATAGAGCTGTTTTAAAATGAAGAGTATAGTGTATCATTGTGTTGTTTTACAACAAAAAACTTCAAAAAGCATTCTGTACCCTGAAAATTTCTAATGTAACTTGCGCTGTTTCATTTTTTTTTCATCCGGTAAAAAAGATTGTTTAGAGCGTTTTCGTTTTGAAAAATCTGGCATCGAGGTATGGCTATTCGGTTATGTTTGATTTCATTTCGACGCAGTTGTAAATTGATACAAACAAAGGCACCAGTCATAAGTCTTGTTAATTTGCTGAGAATGTTTGCCCCTGAATAATTAGATCCACAAGCCAAGTATTATATCGGTACAACGCAAGATTTCTCTTATCAACTCTATCGTCCCTTATCCTATACTTTACATTTCCACTTTTCATTACTCTCATCTAGCCGTTATATTTTGGCACCACAAATTCATTCTCACGCTCATTCTCACACATCAATCCACATTCATATCTTTAAATATAATATTTATGTATAAATTTATATATAATATGTATAAAACAGTATAATATATATAAACGTTTACGTTTTGGCCACTCAGTTCATGATCGCCTATTTAGTAATAATTGTCTTTGTCTAAGGCGACTTATGTTAGGTAGTTTAAAATTTCCTTCACTCGCTCATTAGTTCTACCATTAAATTCTCTAGCACACTTGTTCTCTAATCCTTTTTTTTACAACGCACGCACTGTTCTCTCATTTTCCACGTTGGAGTAAATTCTATTTATATACGAATCTTCAATATCTCACGTTGAAGAGTCAATATATTTTTTGATTCAACCACATTTAATTGGCTCATCTCCTTCGTTTCTTGGCCGCTGCATGAGCAATCATCTCTTTCAGCATTGGACTTGCTGAACAAGCTTTAGGTTCACATTTCATCTTACCATCGCCTCCGCACCTATAGAAAAAAAGAATATAAATCAGTAAATCACTCCAATGATAAATTAGTTGAGAAATTTCTATGACGTTGATGAATAATCGACTTACGTGCAACCCATGCAAGGTCCTGATTTTGACTTGATCTCCTCGCCGACTTTGTACGCTCTATTTCCAATTTGACATCCTCCCCGGTATGCGTTTCCTTTGTATGCATGGGATAGGAAATGTGGCGGTACTGTCGTTGTCGTCGTCGTCGTTGTCGTCGTCGCGTTAAGAGACATAGCCATAGAAACTGGGCACTCGTACCTTGGACAACAGAATCCACCGATTGGTTCTTCGTGGCAACCAGGAATTGGCGGTGGACAACTTTGTTGCAAACAAATGATATCACTGCGGAAGCAGAAGCAGAAATCGCAAGGATCGTCGCGAGGAATTTGTTGAGCCGACATGTAAATTTTTCCACCATATCGGCAAGTGCCTGGACCATACACTGCTTGATCATCATCATACTCCGGCGTCGTTTCTTCGTCGTACGGGCCTTTGATGTCGGCACCATCAGGTGGGAATATACTTTCATCATCAGTTTCTTCTGGTATGTCAGCTGGATCGGGATGACCAGGACGTGTGTGTGGCTTCATTTCCGAATGTTCAGTTGTCGTGTATGATTCAGGCCGCTGGTCTTCACCTCCAATGGGCACATGCTCTATTGATTCACCGGTCTGATGGTGATCAAAACCATCTTCTTCAGGACTCGTTATTTCCGTTGGTTCGCTACTTGTTAAATCGTCTTGTGATAATATTCCCTTAGTACTTTGTTCGATAATATCATGTGGCAGTGTTGTTTGCGCCAAGCTAACGTCATTTTCTGATGTTGATTCTTGAGAAACACTTGGCGTAGTGACCTCTTCTATTGATTTCTCAGTGGGGATTGAATGAGTAGAAGAAGCTTCTTGAAGAGTTGTTTCTGGCAAAGAACTCTTATCATCTTCGGGTATGCTTTCGTTCGTCAATCTATCGTCAGATGTCATCTGTTTGATAGAATATTCAGTAGTAGTAATTGGACTTTCTTTATCAGGATAAGCTTCAACTTTTGTTGGCTCTTTCTCTGTTGAGGTTCTCGTAGTGATTTCAGGTTGATCTGCTTCAGTAATGGGTGATGTTTTCTCTTCGTCGATAGATACTCCAGTGGGTCCTTGTTCGGGGGGACCTGTTTCTTCTCCAATACTAACAGGCTCTTCAACGCTCGGCGTTACATTTGTGCTGACATCAGAATCTTTCTTCTCGTCTTCGGAGGGTGACTCAGTTTCTTCAGACATCTTAGTTTCAGTCACTGACTCGATTGGTTCTTCAATATCTGATTTTGGTGGTTCTTTCTCACTTTCAATAATTGGTTCAGTCGCTTCTACATTAGTCTCACCTTCCGATTCTGGAGGCTGGGGTTCCTCACTTGTTTCCTTAGAACTGGTCGTAGAATCTTCGTTTGGTTCTTTATCTGATTCAGACGCAGCGCTAATGGTTGTTGAGTCCGATCCTCTATCTGCCCCTGGCTGAGTTTCTTCTTCAGGTGTTTTTTCAGATGATGATATCGTCGTTACATCGGCGCTTGAAGTCGTTGACTCGTTATTTTCCCTCTGAGATGTTATATTTGTCGTATGTTCTGCGCTTGGCTCTTGCGAAGTAGAGTCTTCAGGCTTTGCTTCTATTCCCGTTTCCTCTTCGTCGGGTTGGCCCGTCGATTCCAATGTTGGAGAAGACGTTTCACTGCTCATAGTCGTAACCGATGCTTCTTCAACTACCGATATCGGTGCCTCAGTACCTTCATATGATGTGCTGCTAACAATTTCACCTTCCGCGGTTGCCTTTGGAGATATGGGTGTTGTTTGAGCAGTCTGTTCATCAGATTCAGAAGAATGTTCTGATGCATTCTCTGAGGGCTCGGAACTTTCCTCATTAGATATAGTTGAGGGCGTTGATGAAATTTCGTTTAATGGAATAGCAGTTGTAAGTTCGATTGGTTCTTCACTATTTTCTGAGCCTGCCTTCATTGATGGCGTTGTGATTCCAGAATCTTCTGGCTGAGTGACATTTTCTGATGTTTCAGAAGATGTTGGAATGGCTTCTGAAATGGTCTTTTCTGTTTCAGTATCAGAAGGTATATTTGGAACGATGGTGGTCAAAGGAACTTCATCTTCTGTAATTGGCTTTTTAATGTCTGAATCTGTAACTGTCTCTCCAAGCTCTGTCTTCGGGCTAGTTTGTATGGAAACGTCGGCTTCATTCGATTGTTCCGTACTGGGCGCTTCTTCAGTTATAGGCAATGAACTTTCATCTTCAGGGGTAGCCTTAGTTTGTGAATCAGATTCTAAATCTGATTCTCCAGAAGTAGTCGTTGCCTCTTCATCCATCTTAACTACTTCAACAGGCTTTTCAGGTGTTATTAGAGAAGCTTCAGTTGTTGCAAAAGTTTCTTCTGAACTTTCACTAGTTGATTTGATTCCAATATCGGCAGGAGAAGAGAATTCATTATCAATCATCACTTCTGACTCTGTCGATGTTGGTTCTGAACTTCCCGTAGATTCCGGAGAGCTCGCTGTTTCTCCTTCTGCAGGAGAAGAGGGAGGCATCAATTTTTCATCAGATTCAGGTTTGACAGAACCGGCTGATGTGATTTCAACTTGAGGCTCAGTAGATGATGCAATTGATTCATCTTTGCTCGTAACCGCTGTGGCTTCAGTACCTTGAGTAGATACTCCGTCGAGAATATCTGGTGTTGTATGTGTTTGACCTACTTCTTCATAAGACGGAGTGCGATCGGTCATTTGATTACCAGCTTGTAACTCTACCGTAGATGTTGAATCGCAGGTGTACATAGGGCAACAAGCGTTATCCGTGGAGAATACAGGGATACAGTTGAGTAAATCAGCTGGTGGTGGAGTACACTGAATAAACTCACATTGTACAATGCTACTGACGCACTGACAACTAAGCTGGCAAGGATTGGCAGGTGGGATGGCTGAGTTGTTACCGTAAGATTGTCCATCAACGAGGCAGTTACCTTCACCTGGAATACCATGAGCTGGTCGTGATTGTGGTGCCGTTGATGTTTCAATGTCAACCATTGGTGTAGAGGAAATAGACTTGTCTTCTCCCTCAGAAATGTTTTCATCAATTTTAGATGGTTCGGTTGATTTTACTGATTCTTCCATGGGTACCGGAGTAGTTGCTGGCTCTTGAACTTTAGACGTATCATCGACTGGTTCTTTTTGAATTTCGGATTCTGTTGTTGAAATATCTTTATTCATTTCTTCATCATTAAGCTTAGTTTCTTCGACTGGTGCTTTGCTCGAGGATTCTGGTGCCATTGGAGCAGTAGTAGATCCTTGACCCTCAATATCTACTGGGGTTTCAGTTGATTTCTCATGACCTTCTTCTACAGTATCCTCAAGAGTTTTCTCAGAAGATTGTGTTGAACCTTCTGCAATTGATGGCTCAGACGTTTCTGCATTTATGACAGTTTCTTCGGTAGATTTATCAGATGCTTCTTCAATCGCCTTAGAAGTACTCGATTCAGATTCTCCATTACTAGGAATGTCGGTCGGAGATTCTACTGCTTTTTCAATCTCCTCAGATACTGTTGGAAGAGTACCGGTTTCAGAGCTACTAGTTACATGACTTTCCGTGCCGGCTTGCGGCTGCTCATCGCTACCCATCGAGCTGGATGACACTTCAGATTGTTCTGTAGGTTCTTGTACAATTGCTTTCTCTGTTGGTTCATTGACCGATGTTCCTTCGGAGATACTTTCAGTTCCTGTTGGACTTTCGGTTTGTGGTTCAGAAATTTTTTCTCCTATTTCAGGTTCTCCATCAATTTTTTCTGTTCCTTCTGTAGTAATCTCAACGACCTCGTTATCAGTGGGTACAGGTTTTGCTGTCGTTACTAATTCATCTTTTTCCGGAGTCGATTGGTCAGACGAAATTGGCACTGGAGTAGTCACTTCTGAAGGTTTTTCAGAAGATCCTTCACTTACATCTATTTCTGGGACAGTCTTATCTAATGACTCATCTTCAGATGGTAAACTAGTAGAACTAGAAAGCTCTGTTGCAGTCTCTCTGGTTGGCTCCTTCTTTTCTTCCGAGATGTCACTAGCAGGGATTTCGTCAGTAGATCCGATAGTCTCTGAAACTGGTTTTGGAGTTATAGAAAGTTCAGTTGTTTCCTCTATTTCAGAAATTTCTTTGGGCCCTTCTTCATATAAGGGAGTTGATGGTTGCCGATCTGATTCAGTTTCTGAAGCTACTGGTGGTAGGTATGTCGTGGGTCCATATTCAGGCTGATCAGTTTGTAAGTTATCCACTTTATGAGGCACTCCACTACCAGTTGGGATATAGCCTTCTGTTACTTCATTGTCTGTTACGGCATCTTTGTCCTCTGCTTTGTGTTCAGGAACTCGGTCTAATACTTGGAATCCGGTGGGCCCTTGTTCTGGTACCTTAGTCTCTTTCGTATCATCTTCTAAAGTTGGTTCTTTAGGAGTGGAACTTGTGTTTTCTCCTGATTCCGGTGAAGCATAGGGTGAAGAGCTCGTAGTTTCTAGTACATCACCATCTGTAGATACTACTGGGAATTCAGTCTCGGCACTGATTGATTTTTCAGTTCCCTCGGATTGATTATCATCGTCAATAATTATATTTTCTTCTGTTGATACTGATCCATCGACATCTTTCGTTTTATTTTCTTCATCCAAACTTGCAATACTAGAAGACTCAGGACTGATAGTGGTCTCAAATCTCTCTTGTTTCTTTTCCTCTTGAAGAACAGATGGTTCTGTTGAAGGTTCAGAGCTTTCTGCTATGGAATTTTCAGAAGTTGAGATTTCTTTGTTTTCTCCATCAGTGGCTGTAAGTGTTGTGCTTTCGGAAGTTACAATATCGATTTCTCCCTGTTTCTCATCTTGGCTAGAGATACCCTCAGTTGAAGTTTCAATGCTGACCGGTGCACTTGTTTCACTGAATTGCTTATCACTTTCCGTACTTTCGACAGTTGAGCTACCATGGACGATCGGAGCTTCGGTGTTTTGAGCTTTATCACTTTCTACGGTATCTATAGCTGTGGAACTTTCAAAAGTTACAGCGTCCTCGCCAGTTTGTTTATCCTTAATATCTTCTGAAGATTCGACCGTAGTATAGTGATCGGATCCAGTGGTAATATCCATCTCCTGTCCTGCTTCGGACGTTTCCTCGGATTTCGAGCTAGCAGTGGAAAGAATCGATTCCGTCACTTCACTAACTGGACTAGAATTTTCACTAGATTCACTAGATTTTTCAGTTCCTGTGTTAATAATTGTCGTTAATTCTTGAGGTAATTCTTTTTCAATCGGAGTGAGATCTGGTTGGCTCGTTTGTTTGCTCTCGTCAGAAATAGAAGATTGAGTTGATTTCTCTGGTTCATCTTGTTTCTCCAAAGAGGCTGGACTTGTGATTGCTTGATCCGTGGATTGTTCTGTTTCTTTTCCTCTAGTGGCAAGTGTGGTCACATCTTCACCACCAAGTGATACTTTAGATTCGGTAGGAACTTGAGCTGCACTACTTGGCTCAGTTACTTTTTCTTCTTCGCTACTTCCTCGACTACTTTCTTCAGTATTTACAGAAATCTCGGACGATGCTTCCGCGGGTAGGGATTTTTCAGTTGCCACAGCTTCTGGGATTTCTTCGGATTTCTCAGCTTCGGTTTGTTTGTTTTCTGGCGCTGCAGTTGTATAGCTATCTGATTCGGTATCTGCACTCGCTCTCGTAGGTTCTGACTCAGGAACTTCGTTTCCTAAAGATGATACCGTTTGTGTTTCGTCAGTCGTCGGTATCTGCTCAGGGATAGCATTGTCAGCCCCAGGGAAAGACTCCTGGTGATCTTTTTCCGTACTAGGAATTTCCGTTGCTATGAGCCCCGAGCCATCATCTGCGAAGTGACAATTGATCGTTTTAAAATGACTTGTATCATATCACGGTATTCACGATACGAATCATCAAAGTTACGAGAAGCACTCATGAGAATGGAATAGGAATATCAAGTCTGGCAAAATAAGTATGACATTTAATTCTCAAGGAACAACAGCTCGCGACAACGAGAGATATCGGGTGAAACGGAGGCGTCAATAATGAGGGATGGTAAGAAAAAGGAGGATTAACGCGCGAGCTTACCACATTGGTAGGTAGTCGGGCAGCACTGGCCATCGAGAGGCGGCAGGGCTGTGCAGTTCTTGGCATGGGCGTCCATGGGTCTGCCGCACTCCTGCACCGCGCAAACGATCTCTCCGTGGAAGCAGTAGCAGTGCTGGCACGGCTGTATCGTGTAGATGAGCTCGCCGTCCTCGTACAGCCTGTCGTCGTAGCTGCACTTGGGGGCCTCGGTGTGGGGCACCGGTGTCGTCGTCATTATCAGTCCCGGTGTTGTCTGGTAGTCCTCGTCGTACTCTGCGTTCAAGCAAATAGCATCGACTCATCACCGATCGATTCCAAATTTTCGTTCCAATCGGTCGGAAACACAGTGTGAAATAGGTCGACCGGGGACCGCGGGACACCCGAATCGGTTCATCCCCCGTTCACACACGGCTTGCCATATTGATGTGTGACTGACGGGGGAAGGAAAAAAATCCTTGTACTCACCGCAGTTGTACTTGACGGGGCAGCAGACGCCGGGCTGATAGACCGGCCTGCAGCCGGCGACGGCGAGGGTGCACTGCTGCATCAGGCAAGTGGTCTTGTTCCTTATGCAGTAGCATAGCTCGCAGGGGTTGTGCGGGTCGAGGGGCAGCTGGGCACCGTCGGCGTAGAAGCGCTCGTCGACGTTGCAGCCGTAGCTGTCGGGGAAGCCGAGCTCGGTGGTGGCGGCGGCGGAGGCGACGCTGCTGCTGCTGCCGTTGGCGGGCTTGGCGGGCGAGCTCGTGGTCGAGGTGAGCAGCTGCACGGAGATCTCGGGGCACGTTATCACCGGGCAACACTGGTCCGGCCGCTTCTCCGCAGTGCAGTCCTGGCCGATTGCCTTGGTGAACGGGCAGACCCTCAGGTAGCACATCAGCATCCGGTTGTGGCACGTGCAGTTCAAGCACGGCTCGTTCGTTACTATTCGGGCTCCCTCCTGGTAGTGCTGGAAGTTGTAGTAGCACCCGCTCGATCCTAAAAACCACCAGAGTTCATTTTTCCGCGACCATCGAGCTGTCATACTCGCGGTGGTGAGCGACCCGATTAATGAATTATCTATCAATTTAACTCCGATAACAATCTCGTGAAAAATAAATTTGAAAAATCCTTTAGAATAAATTGTGCATATCTCGTTGTATATCTCGTGAAGAATTATGTAAATACGTAAATTGTGAAAAATCACATTCGAGATCGCAGTCTGAGCGAATTAATAGATCCACCTTTAGAATCGAACGAAATGCAAAATCTTTATGCTCCGCCAAAGTAATCAGTTTCCTCGGAGTACATGTATTCATATACGGGCAGGGGTGGTAACAAAAAAAAAATCATACCTCCATCGTATTCAGCAACTTGTGTCGAGTCGGATTCTTGAACTGGCGCTGTAACACAAAACACACGGGGACTTTGAGTATAAGACAACCTCAGCCATGTATGAAAACGTGACATATCCCCCGGGGGAGGATCCTCCAAATCTGCGTCGCGCGCGCGGGGTAAGTGGGCTCATCTCTCGCGTACAGTCATTTTCTCGCGGATAGGCGCCGTAGCAAATGTACTGCACACCCGGGCGGCCATGATATTGGAATGTCGCGCGCAGCGGTGGGCCGATTGTTTCGAGTGCTCGGCAGACGGTTCGGAGCTGCAGTATATACAGTTGTTATAACGTCAAAGAGCATCGAGCCGCGAGGCGACATGCCCCCCATGCCGGCAGCGGCTCGCTCCACTCGGGCGACGCCTATCCCTCTTTGCCTTTTGTGCGCATCGCGAGACTTTTAATTACACGCGCGGCCTGGGCAGGATTAAATTGCGCGCTCTCGCTCTGCAGCTCTGATCAAACAAACTGTGTGCGTCGAGTGCCGTGAATGGATTACGCGGACGAAAGAGAGACAGAGAGACAGAGATGGATAGCGAGGGTGGGAGAATCGCTCGATCGACTCCCCGGCCGTAATGGCATTTTCTTTGACGAATTCTAATGACGAGCCGCGCCGCTTATTGGATTTATTTTTAATTGGATTCTGCCGCGGCGCGATGGGCCCGCTGGATCATTTAAGATTCAAAGCCCGATGCTGTGTGTGGGGGGGGGGGAACTGGCGAGCTCGAATACACAGCTTGTTAGTCCTATCGAGTCGCGGTAAATCGAATCCGTTTCCAACTGGACGATTTTACAATTAGTCTCCCGATTGTCGTTGTCGAGCACTTCGAATCACGGTATACACGCGAGATCAATACTTTATCCAGCCAATTATTTCCCGGAGACGGTGAAAATCCCTCGGCTCTCGTAAGATATACTTATATATATCCATGAATGAGACCCACCCTCCCGGGCGATAATAAAGCTCGCGTCGAAATCTCACACGGGTATATGTAATCGGCTTACGCTTTTCCGCTCCGAACGAGAAATCCAGGCAACGTTCAGAATTCAATTTTCCACCGGTGGATACAACAGCGACCGGAGGGTACGGATCGCGTCGGCACCTCGAGTAATAGAAGACGCACACGGGGCTTGAATTTCGATTTGGAATAGGAGGGGTGAACGATGAAAAAGCATACGCGGCCATGCGGAGGGGGGGGGGAGTGACTCGACGTGTCGGGGAGATGGGCATTCCGCGACACTATATGTGTGTGCACATAGCGCGATTGCTATGGAGCGCGAGCGCGCGCGCGCGAGAATGCAATACGGGGGGGAGAAGCGCCGCGCGCGCGGCCGGCGTGCCTCCACGTTTGTCGCGCTTGCACGATTGCATCGACAGGCTGCTTTGATGCCTCTAATGCCTTTCTACATGCTCCGCGGACACTCGCCCAAGTGCTGCTGCTGCTGCCGCTAGACCCGTTCCGGCTCGGCCGGCCGTGAACAGCTATTTCTTCGTTATCACCGGCAGGGGAGGGGGGGGGGTTAACACACGAGCGCGAGCCACGACAAAATGCCTGTACGTCGAGATTCTTTTTTTTTTCTCCAGTCCCCGCACCCTTCGCTCTCCGTATCCTTTCGAGCCGTGATTTTCGACGAACTGCTCGTGAAATTAATCGTCGGATTAATCTCTCCGGTCGATAACGAGGGATTAAGAATATATATGAATGGAAAAGGGACAAGACGTATACGAGCTGTTGGACACCGCGTGGCGATAAGACGCGCCGGCATACACGCGTGTCAACGCGCGAATACTCGCGTCAAATGGGACGAAATAGCAGCGGAGAGTTGAGATATTATGTACCGTTGGTAGTCGCGAGCCCCAGCAGCAGTTGCTATTCGGCCGACATACCCAAAGCCCTCCTCTCTCTCGGTTTATCTTCATCTTTGTCCGTTTGCGGGAGTCTCATAAGGCAGCTTCGTCCGCCCGTCGATCCTCGCCCGATATATATACCTTATCGACAATGCTTAACGGTACACGCGGCGAGAAGCGACGACAAAAAAACCCGAGAGATATTCGCGCGAGCCAGAGACGGACAGCTCGCCCTCGAACATATATACCTGTATATACAGCGAGCGAGTAAATAAAACGCTTCGACGAGTCAAAGCCATTGAGCGCCTATACAGTGTGTGTGTAATGCAAATTCGTCTCGCCAACGCGCGGCCAACTTTGACGGGCTTCCGCGGGCTCTCGTCTCGAGCGTACGCCGCAATTATGTGTACCGACGCCTCAAATCTCACCCGTGTAAAACCCGACGAATCCGCGCGCTCGGTATCCTCCACTCTAACGGGCTCGCGGCGTCGATCTTCGCTTCCCCCGGCTAGAGCTACTTGGGAATTTGCCCTGACGTAATTCGCTTCGGCGAAACGACGTTCTAATGGCTGTTTTACAGTGTGTGTGCCCCCGGCCACTCGTAATTTTCACGCATACACTCCGCCGAGCGACACTCGAGCGGGTAAAGGATATCACACGCGCGTGCGCGTCCCGATCATTAATTACCAGAGCGCCAGTCCATTTCTCGCTTATGCAGCTCAAATTTTATTGGCTACTGTGCGCAGTTCCTTTCACGCGCGAGCCCGCGCGCCAGTGCTTTTAATAACCTCGTTTCGTTGCGATCGTTCGCTTCCGGATTTCATTGATAGTTTGTAAATCTTCCCCCGCGGCTTGGATGCTCGCGCGTCGACGAGGGGAATTTATCGATCGACATAAAGCCAAGCGCGCGGTATGTTAAATTTGAAACAGTTATATAAGACTCGGCAAGACCATTACTTTTTCGCGCCGTGGGCTTATCGAACTGACGTCTCGTAAGTTTTACGCACATGCAGGGTCCTCGTATAGTAGCGCATAAGAATAATAGGATGATTAATACGAATTATATGTATACACCCAGATTATGTCAGTCCGTTCTCGACTATAGTTTATATGCATGATTTTTCGCTTGGACACGTGTTTAATATACCCGATGCCCATATACTCTCGAGTAATTCATCTCAGAATTTGTTTTCGATACGCGTGGACTATTCCGACGTGCGCATCCCTATACCACGGCTGACTCAAGAAACTCGCGCTCGATCCACGAGCGAATCATCAACAATCGAACCCGTCCGAAAAGTTTGCAGTAGGGTCCGGGACGTTTCTCAGTCGTACGACAGCATCGACCTATGATATTCCAAAGCCAAACGGTCCTCTTGTATCTATATACATACACACACATCCTCCTCTAACCGATACCCTCGAGCTAAACGCTGTCTAATTAGAGATCAAACAATACGTAGCGGTTTCGAGCGTAGTGGAGAAGCGGATCGGATGGGAGGAGGAGCGATGGGGAATTCGATTGGGGGCTACATAACGTGTGTGTGTGTGCCGCGCCGCGATACAAAAATCCCTAACGAGCATATCGTGCCGCGCGCGCGCGGCCTTGGCAGCCTCGCGCGCACCACCGGCCGCGAAAAAGCCGAATCGTTGACCGCGGAGCTGCTGCAATGACTGGGCGCTTCTCGAGTTCCCCCCCCCCGTTTTTTTCCTCTTCTTTCCCTTGCTCCGCGCCGTTTTCGAACCGATCGATCGGACGCACTTGCGGCGCGCTAGTGATTTTGGCAACGGTTAACGATCGAGCTCACACTCGCGCCGATATATACGCTCGCCCCCTCATTCGAAACCAATTACACGCTGACGCGTGCGGAATTCGCGGCTGGGTCTGTATACGTACGTGTGTGTAAATATATACACACATACACAGACACACAGGCACAGACACTTTGATTACAAAGCTTTTATTGTTGGGCAAGCCGCGCGGTGGACTGTTGGCCACGTGTCGGGGTAGAGAGATAACGAGAAGCTCGCCCCGAGTAGTATAACTGTCCCGATTGTTACCGTTTCATTTACTTCTATACAAAGCTCTCTCGCGTACATCACGATCGCGACGATCCGAACGCGGCCTTGTACTCACACACACACAAACGCCACTGCAAAGATAAAATTGAATCGGCGTATAATACGGTGTAATTAATCGCCATATCTCGAGTTCATTAGTGCGATAAATATATAAACATCTCGCGGACTCGCACACGGGGATTCGCTCTAAAATATCCACCGTAAGACTAATTAGGGCTAATTAAATATGTGGGGAATCTAAATTACGACAGTCGTGTGCGAGCGCACGCGGCATTATTGCAGCGATTAATTACTCGTGTGTGTATATACATACACACACACACACACATATATATATACGGAGAGGCGAAGCTGGCAAACGGCTCTCTCGCTCCGCGATTAATTCATAACTCGAGCGCGCCGCCTCGCGCACCACAGCGTTAGAGCATATAAACAATGCGGCGGCGGCGGGGGGCAATTAATCGGGGATCAACGATCCCGCGGGAAAAGCGCGTATCGATTACCCCCGCGGCCGGAAGTAATCCTCTCTCTCTCACGCGCTACTGTACGCGGCGGTTGCGCAATCCCGCGCCGCCGCAAACTCTTGCGGTTTATACTGCAGCAGGAGCGTCCATTCATGCGACCTGCGTGATGTATATATACACGCGCAGCTTTTTTTTCATTAAACGCGTCGATCGCGACACACGCGATCGGTCGATGCAGCGGTGTATCGACGTGTTGCGCCCGCGCGTATATTTATTAGTGCCGGGAGAGCGTATGTGAAAATCAGCGCGATAAAAATTGACCGATGATATATATAATTACCCGTAAAAGGGGGGAAAAAACCACTCGGGCCGCGGTACATGTATGTATAGCTACGTCGGAACGAGTTTGAGAGCGGCGCATCTAATCTGTGTATACCCGCCAACGGTTTTGCCGCGTGGAAACGACGAGAAAAAGCCCCGTGTACGTGTATTTATACGGAAAGTACGCGCGGATACATAGACAAACACACGGGTACGCGTGTCACCGCAATATCTCGGGCGTAATTTCGCGAGAGCGTCTTTGCGCTGTCGGAACGAGCCCCCGTCAAGCTCGCGTAACTATCGCGTGTGTGTGTGTATATACAGGCATAACCGCGGCGGCGCGCTCCGAGCTAATTCAAGTTCGATGCCACCGCGTGTATATATACCCGCGCCAGGGCAGCCGACGAGTTATGCGAGAGAGAGAGAGAGAGAGCCGACGTTATGAAATCCGGACGTCGGCCTTGCCCGCGCGAAAGTTCATTACCATCGAGAGAGCGCACGAGTGTGTGTATGCCTATATACATATACACACTGTGCTGCTCTCCCGCAGCCTCTGATGCAGACGAACGAGAGCGAGCGACATGTATGTACTATATATAAGCAGTCTGTGAGTGCGCGCGCTGGAGCAGCCTGCGGAATTCCTTCGGGGCTCGAGTTGCCCCCGCAACTCGCTCTATACCTGCCCAACGCGTATATATATGCACCTCTCGTTTTCAACGTTCTGTTGTTTTGTTTTCCGTCGGTGCAGTTCCGGTGCCGCGATCGGCTCGGACAACATTTCGCGAGAGCGCGCATACGTGTCGCGAGCTGCAGAGATTCGATATCTAATCGGAAGACACTCGGATGTAGACGAGCCTGACGCGCTCGCCGATATCGAACGATACTGACGATCTATACAAATGCGGCATTTCGTTATGGGAAAAAATCGGCGTATGAAGGCGGAAGGGTGTTTAATTTTTCATGATATCAAAGTGAATTTTCAGTTTAGTTCCATGAGTTTTGATATAGCGACAATCGTAACGTCGGACTCGCGCGTTTTACACGAACACAATATCCCTTGGATTAAAGGTGAATCTTCACCGTAATTACTGCGAATATCATGTGAAAATTTCCAAAAAACTCATGGGACAAAAGTTAAAATTCGCTTTGATCAAATGAGAAATCAACCACAGTTGCACTAAATCACTCGTCCATCTTCATACACTGGCTTTTACTATAAGTTTTGAAGAGAGTACAGACTCTTCGTTTAAGCGTATCCGATGAAGAACCTGTCACCAGCTGTAGTTCTCCAAAGTATAAATTCGTATTACGAATTGAAGTCACGCAGGAAGTTGTTTTCACGATCCGCAATATAATGTTGCACTCTCGCGATCACGTCAGAATTATCGATGCAAATGCGGTTGGAAGCTTTCTAATCGAATATTACGTACGAGCCGTTCGAAACTCATACTCGTTAGGATTTATGGAAAGTGGATGAAGCGCAGCAAAACGAGCATACCGGGAAAGTTGAAGAGAACGCACACAGTTATGATGTAATTTTGCGGCAAACGTCGTCAACGTCTATGGTATTCTGTATGCATATTCGAGTTGAACTTCAATAATAGTGCAATATTCGATTTGAAAAGCTGCGGGATCGCTCTTCTTTATAAGACTAGCACCAAAAGCGTATGGAATAACGCGACGAAATACGTTTCCACGGCTCTCCTGAATTTGGACGAAGACTATCCGTACATCTGTCAACATAACGAAGTGCAGCGAAAAGCCGCGAGACAAATCGTATTTCTCTGCCTCGTGAGCGCGCGGCGCATCACGCGGAAACAATGAGATGTATCTTACGTGTATATATAGGCACACGAGCTCCGGTCCGCTAAGCGCGAAATTCCGAAGCTGACTTATCGCGCGCTACACTTTCGGCTGATGTCACGCTGACTGTGCATAATACCGATGGGGGGTATGTACGTATAGAGAGCAGATACATATAGAGTATATGCGCGCGGCGGTGCCGTTACACGGTCGCGCGAGCTGACCGGCGCTGACCCGGCCGAAGCGCTATATATATACATGACAGCCTCGTCTATCAGCCGCGCACGTGTGAAAAATCTCCCCAATCCTGATGGGGCGATCGCATCAAGGCCAACGCATACGAGAGGCTGCAGTGCAACGCGGCACGTGACTGGCTCGATATATACCCGAGATCGGCCGGTCTCGCGCGCATGTGAATTATAATCGCCGTAATGACGTGGCGTGTGTGTGCGCGAGCGACAAATCGGCTAATAACGTCGCCGTTATACGGCCGCTCCGGGGACCGAGAGAAGGAAAAAAAAAGCCGAAGAATCGCGTGGCTCTACTTTTGCGGCCCAGTATACGAGCTGCGGATATACCGCGCGTCTCGAGCGCATCCGCAATCGCCGCGCGGCCTATGTATATTGCAGGACGACGCAGCTTCCGCGATTCTTTCGACGGGCCGTTATATCACGCGACGCGAGAGTAATCATTTTTTTTCTCGTACGTGTGTTGCTTTTTTCACGCCGTATTAACGCCGGACGCAGTTGAATTAGATTTATGGGAGAGCCGCAGCTTCGGGTCGCCTATGCACGACCGATCCACCCAAGGAGGATCGATCTTCCCCCCACAGACGGAAAGGGCGATTTTTCGAGGTCGCCTCCCGTGAAGTCGTGCTGGAACGTACCAATACCGGCGGACGAACCAATGATACGTTGTGGAAAGCGCGGGGCGAAGGAACACTGTTTCGCGACTGTACGGTATAATCCAAGGCCGTCGCCGCGTCTTTGACGGACATATCGATACTTCAATCTCAGATGTAGCCGCAAATTATCCGCATCAAAATGGTCCAATTATTTTCGATATTCACCGACAAGTCGATGAAACGTCCGATCTAAATCTATCGCCCACCGAATCACGTACACGCAGCACACACATATCACGTATACACATCACGAAATCCGGTCGTGTCAAATCGTACACTGGATTTCGAGATCAATTCGGACGCGGACGATTTACAGCGTTTTCTCCTTGCGGCAAAACCGGCGCTCCATCCGCCCTCCTCTCGATCTCCTCATTCATGTATATCCCCCCGGAGTTTCCGCCATTGAGCGCGCGTCCACGAACTCATCGCGATTTCGGAATACCGCTCGCTGCTCGCCGAACGACGAGCCTCGGTAATCACGAGAGCCACAGCTTTGTATATATATACACGCAGGAGAACCTTGGAGAAGTCCGCGGGACGAAGTTTCTCCTTGAATTCTCTCGCGCGCGAGAAGCTGGCCCGAATGAGCGCAAAAAGTTGTATAATACGCCTGCGAGTCTCGGATACAGCTCGAGGGTTGAATTATATACTTATAGAGCTGCGCTGGCGGAGTGTCGACGGGTTCGGGGAAAAGCCAGCGGAGGGCGAACCGATCCCTCGACACAAAGCCTCGGTCGATCGTAAAACGCCCTACCGATCCGCCGACGATTCCCGTATACGTATAAGTACACGACGCGTCTACGCGCGTCGTATTTTACTATGTACTCGTCCTGCCGAAACGGCTGCACACTCGTTATATTCAGATATATGTACGCAAAGTATAGTGGCACCGACGCATCGTCCTTGGCGCGGCCAATTCACACCGAGCCGTTTAACCGGCAACGCGCGGACCGAGCATCTTCGAGGAACCCACTGTCTATACACTCGTATACCCGCCGGTCAATTATTTCAATGAGCGCGCGGCGATCCAAGGGACGGCGGGTGGAAGGTAAATTTGAAAAAATACCGCGCGAGTTCCCATCGAGAGTAATCGAATCGAATTTACGCGGCTGTGTGTGTGTATACGTATATAGCAGCTCGCGCGCTACGTATAAATCAGCGGCTCTGGTGGGGCTGCTGCAGCCCCCCAATGAAGCCAGGCTCCGGTCGGAGAGGGTCGGGAGGCGCGAGGCCCGCGCGATAAATAACCGACTCTCGTCGGGGCCGGCCCAGAGCATTGACGATATCCCCGGGGGAATTAATTCGGATTGTAATTTACGCGCGCAGCTCCTTTGTCGGCCTGTGCGCGCATGTATATACACACGTGGGCGCGCGTCTTCTCGGACTCGGGCTTGAACTACTGACAAATGCCCGAGCGGGTGTATAATTGATGTACTCACCGGAGCGCGTGCTGTGAGCCGCCAGGAGCACCAGAGCCACGTACAGGATTATCCCGGGTCGGCACAGCCCGGTACTCAGCGTCGACATGTCGCCACCTGCAACAACACACACGGGCCAGTATGAGAAAAGGATGAGAAACAATACCCAATTAGTCTCGTCTTATCATTGGTACGCGGGCGCTATTTTGACTCAATGAGGAAGCCATATCCATCGAGTCGGACTCTTCCTTTGTACGAACGAACGAGAAATTCTCGATCCTAAACACGGAGAAAAATCATATTTTGTAAATATTACTTTTCACACTAGAGATTAGAAGTAGAAACATTTTTTCTCAAATTCGTTACAATGGCATTCACACCTCGACTTGTACACTTTCTCAATATGTTACTTCGCGCTGAGCTAGAGGAATAATCGTATATCCGCAGCGCATCACACCTGGAGATTCATTCAACCCATTCTCGTACGAATTGTTCTCTGCGCAGCTTCGAAAAAGCTCTCGTGAACTTTCCGAAGCATAGTCGCGCGTCGAGGGTAAAGAAAAAAGATGGATAATCCGGCTGGAAAACTCGTGGAATCGCTTAGATGACGAGCGCAGCGAACGAGCGCCGAGCTACAGTCGCGGGGGGAAGGTTGGCGGAATGGCTCTCGCTGCGCGTCGCTCCATAAATCTCGCAAGGAGGGAAGAGTTTTGAGACGGCGGCGTGCATCGGAGCAACGGGAAATCAAAGGGTCGCGCGCGTATACATATGCGTAAATGTGTGCGTGTGCGCGCGCGTATAAGAATGCATAATGGCGTGTCGCGTGAATTATCGCCCGCGGGGCCCTCGGCGCTAATACATCGAGAGAGCCGCGCGGATCCATTGAGCTCGAGCGGAGGGGCATCCGGCGCGGACCAATGCTTGTCGGGAGCTGTATATGCAAGTGCGCGCATCCGTTGTAGCGTGTATACACGAGCTCGAGCGTTTGAATTCCCTCGCGGCCCCTTCCCCCCTTCACCCGTGAGCGGTCCCAATTATAATCCAGCAGAGGTCCGACAATGCGTATATATACCTTGGGTACAAGCGACCATTGCTATGGTGCGGCTTGTCGCTGGCTCGATATGAAATTTTGCGCTACGGGGATATCGCGGCAACAACGAGACTAATCGGTTTGGCGATGTAAAAAGTGATAATTCGGATGAGATCGAATAACGCGAGAGTCAGGGATGCTTTTTTCCGCAGACGAGAAAAGCCCACGGAAGATTCGTTACGATTCTTTCTTTCATTCCCAGTTGTGAGCGAAAATAAGTATATACCGTTCGCAAATGTATATACATTTTCAATGGAAAAAATTAAAAACGAGCCTCTCCTCCCCTAAAAAATAATCCGGAACGCGTTCTCCAATTGCAGCCGAGTTGTCACTTTTATAACAACTCGAGAAACCGAGACTTGGCGCTTCGCTCCCACCCGACGATACTACGCGATTCCAACGGCCTTCGATTCCGTGTCTCGCGTCGCGAAGCCGTGGAGGTTGCAATCAGGTGTATTGGCCAATACGTGGAACGCTGGTATCTGGGTTGTTCGTCGAAGTCGCGCCGGGTTACGCACAGCTGTCGGGCTGTAAAACTTGTGTATAACGCTTTACAGCGCGACTCGAGGACCCGTCGACTGTAATACGTAAATAAATATACACCTTGACTCGCGCGCCAGCTGCAATCTTCTCTTTCCTGCGCGCCCGACAACGCACGCGTATGTATACGCTGCAGCTTTGTCTCTTCGGCTTACGCCTCGCGTGCATATACGAGTATACATACGTGCATGCATTCGCGCCAGCCAACGTTGTTTTCGAGCCAGCCTCCCATGACCAATAACGCGGCGAATCTCTTATTCCACATCTCGACTTCTCGTCATCCCCGATACGTACGCGGCTTTGTTCGCCGTAACGCCGTAACTTAATTGCCGCGCTGACGCACAATCGACAAGAGCCCGGCCGTTTCCTCTCCCCTTCCCCCCGGCTTCTGGATAAATACACCGTCATTATCATACTCGCGATAATATTGCGGAGTCGGGAGATTCTGGGCAGATCTACGGATCTCGTGTTTCTCGAGCTCGCAACTTTGGAGGGTTAACGGCGCGAAAACGGGCCGTAACTTTGGCGCCGCAACTCGCACGAGTTGTGGCCCGCGAGGGACCACTTTCGAACACGACAACTACAATTTTTCACAACGCTTATTGTTCGCGCTTAACTTCGAAGTCACCGAACAAGGATAACTTTGGATAAGTTGGATTATATTCAATGAAATAATACAATTTTTTCAGTGAAACGGCGATTCTCGTGCATTACATCAGTTTTTATTTTATTAATATTATTTCAACAGATTCTAAAGGTAAATGATAATAGATAATAATCATGTCTAATCTTGAATCAAGGTTCAGTCAAATTGTCCCTGCCGCGAATTTCTGGAACCCAAGTTTTTCGAATATCGCAAAACTATTAATTGATATATCATCTTTGAGGTTTCTAAGTGTAGGAAAAAAAGAGATGCGCAGCTCCCCTGAACAAAGGAAAACCATCGAGGTATAGTTATACGCACTAGTCGTACGCGCAGCCGCGCAATCGACGAAGGAAATCGCATCATTTCGCCTCACCCTACGAGCAGCCGCGAGCAATTCAGTTTATGCAAAATCAGTCGGATCCTCGCGTTCGGATGATTCACTAGCCAATTGGTCTGCATCGTTGAAAGTCGACAATTGACGAGTTGGGTTTGTAAAATACATCATACAATCATGAAAGCGTGTAATTATCCAGCCGCGCGTCGAGTTCATTTGGCTCGCTCGATCATTTGGCTGTCGCGTGATATCGGATATTCATTTGCCGTGCGCGCGAAAATGAATCTCTTTGATTCCGCGCGCGCAACTGTTGAACGGTGACAGCTATATGTACGTGTGTGTGTGTAGAGGAGTGCGGTAGTGCACCGGTAGCGCCGGCGGGGCCCTCTCCATTAGCGTGGAACGCGGAATATGATTAGCCTCGGGGCTCCGAGCTGGGAAACCCCGCGTCCCCAGACTCCCGAGAGATGCTTTTTCCCTCGCTCGCGCGATTTACCGCGGCTACGTGTACGCGCGTCGCTCTGATTTGATTAGCGCTCGCGCGCAAGTCGAGATTCATATATCCTATATATACGCTCGCCGAATCAATCAAGTGCGACTCGGGATTCGCGAGCTCGACGATCCCCGTTTATTCGTCGCGCGGGCAAGTTTTCAGCGACTCTATTATATGGAAAAATGATTTTACACAAGTTTTCAAGAAAAATTGAGTCGGGCTCAAACGGTAACAATTAATCGAATCGGGACCAACCGAGACGTAAGTGTTCTTACGATTTAAGTCGCGTAATTTAGCAATGTGTTTTGTAGTGACAGAAAAGATTGAGTTCTTGAAGAGATTACATTGTCAACTCACTCGGCATATAGAATTCGTAGTGGCTCTTAACCTGATATAAGTTCTGCGAATACGTCTTTTATCTTCTAGAAGGGATAAGAATAAGTATTTCGACACACTTTATTCGAAATAATTGCAACCAAACGTATAACATTATTACTGTAAGCAAATACCGTATTACGCGCAACTGTAATGAGTCTTCATCAAGCGCAGATGAAGATAAAGACAAAATATCTCACACAATTTTCATTCAATCAACGGTGCGCCACTGGAATTTTACGCTCGAGAAGCTGACCATGGATCCGGACACGTTGTCCAGGCGGTCAGGGTCACCGATTGCGGCGTCCCAAGGGTGCAGCGTTCCTGCAACCTCGTTCACCCAACTTTTACACTCGGCTATTCTGCATACCAATTCCGACTTTCCGACCCGCAGCGAGTAGCTTTACGTAATTGAGCTAGGAACACAGGATCAGCGTTGCTCGAGCCGGGTATATCGGACAAGACTCGATATATAGCTCAACTTCTTCCGAGACGCGTGCATCTATCAACTCGGCTCTCAAATTAACACGCGAGGATATACGGATAATCGAGATGAGCTTCGTTCAAACTTCTATACGGCGATTACCACTGCGAAGACCCATTTATATCTAGACGCTCGCGCGCGCGTGAATCAGCTCGTACAAAAAAGTGGGTCTCGAGAAGATCGGAGGGGGGGAAAAAAGCAGCCTATTCACGCCGGGGCATAACGGAGCCCAACGTGTACCGGTGTCATTAGCTTTGAAAAAAAAGAAAAAGTAGAAAGAATAAAAAAAACGCGGCGGATCGCGAAGGAGGGGAGAGAAGAAAAAAATGAGCCGCGACTAACACCGATGCAGGAATGCCTCGACTCCGCGGGCGCCCCATTGACCCTCATCCACGCGTCCGTCCACGAAACAAAGCCGATATTATACCTGCGCGCGGGGGATGCGACGCCGGCCGGTGCAGGGGATTTTTTCATAAGCGTCGCGACCTAGACGATATAGCTATATACGTACAGGTGCAGTACACGCGCACATATGTATATAACGAGAGGAAATTGATTGGATTACGGGGCGAGATAATCAATGACGGCATAGGAGGGAAAAAATCTCGACGGCTTATTAGCGGGGCGCGTATGGAGCGTATAATCCGTACACAAGAGGATGCGGGCCGTTTGCGCGCCTCCGTACGGCAATTAGCCGGTGCGCGCGTCTCTCTCTCTGTAAGTACACGGGATAATGCGAAGGCGAGTCGGTGCGATCCCACGCGCGTGTGCTTCTCGCACCCGCGCGATTGCGCCAATTAGAGCTCCCGCGATATTCCGGCGATTCGCGGCGCGCGCGTTTGTGATCACTCTATCGGCGCAGCGCGACTTTGATTCCTCCGGGCAGCGGCGATCGACTCTATAGCGCCTGGCGGGATTCACTTTTTTTTTCGTCCTTCCTCGAGCGTGTGTGCGCGTATGTCGATATATACGTAACGGCACACGACGCGCAGCGAAGAATGTGTTTTTTCCCAATGCCGATTCGGCCGACGCGTGAAACGCTTCACCGAATTAGATCGGCCGCGGCTGATGATGGCCCCGGCATATATACTTGTCTCTCTTGCGGGTATAATTACATACGAAAACGAGTTTCCTCTCAATTTTTTTATTTCTTTCTCGTTTTTTTTCGTAACAGCGCGACTGGATCACCGTTAAACTTTTATAATGCGCGACTTCATATATTTACACGCTGAACTGGATCCCATCGTAGCGCTGCGTTACTCACCCCCCCCCCTTTTGCCAAGCTTCCACGGCCCGAGATCTATACCGTTGATCGTTAATGGACCGGGGGGCAACGCGTCGATCGAGCGTTGATCTACGGTGCACGCGAGCGTATGTACACGAAAGACACAACGAACTGTTGTGAATTTAAAGAATCACGAGAGACGCGATATACTGCTTGTATTAATTTTTGCGACTTTTCATCAAAGTGCTTTACCGCATCTGTTCGTCGGGCCGATTTTATCCATCGTGAATTTTCACTTTTGTTCCATGAGTTTTGATTTTTACATAAAATTTATATTCTTACATCAGGATTTGCAGTGAGTATGGTGTGAAGTGAATTTCTACTCTAGTTACTGTACATTCTATGTAAAAATGTTCTCCATAAAAACTCATGGAACTAAAGTGACAAATTCACTTTAGTTACATAAGAAATTCACTGTAATCCAGTCAATTTGTCGTCCACCTTCTTACAGTGATTTATTTTCACTGCAATGCAGTGGTTTTCCACTGTATGGATTTAAAATATTACAAGTAATGGAAAGTGTCGTGCAAAGCAATCGTTGAAAATCACTTCTCACCGGTCATTCTACTTTCGATCGGTTTACATTGTAATGTATTTGAAATGGGAAACAACGACTCGCAGTGCCGGTATCTGCCAGACGTGTATATACATACCGATAGAAACTACAGCATACCGTGAAGCTCGTTGGTGCGCGGGTTCATTTGGAAAAATCCTAACGAGCTCGTTGTGGCCGCGTGACTTACAGACCGTGTACGTGTCTCGCGGGTGGATTTTCCCGCCCGCCCGTTCCACAATTATCTACCGAGTGCAATGGGTGTGTGTGTGTGTATACATGTACAGGTCCAGCTAGTCGGGATTACAGTGCAAGTGTATTGGGGGGGAGGCTTCCATATAAGAACCCGTTACACAGCTGAGAAGGGGGGAGGGGGGCCTGGCGCGCGAAGGGGCATGCAAAGCGACTCGTTAAGCCTCTCGTCAATCAGCTGATGGCCGCGCGCTTCTCGCGGAGCCGGGCAATCGCGTACCCACGCATCGGCGGAAATCCAAGGGGCATTTATCTTGGCGCGGGATAAGCATCGATGCGCGAGCCAGGGCCGCCCCCCGCCGCACGGATACCGCTATACATACGGCCGCGCGCGCGCGCAAGGCTCTGCATGTGTGCAGTATAGATGTATAGACGCGCACCGCGGGGGAGCAGCTCTTTCCAATTTCGCCATGCCAATCGCGACGAGCCGCGGAGTAGGTGACCGGCACCAATTACACGTCAGTTTTCCCCGCGTGTGTATATCACCAGACCACTTGCGTCTCTGATGAGGCTGAAACTTTTGCAGGTGCAGTTCGTGCGGTCAGCTATTGGCTAACGCTTTGACTTGCCGCGCTATTTATTCACTAACAATAAATATCCACGTACGTATGGCATTTGTGAGCGGTGATCGATCGATATATTAAGTAAATCAAGACGTTATTGCGGACAAACGAATATATGCAAATATCGCACCGGTTTGGGTATCAACAAAACAAATTTGCGAAAGTTTCAAAAGAATATTATATAATTGAAAATATAATAATAATGATGTTATTCAATATTCTATTATTAATTTTTTCATTCTCGATGTCTCGAATACAACGACTCGACGAGATCATATTTGAAATCTGAGCTTCTATATTCATGGAGTGAATTAATTCTGATACACTCGCAAAAATGCAATACTTGTTGAATAGTGAAAGAAACTATATATAGTTGACGCTATAACAAAAGAAGATTCCTTTAATTGCCAAGCGTATATTACTCTAGGATCAACAAGAGAGTTTGTTATAGCGTCAAATCTATGTAAGATCTACCTAGAAAATAACGACTTACTTATTTTCCAGATTTATTAATATGCGCGTATTAAAAGTGGTAGCCATAAGAAGAAAAAATTGCGAGTGTTCACTCTATCCATCCGAGCATGAGACAGTTGGTTCTCAAGCTGTTACGCGGGTTCGAACTAATAATCATGAATAATAATTAACACCCGCATCAGCTTAGCTACTAGCTGGGGTAGTGGGATCGGGTGACGTGGAATCGCGGTGGCAGGACGAGTACACCGCCGACACGTTGAGCGCGCGAGAAAGAGTATATCGACGCAATAATCCCCGCATGCGAATAATGCAGCAGCTACTTAAAATTCTGTGTTCCGGTAATCAACCGATAAACCCGAGTTTCGAGAAACATTGATATTTCGGTCGCACGTTGGAATTGTTGCATCTTATACACGAAGCGCAATCTCACATACTCGAATCAAAGAATCATTTTTTACGTGCGTGAGCAACGAAATAAAACGGGAAACTGAATTGAATCGCATGGCATCCCGAACATCAGCGACAAACTAAATACAATCGTTTCGAAACAAGCCAAATAACATTTTCGTCACGCATCCACTTCGTCCTATGTACCTCTGGCCACAAACGGGCGGGCTCTATCGATTTTCGCGCGTGTCACTATAGACGTATTGCATATATGCACATAAACGCGCGTTTTTGGGCCGCTACAACAATTTGCCGCGATAGTCTTTGTCGAGGTCTCGCGCACTACAGGGTCACGGCTCGTTATACTATTTATAGCCGCGTGGGGCCCCATAGCTATGTAGCCTGGTGCCCGCCGCAGAGCTCGGGCTCAGCTCCCATGTCCCGGCCTCATTAGTATATGGCTAGTATATATACACATACACACAGAGCTGTGCACGGGGCCGATTCGTTATTCGCTCATGCCAAGCTGCAGCGATGCGCCCAAGTGCCAATTACCTCCAGCCCTATCCGCCTCTGTCCATATATATATATATATATATATATATATGCGCGCGAGCTTCATTATATACCCATCTCAAAACTATATCCCGACGCTATGTATAGCTATAGGCGCGCGCGCGCAATTCCCGTATAGCATACCCTTTGGCTCTGGATATTAATCAAGCCGATAGTCGCGTCGGGCCTTTTTGAATTCCGTTGCTCGGCGAAATTGTGTCGGTGAAGGACGTTGCCGCGCACAGCCGCCAATATTGCCCCGTACGGAATCTATACCTGTACCCCTGCAGTGTCTCGCGAGTATGTAAGCTCGGTGCGCGACTCCATAGTCTCGCGAGCGTTTATCATGTGTACATCGGCGATACCCGAGCCTCCGTTTTGATCCCGCGCCTGCGAAACATATATGAAGATGTCATTGTACTCACTGCCAAAAGGTTGTTTGATTCGAGCGCGCGTTATTGCAACTTGGCTCGATTGCAAATTTTACTCGAATCAAGTTGCGCATAGAACTTGGAAAATATTGAACGTCCAAGTTGTCTGCGATCGAGCGAAGATCTATAGGCAGGAGACGGTTATTCATCTACCGATCATCGAAACTTTGGTGATTACGATCATCTGGAATCATTTGGACATTGGCCCGGTCTGCAGCCAGCGAAAAAGCTCGCCAGCTGGGGTACGACGCGACAGCGAGGGCTCAACACACGCGGATTCAGCCGTATACAGGTGCGTACGCATCGCAGCCAGATCATCCGCTGCCGAGCTGAGATGTGTATATTTGAACGAGCACACGCGACCAAAGAGATATATATGTGGAGCAGCTTATGACAATGCGTGTTTTTGTGTGAGGGCTTAAGGCGAGCGCGCGTGGGAGGGGGGAAGTTATCGCGCGGCCACCTGCTCTCACTCCGCGAGGCCGGATGGTAGATAAGCCGATACATACATACAGGTATATACATACGTAACTGCACCGCGTCGGTGTATACGCTGCAGCCTCGCTGTCCGCGCGAGAGATGTGGCGTTTGGATAAGGGGAGAGACGAGCGGGGGCGATTGAATCGTCCCTTGATCCGACCGATCGATCGATCGATCGATCTTCGATCGGCGCATCCCACCCGGGGCCGATACACACACACACACACACTCGCTGTATAATAACGAATCATGGGAGGTGCCGCGCGTACGGCCGGCGAGACAGAGAGATCGATCGATCGATCGATCGATATGGGCTTTTTAACCCCTCGAGGGGCGAATAATAATTTACACGCTCGCTCGAGCGGTCGAGCGGTCGATGATAAAATTTAACGCGCTCTCTCCTCTCTCCCTGTCTCTCGGGGAATGCGTGTATACAGGTATACGCGTATACTGCAGTGAGGCCGGCCGTACAAGAGCGTTTGTTGCTCCGGCCGTTGTGCGCATATACATATAGGCGCAACAGGCGCAAAATTCTCGGTTTATATATATACGCGCGGGCCGCTTGCGGGATTTATCGGGCGGCGTCGGCTTGATTGAAACGTGGCAAAAAAGCGAGCCGAGCAAAAATTACGCGCTCGACCGAGCATCGACGCGTACAATCGCGCCTGTACAACACTTTTGTTCCGACGTGCTGCAGCAAAGGAAAAATCATCCGCGGACAAATAATCCCCCGAGCTTATATGATATATACCGCTCGTCCAATCAACTGCAGATATTATTAGCTGCGCAACCCAGCAGCCCCGATCCTATCGAAGCTCCCTCCCCACACACCGCAAGTTGATTTTCTCCCATTCGCCAGGTGTATAAGCGTTACGCGTCCGTCCTCCGTAATTTTCCCCGACGTCTCTCTCGCGCGCGCGCGCGGGGCAAAAGGCCCGCTTCTTGTGTATAGGTATATACATTCCGACAAGGGTCGAGCGGATTGATTTTTCACTCCGCGTGCGTTGTTCCGAGGGGGGGGGGTGGGGATTTTGCGAGCGCTTTTGCTATAAACTTCGAGCTGGATATCGGCCCCGAGGATAAAGCCCACCGCGGCCGGCGCGGGATTGCTAATCGTTTCCGCTGCAACTCGCGCCCATTGTCGGCTGGATTCTTCCCATAGCTCGGCGCGTCGGCCTATGAGATTACCTCGTTCATACACACGCGATTACACCTGCTTTTATTAGATTAACGCGTCCCTCTCTCTTGCGCGCGCGTCGAGGAGGAACAATGCCGTTGTCCGAGCGCCTGCCTATGCGCTTCTATATGTATATATGTATCGTGAAGCGCTCGCGCGCTTCGTAATTCGACTTGTCCAACGATGTTATCGTCGTTGTTATTATTATGGTTATTAATCGCCGGATAATCGAGCGCACCGCAGCGTCGACGAGCAGCTGCGGCGCGCGTACGTGTTATACGTGCGTATACTCACGATACGTTTGCTCTCATCCGTCGAGTGCGTGCTTCAGCTCACCTGCAACAGAGCAAAAATTCATGCGGTTAGTTATATTCGTGTGTATGTATATACACACGCGTAGGGTGTGAGACACTCGAGGAAAATCCATAGGGGTAGAATTGCTCGCGTCTCGTTGGAACGTGATTGGGGAATCGAAATCCCGTTCGCTCGAGTGCGTCCATACTTGTGCGCGCGTCTGTCGTTGTATTCACAGCACTGCTCTTGTATATACAAGGGCGAGTGAAATTTAGTGAGTTTTGGAATATGTCATGATTATTGTCACTGTATTTAACCATGCGATGACCAGAGTCCGATCCAAATTTCATAAATATAACCGTTCAGCGCATTCGCCGAACTCTTCGATCTGTCAAATTGCTTCCTGGTCGCTTCCATCGCGTAAACGGTGGGAAAAATTCGTCGAGGCATAATCGGGCATCCGCGTATGGTAGAAACACGATACGTTATAGTACGCGCATGCCGAGGAGATATATAAATTTACATCGATTTCCCAGTGAGAGCCACGGAGACACGGAGAAAGAGAGTCGGAGAGCACATATATACACATACGCGCGGCGAGTGATCAAATGAATGGGATTACACATACACGCTGTTTGACTAATTCAACGTGTCTGCGGCCGACTTTGCCCGGCGCGTCTGCGGCCGCGAGCGAGCGCACGTGCCTCTCGGGATTCCCCAATCGCGCAAAGGCGACCGTGACATAGGCGAAAAGCCGTAGGGGTACATGTGGGTCGCGGCATTCGCGATTTCGAGGCGATACATCGAACGCGAGCCAGTAGGAGGTCGCGAGACGAGACAGACAGAGAGAGGCACGCAGGAATTCCATACGCGCGGCGGTGAATCGGTCGCGTTTTACAAAGCCCTCTTTATCTCGGCTGCGCGCCCCCCCTCTCTCTCTGTCTCTCTCTCGGGCCGCTCCGTGTAAGAGGGGCCCCGAAAACTCACTCGCTGGCGCGCGCATCCTTTTGTACGCGCGTACACGCGTCCGTCGGGCCGATGACACGCGCGTGTATACAGCTCGCGCGTCTCCCATTACTCACGCGTCGAGCTCCACATGTATATACGGCCGGGACGAAGAGAGAGAGAGAGACGCGCACGTGTCCGGGACAGTTCTGAATTTTTGAACGATGCGCGCGGCAACATCCAATTGCGTAAAAGCGACCGATATCCGCCCAAGCCCCCGCAAATACACATACAATATTGCGGCTCGTCGATAAAATATAGATAGACTAGATCGAAACTCGAATTCGCCAAAGCAAGACTCTGGTGAACCGGCTGCATTGCTGCTATAGGTGAAAAATCGCGATTAGTTATTCAAATGTATATTATATGCCCTTTTCTCCCCGTTCCATTCTACCTTCCATCGGCGATAAATCAAGATACAAACGCGAACGGATAATCAGGGCTGTCGAAAAGGGCGCGCGAGCCGCCAGAGGAGCTGAATTGACGTTTGTATTATCGTAGGGGGACGGCAGAGGCGGGGATGTATTATACGCGAGCTGAGCGATATGCCGCGGCTCGGATACTTATACACACACACGCACACACATACACATACACACGTATACACAAACGCGAAACGCAGCGCGACTAAATCGTTCGGGTGGGCGTGGGACCGATACATATATATGTGTATATGCGCGCGCGCGAGCAGGTGAGTAATGGCGCGGATGGGAGGCCGATCGCGATAATTGAAGCCCCTCGCAATCTTCGCTCTATTAACGGCCATCGATTACCTGTCCCTCGCCGGTCCGCCCGGCGGATAAACGAATTTCCCAGCCAGGACGGACTGGCAATTCCGAGGGCAGTGATGCAATCGCCCGATCCTATGTGCGCATGCATATATACGTATACACGCGACGCTCGTCCCTTTTCCCGTTGTCACTCCCTATACAGCTAAAAACGAGTCGCGACGTGTAGATGCGAGAAAGAGGATTTACGTGTCTCGGGCGAGAATTGGAAAGCTCGATATATAGGTAAATCCCTCGAGCTCGTGAGTAATAAGCCTCGCGCAGCGTCTCACGGAGGAGGATGATCGTCAGTGGCGGCAATTAATCCGCGCGAACTTTGATTCCAACGGCCTTTACGAGACGGCGGCTTACGAAGCTGCAGCGCGCAACTACTTTTTGATTTACGTCGACTCGTAAAAATACAGATTACACACAAAGCTGAGGAGCTTCGCGAGGATTACACGTACTCAATGGCCGGCCACCCCACAACCGATTTATCAGCCTACGCTTACGTATATATGTCGTATACGTAAAACTAAAATAATTTTCTCTCTTGATTAATCTGATTCCCGGGCAGTTTTATATACACATACACCCGAGTATCCGCGAACCGGCTGATTATTAATTACACCGCGTCGCACGTATACGTATATATATATACATCGCCCTCGTCAAATCTATACATAGTTGACGGTGCATTAATCACGCCCCGCGTTAATGATGCGCCGTGGACGCGCGATGACTTATAGTTCGCCCGTCACGAGCAGTCCCTTCTGTCGCGCCCCGTCCAAGAAGCCAAACATTAATAATCCGACTTACGGCGTAACTCATTGTTACATATATACACACGCGTTGAATTCGCCAAGATCCATCCGGCAAGTATCTGAGCTTTACGGAAGAAAAAGAGGCGAAGAATCGGTGAAGAGAGAACAGGTGCGATCGATAAGCTATATAACACGGGCACGTGTGCGCATCGAATCAGTCGCGCGCGCGCTCGACTGGGGAATTTGGTGAATCGAACAGCAGACGCGTCGTCGTCGTCGTCGTCGGGGGGCGAAATGTGCCCGCGAGAGATAAAGCCGAATGAGAGAGAGAGAGAGAGAGAGAGAGAAAGAGAGATAGAGTGGAATGCGTGGGGCCGCAGAGGCGTGGGAGTATCGCGCGCCTACGCGGCCCTGCGCGCGCGATGTACCGCGGCTATATCTACTAGCCGAGTTGGCCGGTTTGTTTACACGCATACGTACCTATATACCCGCCGGCGAGCCGTGTTTGCCCTGCATATATATACGCGCGTGACCAAGTGTATTTATACGCGCGCCCCCGCGTGTTTGCATATAGAATACGCCGGCCCCGCCGCGGCGAAAACACACATATATATACGCAACAGTCAAAACTCGAGGCCCGTTCACCCGGCAGGCCTGCAGGTATATCGGGAGATTGACCGGCGATTCGATATGGATACTCGGTGGAAGAGAAGATATATAGGGAAGTTAAGCGGTGCGAATGATGATTTAGTTTTAATCGCAGCCTGGCGCGATCGAAAGACGTGGAGGTAGTTTTTAAATCTACTCTAATCTACCTTGATTTTAAAGATAAACAGTCAAATCGAGTCATTTCAACAAAATATAGAAAAGAAAGTTTATCCAAGGTAGTTTAATTGCTTGTGAGAATTGGTTGGAGGTCAGGTTTGACGGACCAAGTCTATATCCCGCGACGGTTAGATTCACGTTAGAATCCCAAAGCGCATTCGAGTTATCGCGACCGTCACAAGATAGTCGCGTTATGTTAAAGGACCACTCGCGAATATACCTTACCCTGGTTAGCCTATATCGTTTTTAATTGGCCCACGACGAGCGAGCCATTGAATCACGCATCATACGAGGCGGGCGGGCGGGCGAGAGAGAGTCGACAAAATAGCGCCCACCCGCGCGTCTCGCTTATCCGCTCATCTATACACGGGGCGCACTTGTTCGCGCGCTCTTCCCCCTGCCAGTTCTTGGTTTCTCTCGCGAGATACCAAGCCAATACATACACACACGTGGAGTACACACGTCCGAGCGAAATCGATCCGTCCGGCCGACGATCGCGTGTCCGATCCGCCCCGACGCTTCGATCGCGGCCGAGACAATCGGCGGGCAATCGAAGATTCCCCGCAACGCGTTGCCAACGCTCGGAAAAATCCGTCCGGCCCACCGACGGATGATAAATTACATAAGACGCCAACACCGCGCCGGGGGCTCGAAGCCTGCTGCGTATGGCATGTAAGCGCGCTCGTGCCTCGGGACAAGTTTGCGATTCTCAACTGGATCGCTGCGCCCGCTTATTGAATCGCCCGCGACTTTCGCTATGATTATATTGATATAACGATGTGTGCGTGCGTATACGCTCGAGATGTGCGCACCGGCCGGCGAAATTCCCATCTCGACGCTATAGCAAAGTGATTTTTATTCTCGTAATTAACAGGCTCATCTAAGATACAGAATATAGAGTCTTAATTCTGGATGGAATTTCCTTGCCATAGCGTCGAACTGACCTTTTTCTTTTCCGACCAATTTTTATGAGTACAGGATCGAAACTATAATCTTGATCTTGTGTAGGGAACCGTTTGGCAGAAGACACTCCGCATTGTGGCGGTAGTCGAATTGAGATTACATTTTTGCAAGCGCTCTTTTCCTCGAACTCCAAGATCGGGATAAGAATTTGGAAAGGAACTCGAGTCTGAAGCCAACTCTTACCAGAAGACTGCAGTTCACATTTGGCTCGTCGATTCGACTGGAAACTTTTGCAGGTAGTTTTTCGACACTTGAGTATATGTTCCTCGTTGGTTTCAACATTTAGATTTGCCAGAGATACTAACCGATCCTTGCTGAACTTATTCATGTAAAATCCACCAATATATACAGATATGTGAGGTGTCATGCGCGTAGGCATCCTCTGTATTAGAAAATGACAAAACCTCTGAAAAATCGAAACATCAGGATGGTCGATTTTCTCAAGCATAAAGCACCTGCAAAAGTTTCAGCGCAGCCAAATGCCAATTGGTTCCCTGGTTAGCTACATAAAGTCACGAATACGGTGTGGACTTTCACATCGTCGAAAGAAAAACGAATCATCCGAAAACATATATACGCATGTATAAAATCTCGCGGAATTCGCCTGTACCTCCGAAGCTCGATTCTCGTGAATTCTCGATCAACATAGCTTACACGAAGTGGCCTTATATCAATAGGCGCATCTTGTATCGCAGCGCCCGAGCGAATCGCGCGCATACCCAAGTGGCGTCGAGCGAGACGTAGTTAGCGCCGGGGTCGCGGATTAATTCCCCCGGCGCTGCGCGTATATGCCCATTCGTCTTGGCTAATCAGCCTTTGACATCGAGGTAGACGATCGCTCGGGCCCCGTATACATACGCGCTTCTATATACATATACGTGCAGTACACGTCGACGCGACCGCGCGAGAGGCAAGCGCGTTTTCTCACCCTACATACACACACACACTGCGCACCGAGGGAAAAGTGCCGCGCGCTCCATCAATTACCCGAGAGGGAGGCCGGCCAACATCAGCCAAAGCGAAGCTCGCGCGCGCGCGAGAGAGAAAGAGCTGCCCGAGAGATGAATCGACCGATCGCCCGGAGAACAATCATCTCGCAATTATCCGGTGCACGTGTAATTTCGCTTCTTTTTCTTATTTTGCCGTTGCCCCTCGTCCGAATACCCCCCTCGCGTCCCTCCCCGACCGCCTCGTTTGGAACGCGCGCGCGCGCGCGAGACACGGCTCTCGTGCAGACGAGATACGGGGGGAGGCGAAAAAATGTCGAAACACCGTATATTTAAAGAGCCGGCGCGCGCGCGTGTGTGTACACGCCACCGGGGCGCCCCGCCGACGGTCCCGTTACACCAGCTCTCTCGTCGAGTTTTCGCGTGTATCTATATATCGGTCGAAGAGCCGCGGCGGAGCTTAGCGCTGCACCCTGGCGAATCTCCCTCGTTGCCATCAGCCCGTCCGTGTGCTGAATTGCGCCTGGCAAGCTATTTTAATCCGTGTCTGCGTGTCTACATCCCGATTATGACGCACCCGCGCAATATGAGGCAGAAAAGAGACGTATAGAAAGAAAAACGTTGCGAAACTGTGTGTGTGTGTGTGTGTAACGGCGCGTCCCGCTGCAGCCGGAAGACGTGGCTGTTCGGCCGGCCGGCGAGATTAATCTGGAGAGTCGGACGGGGAGCGACTCAATCGAAACGCAGCCGCGCATCCCGTCGCAATTACATACGACGACACGCGCTGTGCAATTTAGCCGCGGCGCGTCTGCTTATGAAAATATAAGCCGGGGCCTCCCGCCCGCCCGCCCGCGCGTATCATTAACGTAATAGCGGGGATTATTTGAATACGTCGTTTTTCACTTGTGCTGCGCGCGCGGCACACACTGCAGGCTGTATAGGATGCGGTAGCTCGGCAGAGCGAGCCGCGAAAAAGGTTTAGCCGTATAGCTGTGGGGAGTAACGGTAAGCCGCTGTATAGCAACGGCCCACTGGATCCTGCCGATCGCCAATGTAACGAGCATACGAGTAACTCGAGAGCCGCGCACGGATGCGCTGTAGCGCCAACCAGATCCAACTCGCGGAATTCCGAGAGGGGCTATTCTCGCGCGCAAGCGCTCGCCTATATAGTATATACACGTCCCTCCGCGCTCGAGACCCTCCTTTTTTACTACTCCATTATACTGCTCTGTGTTGATTGCCTATATATACGCCTCTTTGTCCGGGGGAAATTCACTTTGACCAGAGTGAATTTTCAATCGAGCCTCGAGTGATTTTCCAATGGGAAATTTGTCGAAACCTCTTTAGGATGAAAGGGATTATGTATGTACACTGGAATCCCAGTGAAAATTTCACTGTTACAAAGTCGTTTTTAACTTCAGCATAAATTAAAAGAGGGCTAGCTCGTGAAGGTATGCGTTTGACAGATTGTCCTATTGCGAGTTCTCGCAAAGAATTTTTGATAAATGTATGGTGAATACATTTTCACCATACATTTTCTTCTTATAGTGAAAAATTCTCTACATAGTAAAATGATAAGATTGGAATTTCAAAATATTGCGCGAACGGCTAGTTCTATACCTATCGTTTTTCTCGGCGCAGACTTTTCAAAGTTGGCTCGGAGGGTCGCTCAACTCGAAGAAGCTACTCGTGTGGTGCATCGACGCCGAATATCTGTCGATCGGGGGCCGCGGCGAGAGAGAGAGTCGTGTCCGAGCCACACAGCGAGTCGTCGTCCGGGCCCTATTACCCGCGGGGCTCGCATTCGCTCGCGGCTAATGTCAAGCGTCAAGCGTGTGTGTGTGGGTGTGAGTCGTTGGCTCGACCGCGTCGGTGGCATCGCGCGGCTGTGTCCAGCCGGATATATGTGTAATGCGCCACCCAGGCTCTGTACGGACGTGGCGATTATGGCACCGGGCCGCACGTATTTATACACACATACCGCCCGAGTCGCGGCTAATGGATCGTTACACCTTATCTTCTCCCACCCGATCCTCGGCTCTGATTGTTTCGCTCCTGAGTGTCCGTGTATATCGGAAGAAGAATCGGTAAAAATGCATCGAGCCTCGCTCGAGTTGGGGGAGGATCTCTATATATATTGATTGTCAGAGCGGACTGAAAGGAGGCGCGGGTGCGAGATGACGCTGTGCGGCGTATTTCAATCTACACACCTCTCTCGCTGCTACCGACACGGCCCCCGAGACGCGCCTCTTCACTCGCTCGATCCTCCTCGAACGTGCGCGAACATACACGCATTGTCGCCGCACTCCGATATCGATCCGATTCCGCGTTTTCACTGAATTGAACTGAACCGCTCGTGCATACCATAGCACGTATAACCACACAACGTCTCCCCGAGTTTGCCGCGTCTTTTTTCTCCCGTGCGACAATTGCGTCACCAGCTGCGCTCGTCGACGCATACTAATCGTCATACCAATCGTGGAATATACCAGTTTGATCGCAGGAGCTCGCGGGAGAGACGAAGCCGAGCATCCGTGACAAATCGAACAATCCAACAAGTGCGCGTCCGAATGGCGACCATATCCTCACAGTTTCGAGCTCGTCTTACGTGGATCTCGTTGACCCGCTCGCTTGCGAGACTACAGTTCCACGTATGTATTTTTTCAAATCGAATTCGGGATATATCGATCGTTCGGTGCGACTGCGTGTGCAGGGAATAATTGGAGGATACAAGCCGGAGGGGGCGCGAACTTTGGAAGAGGATCGGAGAGCGCGTGTCCTGCATGGCCCGGCTGCGCACAACTGTATATATACGTACAAGCCGGGCAGCGGCTGGGAGAGAAGGGCAGAGACGTCAGAAAAAGCCGGCGGCGCTTCGAAGCGCCGCGCGCGCCGAGAAAATTACGGATTTTCCCATGGGCCGGCCGCGAGAGCGCGGGTGTAGCATATACACATACACATATACACGTACGCTCTTGCCGCCGAGAGACAGTGGGATAAACGCGGCCCAATGCGCGCGCGGCGGTGGCGGGCCTCGACCGTGGGGAGGCGGAAAAAGAAAGGAGCCGCTCGCGGTCGGCCTATACGTATATATAGGTACACACACACACACGTACACACAGGGAAGAGGAGATGGACATTGGCAATGCGGCAAGCTAATTATCGAGCGTGTAACATAATTAACTGTCCCGCGGGAGTCGTATCCAGCTTGGCTCTCTCTCGCTCGTTCTCTCTCTCTCTCTGTGTACACAGGCGCGATCGAGAGCGAATACCGTTAAGCGAGAGAGGGAGCGAGCGGCCCCGCTAATGGAGATTCGTTCGCGGATAAAACCGCGCGCGCGCGGCCTGTGTACCCCCCTCCCCCCCCCAGGAGAGAGAGAGAGAGCCCTGCTCTCTCACACCCGCGAGATCCTTGCCCCCCCCCCGCACCCCGCACCCGCCCCGTGGCTGTCTCCTCCGATTTCATACACCTTCGCGCCAATCCCTCCCCGACGATTCTCCATCTCGACGTCGCTGCTGCTGCTAGACACGGACCGAGTACGCGTGACCTTCGCCCATGTAACAGAGTCTTTCGAACGTAATCTGTACTGCTCGAGACGCGAATTCGGTGAGACGTCTGGCCTAGGCGTCTGTTACTACTGCGCGCTCACTTGCAAACCTAACGAAACAACTTGAAGGTCGACTAATGACATGTGGAGAGTATTACTTCGGATTGGCGATTCGAATCTAGTTGAAATTTGTGGAGATTGTCAACGCTTGTCAAAAAAAAGTGTATATGAAATAGTATATGCATACTACACGCAGTCACTGGTCGAGAAACGTTTCGGTTTCCCGCAGATACTCGATTCGCGCAAACAATGTATGAAATTTCGTGTATACTCATTACACGCGGATGAAATGAACGATGCGTCGGTCAACACCTCGCGGGCGAATCAAGAAAAAAAAATACAAAAACTAAAGTTGGAGCGGAATCGGAGATGCAAACGTGAGATATACGCGGGCGGTCTACCGGTAAGCGAAGAACTTTGCGAATACACATGGGTCGATCGCGAATCGTCGATGTTCTTTCAGGTGGAATTGGAGACTCGCAACTGGAGACTCGCTCGTATGAGAGTCGTCCGAGAGCAAACCTATTACGATTCGTTATTTGGATCTGCAGTCGAAGCGGATGGGACGAGGACGCGATCGCCACTCGCCCTTTATACCCAATTCAAAAATCGAATAAAGCTCTCTCGGACAATGGGATCGAAATGTCGGGGAGATTCATGCACGGGGGTACTCTCGATCGGATTTTCGCCGGTGCAATAGCTCGAACGATCCGATGATTGCGGTGTCGAATCGATTCTCGTTTAACTTTATCCCCGAGGAGCTCGCGAGCTCGAAAAAATCGCTGCCCGGCGAGTTGCGCAATAAACCGCGCACCGGAGCCGCGCGTATACGTACGTCGGTCATCCAAGGATTCTCCCACAATTGTCATAAGCGACGAGCATGCACACACACATATATATATATATATATATACTCGGGTAATCACTTCCTGATGTGTGTATGTGTGTCATTTCACTCCTCGCGATTCGTCGGCGCGTTGTACACGGGATTCTCGAAGAAAAGAACCGCTGGGGGGGGGGGGAAAGTGTGCTAGCACACGTACAGCCACCGGATAGCGGTTGCGCAACCTTCTTATATATCTACGGCTAAACATATGAGCGCAGGGTTTATTAGCCGGACGGGATCACGTCGCGATTTGATCGTCGCACGCATTCGCGGAGCCGCGGCAAAACGAAGAGAAGCGCGCCGCCACGGGCTAATTGAAGAATTTGTCTCGAACGTGCTCCCCTCTCCATCGGACTGTACACGTATGGCCGCAAATATATAAAAGCTCATAGGAGAGACGCGATCAGCGATGTGCCACCATGGAGTCTCGCGTCCCGAGCTTTTCTCCCATTGTGCGCGCATCGGTCCTGTGGGAGATTCGCCCTGCACCATCGCGCGCGTGTGTGTGTGTGTAGGTACGCGGGCGCGCGCGCGCGAGATAACCGATCAGTTTGAGCTCGCAATTAAAACACGTGTTGGGAGCGCGGGCCCCGATGCATTTTAATTGCGCGCGACCGGTAGCTTGTACGTGCGTTTATCGCGCCCTAACTGTTCTTCGCCCGCTTAATTCGATACACCTCTCTTTCTCCCCCCCCCACCCCCACCCCTTTCGTCTCTTACCGCGCATCCCTCATTGTGTCCCTCGGAAGCTGCCTTTGCCAAAATTAACTTGCCACCGTGTATTTATACGCGATTCCGCGAAAGTGGATTTTTTTTCTTCTTCGGAAATCATGGGACACGCGATGTCTCAGGGTCAACCTGGTAGATTACGGGCAACAAATAAACGTAGACTTAATATATATTGATTTTGCGACGGCTTACTCGCCTCGTCAGATTCCGAATTCACATTGTGATATGAGATCTATTCTTACTTCGAAAATCCCAGAACGAGTACCATAAAGTTCTCATGGATTACTGGGTATCAATCAATCAATAAGGGAATAATACTCTTTATTCTTGCTTCGATGGCTCCCTCAGCTCAGATCAGGGCTGGCTTTATCAAAGCACAATGAGTTGACGCTGATGAGATGAAAACGTAGAATATGCTATTAACTTCAGTAGAACCGAGTCCTAAAAAATTATGGGAGTTTCTTAGAAACCTCGCGAGGGAGTAATAGAGTGAGATATCTTTCTTGCTCTTCAGTTTCCATTTCCCAAGATTTATCCCTCAATCACCGTCTTTCCAATGATTTTCCATCTTACGAATCGCGCGAGAGACGCAGAAGAGGAGAGAGAAAAAAATACGAGAATCTCGCGTCGAGGTACAGGTGGTGTGGCGATGCTGTATACAAGTGGCGCGCGGGCGACCAGGCATCCCGGAAAGCTAGCGTCGAACAACGATTCGCTGGTTTGTGTGAGTGTGTGTGTAGGTATAATAGGGAAGGATCGATATTGCCGAGCCGATAAGCCGCGGCGGAAAAACGGAACGTCGCGAGGCGTGACATTAGTCAGGCCGCCAATGTGTGTATACGAGCTTCGTTTGCTGCGGGGCTCGACGCGCGCGCAACCTGTTACTCGAGCGAGCTGCCGAGCGAACTCTCTCGCACACACACACATCCCGCCGCTGAGTTATGACTCGCCGCCGGGGCGTGTGTATATATATACGTGTGTGTGTGTATAGGTGAAATTCAAAAGCCGCCCGGCTTGTACAACAGTTTCGACCCAGAAAAGGATGGAGCCGCGGCGGCGGCGGCGGCCCTCGCGAGATATTATCCGCCGGCCGGCCGTTCGTGAGCTCCGACTCTTCTATGTGAATACACACACAAATACACAGGTGTGCAGTGGAGCTGCCCTGTATAGATTTATTGCCGATGATCCGGCGGATTAATCAATCATACACATTTCGCCCACGGACGTATCGGTTCGCCTCTTTTTCGCGCCTCTTTATTCATCCACATTGATTCCGTTGTGTACACACGTACACATACCGTATACATACGTTCAGTTGGTTTTTCGATCGGTCGCATCGATTCTCGGTCGTTGGAAAATTTTCACGGCCCGCAAAGTTGATGGGTAATTTTTGCTCTCAGCCGAGCGCGAGGCTGCATCAGAGGATACGAGCCGCAGAGGCCGCGGAAGTTTACGATCGTCGTACGTAGGTATATGTTTATTTGTTATTGAATATTTTATCGCCGCGATTGCTAATCGCTTTGGTGGATCTATCATCCGCGCGCGAGATCGCCAGGGGAGATTGTATACAGCCTCGTTGTGCCACGAGCGGCTATATATTCGCGAAAAACAATAACTCATCGTCGCTCGAGCTCGTTGCGAACGGCCAGTTTCTTTCTTTTCCTTTTTCAGCTACAACCGATATACGCGCGCATAATTGAGAATGATTAAGAAAGTGGATTTATCGATGCGCGCGCGCGAGAGATTTAATCTGGACGATGATTCGCGCGCGTCGATTTGATTTACGCTAGACTCGAGAGATGAAAAAACTCGATTATGAGACTCGCGAGTGAGATTGAAAATGTATATGTATGTGTGTGCGAGTGGGTATTTAGTGTTACGGGCGTTGGGCAGTGAAAAATGAGGGGTTACCGACGTGAATCACGTACGAGGATGCTAATACACGTCCGCCGACCCAACGTATAGATGTACGAAAGATTATGCATGTGAAACATTACCACCGCGGCTCCCGAAAAAAAAAGATGATTCCTCGCCGTCGAATTTTAACGTCGCGAAACGTATATAGGCATTTACGTCACGCGAGGAGCGAGTGTACGGTACGCGCGGCTCGTTTATAACGAGGTGCGAAAAGCTACGTGTAAGCGTGAAAAAAGTGGCGCCACGTTTATACGTACTGGCGAGAGATATTTCTGGGCCAATGTCGGCTCGCGATACACTTTTGCCCCTCCGGGCTTTTCCGTTTCACCTCGGGCCGCCTCGCCGAAACTCAAAACCCGATTCCAATTGCCCCGCTTTTACCCGCCAGCTTTTTCCACTGCTCGAGCCCGGCGCACATAGCTCCGTGGGAACAATGCCGACAGATCGGCATCTGCATTCTCAAGCTCCTCTCTCTCTTTCTCTCTCTCTTTCTCTCTCCGACCGTCCGACTGTGTGTTTATATAGACGCTTGATTTTTTATTCGCCATGTTTTATATATGCGCGTGGGCATCGAATCGTTGGTCGACGAGTTTCGCGAGCGGCAGATTCGAGGTGGTGGGGGGTCGGAAACTGGCGTACAGCGACGACACGTCGTGCGAGCCTCGAGCCAAACGACAAACACATCGTATGCGCGCAAACTGGAAAACCGTGACCGCGGGACGGATAAACCGCGCGTCCGGCAAAGAATAGCCGCAGCCAAAGAGGCTTATGCAATTTTCACACTACTCGACCAATGACACGCACGTGACATTCTCGCCGAACTACTCGCGGCCTTCTTAGCATCGACTGATTTTTTTTTCCTTGTTTCATCGCGATACGATTCGTCGATTACACGCGAAACGAGAGTCTCCGGTGCTTGAAGTGTACACCGAATCCTTCTGGGGAACCAACTGACGTTTTGGCTCTCGGATTCGGCTGACATTTTTCGAGGTGGTGAATACTCTAGTGTACTCGCAGTGGCCCGATCGCTAACTAACCCTTTGATTTTTCGAAGATATACCGGGAAAACAATTATTTGATTCAAGTGTTGCAACTCGAGCAAATTTTACCTAATTTACCTCCAATTAAATTGCAACGTGTTACGAATGGTACTGACCAACCATCGCTGATTTTATGCATACGCAATTATCTATATACAGTATCTCGAGGAAATCAAAACATTAATGACTTCATGCAGTTATCGTCCATTTAGGTCAGCTATCATCCAAATGTACATGCATATCTAAAACCGACATAGCTGACAATCAACAACTTAGCAAAAGCAACGTATTGGCGGTTCCAAGAGCCACTTTGATCCTCAGCATCGTGTCTGTGTCGCATGTGAGAAACCAATCTCAAATCTACCAATTCCCAAAAATTCGTTTGTCGTCGTAACGACGCGAGCCTTCGATAAACGATCCCGATTTGTTTCCTGGTTGGTTTTGAACATTACAACCCGCGAGTATCACCAAACAATCGTTACCAAGTGTACAGCGTGTGCATACCCGCGAGTTGAACGACGCGTCGGTCGTTTGGAAAACCAATTGGGCTCCGGTGCTTCTCGTATTGCTCGAGCCGCGGTTCGATCCGCAATATCGCGGAAATACGCGAGCGGTCATCCGATCCCTCCCTCCTTCCCTCGCATACAAAGTCGACAGTTCTCGGTGTGTCAACCGCCGAGTTGACGATCCATCGAAGAAGCCACGCCCGAGGCACGATAAACACGAGGGCGCGACGTTGCGGGGCGTATATTGTATCGCGTGGCGCTGATCAGTGGCGGGCCCGCGCATAAATCGAGCCGGGCCGCGTTTGAAACGTATAGAGAGGCTCTCGTACGTGTGTGTGTGCAGCTACAGCTGGCCGCGCAGCTCGGCATTGAAACGCGGGGCATAATTCACGCGTATCCGCGCGAATCAGCTCGAGCCGCGCGGTGATTTATGCGCGCGCGGGCGCCCGAGAGAGAGTCTGAAAAGGCTCTCGGAAGAGGTGCAGGAAGGGGGAGCTTGAGCGTAAGGGTCAATCGGGCCGCTTGGTCCAGAGAGATAGCCCGGGGGGATATCGGGCAATTTGCCCCGGGAAAACGCTTATAAGGCGGCGCGCGCGCAACAACCGGCCGGCGAAATTTCAACAGCGCGATTGAGTCGTCGACCCGTTTCTGTACTGTACCTGCAGCGAGAGGTACTCGAGGCTTCGCGCAATCGCCCGGTGCTTTTCGTCCTCGCGCGTATACGTGAGTGTGCGCGACTCCAGAGGCCGGATGAGACAATGAAAATATACCCGCAGACGACGATGACTTTATTGCGGTTCCGCGCGTTCCGTTGCGCGCGCGCTCGTAAACGGCCGCCGCCCCAGCCAATCTAATGCCGCGTCGTCGCGATCTCGGGCGTGAACTCGCCGCCGCGGCAACAAAGACATTCCACGATTACACGATATCCAACCCCCCACACACGGCTTATACGCTTCCGGGCCATCGACCAAATTATCCACGGTTGGTTAAACATCGGCTCGTGTCGACACTGCTGGTTTAGAGCCAGCAAAGCTTACCCCGGAGGTATATCGATACGAATATGAAGCGGACGGGACGTTAACGGGGGGGGGGATATCTGAGGAGCTATACTCTCTCGCTCCTTGTGAATCAAACTGCGGGTAGACTCGTACACCCCCGAGTGCGCGTGCAAATACAACCGGGCCAATCGATCGCTCGGCGAAACCTCGTTCCGCTGCTAATTTCGCGCCTCGCGGCTCCCGCAGCTGCCGCGCGCGGCTTGAGTCTGTTGGGAAAAGAAAAGGAGGAAGAAGAAACACCGAAAGATTCGGCCACGCGCTATACAACGCAGACGGAGCGAGAGCCGGGCCGTATACATGTATATATGCAGTCGGGGCGCAGCAGACTTTGATGGAGTTCGCGGGGGCTTGTATAACGAGCAAGTTCGAGCCGCGAAAATTAACGTCCACGCACACACATAGTCGGTCCAGGCTGGCTCGCTCGCTCGCTCGCTCGCGGGAGCAATTATACGGGGGCGGGCGCGAGCGCGGCTCCTCTTTGCTCCATGGAGCTCTCGGTCCGAGCGCTGCTGCTCGACCAACCGAGCGAGAACGAAACGAGTGAGAGAAGAAAAAGGGGAAAAAAACGTCCAGCCTCCGATATATATATACTTTGGCTTTGCCGCGGGGCGGCCCACCAAAGTCGTGTTTTTTTTTGTTCGTTTCTTCCTTCCTCTGCGTTCTCTGTCAATCGTATAACACACGGCGAGGGGGGGATAGTCGCGCGCATCCCCGAGGCAAAGTGGCCGATGCAAAAGTTAGCTCGTATCCGCAATTATGCGGACGCGTCGGACTCTCGATACTCGCGCGTCTTCTTCTTCCCTCTCACTCGGCCGGAGAGCGAATGAGTTTTCAAATTGAATTTGCCGCTGTTATAGAGGGAAACGGTCGGGTGTACACATACGATCGTTGTAATTCGTCGGAGCCGAGATATATACCCACACACACACATGCACGACGGGGCAAATGTATTCTGCAGCCGGCCGTCTCTCTGGTCGTGTCTTTCGAAGGATAAAAAGAAAAAATGTGCCGCCCCGTTAGGTGGCGGACGCGCGTGAAAGTACAAGAGATAGATAGTGAGTGAGCGAGAGAGAGAAAAAACGAGAGCATCCAAAGGCGCGCATGAATATGCGCGCGAGCGCGCGCCGCGGATAGTGAAAAAGTAAAATTGGTCGTATACATGGCAGAGACCCGTTACACCTCCTCTCTGTGTGTGCACATATACTCGCGCGCGCGCCGCCGCCGCCGTCTTGTTTCGAATTCGTTCGGAAGAGCTGCCCCGAGACACGCTTCCACTTCCGAGCCGGTGCACCTTGACCGCCGCGGCCTCGATCAGCACGAGCTGCTCCACTTCACCCGCCGCCGTCGTCGCGCCTTCCCCCCCGCCGCACACATACACACACACATAGCTGCCACTTGCTTTTTCCGCGGCAGGATTTTTTTCGTTCGACCCAACTCTCCACCTACCCGCGATTCGTCGTGGCCATCACAGCCCGAGACACTTCTTCTCTTGCGCGCTCGCGATGAAAATCGATCCTGCCCAAGGATCGACTTACTCGCGAGCGAGCGCGGGCGGCTCTTCCCATAGCGCAACAACCTCTCGCGCCGAGGGACGGACGCGCGTGTGTTCTGTGTAGCGTGCGATATGCGCCCCGGATAATACCTACATACATACATACGTATATTCGAGCGCGGCTAGATTCTTCCCACAGGCTGTGGGTTTCACACGCGCGCCACAGTCGCTAGCTTCGATACGGATATGAGATTCGTTTCTCGCTCGCGAGTATCCCCTTCAAGTCGAGTTTTGCACCCGAGGAATTACCCGCGTGCCTGGCTATAATGAACAGATTCCGATATTACACTCACACCCGCGGAGACAGAGAAAAAGTGTCGAAAATGCTGCTGGCGCTCGAGCGGCGCGTTTAACGGTACACGTGTACACGCATACGAGCGCGTAAGAGGAGCTGCCGTGCGAATACGCGCGCGCATATACGCGAGGGAAGAAAGAAAGGAAAAAAACGAGGTGCGAGAGCAAAGTCGCGCGGAGAAATGCTCGAGCAGTGGAATTCCACGCCGCGGGGGAATCGGCTCGAGCGTATATATGTATGTGTGTAGTCGAGCGCAATGTCGATCGCGGCCGGAATGACAAGATCGGCCGAGCGCGTCTGCGGAATATGCGATCGGCGATAATTGTGCCGAACGTTTTCGCGAGTGTCCGTCCGTCTGTCTGTGTGTTCCTCACTGGCGGCGGCCGATTTTTTTTTTTCGCGCCCGAGTCATGAACGCGAATGACTGGCCGATTCCTCGGGTATATTTCGCTCGGTGACTCGAGCGATTTTAACGCACACACCGGGCCGTCATTACGCGCGCCGACTTTGGCAAAGTCGCGGAGAGGAACGTAAGGCCGGGCGACGGGGAATCGAAAGCTCGTATACTCTGTCGAGAGGTGGAAAACCAGTGTGTGCGAAAGTGAAGAATAGGTGGACGAAGGTGGATATGAGCGATCGAGGGGAAATTCGGTCGATTTGTCACGAGACATCCGAGTGCGAATTTTCACTTCTGGCCCGCGAGTCTCGATATACCAACGATTTACAGCGGATTTGGCGTGAAAAATTGATGCCATCGAGGCTCGCGGGGCAAAAGTGAAAATTCATTGTCCAAGTCCACTTAATCATTCGTCCAGCTTCGTAGAGTGATTCTTCACTTTTGCACACTGGTTTTTCGCTGTAAGCTTTCGATCGAGCTCGAATCGTCCAGTATACGTTTCGGACGTGAGCGCGATATCGGAGAATCCGTCCGAGCTTCGTGATTTTCGCCTGGCTGAACTTGTTGGAGAAGATGAAACGAACCAACCACCATTGGAATGGTAATCGGACGCCCGGTGTCTCCACTACAGAAGAAGCGGCTTTCAATACTGACGGAAGAACCTTCCGCGAAGAATCGAGTTGAGATCCGAGTTTCGCGAAGGTCAAAACTATCCGGAGGATGTAATAATTCATGCGTGATGCGTATATACTGGCGCGCGCGCGACCCACGAGACTATTGGATAATCGGGTTTTACGTAAATATCAAAGCGGCCGCGAGTTGCTCCTGAGGAAAAGTCGGCGCACGCGAACCGCACACGCACGGAAGGCGCTGCAGCGATAGAAGCCAGCGCGTTTCGTATAAGAGGGACGAATTGGTGTCCTCAGGGCTACAGCCGCGCGATTCACCTGCGTGTGCCCGGCGCTACGACTCGGCGTACTCTCTCGATTCCTTTTGCAGCGGAAAAAAGAAACAGCCGCACGAAGGACTACTCTCAAAATATTAATGTGGAAAATCAGTGTATGAGAGTGAAAAATTACTGTACGTGGGTGGACGATTTATCGAACGAAACTGCAGGGAAATAATTTTCACGTAATAAGAGTGAATTTCCACTCTAGTCCCATATGAGTGTGGATAGCAAAAGTTTCCACATCGAAATTCGCGGTGAATTTTTGGTATCAAAACTCGTACGGAACCAAAGTGAAAATTCACTCTCATCATACGTGACAAAATTCACTCCCTTTCCCGTCCAATCACCTATCCACCTTGGTTCAGTGACATTTCACTTTTATACACAGAGCTATAAATTTCGCGGCGCGAGCTTTCGCGGGAACATTGCACTTTGTGAAATAGAATGAAATTGTTCACCGTAACAGCTCAGAGTGACATTCGCGCCGTTGGCCCTGGACAATTTCACTATCCGCACACGGTGTATGTCATCACTCGGCAGAGCCCACAGTAAAAAGTTGCCCTCCGGGTCGGGGGTGAATCGGTCTCGCGACGTTTCGCGATAATAAAGCTGTGTAACGCTCGGGGGGCGGGCAGGGATCGGTGTCACTTGGCTCGTTATCGTATACACGTATGTATCGCACTGCACGTGTTGCTGCACTCGCGGGAGCTTGGTCACTTATACTCGTTATACGGCGTGAGACTAATCACACAGGGGGATCACAGCGCGCGTCGGAGGCACCTTACCTTTTGCAGTGTCGTCGGCGAGGGGTCGTTGGCAAGTGGTGGTGCGTTGGTGTCGCGCTCGTTCTCGGCCGATCTCACTCCGGTCGCGTCATCAAACGCCAGTTTGCCCCCTGCTGCCTCGTGTCTCTCGGTCTGGGGGATCGCACTTGTACACTTGCGCCCCGAGGATTATGGGGGGGTGGTCGGTTGGTTGGGTGCGCCGAGCGGCGCGCGCTACTGTGTAATACTTGTGTCGCTCGGAAAAAAGTGCGAGCCGCTGGTGGTGCGAGCGTCGTTGCGTGACGCCGGCGCACCGCGTACGAGTGAACTACTCGTGGGCCAGGCCGGGACGGTACCTTAAATACCTTGGCTCTCCGCGCGCGACTCGGCGGCGGCGCTGCCCCCCTACCGCGGCGCGCCCGGCGCGGCGGCTCGCCAGCCACCGCTCCAGCCCATTGGCGCGCATCCTCCCGCCGTGCGCAAGCGTATACGCGCGCAAGCGCACGGCCTAGTCCTTCTCTCTCTCTCTCTCTCTCGCTCCTGCTCTCTCTAGTAGTCCTGCGCCGCCACCGCCGCCACCGCCGCCGCAGCAGCCGAGGCTGGAGGGGGTCCTCGGCGGTGCCGGCGTCGCGACGCCCGCCGCCGCCGACTCGTCTATGTGTGTGTATATACGTCAAAGTGCGCATGCGTTGGACCGGCTGCTGCTGCACCACCGCGAGAGGATCGCGCGCATCATATCCGAGCCGAGGCTCGCGGATGATGCACGCGTGCCCGCGCGGCTCTTCGACTTGATCCCACGATCGATCGGTTGGGAGACTCGTTCGCAGGTGCACAATGTGCCAGTAGCGTCGTTATCTGAAACGACGATGGATAGTGTAAATCTCAATTTTATACGAGATTGAAAAAAATTTTCGATTTGTCGAATTTCGTTTTTTGGGACCCGGCGTGAAAACGAATAATTCCCTCCCCCCGCGTGGAGAATGCACGGCTGAATATTGGGTATCTAATCGGGTGAAACGGTCAATCACCCGCGGTCCACCGACCGCTGATGTTTCCCCGCGTGAACATACGTATATATATATATATGTATATATTTAATGTAATCCCCGAGATGACTTGGCGCCCGTCAAATCCTTATCGCCAAATACGATCTCGACCGCCGTCGCCTTGACTCAAATTGAATTACACCCAGGTATACACGCGGAAAGCCAATTTAAACCCTTGGAAAAAGCGCTCGGGCTATGAAGATTCTTTTCCTCTACACATATGTGCGTGTATCATACCACCCCCGAGCGGATGCGACCGCAAAACGCGCGACAACAGGACGTGCGTCAAGTCGTTGCGATCGGTTGTTATTGGAAAAAGATGACGCGGGGAAAACACGCGTACGTAACGAGACGAGGTCGATCGATCGCTCGATATCGAGCGAAAAATCGCTCGGTTTCCTCGTTGGGTTTCGCGGGGTTTTGCCCAGTGCGTCCACGCGAGCTACAACACGCGAGTACGCGTATATACATATATATACCCGCGAGAACTGCGGGAGGATCGAGAGAGGGGAAGAATGCGAAAGAAAGTAAGAAGGAAAAAAAGGCGGCAGGGCCTCGCGCAACAAAAGTCCGGCCAAATTCCTTCCTCGAACTTCCAGAGCCGCGCGATCGTCAATTATCAAAGTTCCTTTAACCTCGACTTTCAACCCTCCCACGTGTGCGACCGAGCCAACGCGTATGCCGGGCTTCCGACCGCGCGCGAGTGTGAGAGACGCGTGGATTAGAATTTCGCGCATATATATCCCCTGCCGCTCGCCATTCGTTTATTTGCCGAGGGCGAAAATTCGCGGATTAATGCGGGTTTTGTCGCGCGCGTATATATATCGGCTTGGGAATCTGCGGTGCGTGTCGGGCCGCCGCCCGGCCGATCAGTTCGCCCCGGGACAGAGAGAAAGAGCGACGAGTCATCGCGGCGATGGACCGCTCTCGGACGTGAGTCACTAGCGCGTAATACCCGCATCAGCGTCCCGCGGCCGCCAAATCGATACTACATCCTCCGCGGGTATTCGCAGCCTCGTTCCTCCTTCTCTCCATCGAGAGGTTGTCTCGCGCGCGTCGTTCTCCCTGCCGCGGGCCGAACTCGAACCAGCTCTTCCCTCCCTCGAGCCTCCGCGAGCGCGGGGATTTTCTCCCTCGCTCTCTTGTATATACACATACACACGCGTCCCGGTGAATCAGACCCTCGCTTTTATTTTCCGCGAGACGCCGCTCGAAAATTCGCTCGACGCCTGCACGGAGCAAGAAAATAAAATCCGCGCTGCCAACGCGAATATATATATATATATATATATCTCGTTCTTTTTTCCCTTCAAACTAGACAAGCGCACGTGTTTGCACTCGCCGAGCGTGTTTAAAGAGCTCTCGCGCATTGTCGGGGCTCCTTTGACTGTATATACGCGTGTGGGTCTAGTCGAGGACGAGCAAATATAGCAAAAGATTCAGCGTAGTTTTCGTTGGTCGAAAACGCGGGGTAAACCTGTTTCGCGAGCTTGGACCTCACGGTCAAATTAGCCGCGTCCCGTAACGCTGCAGTTTCGTCGATCGATTCGCGGCTACTTGGATTCCGCCACGGTGACGACCCCTCGTGAATGAAGATGCTTCGGACGTCTTGCAATTGACCGTTTACAAAATTTACGGGTCGAGGCTCGCCGCGAAAACGGTAAAACGAAAGGGCGAATCTCTTCTTTCCACTGTTGCAAATTAGCGCACGGGGAAAGCTTTGAAAGGGCCATGATAATGGCAACAGCGCCGATTCGTAAAGTCATTTTGTGTTTCGAGTAGCTGCGGCACGAATATCTCCTGGAAATCGAAACGTTACATTTGATGGCTGTATGATTCAAGCTATATTATAGGGGAGCGGTGGAATGGATCTTGCAAAGTTTCATCGTGATATCGGCCACCCAAATGTTGTGCCGACTCTCCTACAGTCAATACCACATTGTATCATCGGGTTCCCTTTATAACAAACTTTGTATAGATATGCCACCACGAATGAGTCTCGTGTATAGCCGCGGCAGCTGTTCTCTAATATATTATTCAATGAATATTCTTATTCACGGGCAAAATCACTATTATTCTATTACAATAACATCGATACAAATCGTAAATAATAATATTCATCGGTGATTGATTCTAATCTAAGTGGAAAAGTCACTCGTGAGATTGACATATATATTATACTCATACACAATCAGCAAATCGACTCGAGGTGTAAATGAAAATCCACTCGATAAGCAGTGGAATTTTCGCATTGTTCGATCATGTCATCCCATACACTCGATACAGCTATACAAACTTCTTCCGCGCATTTTTTCGTTTCCACAACTCGACATTCTCTCAACAGCGGCTTATCACACATACCACGGCACAAAGATGATTCTTCCGGATTGATTTACGGGGAACAGCTGATGTGAGTGCGTGTCTACGTAAGAATAAGACCCAAATAACCGGATAATCCGAGTCGGGGACCCGCGGCATCGATCCGACACATTCGCGATCGAGCGGCGCAGCGGCGGTAGCGCGCGGCCGTGGCATTGACACTGCGCGCAGCCGGCTGCAGCCGTTGCATAACGTCGCGAGCGCGCGAGCGCGAAACGGATAGGAGCTCGCGCGCGCGCATTGAACTTGACCTGGATCCGGGCCCGCGGCCGGCCACCAAACAATCGGCCGCTCGCCGACTCACTTTCCCTCTCGACTCGCGCAGCTCATTCTATACCTATATAGCATATACACGTATACATCCGCCATCTGCATCTGCCGTGTGTGTGTATCTCCTGTTTTCCGTGTTTTCAGCGCTAAATACGTTTGGACCGTTCGCCCAGAGATACATAGACACTTTCGTGGATCGATGCCATCGGGGAGGCTATAGAGATGGCTCGTACTTTGGATCGCAGCCGTAGTTCACACCTTTTGGATTTTCCGTTTGCGTATATATGTATATATGTATATGTCTGTGGAACGGTGTTGTAACGCGTCGACGGATCGGACGTTGCTCTCGCAACAAAAATTCCTTCTCCGAGCAGTTACGGCGCCGCGATAACGCGTATAAAAGAGATAAGGAATTCATTCGGAGACACGTGGATTCTCGAGCTCGAGCCATTGTCGATCGTCTTGGGTATATTATACATGTGGATCAGTCGGCGCGGCTCATTCATCTTGGCTCTTGAAGTGAATTCGAACGTGGGATGCGGGAACGGATTGGATTCGCCGCGTTTCGGGAAACGTGCACTGGGGAATTCGTGCGGCGATAACGAGTTTACAACCGAGTGTCGCGGGACGATTGCAGCTCGTTCTACGACCCAAGCACTGTTTTGACAGTTTCACGACAAAAGGGCCACGACGGCTCGAAAATCGGCCCGACTCATCGTCGCAACGGGTGTGCGTACGAGAGAGAAGAAGAAAAGGATAATCTCTCTCTCACTTCCGCGAGGTTTCTCGCTCCGCATATATCGGCCGCTGAAATTTGAAACGGCCTCGGGGGCCGCAAGTGGAGCACAATAAAGGATATATCACTTCTCACGGCAGATCCCATCAGGTGAATAATTAAGGCCGGCCCGACCGAGCCGGGCACGCGCGAAAATTAAGTATCGGGTACCGAGGCAACGTGGAAAAAAAAAAGCTGCCGTCACAAGCCGGGCAAAAAAAAGCCCATTATCGGGGCATTCGCAGCCGTCATAATACGGTAAATCGAACGGGCGCGCGATGATGGAGGAGAAAAAACGCGAGAAATCAAGCGGTAAATTTGGTGAGCTCGTCGATCGGTACAACGCGTGTGTGTATAAATAGGGCCGCGGTAAGAATTGCGCAATGTATATATTGCAGTCGGCGAAAACGGGCGAATTACGCAACTCGCGGCGGGCAACAAGATCGTCGTGGGTGTGCGCGGCGTAAGTACGTGTGCTCTGGATGTATGACAATCGAGGTGCCTCGCGGGTGCGCGAGAGTGCAAAAGCATATATGGAAGAGAGACGCGGCGCGGCGGTGGAGCGCGACGTTGCACAGAGTTCGGTGTATATGTATATATATGTATGTGCGCGCGCGGCGCGCTGATGATGCCGGTCGACGAACGGCCTTGCGACTTTCCCGCGGTGCCAACGGCCGATCCGCGCCGCGGCTACTATATACTCGCTCGAGCTCGCTCGTTTTATAACGCGCTGCGCTGCACCGGCAGAGCATCTCTCGCAGCGAGCGGCCCGCACTTATATTCGCGATCCCTGTAATATATGTAATTCTGGAGCTCATTCCCCTCGATCTTTCCATGTGTTGATTTATACGCACACGTGTGTCTGTATTGATCGAAATTCTTCGTTCCTCGATCTGTCACCGGCTAATTCGTTTCGGTGGTTTTTACCACCTGTAGAAACAAAATTTGCACGAATTTTTAGTTTCATTTTTGGAGTTCCTCTGCTTCACCAATGATGCGAGACAAGGGCGGACCGGTTGAATGACTCTGTGGGCCAACGAATCATTAATCTGTCCAGCCTGTGGACTTTTGCGAAGCAGATAAATATCTATATTTTTCCCATGATATAAAGTTCGTCGTCGTTCCTTCTCGATACAAATTAAAAAGTGTGGCATAAAGTCTGGCATTGGTAGCAGACATTATCATCAATGAATTCTGGCATTGGTTCACAACGCCGAACGTATTATCACCTTCTGCCAGACCTAATGAGCCAGACAAGTGCTAGACATATCCTGGACATGTCCCAGATATTTTTTTTCACACGAGACACACTAACAAATTGATAGCCGCGACGATTTGGACGATAACCGTATGAAATTGTTATGGTTCAAATGTTCAAATTAGATCAGTACTTGGTCGATGTTCGTACTGAATATGAGGCAATTCTGTGGATATATCGTATGGTACTATTGTGACGAAAATACTATATGTATGATATAATTACATTATTGTACCGGTAAACAAACAAACTTATCGGAGTTCAAACAATGTGTGAATACATTTCAGCTTGAGGAGGACGAGAATAAGTGAGTCCTCAAAATAGAATCAAAATGTTTCATCTTCAACTCCTGAATAGCTGCTCAATCGGCAGCTGCTAATTACTGACATTATGAGAGTGAAACACCAAGTGGACATAATGACATCGACTAAATGTCACGTACTAATGAAACGTTTCACGTGATTCGAGAAATTATATAAGCGAATAGCCGAAGAAACGCGTGTGTCGTTTTCAGGAATGACTTTATATTCATAGAGCAACAGTAATATACATTTCCTCAAATCTCACCGACAAATCGCGTATATGATACAGTGCGAGTAAGAGCTCAACTGTAGATGAACAGCTCATGTATAACCAATAGAGCGTATGTGGAGACGCGCAAAGAGAGATATGCAAAATAATCCATCCTCTTTGGGTGTCCCTTTGGTCTTCCCGCAAAATTACAAATTTATAGAGTTTGCAACGTCTGCTTAACTTTGTTTCTTTGCCATTTCATCCCCTATCTCTTCCACTCCATTTGACCACAACTCCGTAGCATATTCTTTCCGCGTCAACTCGCTTCGAGTTATATAGGTGATTCATCTCTCCCAATGCCGAACGTGTCACTTATTAATCAAACAAAAAACAAAACACACGAAAACGTAAATATATTCAACAATAAATTGCTTACCCGTATGTATTTTTCGTGTAAAACCGCATAAATGATGGTCTTAATCGTGTGTCTAAATTTAAAATAGTGAAAATTGCATATTGTTTATTGATTTTCAAGTGAGCATTCACCGTTATCCACGAGTTATCCAACCTTTACTGAATAAACATTAGTTTTTAACTATTTCAACTTCGGGAAGTAGCGCGTATAAAAGTCAGCTTTGTCGAAGATATATCTGCAGCGACGAGTGGCGGCGGCGCGGCTTAGCAACTTTCCGCCGTCCTACCCCGTTAAATCTTGGGGATATAGTTTAATTGAATAAAAGAGGGCACTTACTCCCGGCTATTCGTGCGTTTCCCCGGTGTTTTATCTGGCGCGTCCGCGCGAAAACTTTCTATCTCCTTATATATACACCCCCGCGGCTCGAGATGCACGGCCGCTGCACTCGCCCCGCTATATACATTCGGCGCTGAGCGGCTCTGGCGCACTTAATTTCCCCGGCTTTCTCGCGGGTTTTGTCCCGGCGCTCGAGCGCCTCATTATTCGGCAAAGCCCGAGCGACTCTAGAGGGGCGGGGGGGACATACATTACGCGGATCCGAAGCGCAAAGCCGTGGGAGTCGGCGATAACAAGTTGCAGCTGGCCCGAGACGCGAATCTCTCGAGCGAGCGAGAGGAGATTCGGCTCGCAAAAGTATCGTTTGCGCGCAGCACAGTTTCCGAATTTGCATTGCCATTTTAACGCGATGTATGCTCGTGCGCGCGTGGCCCGTTTTGGTATGTTGAAAATAATCCAATATAGCCGTACTGATTTTGATTCGTCGCGATGAAAATCCACCGGATGAAAGCGGAAAAGACTGATTCGAATCATTGACTGATTCGATCGACATTGACGCCGTGATATTTTCAGCGTAATCACAGCCGTTTTGACAATTTCACCATACCGCGAAATAACTCTGAGCCCAGCGAGGATCCACTTTGGGAATAATGAATTTTCTCTTGCACACTGCAGGCGAGCTGAGTTTCAATAAAACCTTTTGTAAATATGTAATCATTCCCCGAAACGCATAGATTTTCCCCTGCGAGGGGCTATTCACTCGAGAACCACACGGGAACGTGACCATCAAAAGAAATCAAAGGCAGTGTTTCCGTAGCGAACAGCCCCTGGGTGGATTTTGGGTTACGAGCGAAATATCCACCTCGATTCGTTGGATCAAAACGAGGGGCCGCACCCACTGCGTATAGTCCCGCACCGATAACAAGAGGTATTCGAGACACTATATATTGAAAGGAAAAAAATCATCCCGTACGCGATCCATCCGTGGGGCCTCGGGTGATTCCGGCCGCGAGTATAGTATCGAGCAGACGTACGTGCGCTCGCCTCCGAAAAGAAACGATCGTATCTGAAAAAGTGCCACGCGAGTAAATCGCACGAGTCACTCCCCGTGAAAGTTGGCGAAACGAGCATTACAGTCGGGCGCGCGTGCCGACTGCCCCTCGGCTGCCTTGGCGCGTACACGCACGTACACGAGGATCGGCGCGCGCGCGCGCGCGCGAGATGCTTCGGTTAGGTCGCGCGCGCCCGGCCGCCCGCGAGAGACAGAGAGCAGGAAATCAATAGCGTTGCTAGGGCTAAGAGGCAGAGGCGCACTCGGCTCTCCGTTTATTTTCGCCCAAACCCGGTCGGACGTACGTACGTATAGCTATTGCCCTATACCCACCTACGCGCCCCACACACACACTTGCGCCTCGCGTCTACGATCTTGTTCAACGCGCGGCTCGTGTGATTTTCAAACGTATAACAACGCGAGTTACACGTGGAAATTTTGGCCCCGGGGCTGAAAGTAACCCCCACGTGTATACATATATACGCGTCTGCGCTTGAGCTACACGCGGAATTCGTGGATATAGTATGCTTTGACGGGAAGAATTTAATTATCGGTTGGCCCTCGAATAATAGCAACTTTTCGATCGACCTCCACCGAACGACCGTCTCGTTTTCGTGCATACTTTGACAGTTGATGTATACCCGTGTGTGTCATTGAAGCGGAAATTTTCACAAGCAAAAATCGGATTTTCGTTCGAGTAAGAAAAATCAGTGTGTTGATTCCGTGTCAGCCGCTAGTCAGACTCAGCTCCGGGATCAGGAGAAGAGTCTTGATCCTCTTATGGATTTTTCTCGAGTGTTGAGCGCTCAATCGTAACACTCGTTTGAAAATCGAAAATCTTGGTTCTCGATGAAAATCTCTTGTTGACGCTGTAACGAGCAAACATTATTCTGTTGCTAGACAGACCCCTCCAGTGTCAACACTCTTTTCTTCGTCCTATAGAGCAAATCTTCTTATTACAAGCTCGAGTGTGGACTCTACTTCTTCTAACCAAGATCCCATTTTTGCAGGCTCGTCCGGGATCATATTTTTTCCTCCACCAATTAACTATGCTCCGCATTTATAATAGAAATAGAATACAGAGTAATTGAGAAATGGTCCTCCACTGGCGTGGTGAGCCGAGCTCCAAAGTTGGTTGTTGATCGTTTCACAAATTCCTCGATGATTTCTGTTCGACGTCCTAATTTCGACCCTATACTATTCATTGAAGTCACCGTCATGCAGACGAATGTTCCGAGGAAAAAGAAAGCACGGTTTGTCTCCGAAAACGTATGTTCGTTCGGCTGGCTGTGATCATTCGGCCACAGGCGATGAGAGCTGCAACGGGCATCAGCTTCTATGCTTCACCAGTATAAAATATCATTGTTTAATTTACCCCAAGGATCAAATCGATTTTGCACATCCGAAGAATCTTTGGACTCCGAAACAGACGCGAGCTTGGACCTCGAGGTACTGGGATCCCGCGCGACTTCGCTTATCAAGTGCAATATAGGTGCGGGGGGGTGGGCTGCAGCAGCGCGTCACGTTTGCGAGCGAACATATACTGCTTTGAGGACGGCCCCCCTGAGCCCAACTCGGCGCTCCCCTCGCGCCCCCGTAGCAAATCGTCACGAAGTCAGCAGCAGCAGCAGCAGCCGCGTGGATCAGAGATGCTGTGGACGGCGGCCGCCTAACAAGTGCCGCCCGGACTGCACAACGTGTCGGGGCCGTCGATATATACGAGTATACACGTATACGTATACGTGCACAATGCGCGCCGCGCTGCACCGATTCTCCGTCTGACCCTCGTCCCCGGGGCGGGCCATCCCGGCGTTCCCCCTCTGCCAACGCGCTGTTCTTATACGTCGCGCATCTTATACGCTCGATCGGAGATTCTCGATAGGGCAGTACAACGAGCGGAGCGATGCTTTCTCGGATAAACAACAGCCGACCGCGAGCTCGTTCGACAATCATCGTGTCAAACGTACGTGTGTCTGTGTGTGCGCGCGTATCGACGCATCGCACACAGAATCAGTTCTAATACACGCTCGCTGATATGTATAGAAGCTAGTTCCGTAGTTCGACGTGTGTTTGCTATGTGAACGTCGTCGCGAGCTCAGGACGCAGCCGAGTTCGCAACGTCGACGGGGGGCTGAAATTTCACTTGTACGTGTGCACACACACACCGCAGGCCAGCAGCCGCAACTACTCCGCGAGCTAGTTTCGAATTCCAAATTGCTCTTTCTCTCTCGAAGCAGAGGAGGCATTTCACCCGAGCCCGAGATAACCGCATCGAAACGCGCGAATGATTTCGCCCGGGCCGACTCTCCCGATTTGTTTCGTTGTGCGTGTATCGGATTAATCCGATGTCCCCGTCGCTCCGATCAAACTCGCGATATAGTCTTTGTCTAGCTGGAACGAGCCGAAGGTATATGTATCTGCTTGCAGGTCCGATCGAGTTTCCGCAGCCCCCGAATGTTGGCCCGGCGGTGAAATCGCAGCCTCGGAAAATCACGTGAACAGGGAGCTTCGCTCGAGCGGACCCCAAGGAAAGATCACGCACGATATACGTATATAATCTCGTCGGACGCGTATACTCGTATATGTATGTCGATCGATCGCGCGCGAGATTCGCCTCGGCAGTTGGGCGATTGTATGTATATAACAAGTGAGCATTTTGTATGCGAGCGGGCGCACATGTTCCCCAAAGGGCCAGGGACTCGGTTCGTCCCTTTTGCCCCAAAAACTCCGCATCCAACTGTCCACGCCCTCGTGCGAATCTGTTTTATTCTCGATTGTAGGCGAGTCGGTCGCTCTCGCGCCGATTGTGGATATGTGTGTGTGTGTGTGCGTATGGGGAGACTCGGCCTGCGGCGCAGTTGAGCCTCGGAACAATACACGCAATTTGGACTGGACCCGCAGTCTATTTCTCCTTTGTATCGTGCCTTTGCCGCGCGTACGTGTAAGCAAATAGCCGCGAAAAAAAAGTATACGGCGTGGATGGGATTACACGTGTAACAGCGACTCTTGTGTGATTTATCCGGGTGACGGGAGCTGTGTCCTCGTGGTATACGTGCTCTTCGAGGAAGCGAAATTCACAGATGACGAATTGGATATACTTACATTCGCCCCTAGCGAGAGACACCGCGCGATTTCGTACGTGAGAATGACGCGTGTATACTCGAATTTTGATCAAATCGACAGATATCGCGTTTATGTTAGAACTAATTACTCTACGCGAATTCATTTGTCGATTTTTGAAATGGAGACAGTCATGCAGGGACTTGGTTGTTACGCAACAACTGATTGTAATCTGGAATATAGTTTTTCTTTCATGGGAAAGTTTTTTTGAATGACGTGTACTAGGATTATACGAGAATTATTTAAAATTCATCTTGTATGAGGTCCTTCGTGACCTACATCTGTTACATACTATTATTGACAAAGCGCTTATTTCTGCCAAGTTTAGAACATTAGAAATTCAGAAATACTGTAGGTAAATGGAAAATAACAAAATTACCGAAACATCAAAGTCGGCTAAATTACAATAATAGCAAGCTCATATTTCGCGACCGAAGCAAAATATATTTTGCAGCCAGTTTTGTGTTGAAAGCCAACACTCCCGGATTAACTGAGTAGAACATATTGAATATTTGAAGAAATGAATTTCAATATCCCGTTTTCATTAGTTTCTTTACAATTAATATTAATTTCCTCCAAAACTATTCAAACCAGAGGTTATTTTTCTGCCTTCGAAAAGTATGATCTAATAACGAGAATGGCTGTAAGTACATGTGCTCTTTTCCTGCCTGATAATAACTCTGATATCAATAAGCAATATTTTCATATTGAATTTTAGGAAAAAATTATTAATTGTTGCTTTGATGAGAAAAATTTTATCTTTTTTAACAATCCAAACTCGAGTGACGTCAATATTCCGTATATCCTCTACTCCTTTCCAACACTTGCATATTTGTTTGACATTCATCACGAATTTACTTTTAAAAAACATGAAAGATTCCAGAAAGTATATGCTTTAAACGAAACGCATGTGGGTCGACGAAATATCCCTGTAACTAGCATTGCTGTTATGATTACATCCGATGAAATTTTAGTTTCGTTATTGCGGAGAATAAAAAATTCTATTTGGTGGAACAACGAAGCTCAATTTTTGCTAATCAATACTGAAGTCGACGGTTGTCAAAAATCATATCATCTTTTGCGAACTTTGTGGGCGTTTAATGTTCTATCCGCTATTTATCTATGCGTCAGATCAAGATCGGACGTATCGATATATTCCTACAATCCTTATTCCGAGACAGCTCCCGAATTTTGGAAGAAAGTTCAAACCGAATCTCCACCGAACGTTTGGACCATGTTTCAGTTAAAGGAAGAACAACTGCTGGAAACTTTGTTGAATAATCGTGAGTATATAAATCTTGACTTGAAGGAATTATTTTTGTAAGCACCTGAATACGCACAATTGAGGCTCCACAAAATATATGCTCACGTATTTTTTTTTCCAATCAGAAACCTCAACGTTCTCTTGGTGCAGTATGCTATTCTACAACAAGGTAAAAAGCATTGAAAATTATAATTTGAAGATGGTCATCTACAGAGGCCTTCCATTATACCGGTACGATGAAAGTAACATAGGCTACGAAAGATGTGGCAGTGCTTATATCAAGATAATATGTATGATGCTGGAACAGATAGGGGCGACAGTAACAGTGAAAATATCTAATAGTACTGGCTCCATCGGCTTGTCCGGAGAGCTTCAAGGACCAATGAGCGACGTAGAAAATAATTTTTCGTCCCAGCGGCAGTAAAGTGCCTACTTTGCGTCCTGGCGTTTGCAAAGAATGGCACTTTTCTGCCGCGGGGTACGAAAAATAGTATATGCACCTCGCTCATCTAGGCTATTTCGGCACGCGCAAACTTGCAATCCTCGCTGCGCTCGGATCGCAAACGTTTTTCGTGCCGAAATCGCCTAACCTCGCTCGGGTGCATAATATACTATAGTCGACATTATGGCGATCCCAATACTCATCCGTGACTTCTGGAAAATCCAATTCTATCCGATTTATACTATCAATCTGAAGATAATTTCTCTCAAACTCGCACACAAAACTAACAAATTCTCGCTTCTTTTCGAATTCGATTTTATGATATATTTCAAAGCAAGTTGATTTCAAAGGTTTTTTTTATGATTATTCTGTTGTTGATTTTCGTAACTAGTTCCTATTTTCAAAGTCATTTGAATGCAGTCAGTACTATTCCGGACCCTATATCAACAATTGATTCGGTTGAAGATTTGGTTGAATCTAACTTACCAGTTTATGTCTTGGCGAGCTATAAGCAAATAATATCAAACGATGTACTACGCGAGCGTACACACGTATTTACTAATGGGAGTGAATGTACTGAACGACTTTTGAACGGTGATCACGTAGCTTGCATCATAGGCGAATTGGTTTATCCATACTTTGTGTCTGAAAATAGTTTAATTCACATATCTGATAGGAATCTCGTGGGGATATATTTCTCTTACATGATTACTGAAGATTCGCCTCTTTTGCATGAGTTCAATTCTATCTTGGCTAGATTTTCTGAAGGGGGATTTATAAAATTACTGATAGATAGAGAAAAATTATACTATGCAAAGAATCTCGAGGAATCTGATTCGCCAGATCCATTGGATTTCGATGAATTACAGTTAATTTTTGCGGTTCTATTCGGGGGATGGATGTTAACAATTTTTTCATTCTTTTCTGAAATCTGTGTCTTTCAATTGAAAAAGCTATTAAAAATATGAATAAATAAATGTGATCCATTTCATGATATTGAAATTTCAAAATTATTACAGCAAATATCTTGTGAATTCTCAAACTTATAGAAAATAGAAAAATTGAGATTTCGGAGATAGCTAGTGCAAAACATGATTCACGAATGAACAGAAGGTACAGAATTTATTGAACTAGTAATAGTCACTGAACCTATGGATATTTATATTAGATGGTAGAAAATATATAAGTACAAATAATATATGTGGGTTTCAATAGTATTAAAATATAAGCGTTGGTATACACGCACTTGGATGGGTTGTCTCGAACTGAGCTTCTCCCTTGCAGCTTTTCAATGGTGGCGTTGTAATAAAGTTTTGGTTATGTCTCTTTCTCCTTCACGAGCAGAAGTAGGTTCTATACGAATACTCATTATTGCATATTCGAAAAAGCATACGATAAACTGTGTTATTGTCATGGTAGAAAAGGGTTTTCTCTAAAATATTTTCATTTCTAATTTGCTTCAGTATTCTGACATCACGATCAGATTCAATAATAGGTCGTTTTGTTAGTTTGTACGGAAAATATTTACCTTTCGTTTTGTACCCAATTTGAATTCAGTGAGGAAATTTTTTTTTTTCTATCTTTGTTCTTTTTCTAAGTAAGGTGATTGTTTATGTATAGTTCTCTAAACTTTGTGTAGTTTGAGGGTCTACTAGTAATTGTGCGAAATATTGTAAATGGAACAACAAAAATAAAAATCAAAATGAACCTTGTGCGACAATTGCTAGGTTTTTATTGTTTCAAATACATTTCCCGTATTTACATACAGTATAGTAATGCTGTACGAATATCACTTCACCTGTATCAATATGATTTTTTTGAATTACAGGGTAATTTTTGTATAAGTCAATGTATTTTACAAATTCCAATACCAGTCAAATACGAAATTCGACGTTTTAAAAATATGTTCGTTTATAATGTTTTGTTATAACGTTCATAAGCTTTATGATTAAGATATATTGAAGATGGTTCAATACATACGGACATTTCTAGGATACGACACTATTTGACACGTATAATTCGATAGTTTGATTTTCATTCCGTTGATAGGCTTTTTCTTTCAGAAAGAAATGGTACCGGTAGGAATTAATCAAAAAACTTATCAGTTAACAAGGATACTTTTTTCAAATAATTATTTATTTTTATTACCGCTTGAGACAAGAAATCAAATGGGCGAGAGTACGATATGAAACAAAATCTTTCCAAGATCTTCAAAATATTTAAAAAAAAAGTCTTACAATGTGCAGTAGGGGTCTATAACCATAATTCAAATAATAAGATCATCTAGACCCAGCCAATAATGTTGAGGTGGTATGAGATCTCGGCTGGTGGTGTTGCAAGGTGCGCTCCTTGAATCTTTGATTGGCGAATCCGACCCTGTAGCCGAAGGATGTCCAGGTGGCTATAGGGTATCCGACGACGGTGTCCCAAGGGCGCGCTACTTGAATTTTTAGTCGGAGAAGCTGACACATAGTGGGACCGATAGTCGCGGCTGGAGGCTCGCGGCCGGCATGATATTTGTTCCCATGGGGGTGGCGTGAGCGACGAGAGCGAGAACTAAAGAGAGAGAGAAAGAGAGAACGTGCCACAGGACGACTCGGAGCGCAGCTTTCGAACGGCTCAGCCTAATTAGCGTTAATTGGAAATGGAAGGGCGGCGCGGAGAGCGAGAGAGAACGAGAGAGAGAGAGAGAGCTGCAGAACCGGAAGAGATCGTCCCAGCCAGATTGATGGATCCGTGATTGTTCGCGGAACGAAGCTGCTACTCGTATACATGTATATGCACGACCCCTCGCGCGCGCGCGAGCTCGTTTATGTCGCGCTCGCGCCCGAGACCAAACCCCCCTACCCATTCCAACACGACTAACCCTTCTTTTTCTTCTTCCGCATTATTCGATCGGGCTTTAGCTCATGAGCCACGCGGAGCTATACACATGCTCGAATCCGCACGAAAATCGCCGGAACACGTATACGCGCGTATGATTTCGGATGCAGTTTTTAATGGGGATCCCGGAGATTTTTCACAGGGTCGATTTGTACACGTCGCGAGTTTATTTGTACTTTAGAATAAATTCCCGAGAGTGAGAGTAGCAGCGGCAGCAGCGTTGATTTTCGGCCTTTTTTCCGCCTCTTTTCAATCGCATTCAATTAAAATGTATCGAATTCGGAGCGCGCGCGCGCGCTCGCGAAATTAACAATAAATTCACGTGGACGAATTTATGTAGCGAGTATATATATATAATAAATGAAATATGGCAGTCGGCCGGTGGTTATATTGTTGCGCGATCAAGATGTTACACGGGGAAACTGGGTGTTCCGCCGGGATTTACATATTTTTAATTGGCTTTTATTTACATTTTCAAATAACCCCTCTCTCTCTCGTATTATTGCGACCGCTCGCGATGCGCGATGTCTCAATTAAAATTTAATAGCTGCCCCGCGCGTATACCCGGGGATCGGGAGGAAAAGGAGGGAAGGGAAGCGAAAAAAAAGAGTCGAGAAAAATTCGAAACGCGCTGCACTCGATCACGCGCGCGTTTCCTTTGCTGTGTGGGAACAATCAAACCGTGGCGCCGCGAGCATTAGGTATTTGTTTTTATTTTTCACCCGGCGCGAGCAGTCGAGCCCACGTATACATATATACACGCGTTCGCGTCGGCCTTGATATAGATTGGCCGAGTTCATATTTCCCGGGGAATATCTTTTCGAAAAGCCTCGCCGATTGAACCGGGCGATAGCATTGAGAGGGGCAGCGAAATAAGTTATTTTGCGGTTGGTCGTTATCGAGTTCGAATCTGAGCCGCGCCGCGCGCGCACCACAGTTTCTTCATCTGCGCAACGGTGTATATACACACACACACACACACACACACACACACACACACACACACACACACACACACAGACACGGGGATCGGCTAAATTCATTTCTGCCCAGCGGTCTTTCGCGTGTGGCCGCGTTTCTTTCGCGCCCTTCATTTTCTCTCTCTCTCCCTCTCTTTTTCTATATATCCTCTGGCTCCGACTGATCACGTAGCTCTATGATTGATAATAATTGGTCGCTTCCTCGTCGCCTCCCCTCCCCCCCCCCGACTCACCAGCTCTTGTTCCTCCTAATTTTATCTCGCGATTATTTGTGCTATAGCGTGAGACGGACAAAACCATACGCTACTATCTCTGTTTGTGTGCGTATATATATATATATACGGGGAAGCTCGAGAGCGAAAGATCCAATACAGCCGTGCGTAATACTTCACAGTCAGTAATGAAGCTTTCATGTTCGCGACGGCCTCTTTAGAACTCACAAATGTCGAAGATCAATATGGTTATCCAACAAGTTTCAAAAAGGACTTGTCAATGCACGGAAAACACGTTCGACACATGTACGTGTCGTACGCTTCCCCCGCGGCAGTACAATATATACACACAACGAGTGTTTCTCGCAAAATAAGAAGTAGCAGCTGGCTCGCTTGTGTATATAGATCTCTCCGAAGAAGCGTATATTGCTCGGCGCGGCTGTATATCATTCGAATTCGATTATCCGCGGACCGAATCGAGAATCTCACGCACCAAATCACGTTTGCCGCGTCGCGCGGCGCACATCCCACTATGGAGAAATTTCCGTCCACCCTATGATAAACATCTGTACTCTCTAAATTTAAAATGAAGTGTCCATTTAATAGTCAATATTTATATTATTTGCTAGTAATAGTGAACACTTCGATGTACGAAATGAAAGTTTGAATTAATTTTTCAGTGGAATCTCACTATTTATCACTGTTCAATAAAAAATGACTACTCAAAATACAGTGAGTATTTTACTAATTTCTGATTGAATATCCACCATTATTTCCAAGTAATGCAATTTATTTTTTTTAATAGTTTTCAAATATTTTAGTTTTCAAGAGTACTTGAAATATTTACTGTTCGTCAGTAGAAATTGCACAACTGACTGAAGAAGTGATCATTCACTTGATTAAACAGATAATCTTTCGATTTATGCGAAACAGTAATTCCGGTCAATTGGTAGTTTCAGTGAAATCTCACTATTTATCAGTATACAGAACAAAAATTCACCATCCGAAATAGTGAATAATTTCCAACCGAATCTCCACTATATATTACTCGGATCGGTCAGGCAATTTATACTCATGAATATACTATACTTTTCAAACATTATAATTTCGGATAATGTAATCTTGTATGCTTTGTATAGTTGGATCGGTCGTTCATCTCGAAACGGGGCGACGTGCAAAAAGCGCACAGTTCCGAAATAGTGCCGTGTATGAGAAAACACATTTATCTGGAGTACGTGGGACGGTACGAGAGAGCATTATGCGGGTTTGACGGAGTTACGGGGAGAGAGAGCCGGAGGAAAACGAACGCCGCTCGCAGATTTAGGAGGATAAAGAGATTTGCCCTTACGAACTTTGCCGAATTCACTTTGCCGCAGCTTTCGCGTATGAGAGTACTTTATACGAGGGATACGCAAATTGTGTTATGCGCTCCGGATTTTCAGTGGCCCGCCGCGGATCGCACGCACGACAAACTTTCTTGATCAACCCTGATGTTTTGCCCTGCGACCAACGTAAACTAATCTCCCACACTTTTTGACTCTAACGGAAATTAGTGCTGCTGTATATACGCCTTTAGCACAGAGTCCGACGACTAATCAACATTGTTTCCCGGAAGGAAATAACTTTACCAATTCGATACATAGTTTTCGCTTCGTTTCGACAGCTGGGAATCACGTCTCATTCGATACATACACCAGCGAGTAATTCGACTTTATGAGTCTTCAGACGAGATATCCGTAGTGAACATCAAAATCGTTCCAAATCAGCTCCGCAACGAGGAGGAAGTCGAAGACGAGACGTATAGGCACGAGAGACAGCCTCGTCCCCGCGGCAGTGTCGAAGCTGCAAAATCAATAGCTCGTCGGCCGACAACGGGTGTGTGGGTTGGGAGAGGAGCTCCCGGTTGTTGCGGCAGGTCGTGTTAATATTAACAGATATATTGGACCCCCTCGGCTGCGCACACGCCGTCGCTTCGTAATGAGTTTGCTCGCTCTATACCTGTCATCTTAATAAATCATTTGTCACTCGCGATCGGAACGCGCTCCATTAAATAGCGACCCATCGCTCCCCCTTTCATTGGGTATTACGCACTGGCTCGCCGTATATATACAGCCCGATTCTCGGCGCGGCGGTGTTTGCCCGGCGCTGAGATTACCAGTCCAACAAAGAGGCACGGGGAGAACCGCGTGTGCTGTGTGCGGCGTTCTGTTCGCAAAGCTACTCCGCGCGACTGCTGTATAAATTTTCCCGTTGCAGGGGCTATTTTCACTGATTTTTCGATTCGAACATACGTTGCAACATGAATCAAACAATCGTTTTTCCATGTAGGTTCTAGGAATTTAAAATTCTACTGGTGAACAATAATTTTGGACTGTAATTTTTTGCCCTACCGATGAATAGTAAAATCAACTGAGATAGAGGTCGACCAGAAATACTCATTCGTATTTCGATTTTTTCACGTTTGCTGTCGTGGAAGAAAAAAATTACTGTATTTACAACAGCTGTTGAAACTTTTTATTTAATCAAGTAAATATACACTGCTCGTCAGTTATGTAATTTTTACCAACAAATATTGAATATTCACTATTGGACAGTAGAAATTGGATAACTGATTGAAATTAACAACTGTTCCTTTCACTACAGATCACAGTAAATCTCTCGTCGGTTTGGATTTTGACTCGGTCGTGGCTGAAAGTTGAAGAAACTGATGGCCAAAGCTTGTGTGTGTGTGTGTGTTGCTCACGCATCAGCGAAAGGTCTTTGTACTCGGGCTTGCACCGATGCTCGGCCGGTGTTATTACAACGCGTATTATGCACTGAAATGTTAATGTTTGGCTTATTTTTATCCTCGTGTAAAGTGATACCGGGAGGAAGCAAGTGCATCCGAATGAATGACTCGCTTTGCTGCGCCGCGAGATGTGTATATATACGCCCTTTACAACACTTTGAATCAGTTATCGCGCGCGTCCAAGAATAAGCAATGCCCTCTCGCAACAGTTCCGGCTCGATTAGCAACGCGCGAGTGCGAATCATTATCGAGTTCACCGTGCGTTTTTAGACGCGCCCACGAAACGTCGATATATCAATTATACGATCCTCCACATACATTTTGACATACGAGGTAGGTCCACCACTTGTATCTCGTATGCGTGCGTTTATTTCCCGGGAGAAGACGTTTTGACAGTTTCAAGCAATGTCTACACGGTTTTCCTATTTTCTTTCTCACCAGTTCCAAGTCTTCATCGAATTTCGCTGAGGTGAGCAAGATATTTTTTACATTTTTCGATTCGTTGACAGTTCAAATTCATTAAATCATTTCTTTCACGGATTGTTTCAATGCAGGTCGTTCGTTTTTTATGTCGAGTCAATTCAATACTGCTCGGCCTCATGAATCGTTAATTATTTTCCCCCATCAATTCCACAAGTCTTATACTGACCAAAAAGCACGATTTTTTTGGAAATCTCTTCTTCTCACTGAAGAGGAGTCCAAATCCAATGAATATTGGGCTTATTCTCAAGGTTTTGTGCATACTTTCCGTTTTCCATCAAGCAGCGTTAGGAATTATTAGTTTCGAGCGCAAGTTAGTACCCGTTCAGCGTAGACACGTCCAAATCGATCAAGGATTGAATAGTCGGCTGATTTCGAAGGTATCGAGTGTACCTCCCACGTGGGTTGCGTCTATCTCGATTGCCAACGAATCCTTCGGAACCACCCAAACGAACCAAAGTGTCCGCAACGACTCGGGTCAGAACGCACGCAAACGTCAGGATCGCCAACGGATATCGAGTACTTATACTTCTCGCCGCGGTCGACTGCGTCCGCTGCTCCCTCGAGATTAACGATTCGCATTCAACTGCCCGGGCAAATTACCCTCTCATCATTCCCCTTCGTCCTTCCCGTTTTCCTCGTCCTTTTCTCATTTTCACGTCCGACATCTTTTAATAGCTCGCGCCTACCTGCGGCCGCGGCTATTTTTAGATTAGCTCGCGAGCGAGCGGCTATATCGGATTGCGCGCCGCCGCGAGCAAGGTGCAATGCCGAGCGCGCGCGCGCGCAGATATACACGCGGAATAAATTTACTTACCTCCGAGTCCTGCGCGCCGCAACTCCGCGCGCGGCTTTATTAGAGCGCCATATCCGAATCTCGGGTATATATGCCACAACAGCCGTGGATTAGCTCGGTCATCTCGATGCGTATACATGTATTCTGTACGTGTGTAGTGCGTGGCGATATCCTCCTTGGAAAATTACCCCGCGGAGTGTTTGGCTTTTTTTTTTCTCGGTCGCCCCACCCCCTCTTCCTCTCGAGCATGAAAAATCAATACAGTTTATTTACAGCGTGTATACGCGAGCTGTTGCACGCGGGGGATAATTTGAATAAACGCGCGGCGCGCCGGAGCTGTTTGTAAATTCATAAATATTCGAGCGAGCCGGCGATCGCCGGGGCTTGAAAATAATTCGCGTGATTTATCAACTGCTTAACTGCGCGTACGCGCGTGTGTATATTGGACGCGCGCGCGTGGATATCGAGGAGAGAAAAAAAAAACGAGCAAAGATGCGGCGGCGGGATATTTCTTCATTCCGCAAGGATGACAGGGGGGAGATCGCGGTTGAAAACAAATCCTGCCGATTCGCGATTCCCCCTCTGTGTGCGCGCGCGCGTGTGTGAGTGTACACGCGAGCGTAATCCATACGAATTACGCGCGTATCATACAGCCGCGGGTATGTGCAACGGCGGCGAGAAGATGCTGCAGCATGGCGAACGAGATCAAACTGCTTGGGGAGTAAGGTATAGCTCTGCGGCGCTGTTGGTAGAGAGAATAGCTTGCCAAATCCATCACAGGTTGGCCAGGATAACAGTTGTGCAGATGGTTCAATTGAATATATACAAACCCGCGAAATTGACGAGGAATTCCGTGGGGTAAAAGTGCAGTTGCGACAGCGATTGCTTCGTTGAAAAGTTATGCGAAGCATCTTTACCGGTTATGTTATTGGTTTAGACAGATATAACCACGCGACGCGTGAGTGTAGAGTGTATAGATCTAGAGATGAATAGAGTGCCGCGCGGCGTGAAAGAAAGAAGGAGGACTACACCAGTTGAAGAAGGAATACCTTGGGTTGGTCGATATTGAGTTTCAAGGTTCTTGAGAACCGAATTTCAAATGCCGGTTGGAATATGAAAATAGGTTTTTGAGATGAACGTATTGAAATTGACCGATATGTATATACGTACAAAAGAAAATCCTAGCGATATACCCGAGAACAATAATTAAAATATGAAATTTTGAAAACGTGTCAACATCGAAACGCGCGTCGGAATGTAGTTAGTATATGCTAAAATTGCGCGACGCGTGCGAGTAAAAAACTGAGCTGATTGAATATCCAGCCTCACTCGAGACAAGCCACTCGAGATATTTCTTAGATCGGAAGCGATTTGTTCCTCTGTCATTAATTTCTTAAAATCTGTTGAATTTGCGTACAGGGTTAACTCACGGTTATAGTTGGACAACCTGTCTCGAGGTGTGTTGGGAGTGTCAATTTTGCCGGACATACTACAGACGTGGCCTGCCCCAACGAGTCTTTCACTTCCCGTAAATCCATCCTCTGCTGCATATTTTCACAACATACAGTCGCGGCCGAATACATTCCGTTCGTAACATATACGTGGTTGCACATAGTCCCACCCAGCTATCAACTCGAATGTTACGGATCGGTAGTGTATTGCATGTTCGACGTTGCTCTCCTACACACCCACCAATAGAGCAATAGATAGTGCCGAAAAATGAAAACTAAGAGAAAATGAAAATTCGAGAGAATTCGGGGGGGTTGGACCGAGTGAGGCGCGACACCGAGGTGAACGTACCCTGTTAATCGTACGCCCTCGACCATTAAACGATCCGTGGCGCGAGAGTGAATATGTATACATACACACGATCGCATATGACGTCGGGAGCGTCGGTACGGCGGCGGCGGCGATGGCGAGCGATTATTAGGTACACACATAAGCCTGTGAATCCGGAGGTGCAGGTGAGAGAGACAAATCGAGGCTTGCGCTCGGGCGATTTGCATCGGTGCTGCGCGGGTATATACAGCTCGCGCGCGCCTCAGCCTGCCGAGAGAGAGAGAGAAAGGACCAAAAAGGAGGATCGAGGCAAGGCTGTGCGTGACCGGCAGTCGCGCGCGCGCGGCAGTGGCGGCACTCGCTCGTCCTCTCTCTCTCTTTCTCTCGGCTACCTACTCCTGCGCCGATGGTTCATCGAACTCGGCCAGTTAGGACTTACGTAAAGGTCAGCCGAGTTCAAGGACTCGGCGTGTGCCATCCGAGCGCGCGCGCAAGCGCTCACTGTCTCAAACTCGAGCGGTTACGGGGTGCTACCTTCTCTCCGCTGATGGATACATACATACGTGTATACGTGCAGATACACACACGCGCGCTGGCTCTATTATCCCCGCGCGCCGACGTAGCAACGGCCCCGAATAACGATGTATACGTCGCGCGTATTATAGACATATGTGCACGGGTAAATCGGCCCGGCACCACACGTGGTTGTCCGAAAACTTTTTGCCCTCGGTCTTCTCGGGTTTTTTTGGTTTTTTTTTCTTCATCCCGGGAGAGGGTAGGGAAGGAAAAGCGCGCCTACGTCTATAGGTCGATTCAAATTAGGCGAGAGATGCTAATGCCCGACTGGCTGCGGATTTGCGTTCTGTGTGTGTGTGTGTGTGTCCTGTTTGAATTATTTAGCCGCGGTGGAGGCGCTTTAATTAAGGCGCGGCAAAAGTGCGGGGCGCGAAGCTATATACTCCGGCGTAACGGCACCCGCGCCGCGGGTTAAACACATGCAACACACGGGGGGGGGGGCACACACACGCGAGTTTGGAGGCCGTTTCATATCTGACGGACTCGAGAGAGTGAGCTCGGCGCGGTGTATCCCCGATCCTCGGCTGTCCCGGCTGTCGGCTCCGTTTAGCGTCTCCGCGGCTGCGGCGTCGCGGTCCCCTACTGGCTCGCAATCCCTTCCTCGGCCGCCAAGACGCTCGTATATGTCGGGACAATGCGGCACAAGGCCGTGTCGCGGCGACAAACTCGAGCGACTCCGCGGTGCACTGGATCATCCGAGCCCTCGACCCCATGCCACCTCGTCTTCGACAATTTCTGATGGAGTACAACCCTTTGCCGAGTTTTCTGCCGATTTTCCGTTGGATTGAAAGAGGCAACATAAAGGCTACGGGAAATGAAGAGTGTTGCTCGAGTAACAATGATAACATTGACATTGAACCTGCGAAAAAATATTCATATTCAGCTGCTGTATCGTTATCAAATGAATCGACTTTTATTGACGATTTAGCCTGAGTTAGACAACAATCGACGGAAATTACCGAATGAAAATTGTTGATGTTATCCATTTTGCGTGATTATTCGTTCTCAACTAATAAATGAATCGAAAAAAAGTTTCGAGAGCTCAATCAACATATTCTAAGCCACTGAAGAAACATTTTTCTATTTTGATTTAGATTACAAAATGGCATCTTGACAGGGAGTCAGTTGAGAGCGTCTTTGTTGTGTTTGAAGAGATAACGGTATGCATGGTAGCGATTCCCAAACAGTTCATGTAAAAAAGAACAATTGTTTATCTTATTATATAGTATATGGGTTGAGCTCGGGTACTATATTGGCTCTTTCAAAATTATTTAGCTTCGTTTGCACATGAACCATTTCCGGCTTGAAAATTGTCTTAAAGCTGTTCATAAAAAATGTTATTATTCAATGATTGTAAAAAAAAAACAAAAGATTGTGTATCTAAGAAACTACAGTTAAAATTGTTAAAAGTAATTTATGCTGCTCACAAGTCTGAAAAATGCAGTTTCGAGATAATCCCGTTTAAAGTTTTATTTTCAACGTCCGGGACCATCGAGTGGGTCCTCGTAAAATAAGCCGTAAAAATTTGCTTGAATGTTTCCTACTTACAAGGGTGACGTGGAATATCATTCTTGGCCGTATTACACATGCTTCGAGCCAATAAGAAAAAAAAACCGGAAAAAAGTGGTTGCCAGCACTTTTACGTATATCGAGCCGCAATATCGAGCGAGTAAGTTTGGCGAAGCGTACCTGGAAAAACGAGCTCCGTACAGTATATAACGACGGGACAATGAAGACCCTCGAGCCGAAACGAATCGTCGAGTATTTTTGAGATTGAGTGGCCCGTGTGTGGGCGAAAAATATCAGTCGGCTGTACCGCTCCAGGTGAACAGTCCACACTGGGACCTCGGGGTTCGTTGCATTTGAAGGAACCAGTCCATTTCCTTATGCACATGTCGTCTCTCGTACTTTGAGATCGCAATTTTTCGTTGCTACTAATATCGTTTATTGTATTGCGTGTAAAAAATGAGGGAACCTTACCCATTCCCATCATGCTTCATTATGGATGTAAGCAAAAGTGAACATCGATATTTTACTGGCTCGAGCTTACGGTGAATATATCACACTGCGCATGGTACAGTGGATTTTCACCGTAATCAATTTCAAGAGTAACGACTTCATCTTCATCTTCATCTTCAATTTCACGACCGAGTACCTCGACCGATCCATCAAAAACAATTTACCTTCGTATTAATCAACTTCGTTCGCCATATTATACACTGGCGCGATCGCAATGTCCACAAGGTATCGCAGACAGATTATTGGCGATAAATTTATTTGCTTTTACACATTTTACAACCAATCAATTTTGCTCCCATAATCAAACAACGCGTCTTTTTCATAGCCGACGAGGTGCCGTCTCGACAAACAAATGACTTTGCTCAATCTATCCATCCATCTATGTGCACCCGGGCACTTATTTCTCTCTCTCTCTCTCTCTCTCTCTCTTGGGGTAGTTCGATGTCAGCGCGTCAATCGCAGCATACTCGTTGCGGCTGCACTGCCGCGATCTTTGTCTTCTCGTTGGATGCGCCGATGTAACGGCTCTCGGAGGCCGGGACTCGATCGACTCCCGATCGTCCCGCGGGATGCGGATATGCGACCGCGCGGCTGTGTGTGTGTGTGTGTAAATCGCGCCGATTGCGCGCGCGCGCACATGTAATAATACGAGAGGGTTGTATAAGGGGCGTCAAGTGATAAATCGCCAACCGCGTGAAATTCAATTGTCCGACGCGAGACGCGAACAATAAGCTATTCAGCTCGCGCGGTTATAGTTCGGTGTGTGTGTATTATATATACGCGCGCGCGCTCGTGCGCTCGTAGCGTATAAACAGCTGGAAGCCGCGTGAATTTCAAATTCTACTGCACCTGTACACACACACGCACGCGGGCGTGTACGTGAAAACATAATCCCGCGGATTTCCGAGCAATTAAAAAGCGTTCGCAGAAGCGAGCCTCGGTGCAAAAGGGCAACGTCTCCCGGTGCAGCGTCGCCGAGCGTGGCAGCTCGCGCCGGCATATCGTGCGCCCAAGTGTACGCGCGCATACATACATTTATATATATTTATATGTACGCGCGGCGCCGCATTTACATGTACCATCGCGGAAGCCAAACGAACGAGTAACTTCTTGATATTTATATGTGTATAATTGAATATGAAATATGGAAAATGCATTCGTCGTTTTTTTTTTCTTGTGGTTCTTCTCGTACTTGAAAAAACTCGATCGTGATTATATATTTTTCAAGATCGAGTGTCTTTTGTGACGAATTTCGGTTTGAAAGCAGACCAACAAGGAGAGCATCAGACTTTTGTGTCTTTCCGATATTGCTGAAACTTCGTGAGACGGGCCCAAAACGGCCGGCTAACAGATGAAGGGTGCAACCACGGGGTTCTCACAAAGTTTCAACAAGATGCAAAACAAAAAAAGATCTGATACTCTCCTTTGCCAGACGAATACGGCGATTTCTTTTTCTGTTGATCCACCCAATATTCTTCGAGTGTGATTCAAAGCAAGATTTCTTCGAGACCAAGATGAAATCACTCGAAATGTCGTGTCTCGTGGTACTCCTGTCTCGCGCGACCAATCGATCGACTAATCGATTCACACAATGTGTGTGTAGAGCTGCGCGCGGATTTGGGCGACACGTAACGGTGCCGCGGAGCTCGAGGCATTGTAAGCGCGCACGCACAAAAGCGATTCTCGCGCGCTTTTATCGCCGGCCGGGATTTATGGGGTGTGATAAACGCCACGGCGCGCCGATCCTGCCGATCGCTCCCTCACTTACGATCGCGCGCTCGCTCGCGCAGCTCTTTATTGCGCCCGGCCGGCACGCGAGCATTCCGCTAATCGCCTCGTATATATACTTACCACGCGCCCATCTCCCGCACATTTTTGTCCCTCCTCCTCCTCTTCTCGTCGCGCTCTGTGCCGACGAAGCGTTGTCCCGCGGCCGGCTGCCAGGAGGAGGAGGAGGAGGGGCCCGTGAAAAGACCATATCGAGGATATGTATATACGCGTCTCTTTGTTCGACGCGCGAATCCCCGCGGAATGTGTATTATACAGTGCTTAACGGCCGGCGCGAGGCTACTGGCCTACCCCGGGCGCGAGTGTACACACACACACACACACAGATACTAATCGGACAACATGAATATTTCACGGCTCGCGCGATTACTCGGCCGCGACGCCTCTCTCGGCTCTCGCGGGCTCATTTAGCCTGGCTTCACGCGCCACCGCAGCCGCGCTCGTGTGTCCCAGGATTTTCATATTATACCCTATATATATGTAATGCGATTGATGTCGAGAGGGCAGAGAATGACACCAGGGGGGCATCTTCAACCAAGGTCGCGATCTATCCCGAGCCCCTATCCCTCTACTCGAACATCTGTTTGAATGGATTTAGTATCGCGAGTAATTGACCTGGTACCGAGTGCGATTTGATTTCGGGTGAAGTATGAATAAAACGTAGCAGCCTTGGAATGATACTCTTTTAAAAGCTCACAGGGTAAAATCACCGTATTATAAAGAAAAATCGGTGGATGAATTATTGATTATAACTATATACAGTAGATATTCATTCGCATAATTTTAACTCGCACTAGTCAGTACATCAGTATCCTAAATTACATGAGATACTCGCCTAAAGGCCTTTTCTAAAAGCGCACTAGGATGTGAAATAACATTTTACGCACCGAGTAGAATGATAGTATATTATGGTTCTAGTGCCGGGAAAATTTCTTCACCCGTGTTCACATGTTCACACGAGTGATTGAGTTTGAACACCCCAGTTGGATACAATACTTTGAATTGTGAGAGCTGAAAAAAGTGGCATGTCATTTGTCATGTCATCGAATAACTTGAGCTATATGGAGAAACATCTGAAGACATACCTGCTACCAATACAATCTGAATTGCTATTTGTGCTTGGGTTTTTGGATATAGTTCTAAAAAATGTTAACATCATGATTTTTGATTTGTGACTGTACTAACTTTTAATGACAGATGCCACACAACCTCGATTAACATTCGATACATCTCGAAAAGATATAATCACGAAAGAAATGCGAAAACACAAGTAACAACATATTGCTCGGATGTATCGCGCGGCAAAGCTCTGGCTACAATATGAATTAATACGCATCGCGAGTAATAATCAATGGATTATTCAAGCTGACCCGAGTATATATGTGGCTCGAGAGCCATATCATACACATGTGAGTGTGTGAGACCACGGGCAATGCGTGCGGGGGAATATGACGGAACGAGCGCGGCATCGGGATCGGTGCGCGCGCGGGACAGGAAGCCGTGGCCGCGCGCGGGAGAGATGTAATCGTTAGCCGTTGGATGTGAGCCCGACTCATGTAGCCGGTGGCCCGCTAAAAATTTTCTATAATTTTCGCTCGGCGCGGCCAACGTGTTTCTCCTAATGGCGCGCGCGTCTACTTCGCGGAACGCCGCACACACACACGCGCGCACATGGATATATAAATGAAGAGATTGATGAATCGACGCGTATATATACTCCCGAGGGACTGTATATCCAACACCGGTTTTCTATATAGATTCCTCCGATTCCCTGCGCCTCGCTCGCCGGTATATCGCGCATTCTAACACGGCTCCAGTTTCCTTTTTTTTTCATTCTCTCGCCGGTCGAGCTTTCGTGCGAAAAACTGCACATGCTCTGAGAGCGTAATTTCATTGGATCGCGTGTACGAGCGGCATTACTAAGAGTCGCGCGTTGATCTGATGATGTCATGTCAATCGTCGATTCGTATATCGATATCGTACCTGGAATAGTTATTCGTTCGATGTGATTAGAACGAATCAGCCCTTTGCTGGGGCGAAAATGAATTGTGTTGAGAATGGGTTGAATACGGGTAGGCTAACGTGGAGTTGACTGATTTAGCAGTTGGGAGAATGGGCTCAAAATATATGATTCTCTCCTTCGATTTCTAAGGCATCCCGATTCCGAAACGAAAGACTGGAGAATAGAATGCAATTTTTACAAATTATTAATGGACATCAAACATTAGATCATTCTGAATCGAAAAACCCAGTTGCCTCGAGCAAATATGCATGAAAAAAAGTTACTTGAAAATATGGTATCGGCTCATAAGAGCCATATTAGAATATGCCCGATTTCTCGATTATTCCTTCGATATTAAAAATTTAAATACAGCATCAAAGAATACTAAAAATGAAGGGAGCGCATTGAATGTTGTAAAGAAGTATCGGATCGTGAGAAGTCCCTCGTAATATTCATAAAACTTTTTTTCGCTGATTTGTCCGGCAATCTATTGCTTTCTTGATTAAGAATGATGTGTGTGTGTGTTGAGGTTCATTAGCGGCCTGAATAAATTTCATTCAATTCCGCAGTCTCATAATTTACATTATATTTCCATATACTCATAGCTTCACATCGGTGGCGAGCTACCTTAATGAACGCTAGCACGTGTAACACTTGTTGAACACGCCAACCACAGGATGTATATATATACATGCTGAAATGCTCGAATTCACAAACCGACAATCGCTCATGTGGACCGAACGAATTTGTACAAATTCACGTGATGAATATTTGAAGGGGTTCGGAGTTCAAGCAGGCGATTTATTTGTCATACACAAAAGCGAAAACCGTAATGTTTCCCGGACCATTTCTAATGAGCGAGAACCATTGGTGATTCAATTTTCTCGTGTGATTCTGAAGCGAATCAAAAATCAAGCCTGTCGAGAGCCAAGTACGATAAATGAAAAATCAGAGGAAAGAAAAAACATCTCGGGTCGGTGGTCGAGCCAAAATATTCACACGGTCGCGCAAAAAATCAAATCCCCCCTTTCGGTCGGTCGGGGGGGTACAGTATCGCGGCTGAATAGAGTCACTAAACACATACCGACGGTCGCAGCTAACGGTCCGCTCGGCTATTTCGATAAGATTAAGGCTAAATCGAATCGATTTATTTGCGAGAGAGCCGCACGCACGCACGCGGGCCCCAATTGAATAACGCGACTGTGATATATGTCAGGCTGGATGGCGCGCGCGCGCGCAACGTAATTAACGTGGACAGTAATTGATATTTAGTGTATGGCGCGAGCCATCCAGCGATTAGCAGCCGCGCACAATTCCCAAAGGATATTTATTGAGCAGTCGCGGAGTAATAATCCATCGCTCGCTCGCGCGCGCATATACGCACACGGTGTGGCCGCGCGGTGAAATTTATACTCTTTCATTATTTCGCGCGCACGGATTATATTCACTTTGCGCCGGCGGCTCGAGTCGCAAGATTAATAAGCTCCCGTGGAAGTCTCTCCGCGCTGCCGCGCGAGTGTGTGACCTTTGCCGGTATGTGCACCCGCTACATACAGCCCATCGAGATTACTTTTATTAAGCCGTCAGCCACTGCACTCTCCCACCCGTATATACATACCCTCGACTCGTTCGATTTGTCCACCTTGCAACGGTGCTAAAATCGCGATAGACGTGGAAATAAAAAGCGCACGACCCGACGAATTGGATCGTCCGCCCGCGGGGGAGAAAACGCGATCGTCGTTTGTTTGGCGCAGCGTATTCACTAGGAGGCGCTGGGACTCGCGCATTCCGATCCGCCGGTGTTCCACAGCAGTTATCCGCTCGATTATAGCCGATTTATATACCGAACTCGCGCTAACGGCCCGTAATTGCGGGAGTCGCGCGCCGAATGGCAATGCGGCCCAAGGGCACAGCGTTGAAAAGTAGCGGTCGAACGCGCCTGCACGCTTGTATACCTCGCCGGGCGTTAATTGTCGCGTAACGTCGCGCGACGCCACCCGCATACGCATATCGCTCATACATGCGACTGTGTATGTATACACACACATACACGATTGAACTATACATATCGGCAAACGCTTATGGAAGCTCGATTCCGGAAGGATTTGGGGAGGAAATTAATTCGAGCGCCTTATATCTCTGTTTGGACGCACTCGCGCGCTGTGAAACGTATATGAAGGAAGGGATATAATGTTACCGGCTCACGATATACGAATTTTCATTCTCGGAAAAACCACTGCTGGCGCATCGCACCTGCGCGCCGCCGCCTTCTAATTATCCGAATTAACGCGCGAAGGGGAAGAAAATACTTGCATACTCATTAGGTTCTCGCGGTTTCAGCTGCGTACATATTATATGTATGCCAGCAGCTAGGAAGTGCGTAGCTTTTGTTATTCAAATCACCGGCGGTTTTCCAATTGGCAATTGGCGTCACGGTCGCGCTTTCGAGTACGCTCGAGTCACAATTAGATCCGTTAATAATGCGAGCATCCTTCTGCGATTCAATATAAGCTCGTTGGGAAAATACAATTCGCTGGGAAGTGCGATATACAAGCCCCGCGTTCGAGAACCCCAACGGTTTTCCCGACTTTCGCGACGGTTCGAGAGAACGTTATTGCGGATTGGACACTACGGAACGAATGCAACAATTTTACTATTGAATCTCGTCCAACTCGCAATCCAAGTGAATATTCACTTTCGTATTACGCAGTGAGAATTCGGCGAGTCAAATGTCGAGTGGTCTTCTGGTGACTTTTGCGAAGAAGACTTTCGCGCGCGACGCCCTACTGACGCATACGCGGAGTTATAACGTCCTGCGAATATGTTGGCTCACGCGCTCGTCCATTCAATATTGCTACAACCGAGGGACATTTTAACATTTTGTTATTTGTTATTTGGCCGTTTTCTAATTCGATTGAAAGTAAATTTTTTCATGTCTAAAAACATGTTCAAGAAACCCTCAAAATTTAATTTTAATCCCTTAATTATATTTCGGGAAGAAGAAAAACACCCTCGTAGAAGATCTAATTTTTTCAGTTTTCCAAAGTCAACTAAACCCTAATTGTTTGTTTGAACTCGTTCGGTCTGTTTTAACTTGTGTAAGGTTAAATGGAACAAGTCGATCGGCGAGTATTAATTACCCCGATGAATATGCGGCGGACGCGTGTGACACGAGTACGCGAAACGAATAGAAGTATGGCAAAGAGTGACGAGCAATCGGGCTATAGCGTATGACAGCAGTACATATACGTGCGCTTAAAGGTGGCGCCAACCCGAGTATGCGAGCCGCATATGAGCGAATCAACTGTATATACATATATGTATGTGTGCGTATAGCGACGCCCCGGCCATCGAACGGTGCGTCTAATCCGGCTGGCGCATCGCGTGCTCCTATATACCTGCGCGCGCGACCAACTAATAGTGCCAACCCGAGCGGCTATATGTGTATATACGGATTGCACGCCGATACCGCTCCGAGATATATGTCTTGCTCATTTTACCCGAGCCGATTTATTATACTCGCCGCATGTGGGTCGCTGTGTTATATGCTGATTTTCGGCCCGATTACACGTAAACCGAGGCTCGAGTTCGCCGGCTACTTATTTCGCTCGCTACGCTCTTTCTCTCTTTCTCTCTCTCGCAACCGGCCTTTTAACCGCTGCAATTAATTGATTCGAGCTCGTTTAGATTCGGCTTGGAGACGTGGAATTCGCCCGAAACGGAGAGAATAAGAGAATTTGTGCATTCGACTTCACGATGCACTTGCGTGCACTATTTGAGAGGAACGTCAGATTCTATCGCTGTTTTTTTCTGCTTCATTTACGTACTTGCTGGAGATCGCACTCGAAGTACGATGATTTGTCATTCGAAAATTTTCCCGCTTGATTGGATCGAACGAGGATCCGCGAACTTGTCACACGTCCATTGAATAGAATCTTACCGTATCTGGTTAGAAATCGCAATTTCTCGATAAACCGCCGCAGCCGAAAAAGATGAAAAAATTTATTAGCCGTAGATTAATTGCAATCGATATCGTTTCAATCAGCCGCGCTTCTCGCGCCATCATAGACTCGGACAAAAAAAAGTCGTTCCGGCTTCGTTGCACGCGATTTTCGACGGAATTAAACAGGGATATATATGCCCTGCCCCGCGCGACGAGAGATAATAATCGACAGATCGATGCTGCAGGTCAGACGATGCTAGGCAAGACTTGCGCGCGAGCGAGCGAGCGCATAGACGGGGCTTTTTTCCTTGTAGACAGTTTCCTCGGCCGATAAATCCTCGGGGCTCGGTGATAATTTACAAATCCGCGGGGTTTGGTGAATTTAAATGCGTTATAATAAAATCAAGCCGCGTCGCTGTACGCACCCGACGAGAGAGTGGCTCATTCAAAATCGATCAAATCGAGCCGGTGAAAAACGAGCTATCAATTAGACTAGCTCGAGCAGGGAGGAGAAGGAGGAGGTCTGGTGGAGAAAAAGAAGAAGAGAAGGGGGAATCAACGCGCCGATGAAATTCCGCGTCCCGGGCAGCTCTCTCGGCTCGCGTAACTCATCGTCACCCCTGCCGCTTATAAGGAGAAGCGCGTCTCGCGTGCCTCGTCGCCGGAAAAACTTGTTGCTCCCGCGGGTTCGATCTCTCTCCGTCTATATATACATACATATATACCTATACGAGCTAGTGGCGCGCGCGGCAAAGTATAGTATTTCGCGGGAATTTATGGATACGCCGTTTAGCCCCTCCTCGCGATCGTCAAATTCAATCTGACTCGCGCGCGGCCCAAAGTTTACGAGCCCGGCCACGGGTATACACATACGTATGTATATATATGCGCGCCGCGATCGTGAATTTAAAGTGCGATGATGACATTGTCGGCCGCTGAAAATCATATACGTGACGCGCGTATACGCCGCGCGGCAGCGCCATTAGCCTTTCCTTACTGCGCGCGCGGCGCCCGTGATTTATCAACGGCTCGCTGTGGCGTTCGCGCGCCACCCTGTTAACTCTGGATTTTTAACGATCCGCTTCTTTATGGCTGATGAGATTAAGGCCGTCTGTAAAAAACCGACGCGTCGCGCCGACACGTTCGGTCGCCGCGCTATTGCGCGCAACTCCCTGTCAATCTATACGCGGTCTCTTTGGTGCCCGAATCGCGTTTTTCACGAGATACGCTGGTCGCGAGTCCAACGACTCGTGATGCTGCAACGAGGAGCGAGATAATTATCGAGAGGAAATGAGGGAATTTTGTCCGATTGATTATTGTAGTAATAGGGTAGTTACGTTTCTTCTTGAAACGTGCAGTTGAGAAGCGTAGCTTTTAAAGTTAGATTTTTCGAGATCCGTTTGGTCTCGAGAGTATTTTTCACGACCTTCGAATGATAGATTCATTGATGATCGCGGAGAATATATCTGATCGAGAATGCATCTGAGGAATGAAGATAAATAATGCAAAAATCAGAATAACTCTGAATGAATCGAACTTCTTGCATATGTACCTGGTCATATAAATAACATAGTAATTATTGGCCCAACCAATATTTTCTTGTTGCTCGTGTTAAATTGTCATAAATCTGAACCAATGAAGATTTCTGACAGGGAAGAAAATGAAGTTCGTGTAGGATTCAACTTCGGAATGAAACATTAAATCCAATGGTAATATATTCTCGGAGCTAAATGGCAAAGATATACGTGTACCGGATGAACAAGACACAAAACGATCATGTCGAGAAAATAAATATTGCGTTTGCAATTAATTTTTGAAAAATAATTTCTCTTCAAAATACTTCTCGCGCAGTTGATATATTGTCTTTCGTATCTCGCGCCGAAGACGCTTAGCTTCTCAGAAGCTCAGCCTGCTCAGCTTCCGCACCCCGAGGTTGGTGGTTCGCCGCGGCGTCACGAGAAACACGCATCTTCCGCGGTTGCTTTTCAAACTTCGTATCAACTCGATAATCTTTGGCAACCCGACAGAACAAAGTTCGGCGATATTTCTCCCCGAACGTCTGATGGGGGGAGACTTCTGGCAGGAAAATTTGAACAGTCGAGGTTTGATATATTACGATACAGTTTCCCCACGCGTATGAGAAAAATAAGGCAAATACGCGAACAAATGCTCGCTCGGACGAAAAAGTCCAAAAAATGTTCCCGTAATCCGAATCGCCCATGTCTTTTGGATTCCTCTGATATCTATTTCAAGAACGATTATCGATCGACATATTCATATCTCTAGAAAAATTCGTGACATCGTGATTACGGTCTATAAGAGGCGCATACTGCCGCCAGCTCTCCTCGTCAATCAGACTTCCGCGCAAAGTCAATGTGACGGGACAGCCGAATATGTGCACGCGTAGTATGGAGTGCGAGAGGCTGGTGGGTCGGCGGCGGCGCGTGCGTGGGTCCCCCCCGCCGCAGTTGGTTGGAGATATGAGCGAACGTGCCGAGGCACAATATACTCGTGAAGCTCGCGGCCGTCACGTACTACCCGTAATACACGTGTCGGTCTGCGCCAAACAATCGCACTTGCGTGTGTGTCCTACTGAAGGCTATATACGTCGCGTCGCGCTCGATATCCCCATTAAGGGACATTTCGTCTTCTCTCTCTCTCTCTCTCTCATCCTCCGGGTTTTTTCCTCCCGTCCTTTGATTCTCTCTCGCGTAAATATATGTATAAACGCACAAACGAGCTGCATTTGCTGCTTTGCAGCCGGAGCACACGACCCATTATGCCGAATTCGATTGGCCGTGTATTCGGATTCTCCTATTATACGGGCCGTCTTCCACTTTTTCCGCACCGTGTATACTTTCCACCTCGATCGCCCCCCGGTGCAGACGCACACGCCTTAATTGGCTCGTTAAAATTCACCGGCCACCCGATCTGTATACGTCCCCGCGACTTATTTCCACTTTTTATATCAATCTTTCACGATCCTCTCCCCACCCAGCTTCTGTTTTCTTTTTCGCCTACGCGATCGACCAACTGGCTCGCAGCGACCGATGAGAGCAACGATGCTGCACCAACTGGCTCGCAGCGACCGATGAGAGCAACGATGCTGCACTTCGCTTCGCGCTACGAGATTAGTATATATACCGACGAGACGCGTCCAAATGCGAATACGCGATAAGATCGGGCGTTTTTCAAAGGCCGTATTTGTGTATTGGAAATGCGCGAGGCTGCGAGGATACGAAGCTCGGTCGAGTCGCGATCGCGATCATATGCAGATGAGTTTTTTCAGCCGCTGCTCGAGAGTCCTCTTTGAATCAATCGTCTCGCCGATGAATTTGCGCACACTCCCGTGCGTGTCCCTCGATTTTTCACCCGAGGTGGGACGAGTCTGTTCTGACTTTTGTCCTATGGTACGGTTTTGCCGCAGAGAAATTCCTCACAAACGCCAACACTCCTCAGAGAGGAGAGTATTGTTTGCGTGCAACTTGATGACACTTTTTGTTGTTCCCTCGACTCATCATGAATTAATAATACCCAATGAATAACACCCTGTTGATTTCATATATACGTGTGTCTAGAGCAGCATCGTGGCACAGAATCTTGTTGACATTATAGAATAATGCCGAAAAAAAAAATTTTGACTGGTTTCGAACGTTTACACCAATTTGTTCAAACTCGAGCTATATACCATTAGATTCTTCGGTATTCCATCTACATCATTAATTTTTTTTTTTCATCATACGTTCTCTTAATTAGTTCCTTTCAATAGCGATCGTTTCAATACGTATTTTTATTTTTCATTTCTGTCAAATGTACTTAATTTGCGCAACCCCTCTAAATCATTGATTCTTGACTTCCTCTTGATCTTACGCGTCTAATGACCGGAATCTAGAAGTAAAGTAGAAAATTCCAAGCCAGGTACGGCACAGCTAATTTAAAAGGTATATTTAGTAGGCTTTCCATTTACCACCGAGTCAAAATTCGGAGCGAAATTTATCATGATTAGAATTAAATTATGCCTATAAAGCTATGCCTAGAAATGGACTGACATAATTTATGCATATCCTAGGCAGTATCAAGGCAAACTCGGAAGGAACAGTTCTCTATGCCTTATTCATGTGCCTAGTGAGCGTTGGCTCTTTATTTACTGTGCATCAATTGTGTCTAAACACAAGGCATTTATTCCATCAAAATTTGATTAATTATTACTCAATTATAAAATCGAAAGATCTTATGAGTGTTTAGATGACACCCCCCCCCACACACACACACACACACACACACACACACACCCACCCACCACACACACACACACACACACACACACACACACACACACACACATACACACACGCACGCACGCACACACTCATGTGTGAGCTCCGTTGGTATAGCACTGTACGTTGCATGCGCGCCCTCTGCCGGAGGGCGTACTTGGCGAGACTAACACAGAGCGCCGCGGCCAGCAGGCAGCATTATTGGCTTGACCGCCGCGTAAGACAGACGTGCCAGCCTCATCGATCGGGCGGTGCCGAAGACACACACATACATACACCCATACACACACTCACACACACACACACACACACACACACACACACACACACACACACACACACACACACACACACACACACACACACACACACACACACACACACACACACACACACACACACACACACACACACACACAACACACCACACACACACACACACACACACACACACACATACACACACGCACGCACGCACGCACGCATGTGTGCGCTACGTTGGTATAGCACTATATGTCGAATGCGCGCCCTCTGCCGGAGGGCTTACTTGGAGAAACTGACACCGAGCGCCGCGGCCAGCAGGCAGCATTCTTGGCTTGACCGAGACAGACGTGCCAGTCTGATGGAGCTTTCATTCGTTCGTGAAACTTATGTTGCGCTTCACCCCAACCGAAATCGAGCCGAGATATATATGGGTCACTTCCCACCAACTCAGCGATCCCAATTTTGTTTTAAATTTTTCATCAGCTAATTTGTGTAAATGGTCATCTCAACCGTCCCAAATTTTTGTGGATATAATAAAATAAATTTGAGTACAGATTTGAATAAATGAAGGATTAACCAATTCTTTTTATCAAGGACCTACTAAATAAAAATCATCGATAATTGCAAGTTTCAACTAATTGAGAAGGGGATTTGCTCATGTTTAATTCATGATCGATTCATTTTTAGTCATAACAATGCAAATAAAATTGTTCCTCAATGTCTCCTCATGATTTCCTCCCAACATTTAGGGAAAATAGAACAATTTGATCATGTAAAGGTCTTTTCAGGCCCAATCTGGAAGAGTCCCTTGGAAAATTTGCGATTCTCATTATTCCCCGACCGCCTGACAACGCGACAGGTTCTCGAGCTGCAGTGGCTCGTCCGTACTCAGGATCATCTACCTTTCACCGATCAGAGCCCGAGAATTACCACTTGTTCGATGTGCAGAGCGCTTCGTGAGGGACAGGAACTAGACGATTTTGCCAGTCACCCCAAAATCAAAGATAAGTTTTCATTTTTCATAAACGTCTCGATCCCCCAATATCGAATTCATTGGATCGTGAGAGAATCGCTCATGAGTATTCTCTGAAGCTCGCGTCAAAAGGAGGAATGCCATTCAGTATTCTTATTCGTAGGTGGGTTTGGTTTACGGACCTAGTCCTCTTGCGGATGACTATCTGCTGGCAATGGGTTCATCTTAATACTTGGTGCAGTCTGACTCCGGTGAGTCGGTAAGACGGATAAGAGGTCGTTCCCGTCAGTGGGTGGCTTCTGTGATCGCGCTATATACAGCTGTCTATATACAGCCACCTAAACATTTACAAGATTTTTCGGTTCCATGTTGAAGTAATAATCATTCAAATTTTTGACAATTCAACCATATCTTACATCGCGCTCGTCGGTTCATACGATATGCTTGATCCAACTTCACGTAACTTTAGCGATGTACTCCGAAAGAAATGCTGGATTAGTCGATCCAAACATACGTATATCAAGCATCGAGCATCGAGTCGTGGAATCGGGCATTCGTCGCATCTCGGGCGGAAAGAAAGGGAAAAGCACAAATATGTGTATCGGTTCGAGCCGATGGGGGGATTATGACTTGTCCGTGGGTATATAATCTGGATGCGCTCAGACATATACGCTCGCGCGCGGAAGCTCGGCGTTCGATGGAGAAGAGCGAGAGAGGGAAAAAATCAAATTGCGCGAGCGAGCGGGGCATGATATATGTGTATACATACATACACACACGATCGCGCGGTTGTCTCTCGGCTGCTCTCATGAAGCTCGAGCGCGCGCGATTATTCCCGCGGCGGCATTCCTGTGCGCGCACGCGAGCTGCGCACCGGAAAAAACTCGTTCTCTTTGTTTTGAGAGTTACCCGCCAGAGAGGCGCGGGGGGGGGAATCGAGAGGGAGAGAGAGGAAGAAGCGCAGTGCTTTTCGAAATTCGACGGCCGGCGCGCGCGCGGCTGGTATATAACGGTCGCGAGCCGCGCTCGCGCGAAATGACCCTCATTAAGGCTCGCTCGGCGGATAGGATGCGCTCGTGGCCGCGCGCGAGAGAGTGAAAAAGGCGAATTTCGCATAGTGGGAAAGGCGGAAGAGCGAGGAGACACACACGCGCGCGCGCGCGCGGATGGACGGGGACGCGCAGAAGAAAGGGAACGAGAGGAGCGAGCCAAAGGAGTACTGCGCGGGGAGGTAAAACGGGAAAGTGAATTAGAGGAGAAGCTCGAGGAGAAGCAGCGCCCACGGGAGCAAGAGGGCTTTCACGCAGTCGCGTGTGGGTGCGCGTGTATATGCGTATAGGTATATGGTGGCTTAGGTAAACAGACGCGCCGCGCCCCGAGCACTTTGCGCCCGCACCTCACCATCTCTGTATGTAAACAGACAAATTTACCAGCTCTCTGTATACCACAACTCGATATGCGCCGCGAGTTTCGGACAATTTGCAAGCCGCGCTCGACGTACGATATACCACTGGGAGGTTGTCTTGTCAAAACGTATGATAGAATGATTTCACGTCTCTCGTAATAGTTTCACCCCAAAACTGTTATTCAGTGGATGCTGCAGACAAGGCTCACGGTTCAGTCGTTTGTGACTCTGGCTGACTCTTGATATCAGCTGGAACACTATAATTTTAATAAAAAATACGATTACGACCAGTGTATCGCTGAAATTGTTGAAAATGCCACCGTATAAACAGACAAAGGTAACACATTTTGTCGAATAACGATTTTGATATGAGAAACTTTGACCCGAAAGTGAGTCTTATTAGCTAGGCACCACTGTATAACGAACGAACTTTTGCAAACGCAGCAACTGGGCAAATGGAGTCTGACAAACCGAATACAATCTTTGCGTCGAGGGCTGCAAAAAGCTCAAGAAACAACTTTTTCTTTACAACCCAGATTTCGTTCGCTCACGCATTCACCACGACTGACCAATCCGTTCGAATCCCTATTCGAAAAAAGTACAATTCAACGGCAACGAATATACGCGGGATTGCTTTTCCCGGTGGTGACTTGAACTCGAAAGAAGCCGGTCCGTCGCGAACAAAAGCTGCCCGTCGGTTATAACGCGCTTACCGCACGTGTGTATTATACGGAGCAATTCCTCGCGCCATATATAAAATCACGCGCGGCTCGAGCGACATTGTCGAGTTTTCAGCGGAAAAAAATTCAAAAAAAAATGTATTACATATATAAGGAAGGGACAGGGGACGCAGGCGAGTTACGTGGGAGGGCTGCGGGAAACAACGAGGGCCCCACGCCCTTATATACACCGAGCAGGGCGTCGCGGGCCCTTGTTATTTTAGCCAAATTAAAGAGTGCGCGCTCGCTCGCGAGCCGGCTTCGCGGAAGTGTTGTATATATACGCGAAGGTATGTATAGCGTGAGACGACGGAAATTCAAAATCGGCTCTCTCTCTCGTGGCTCTAATTTAACGAGACATCGGCGTGTATATGGCGTGCGCGCACAGCCCCGGCCGGGCATATACAGGAAAGAAGAGCAGACCGAGAGAGAAAGAGATATAGAGGAGTAGGAGGGAGGAAGAGCGCAGTGGGCTGGCAGACCGAGAGCTGCAGCTCGATTATAATAGAATCGCGCGCAGTTTGCTCTTCCTGAGGAGCTGAGAGCCGAGCCTTGGCTTCCCACACCGAGTCCTGGAGTCGCGAGCCGGCATCCGTTCCCTCCCTCCGCAACCGACGTGTCGTCGCCCGGCGCCCGACTCTATATATATCTATACACGCCCGCGAGCGATGCCTCAGTGCGCGCACCGATATCCTTCCCTTCCCCCTACTCCGAGGTTACTTTTGTATTGGGAGGCAACGTGACTGCGCGCAACCCCCAGGTCTTCGGAAGCGGGCGCACTTTCTTCCTTAAAAAGAAAATCGTTCACTGCAGTATTCGCGAACGGCCGGGGTATAATCCTTCCTACAGCGGAAACTCGTTGAAGGGTGACACACGAGTTTATCAGGCAGCACACACGACTGAATGCTAGGGTGGAAAAATGTCTCGGGGAAAAGTGACTCCCGGGAAAATTAGAAAATTAACTGTTCGTCGGAGGAAAATTATGGTTTGTGCCGAGTTTGCACTCGTTTGGACGGGACAAGCGATGGTAACTGAGAACACTATTCTCGTTTGCTCTGCTCCCACGATTTTCCACTGTGCAATAATCACGGAGGGTAATTTCGTTTTTCACGTCGTTTAACTTTGTTCATCTTCATCGCGCTCGTTTCATAGATAAAAAGAAATAAATTTGTCTCAGAATGTCGTATAAACAATGCCCTCGCCGCGAGAGGCAAGTCCAAAGTGCAGTAATTCTTGTATATGTGTCTCAGCACGCGCTAATCCAATCACTCGTCGTCGTCGATGTTCCTCTGTATATCTCGAGATCTTCGTCGCGGCGATGCTCCCAATAAAACAATTGCGAAATTTCATTTCTACAATTTGGTCGACGCGGCTGCAGGTCTTCCCTTGTGCGCCGCCGCGAGTTTTATCGGATGTGTGATTGCGATTACAATACAATGCGATTGTTCCCCGATCTAATGTTGTATATATTAACGTAAGCTATTTCTATTGAATAAATATCTAGTATATTGTTTCGTGAGATATCGACTGGAATTTCATGTGATTACAACGATGAATCTATTGATTAATTCAACTGGTCACGAGTGTTCAAGTGCAAGTAACTCGATAATTTGTGTAATTTTGTCATTTTAATGGACGACGAATTCTCAATTTATCCTAAGAAGGATCAAAATCATTGTCACCTAGGGAAATAGTAATTGAAAAATAACAATTGAACTCAAAGTTGAGTTGTTGTTGACTTACGCGCGATTCCATGGATTTTGTATTCATGCGATTCATAAATGAAGTTATGTATTCTATACTCCCGAGTCGTATAAGTACCTCCGATATCTTCGTAGTTGAAAAACTGAGTTAATGAAAATTGATTCAATAAGCTTCTTCGCGTGGCAGTTGTACATGTAAATTTCACATTGCCCCGGGGGAACGTCGAATTAAAAAATCACAATACACGTACACGTAGCGAGAGCTTTCCACTTTGCAGAACTTGCGAAACGCTCCATCTTCTTCCCCCTGTCTATTATTCATCAATTATACGGATTACAGAAGTCAGCCGGGAGACGAAAGGTCGTTGGATTCTTGACCTTGAACCGAGGTGCAGGTTAACCGTGTATACGGAACGAGGCGACTGCCATTATATTTAATAACGACGAATAAATTCGGGCTTGGTGGACTATCCCAAGATGATATTTCGAGAAAAAAATTCCACGCTCCCCGGGCTGGATTTGAACCAGCGTAGTGGATATCGCAACTGACCGGAGATCAGGAGGACGCTGGTTCAAATCCAGCCCGGGGAGCGTGGAATTTTTTTCTCGCAATATCACCTATAGTCACAACGATCAAATTCGATCGCTTGAATCTGTGCGATCAAGGTCCGATCGTATTGTTACAGATTCCCTTTTTACCTGTTCCCCCCACCCTCCCCCCTTACCCAACCCAAGTAATAACCCAAATAACCCAAAGTAGCCCAATAACCCAACCCAAGTAAGGGGGGAGGGTGGGGGGGAACAGGTAAAAAGGGAATCTGTAACAATACGATCGGACCTTGATCGCACAGATTCAAGCGATCGAATTTGATCGTGTATATAGGTGATATTGCGGGAAAATGAATTCATGCTCCAGGGATGTGGAGAGCTGCCGTCTTCCCGGTAGCGTAGTGGATATCGCAACTGACCGGAGATCAGGAGGACGCTGGTTCAAATCCAGCCCGGGGAGCGTGGAATTTTTTTCTCGCAATATCATCTTGGGATAGTCCACCAAGCCCGAATTTATTCGTCGTTTGAAACATGTGGACGTTAAAAAATAATTATTTGTATTATATTTAATAGATCAATCTGTACGTTTCCAGTAGAAAGAATCCGCTATAACGAGGCCGGGAAAAATAGACATTCCACGTTATTAGATAAGCTTCGGTACGGTCTTCCCCCTCGTCCCGTCCCTCCCTCGCCCCTCCAACCTATACACACGTCAGCCAAATATTTTCTCTTCCAACTTATATATATATATATATATATATATATATATATATATATATGAACGTCTCGCACACTCTCGGCTGCTCCATAGGCAATTGATCGGAATTTAATTCCAATAAATACCGCGGCTTCTTCTTCCCAGCCACGACTACCTCACGTATCGATTTTATTCATCGTATATAATCGAACTCAAACTGTTCTCGGGTGCAATCGATAATACGAGAAGGGGGAAAAAAGCCAAAAGCTACGTGTTCCACGTAAACATCTTGCTCATTAAAACTTTAATTGATCTTGGGCTTCGACTAGGGCGATAAATTGTCTTGGCAGGGGGGGGGGTGGAGATGCGGGGACGGAAGTGAAAAGTAGCCTATATACAGCCGCGTTACCAATAAATTCAACGTGTTTGAACGAAACTTTTTATCGTCCCCCGACGCGATTATAGATTATAGAGCAGCCGTGATATAATTCAATACGCAAACATATATATGCACACAGACACACAGGCACGCGCGCGCGCAAGCAGCTCGCCAGTTAAATTTTCAATCGCGATAACTTCGCGTCTGATGTTTATTATTCGATAATTGTATCATTTGCTCGCTTATTAAATCGGTAATCTGCCGTGTAATTGCGTATACGTTCGAATAGCCCCGCGCCTGCTATACAGATATATAATATGATCCAGCATCGGAGATATTCGACTTTTGCGTTTATGGCGTTAATATCGCGCGGTGCCGCGAGTCACGGCTCATTTTGGTTTATTTGATCGGGCCCCGATACTCGCGTTGCCGTATCACGGCTCGTATATACACACTCACACATATACGGCCCCCGCGGGTAATGTTAGTTTCTATTAATTGAAAATGAAACCGGGCAAATAATAATCGGCGAGTAGATCATTGCCCTTGGAATCCAATTAAGCCGGACGTATATAATCGGGTGAGCCGAAACGTATATACATATATATATATTTTTTTTTCGCTCATATATACATACATATGCCGCCGGTACGTATGCTTTGGCGTAAATCTGAAATACAAATCATCGTGGGTGTATGTATAGCTGTGAGGTGGTCCTGTGCCACGTGCATGAATCTCTCTCGCGCGCGAGAATTCGAGACGAGACGTGGCTCGGGTGGCTATACCGAGTCATTGACCGGGGAAATAATTGCGCCGGATAAATATATATATAAGCCACCGAAATTGAGAGCCTATGTGTAAACACGTATATGCCTATATATGACCATTCGATTTCATTCGACTCGGGGCAAAAAAGGGAATTATTGGTCGCGCGCGCTTAACGGTATCCGAGGGGGTGTCTCGCTCGAGTACTGTCCCAGAGGGAGTACCACTGCGTTCTTACGAAGTACTGTAGGCTCATAGACGAATAATACTCTTGATCCCCAGTATCAGCCCGACGGTTCATCAACTCACACAAAAAAACCGCCATTGACTTTAGTATACAGCGCGGAGTGGTAAACAACGACGCGGGAGTGGCTTGGAGAGTTCGAGGGAGTACCATGCAATGCGCGAATAGCCCTCTCGACAAGTTGTGCGTGCGCGAGTATTTTCACGGCGGAATCGTATAATAGCTCGGGTTCACGCGTGCGATCGCTTTGCATACGCGGAAAAAAGCTGCCGGGGGCTGGGGGCTGGGGGCTGGGGGGGTCGAGGGGAGTTAATGAGCTCGCATTATCGGAGGCGTTAACGCGCATCGAATCGAACGACACGGAAGTCACGCGGCGCGTTAACGATGCCCTAACTGTACATCCGCGGTGGCTTTCTGCGTCGCGCTTCGCTCCGCGCGCCGCAGCATAGCAGTAGCAGCGGCAGCACACAGTGCAAAACCTCGAGCTCTCTCGAGGCCGCGATCGCGGCTGCAGACACCGCCTCGGCACACACACGCCACTTTTATTCCAAATGCCAACTGCGGTGACGCCCCCCCTATCGGCCATCTATATATATTTGAGGCATCCCTCCGGTTTTTTCTTTCGATCGAATCGGTGGATATACGTAGATTCCCTTTTGAAACTTTGACTCTCGCACGCGTTTACAGCTTTTTATAGCTCGAGCGACCGCTCGAGAATTATTATGTTGATTTTATGCATTCGCGTTGTATATTGCGGCGCGTGTACGCGTAGCCAACGGCGGTAGAGACACTGTATAGGTCGGGTTGAACGACTGCATCGGGCAAATTGGTTTCGTCATAACGTGACTGGTAGCCAGGAGACGCGCAGTCAACGTGCAGGAATATTGTTATTCGCTGTTTCGCGCCAGCTTCCCGTGGAATCTTTCGTTTCTTTACTCTCCGCATATTTTTCACTCTTGTGAAACATAATGTGCCGAGTTAACGATCTTAATGAGACAAATGTATTGAATTGAATGATTTTATAGTATGCTACTCTTTTCAATCCTGTGATTTGTTGAAATAGCTATCAATCGGTTGATACCAGATTCTTTCTCCCAATATTACGCAATTGCGATTAACAATACTACTTATCAAATGACGCGCGTTGCAAAGTTATTTATGAAAAGAAAACCAGTGGAGTGAATTTGAAAATCATCAGTTTCAAGATTAATCGAAAATCAAAGACAATTACTTTTTTTCTCTATATCCCGTTCTTTCGGCATAGTCGCGAACGATACATGATTCGGATTCAAATATACAACACCGAGGAAAATCTCGTCGCGGCGGAGGGACAAAGGAAACTTAGACGTATGAGTATATATTTGCGAGGAGGTTACACTTCTCCATTACGCGTTATCAGCTAATAAACTCGGTAGGGGAGACAGGTCGGGGCTGGGCTAATCATCAACGCGGAAACAAGGAGCTTGAATAACACCCGCCGAGCTTTGGGCGCATTAGACGGAATATAAAAAGCAATTTGTTGCTCGCCGACAATGGGGGGAGAGGAGGGGCTACATCGCGCGCCAGCCCATCAAATCCACTTGAGCATCTAATAGGAAGAGGGTGAGCGAAATCCGAGCGTTTCATCAAGCGAATACAGCCCGAAGGACTTCCACACGGCGCGGGGGTGGAAGGAAAAAACGAGAGTGGGCACACACGTGCGGGATAGTAGATTTTCCGGCGTCTCTCTCTCTCTCTCTCTCGTTGCTTTCAGGCCTTTCACCCTCGTGCATAAATCAATAAGTTGCCGCGGCAGCAGAGGCAGCGGCGGCGACAGTGAAGAACGGGGGGCGGGAAGAAACGTTGGCAAGGACATTTGGCTCTCGATTTTTCCTCCCTCGACGTAGTGCCGCACGTATATATACGCGCGTTTTCCCTCGCTTCTTCTTGCGCTCTCGCACACTTCAAAGCTATATACGCGATGCTCCCCCGGCGCACCGCGGCTCAGCCTAGCCGTCGGCGCCCTTCGCTCGCGCGCGCTCCGCTGCTGCTGCTGCTGCTGTGTAATAATCGTAAATACATGTGTATGTGTATATATAACGCGAGACCGAGCGATTCCTTTTCTCCACCGAACCCGAGCCAGCTTTTTTTCACCACGCCCTACTACTGCTAATAATGTTGCTTTAGCATATATATATACGTATATACAGTGACGAACCCGATCCCCCGAGGGACTGTAGCGGGTTACGGGGGAGAAAGTACATTTTCGAGAGTAAATTTCATCCGTTGGTTTGGGGTCTCGTAAAACCGCCGATGTCGTCGCCAGCGATGAGCACACGTGAATTCAATTGTGATTTGGAAAATTCACATCTCGAATTTCCGTAAGCCTGATAGATCAATTTTTTTATCGTTTACCTCATGATTGTTAATTGGGATATTATCATAAGGCTACTTTTGGGTAACACGTGTAAAGTCTTTTCAGGCTGAAAGTTGATTCTTCAACAGTCGATCAGTTGGTAATGTATACATGTCTCCACTTTTTTGCGCGACTCACTAAGGATTCCAGTCAATTGGCAATATTCAAATTTCGCGACCATATGCAGTAGTTGAAATTCATCTCGCAAGTAAATTTCATAACAATCCGCATGTATACGCAAGTTGAAATATTCTGTGAAAAGAAGTTACTTCAATGAGTAGTTATGCCAATGAGGAAATTTCATGGTTTTTTGTTCATATTCGACATATTCGACTAGTTAGTACAAGAATAATCAGGTCATACTCAGGTTTACAATTCATTCGCGGTTTTTTCTTTCACGTACTTATCGATTCACTTCAAGGCGTGGCTTTTCCACGCATTATTAAATTAGCGGAAACTCGAGATTCAGAAAATCAAAACTCGTTATCCTTGGCCTCGTCTATCGTTGACAAAACTGGCTAAAACTATTACCCTAACCAAAAACGGTTTCCTCAACGGACTTTCCTCAAATTGTGCAACCCCTGCCATACTTACATCTCACTCGCACGTGTCACGTCGCACATCACAAACACCAAATATTTCGTAAACCCAACATCTGAAAAAATAAATTGAAAAAGAAAAAGTAAAACCCTGCAAATTGCCTGACGCTTGTCTCTTAGATCCGAAAAATGCGCTCGCCCGATTGATCGGCCGTTCCTCTCCGCGCGCGCTTCCAACTTCGGCCGCGGGCCCGGGCGCGTTCCCTTTAATTCGTCCGCCGGCAGTGCGCGGGTTTTTGCGCTCGCACGCTATACTCAGGAGGCGCCATAAATATTGGCGATTCTCTCGTTCATGATGGGGCGAAAGAGACGCGCGAATCAACGGGTCGCCCGCGCGCATAAGGGCCAGTACAGTCTGAGAAGATGCCCACGCTCGCTTCCCTCTCTCCCTCTCTCTCTCTCTCTCGAGTTCCGAGAAGCGAGAGCGTGCCGCTCGTGTTACCAATTAGTTTTAATCGCGCGCTCCCTCTCTCGCGAGCGAGCCACCCCGCGCTCGCGCGCGCAAGCCGCCGACCCCCGGCAAAAACATCCTCTTCCACATATATACATATACATACATAAAGCGCATTTGACTCGAGCTCTCTCTTGCTTCTCGCGCGCGCGCATCAGCGCGGTAGCTTCCCTTTTTTTCGCTTGCTCCTCCTCCTCCTCCTCCACTTCTTTATTCGTCTTCTTTTTTACTCGTTCGCCCGAATACCGAGCGCGCGGCGCGTTTTCAAATCGCCCAATTCGTCGCTCGTACGTGTGACTGTGCGTCTGTGTGTGTGCACTCAAGCGCGTATGTGAGAGCCGACATTGTGCGGATTTTATGGGATTATTCGGGCAGCGGTTCCGGAACGGGCGAACGAATTATTGTACTCGTTAGACGTTGGATGGAAATCGCGCGTATGCTGCCGCGCGCTTCACGTTTGACGGGAGCTCGTGAAAATTTGGGACATCTCGGGTGTAAAGATTGTACAGACGTACTCTCCACGACGAGGGGCCGGTGACCGATGGTCGCAGCCGACGAGTCCGGCGAGGTTGCTCCAGTGTAAGATCAATCATGGTTGTAACCCTTCGAATATCGACCCCACGACACATATCCCGCCTCCGGAAACCAAACTTTCCGAGCCGCTTCTATTGGAAATCGAGTTTCATCGGGGGAAAAGTAAATCCTGACATACTTTATTCGGTGGAAATGCCTCTTATCGATCCGAATGCGACATACGCAAGAACCAACTTCGTGTAAGCTCGCTGCCCGGATAATACGTCCAGTTTTTTGAATGGCAAAGTTCCATAAATAAATTTTTTTGATCTTCTCTCTATTTTTCATACGAATGATAAATTCCTCGAAAATGTCCGTTTTCCTGACATGCACATAAACGAGTTTTTAAAATATGGCGGAGGAGAATATTTGAGTATTTGACGTGCTGTACAAGTTCTTGGTCAAATTATGTCCCAACGCATAATTTTTCGTACGTTAAAATCACGTCAACATTGTCTATACTGGATATACTGGTAATATGACTCGTTCGACGGAAATTGTATGGAGTGAGATAGAAAATGGTCTTTTCACCACTATGTATCTCACTCCATACGAGACATGTTAACCTAGTTGTTACACATGGAGAATTATATCAGGTCAAAAATCTCATTGGGATCTTGTATATCACATCGAACACTTTGACTTTAAATCTCGGTACATTTTTCCCATTGATTCAAAGGCACGCAAGTTTTCAATTTTCGCTATAAACAATGTGTTCACTTTAGAAAAAACAAGCAAGTTGCACGGGAACGACATTTTGCGTAGATCCGGCTCAATTCAACGCGTTTCCCAAAACAAAACGAATTCGTGGCCTTATGTGCAGCTGCCTGGCGGTATTACCCGCTTGATCAGCTGACATCATCGTTGTCGATTAGGGCGAGCGACGAAGAGATGGTGATAATGACGTCGATTCGGCTTAATTCGAGTTGGGTTATACACATTAATCTGCTCGTATACACACACGTACACGCGCGGCTGAAAATATTCAGTGTTAACGTCGAAAGCTCGGGATGAAGACGCGTCGTCGTCTCCGGAGCGGCGCGGGCCACAATAGGCTCCATACGTATCATCTCGCCCGGTGATACTCATAAATCTAACGATCCCTGGCTTGCGCGCGAGCACATTAATACACAGAAGAGATATGATGATTCGAGCTGATGGCACTATTAGAGCTGCGGCATTAGGTAGCTGGAAGGAGTTGGAGTGTCGTGGATTAGCATAGGGCACAATACGTCAGATTAAGCGTCTCGTAACGGCCGCTCGCGCGTCTCGAATGAATATATACATCAAGGCTCTTGTGGCCCGGCTAACGGCTACATCAGTCTCGCGCGCGCGCGCGCGTATATATATAATGGCCCGGGCGTGTAACGCCAACTTCTCTCATTGTGTATATACACATATACTTTTGTGTGTGTGCACTTATATAGGCCGAGTCGATTCGCCCATATCACAGCGACGATGCTCGTGGCCAACGCATTGTTCGCAATGTCTCGCTGCTACATCTACACGTGTACGTACTCTTGAGGAATCCGAGGAATGCGCGCAAGTGTGAGTGAACGTGCGCGCGTGCGTTCCAGATCCGTTTACCTAGTTTGCCGCCGCCGCCGCCTCGAGAGAGTGAGCCGCGCGCGCGGTCACGAAAAAATGCCTCGAAAAACGTGCAGGAACAACCGCTAGGCGCATCGGCTCGACGGCCTCGTAATTTCTCCGGCCGCTCGATCATGCCGGCCCGAAAAACGTCACACACACTCTACGAGCCGTGCGCGTCGCCGAATTCGAAAATATTTAACCCGACTCCTTCTTTCTTTCTTTCTTTTCCTATATAGTTTGGCCGCGCTTATCTCGGTCGCGGCGAGTCTAGTTCCGTTCCGCGCGGCTATTCGTCCTCAGCGAGATTCCTCTTTCAATTTCCATATGGATTCATACACGTTTTGTAGGTCGCCGCGATACAATGTTACACTTGTGTGTGCGCACGTATACCCGCGCGAGCTTCGTTATTTGGGTTACGCGCGAGAGTACACTTTCTTCTTTTTTGAAATACAGCGTAAAGATTGGATGATCCGATTTTCGAAAGAGAATTTTCATATCTGCCGAGCGCGAGTTGATAGCGAGATTCGACGGGTTCAAAATCGAATGGATGATTTCGAGGAGTCGCTGTTATCGGTCGCAAGTGTTACACGAGTGAGTGGAGCTGTAAAGTCTCGTCCCAGCCATTGTCTGCACGCGAATGATTGATTATGATAAGAAATACTAATTTTCATCGAGTCACGGATTTCGATTGATTGATTGATAAAGTTGTGAAGTTGGGGAATTATTGGAGAAAAATTACCCTCTAAAATTAGAATAGTAGAAACTGCGTTACAGATAAAAATAGTAATGCAATTCTTACTAATAAGAAGTAGTTTTTTACTATTATAGATTCAGAGTGTAGATAACATCGATGGTTTTTAAAAAAATGACAGATTTTGATATTTTTTCATATTTCTCATCTCATAAACAGATTTTCAAGTTCGATACAGCTATGATAGTTTTGAAAATCACTCAATTTTGAATTTCCCAATTAAGATTTGGTTTTCAAGCTCAATCTATCATCAAATAGTTTCCAATACCTGTATTTAAAAAATAAGTTTCTTCGCATTTGCTTTCAGGTTCACGAGCAAACCAACAGGCGGAAGATAAGAGACAAAAAGGAGAAAGAGGAAAACGAGGAAATGCACACAATGAGATGAGTATATATCTTTTCCACAAGCCGGATACGCTTCAGATCAGGACTAACAAGAGAATCGTCAACCTGTTCGGTGGTAGATACGTGTACTCATGATATACGCGGGTAGAGAGTGGGGGGGGGGGCAGCCAACCGTCTGACACTTTTTCCCGAATGTACCGCTCGTCGTTGGCGCGAAGTTGATTCGGGAATTCCCCGATGCGCGTGTGCTCGAGCATGCCACCCACGTATACAACGCGAACTAATGTCGAGGCTCCGCCTCTAACTTACGTATATTACGCACAGCGTCGTTGCTCCTTGTGAATTATCCCGGCAGTTGATGCCCCCCGCCACGCGGCTGCTTTATTAGATCCAAGTGGCGTTTGACACGTGTATATACCGATGCCGTCAAATTTATTCCGAAAATTAGATGCCTGCCGGCCGGTCCGTGTCCCGAATGCTAACGCTCCACGGCCCGTACTGCTTACGATTCGAGACGGATTTGGACTATGCATCATATTGAAATACTGCTCTAGAATCAAATAGACACGTTTGAGTAAGCGTGTGTGTGCGCGCGCGTGTGAGAAACATTGGCTAGACTGACGCTCAGGGGTATTCGTGCAAACTTATCGACCCAAATTTTTCTTTCTCTGGCCGTACTTTTTTTTTTTTTGAATAATCTCGTCTGGTGGGTTTTTCCGTGTACAGCATTATAGGACGACGTTCGACCCTGACTGACTTTTTGATTCCGTGTGGAGCGTATACATGACACACGCAGTGTCCAACGATCACTTTTGAGTTAATCGAGACAATTCATAATGCCTCCAACGCCTACATCGTTCGATTGGTTAACGATTTTTAGAGGCTGTGACTGATACAAGTGGGACGTTTCGTAAGAATTTCGAATAAATTTCTAAGTAAATACGGTTACCTAATAATATGTATTATTGAATATTTAATCATTATTAGCGAATATTCGCTAATTCGCTATTTATATGTTTTTCAACGTAGTTGGATCAAGATAAATCAAGCTACATTTAATGTGAGCTTTAGAAGGCTATGGGATAGATAATGTTCAAATAATCGTCTCGTTTGACTGTTAGGATTTCTACTGGGTGGGCGTAATCAGGTATCCTTTGAACAAACGAAAACCCATTGTAACATTCGATAAGAAGCACCTATCATGGTGGGAAAAATTGATCGACTTTTCCGCCCTACTCCAACCAGAGGAACACCTAGCACCTACCACCTAAGTAACGTTTAGGTTTACCTGGGATATTCACCAATCATTGCTGATTTATGCGCGTGTAATGCTGCATATTTGCGTACATCAGATGTCATATGCATAGATATATTCATGATTTATATAAAAGGATAACAATAGATTGTAACGTTAGCTAATGATTGACTGCAGCTATCATCCATTTGCGTAACCATAAACCGCCTCCAAGAGTTTCAGCCAGAACCGAGATCCAAATCACATGTGGTTGTCTAATATTGAAAAGTCCATTGAAAAGTTAAAAGTCTGGCGAGTCTACTGAAAAACTCTCTACTGCTCACCGGAGAAAAATCAGACAAATCTTAGCCTTTGAAAAAGTCCATATAATCTCTTCTGACAAGGCGAAACGTTCTCTTTCTTCGTCATTCCATGCCACCGCAACAATTTTTCCCCGCGATCCAAACGCTCGGGATTACAGGGTATATGACCCGGTTGGTTTACATGAAAACCCCCTATTTCCCTGTCATAGCTTCATTACCGAAAACGTCGGATACACATACAGCCGGCCATGAAATACAGACTCGGCAATAGTCTAAGATTGGCCAATTAATCACCGAACAAATTGGAAGGGCTTGCGATGAATATGGAGCATATCCGGCAAAGCTCTCTTATTGAAATTCCAATGCGCGGCTCGGCGTATAAATGCATGGAGAAAATCGCTTCATTAAACGGCCAGATCCATCTTGATTGGCTGGCTGCCCAACAAATCGGCGATCTTTCCATAAATTCAAGGTCGCGCGCGAGCCGTGGGGAATCCAACGAAGGCAAGGGGAAATCGGCTGCCGATAAATGATGATTAACTCACTTAGGGCGAGACTTAACGACGGCCATTCGTTTTGCGAATGCAAGTCCCCGGTCGGTTCTCCCCCTCCTCGCGGCTACTTCATCCAGCGAGGCGCGCGGCGTCCTTTTGTACGAGATATCGCGCGGAGTGCGGCTCTGCGCCACGGATCGGAAACGGCTTCCGCCGGCCAGATAAGCCCCGGAATTATTCTTGGCTGGCGCGTGAGCTCCGACTAATTAATTTGCCCCCCCTAGACGAAAAAACTCCATCTGGCTTTGGTAGTTCGATTGACCGGAAATTGCTGAGCCCTCGACCCGCGGCACGCGGACCGAACCCAGGCAGGATGAAAGGTTTTTGTTTATGGTCTCAATCGGTGCTCACGACACGGAAGGAAATCATTTTCGCGTTCTTTCATGCTCATCAACTGATTGATTCTACACTGCAAAAACGATCCTCTCTGATTCCGCGTTTTGTTGCAAATCAATTTGAGCTTGATTTTGACTTACTTGATAATTACTTACTCGATACTTGATTTTACTTGAATTAAGTTGCAACTTGAATCAAAGCATCGTTTTTGCAGTGTATTCATCCCTATTCGCGCTAACGCGGGCAATCTCTTGTTAAAATCGCTTTCAAATTCTAAATCCTGTTTGGGGAAATTTCTTTCCACCATCAAAAATCCCCTTCGTATTCAAGCATGCCATTCAAATGGGAATAAAATCTCGTACGAAGCAAATTTCAGTAATATTGAACGCACGAGTGGCTCTCTTGCAGACAAGCAGCCTTATCAATATTGGTTCGTAGAGTTCGATACAATATACGAGTTTGAAATCGGAAAAACGAACGTAATATCAACGATTTTCCTTTAACTGGGGTATTATAGTCACGGAATGAGGGCAGAAATGAAGCGTGAATTGTCGTTGAATCGAAATAAGCTCAATTGAATCTATATAACAAAGTATACAGATTCAATGATTCTGATTGTAACACATGCCAATTTGGAATATCGGAAAATTACGTCACGTCGGAGAAATCGCGTCCCCCGATTGAATTATACTCTGACGGGCTAATAATACGAAGTACAATTGACACATCGGCAATGCCGATATTGAAAGGAAAATGATTTATGACTGACGAAAGGCGAAGGGTGACGACGCGGGAGAGAGCAGAAAACAAATTGATATGAATATATACATTTTTAGGTGAAAGGATAAGTCTTTGAGACGGAGCGAGGGAGAATGGGAACGCGTCAGCAGCTGTGCTAGACCGAACGGGTGCACTTGATGTAAAAGAAGTTTTCTCGATGCCGTATAAACTACTGACGATGCACTAACAATTTTACAGAATAGATATTTCGCATTATATATCCATCAAGTATAATATTATCAAGGTAGGATGAACGGAAAATTCAATGAAAAAGTGTAACGAAATATATGTTCTGAATTTCTTAAACTGAAACAGACATCTTCCGGATGTTTCCACTTACTAATATCGAAATGCGAATCGTCGTAAATTTGAATAACCGGTGAGAAACTACTGTAATTTTCGTCGATAGTTAAAGTAAACTATTTGCATTATTTATCCGTTGTTTCTCTTTTTCTTGCAACAAAAAGAAACAGCAGCCGACGAGCTGCCAGTAAACGTCGCTAGAAAACATGTCGTCTTGAAATTCCAACTTTTCAATATTTTACCAGCGCAGGTTGCGATTGTACCCCCGGGGCAGTATAAAAATCGACTCGTCAGCCGTCAAAGTGAGTCGGGAGAAAAATCGATGATAAATGAATGCCCCGCGGAAGGAACAATGGGTGTCGCACGACGGCCCAAGGCTACGAGGCGTCATCGGCATCGGGTCAGCGGGCCACGGCGATCGGGCGTGAAGGCCTACACTTATGATCGGCCGCCTCGGACGCGAGTGTGTGTGTGTACGTGTGTGTATGATAGAATCGCACGAAATGTCATTAATATATACGAGGGAGAGGGAGAGAGTCTGGATATATGCGTGCGGCGTGCGCTCACGTGCGTCCAGTTAGGATCGGTCGGCGCACTTTCTGGGAGGCTTGCGTCCTTTGTCAAAGGGCCGCCTTGTCTCGTATGCGCTTTTAACTCTCTCTTAACGCTACATCGAGCGCGAACTGATGCGTCTAGCCGACGGCAAAAAAATCCCCGCACCGACTCGCCATGAGAAATTCACTTTCAGCTCGGTCTCTCTCTCGGCGAGACTTCCTACTATATATACATATATTAACACACGCGCGCGTACATATGCATTTGAAGTCTCGCACAGGCCGAATTGGGTTCGATGAAAGGAGCATTTGAACGTTTTAATTTCTCGATTGAGCGAAACGGCGATGGGGTTGGATTCGTCGGAAACGAAGTGGATCCTCACGGAAAAAAAAATGATCTTGAATCTTATTTCTACCAGCCGAGACTTGCCGAGTTGGAGTTACACGGGAATCGTTGTTGCCAATAACAATGGGAATCTTCAAAATATCGCTGCATCGTATTCCAATGTATATTCATCGAATCGGGAGAATAGCGAGCGCAGTTTGTTCTACCAAAAATATCATTGACAAAAACGACGAATTCTCCAGCAGATCTAACGAGGTATCTGGCTCATCAAGCACCCTTTCCAAAATGTAATCCAATAAATATTGACAAGAACATGGAGCGATTTCGCCGGTGTATCGAATCGTTTCAGTTATTCCGTAACTCGCGGGGGGGGGGGAATTCTTCCGAATGAAATTGTTATGTGGGTTGCGCCAGAGCGTGCCAAACGGTAAATAATCTCTCGTTTAGATTTTCACGAAAGTGAGACGCGCCAGCAGCTTAAAAATAGCCGTATACTCGCAAGCTCATGAGCGTCCCATGTTTACCCGGTCGCGCGCAACGATTAATCGATGAAATCAATACACGTCTGATCATATCGGGCGTCGCGTAATGTCTAAATTTAAGATTCATAGCTTGGGGGCATTTGCGCACTGTATATGCAAGAACCTTTAAGCTTCCCCCGGCGCAAATTCTGCAAATACGCGTGTGAGTAATACACTGCATAAGCGAAAAGTTTTATTCTTCCGTTTCAAATGTATAGATACGTTGGAACTTGTGTTAGTTCCTTGAATGAATGATTAACTCACTGGTTCGTAAACATTTTGCTAAGAGGAATATCGTCGGGGAATTTGTAAAAATCAACATACAGTTTACCCATGGGAATGTACTGTAAAGAGACTATTTTCTCATGTGTGGATAAAGTGTTGTGGATGTACTCGAAATTCACATTGCGACATGGAATAAAAAACGAAAATCGTGGTGAGCACATATTATGAAAACCGATGGCATGTAAAATGAAGCCAGTTATTAATTTATTTTTAATTGATTTAGTCATAACCACGTGATGCGGATGATATATAGATTGAGAAGCAGGGGGCACTGAGCAAGCCTACCAGTTGAACAGAATATAGATTAGATCAAAGAAAGAGATATTCTTTGGTTAGGGTAGCTAGTTTCAGTCAGTATCGTCAGAAACAGAAGATAAGTTTTGAGATTCTAATGACTAAATCTCTGTTGAAGAGTCTGAATAGAGGATGAATATAGTTTTTGTAATGTCACATGTATGTTGGAATGAATTAATTAAAAAACGCTGCCAATTGCAACAGTGTGCTTCTTCAGAGAGGCTTCGTATGAAATTGCAATTATTCAGCCTGTATTAATAATACCATCTCACGAGAAAATATATGAATCACAGGAGATGCATCGGAGCAATCGTCCTGTGCACAGCACAAACGTAAATCAGTACGAAGAGTGACGTGGGATTCCGTAGGTGGTCGTCCTATCGGAGAAACATCGGGTCGAGGGCCGGTTCGCCAAAAATTCCCCCTGATAAACTCATTGAATTTCAACAGCGTCTGTTGAACCTGTACGCATTATCCAAGCCGCATCTTGTCTATCTGCTCTCGCAGCCACCGAATCCGCGGCCTCATCAATATTCAAAGGATCGCCGAAGTGATGGCATATATAAATTACACAAAATGCGCAATGTGTCGGCCGTTAACGAGGAGCCGGGCGGGTTATAAATGCACAAGCTCGATCGAGATCGTTCTGACGGGGTTGACGTGGGGCCAAATTCGAAGCTGCTTTTTGGCAACTGTATACATGTAAGTTAAGGACACACTTTTTCCCCCGCTGATGAATTATTGATGCGCGCCGCCGGGTGCGGTAATTGGCAGTTTGCATCGAATAAAAGTCGCGCACTTTTTCGCCGTCATTATTTCAAAGGAGCTCCAAATTATCATGCTATGTATGCAGGGCGCGAATGCCAAAGCGAGAGTGGGCCCTTTTTGCCGCGTCCTTCCCATTTCGTCCGTTCGATCCGCAAGAAAATCGCATTGTTCGGCAAGCGATCGTCCAATTTCGAAGCTATTGCGTGATTTTACCCGTGATGGACACGACCCGCCTAACGAACTCGGAGGTACATCCAATCCGCGGAGCTCTGGCATATTTTCGTGGCGAAAAAAAAAGGTAAAAGAGGGTCGTCAAAATTTATCGCCGACATCGGCTCATCTCCGCTCATATTTTATGAATTTCGCGAAAAAGAAAACGCTAAGTCCTGTCGTACACGCGAAACGTCCGGGAGGGGCATTGAAGTTTATGGGTTTTCGTCAATGTCGCCCGACGAAAGCCCCAAAAGACGAACGGCCGTTGATATACGCGCGCAGCCGAGAGATGCGCGCCGGGGTAGACGAAGAGGATTTCGGGGCTCGTCTCGGCTCCAACGGCTCCTGGATTATTAAACAGAATTATATACCCTCTCCCTCCTCCCCCCGTTCGCGAGAGAGACAGGGCAAGTCGAGCTCGCTATTCCCGGAAACGACGCGATAAATTTTTTAATGCCCTGCCGACGTCGATTTGCATAATCTCTTCCCTCGCGCTGCCGCTGCCGCCGCCGCTGACTAATTCAAAGTTGCAACTGGTCGTTTTTTAGACGGCTGCGCGCCGGATAAAGAGAAGAGAAAAGTGGTTAGAGCTTAGACGGCCGCCGCGCCGCCGCTGCTCTATGTATATATACGCGCGCGCAGCGGCCGCGGCGCGGTGGTTTTGCCCGGGAAAGCTTGATTTACGATCCGCACCGTGTGCGAGCTCGAGTGCTCCTATCTCCTGGAAGCGAACTCGCTTAATAGAGCTATTCACCTTTCGCCCAAATAACGCGCGCACGCGTGATGTGGAGACGCGGCCCACACGAGTTTTTTTTTCGTTCACGCGTATAATACGCACCGTTCGGTCGGGGATTTTTTAGCTTCTTCGCGATTGATTCATATCGACAGCTGGAAGGTTGCGAAATTACATTTTTTCAAATGTGCTTCTTTGTCCTAACAGACTAGAGAGAAAAAATAACGAATCTTACTCCCTGGGGATGTATAGTCGGATGATGACGCCAGTGTCATTCCTAACAAAGCTTTCTGGAGACACGTCGCTGTCGAGCGTACACTCTGGATCTAAAATAGAAAAAAACTAGTTATTAGTAGAAATCGCAGAACTGATAAAAATAATAATTATCTAACTGAAAAATCATCGTTCGCATAAAATTATAGATTCAGTTGAAACTTTCATAAGATGCACCCAACGCAAGGGAAAAATTCAAAGACGTAAGTATTTTTAAACAGGTTAGGGTTTGTTCGGGAAATGAAGTTGTGCGATGCTAAAGGAATAAGATTAAAAATCCGTAAACAGCGGAGTATTTATATGCACACCGACTGAAACTGTACGAAAGTTCACATGCATAGACATACATTTTTTGTATAAAAATGTGACAATATCTGCGGAAAATCAAAACGTTAGTCAATGAATGACTGCATGTCTTTATATGTTTGGGTATGACCACAAACCGTCACCTGCAAAAGCTACGGCGAGATCCGAGCGACCCGAACCCCGAATAGTTTTCTGGTACCCCAGCTGCAGTATACTCTTATAAGCAGCGTAGAACTAAAAATTGATCCACTCCAACTCGATGGAGTTATGAAAGAACACGAGAGATCCGTCCGCCATTGCAGGGCACAGCTACGACGCGCCGACGCCTGCACCTCAATCCCGAGTGACACCCGTTCATATTACCACCAACGATCGGACACGGCTGTTGCATCTCTCGAAAACTCCCCCGACCGAGTATACACACGTCGACTCGGGCGCCTCGGAGCAGCGAGGCTCGATGTAACCACAATAATCCCGGGGATAAAGGATCTCTCCGCGAGACGGGCAAAAGCTCGAGCCGCGTACATTGAATATAACACGCTGCGGCACCGCGGCTCGGTTGATTTAATTACGCGCCCGTGGCTGCACTCGAGCCGCGGCCCATAAGCAACCCACAACAGGTGAGAGAAAATTTAACGAGCGCCGGTGCGGGGGTGGGCGTATACACGCGTTAACGGGCCGATAATTGCGGCAGCCAGGGACGAATCCAGCGTTACAATTATTATTCAGCGCGCCGTTGTTGGGCGGTCGCCCCACCTATATATGCACCGAACGCGGCCGCGGCAACGTGCAATCATCCCCGAATGCTCGCGAGCCCGCGGCTCTCGGCTGGGTTTTTAACGCGGCGCGTGAATTGCAACGCGCATCGCAACTCTCGCGCAATGGATCAACTCCGAGGGAGCGAGAGACTCGGATGGGCGAACGCCTCGTGTGTTATTTCACGCGAGACGAGCGAGAAATTTGCTGGAATAATGATCAAATTCAATTGTCAAAATGTCGGTGAGAGCGAGGCGATATGTCACGAAAGCCAAGTGACTGACTCTCCTAATTTTGGATATCATAACGAGTGAGGCTTTTCGAAGCGATTAGTACAAAAGTGAAAGGTTTCTCATTCGAGTAGTACTGTCCCAGAGTGAGTGCCGTGGAGTTCTTATGAAGTACTACGGGTTCATAGATGAATAGTATTCTTCATTTTTGTCAATATCAACCAAGAGCTATTCCTCAGATTAGGAAAAGCTGGATCAAAGAACAATGAATACGAAAGGAGTACCAGAGTGAGAAGCCTCTCGCCCAAAAGTTTATATTCTTTTCACTCTGGAAGATCTGAAATTCGAAGAGCAAGCTTCCGAGATACATCGCTCCGATCTCACCGAAATTTCAATTTTTATCAGCCGATGTAGTTCTCCGCATAGTGAGATAGTATTGTGATGTCACCAAGACCTTCGAAGCACCGCTTGTGGATGTTTTTCAGACATCCCCACATAAATCTCACCGAGATCTCAATTATTTCTAAGCGGGCGACAGCCGCGATAGGCTGAGAAGAATCACTCGCGAAGCGCATCGATCGAGCGATACCCGGTGCGAATTCAAAACGCTTCCTGTTTCCAACGAAATTGTTTTGTGTCTGTCGCCTTTTTTCTCCTATCTCCTCGCTCGGTGGTGAGCTAACGCGCTGCAACGCTTTGGAGGGGGGCAAAAAAAAGAGCAACAAAGAATTCGGTGTAATAATCGAGGAGTCGTGGAAAAAAATAATCATCAGTCACTAGGCGCGCGGTTGGATCGGAAATAAAAGCGCTTGGATTGAAAAGAAATTTGCCGCGCGCGCGACGCGTATTTTCGATCTCGCAGGCGCTTAAATAATTGCAGTGACATCACGGCTATACCCGCCACCTCACTCGCTTATTTTTATATCTCTCCGTCGGGACGAGCGAGCTATCGCATCATCATTATAATTATAACGACTCGTAACGCAGCCGCGCACCGGAATATATACATATATGTATCCCTTGGGCATCGCGGCTAATACTTCGACATCGGTCACTTTTTACCGGCGCGCGCACGGCAACTGTTGTCCGGTCACGATGCAACAAAACGACGCCGCGATAAAGGAGAAAAACATCCGTTTACGCGTCTTCGCCCGTTTGTCATCGCACTTCGTCACACGAACGGCGACGGGGGAAATCGTACGGAGAAGCTGCGACCGCGGATTGATCGGCCCCGAGTGCTCGAGTGACAGGTGCGCCGGCATTTCCTGTATTTTGCATGATTTCGGGGAAGAATTCGCTCATCATCGTCGCGATGACGCGGGTATAGCGTATCATGCGAATCGCTCGCTGACGTTACGCGATCAAATCCCATCGCCATCGAGGGTTCGATCCTGGAATTCCCGATCGTTAGACTTTCCAGATTAAATATATATTCATATTTAATCGTCTGTTCGGTATATGTCTGCAGGTGTCATCATGAGAGTTTAAGAATGTCTGTTATTCGAGCAACAGTTTTTCATACAACTGATACTCTATCGTGCATCAGAAATATAACTTTTGGAAAGGATAATTGTCGGGGATAGCTTAAGATCAAGACCAAATTCGCATTTCAAAAGCATTTTATTCAATTTACCGCTCTCTAAATTTATCATTTGTAATTTATGCAGTTTCTACTGAGAAATAGTATTTTTTCACTATTTGGGAAATAGATATCCGATCGCACTTGTAGCCGCAAGAAAAGTCAATAACAAAGCAGTACATTTTCCAGATAATCAATCGAGGAAAATCGATTCTCATGTTTTCATCGTTATTCTCATTGTTTCACGTTCGAAAACCCCTACCACCGAACAACGACAACCGTGTTTGAATCGAAGCCTCCTGAAATCCCGGGACCGAACCAAACAACCTCCTGGTAATTATCTCTCAGCCATAGTACGGTGCTGTATACGTGTACACACACAAACATAGTGAATTAAACGACTATTGATTTTCGATTTAATTAGAGTATAGGAAAAAGTTTGATTCGCTGGTGAAACTTTTGGGGGGAGTACAGGGTGGCGATCGAGACACGAGGAGGTGGAGCTCGAGCGACAAAGCGTTAATTTATCTCGCCGGGAAGCAGCAGGAGCTGCGGACGGCGCGGGCCGCCATTGAAAATCCCTCCGCTCGGCAAAGTTGGCCGAGTCAGCGGATGGAAAGAGGACCGGGAGGGCTACTTTGCTCGAGTCCCGGCGGCCGACGTGATAAAGCTCCCCAGGTGAAACTCGAGGAAGCTGCGCGGCTTGTGTGTATATGTATATATAGAGAAAGAGAGAGAGAGAGAGAGAGAGAGAGAGAGAGAGAGAGAGAGAGAGAAAGGGGGTGAGCGAGGCTGCGCGCGCCCGACAAACCGACAGCTAGAATATGACTAGATTTTATCTGAAAACTCACGGCACACTCGCCGCTCGAGGTGTACACAATGCACGCGAAGGGCATTCAATCTGCATGGCGGCGCGTCCAGTCATTTTCGCGAGAATATAGTCGTGGTTGTATACTAAAGAGTCGATGAGCTCGACTTGGTCCATACTTTTCACGGGTTCATAAGTGCGTCTGGGTACAGCTGCCGCGACATGAGCTAACCTTCTAACGACCAACACACTTAGCCAGCAAGAGGAAAAAAGGTACTCTTCAAAGCTTGCAGTGAAAAAGTGCTGTATTGAAGTGATAATACACCGTAAGAAAGTGGACGAACGATTGTCTGGAACTACGGTGAATTTTCACTTTAGTTCCATGAGTTTCGACAGCAACAAATTGTTACATCCCGATTCGCAATACATTTTTTGTTCTACTGTGAGCTACTTTCAGGAGAGTATAAACAATGGCAGAGGAGGGTGTACGCGAGGCGGAACGATAATTCGGGCCGGTCGCGGTCATGCTAAGATATCCATAAGGACGACACATCGCGGGGCGAGATGGGCTCGCTTGTAAAACGGCTCGATTAGAGCAGCCGCGCATATAGGCTCGAGGGAGCTGGATAGAGCGCGCGACTACCGGTACATGAGCGGCCGGCTCCTATATACCTACCTACTCGCGCTCTCTCGCGAGCTTGTATTGGGCTTAACGGTCTGCTCCGCGTGCACTCGACAAATCATTCGAGTCGAGCTGGCCGCCAACCCCGCATTGCACTGCTCTCTCTCTCTCTCTCTCTCTCTCTCTCTCTTGATACTCTGTGCTCGCGCAGTGTTTCGCAGTGCACAGCAAACGAATAGTCTCGCGTGTCCGGGGCCCGGTTCCACACACACACACACACTACGCGTTACCGCACGGAGATATACAGACTGGACGTTTTTCCCACCGCGCGCCACATTTCGCGGCTTACACGCTTTTCGATGCCCCGCGGATCGATCGGTATGCGTATACATACTAGTGTCCCTGACGCACCTCGCGCACCGATTATTAGTCGTTGCGCGTACACCGCGTAACACGATTGAAAAATTCAGCCGAGTTGGGTTCGTTACATTTGGGTTACGGTATGCAAATCGCGTGCTGCCGCGCGCCTTAATGGGCTGGGCATCTCTTGCCCGATTAATAATCGCCACTCCACCGTCTAATCGCTCGATCTCGAGCCGAAACTCCCTCTGTGCTCGTGATGCGCTCGTAAACGTTGAATCTAGAGCCACGATCAGTACAGTCCGTCCAGAGAGACGGCCGGTCCGGATAGTTTCGAGAGGAAGAGAATAGTCGTCGAGCCACATACGAGGGCCGCTCCCGGGCGATTTCCCAACTTAGCGCGAGAGCTTTCAATTAAGCTCATACACGTACGATCGTCGCGGTCCGTTTGAGCCGCGGTCGAACGGGGGGGAATAATTCAGCTCGGCCGTATGGGGGGGGGGAATGGGGATGGAGACACACACGAACGAGCACACGCGTTGCGCGACGTTACAATCAGCGGATTCCTCGGGCTAGTTTTGCCGGGATATATTCACGGCTCGTGTTGCTCGGTGCCGGCCGCGGCCGGGCCGAGATAAGCAGAGTGTGTCGCGCGTAGTGCATTACGTGCCGGTTTAAGCGGTGCGAAAATTAATGTGGCTCGCTTGAGCTCCGACCTCTCTCTCTCTCTCTCTCTCTCTCTCTCCCTCGGGCCGCTCGACGAGCTTATCGGCATCGCAATTGCCCGTTGCCGGCATTTTTCCCTGGCCGTTTTCCTCCCCCCCCCCCACACACCTCGTTTTTCGAATGCCGACCGTACGGAAAGGAGCACGTGCGTATTTCGCAGGGCCGCAACGGTTTGCCATCTCCTCCTCCCCAACTTATAGCACCAAAGTTTAATTAACGGATTGCCACCTTATTAATGAGCGTGCGTGTGTGTGTGAGAGATGCTTGTTCGCAAAATCCACCCATCAAACTCTTCTCACTCAGCTTTCGATCACCCGTAGCCTCATTTCTCCTACTCGTGTATACTTTATCCCTCGTGTATGCCCGCTCACACACGCGCGCGTTTATACAGTGTATTGCTCAGCGTTGCATTTGCTTTATTGCGGAAATACCTCGAGACTATTTGGCGTACGCGCGTATTCGTTGGCAAGCCGACAAATCAACGAATCTCTCGCACCACCACGTATCCGACCGTTTAAAGCTCGATTCGCGCTCGTCAATACTGCGTCAAAAGTCTCATTACATCCTGTGAGAAATTCAAATTGTGCTGAATCATTATTGGAGCAGTGGCCAATGAGGACCACCCCCAATAAACCTAAATCATAGATTTCCCTCTCGATTGCATCAGTATAATGATCGAAAAACGCTATTTCGTTGAAAATTACATTACTCGGCGTATAAGACGATACAAAATGGATGATTGAAAGTATTTAGTGGACCTCTCATTTCTCACTAAGGTATATAAAACACCAGTCGACGATTGCCAATGTGAGCTATTATGGTAATAAAACATTTCGAGAGGATGCGAGGAATGAGAGCAAAGTAGTTGGGATGGGACACGTGAGAAAGGAAGAGTTAGCCGCGACGGCCGATGCGCACTTACATATACGATCCGGCCATGTTGCGATTACGTGTGAGTCGTGTAAGCGCGCGGACCTTGACACGGCTCATGTCGTGGGTCAGAGAGAAAAAAAAAAGGAAAAACTTGGCATGATTCTGCGTTTACGTAACCCGACAGCGAATGATGTATCTTATCATATTGAAACTCGCGCGCCGGATATCTTGGCCCCGAGTGTTTTTCTCTCACCTCACACATATACACGAATACTTTAGTGGTGAATCATTTGATTCGCGCGCTCGTACATATATACCCGTCGTCTCGTCTAGCGGTAGACCAAATTCACTTGGAATGAGTTGTACATTCTTTATTAAGCCAGTTGTATCACCCGGAATCGATTTTTTGTTTCCTCGTGTCTAATATCGTAAGCTCAGTTCCTTGAAGGTGGGTTTTTCATCGATACCAAATCCTTTCATTGTATATCATTGGAAATATATATTATTTTTGAATCCGAAACTTCCTTTCCTGGATCCTTTGCTGATGTTTGCTCGACGAAAGACAAATTTTCGTTGGTTTTCATTACAACCCCGAGTATCCTTAGTATTATTTTCCTTCGCTGTTGCGTAACTTCAAATTGAAGATCTACATTTCAAATAACGCAAGGACGACAGATAAAATATAAACGTGGACGTACGTCGCGGGAAAGATATTAGGATTCGAGATAACGCAAAATCAATGGCGTGTGTGTGTATCTGGTTTTTCGAGAGAAGACAGCCTGGAAGCCGTCGAAACGTCGAGAGATCTCTCACGAATTGTTTTTTCTTTCTGTTCGTCCGCCGCCGCCGCCGCGGTACCAGCATTCGCGACCCCACAAGACCAATTACGCCTGTTGCGCCGCGATCTCCCAAGATTCCGGCAATTTCGCGCGAAACTCGTGTGGCCGGAGAACAATGCAACGGGGGCTATAAAATGCCGCGAGCCTGGAGGGTCCGCGCCTCGAGTGACTGCGCAGCGCCCATGTGATCCTCGTCGTCGGCCGATTCGACCTCGCCGGCAACATTTAGACGCGATTGATTCTCTCGTGTAGAAAATAACGCATAGCATACTTACATAGATCTGAATGACTGAGGATGGAGGAGGCGTATTGGGAATATCCATCATGACGATATCACTTGTTAAATCCAGCACGCGATTGTAGCACAGGCCAAGATAGACGATTTTGTGAATGGACACTCGAATTCGAAATTCAAAGCCTCCCACGTCCTGACAGCGAGGAACCACTCGAAATTTACGAAAAGTATTCATGCCGTGCAGTGAGTGCAGTTGCGACAGTAAATACTTATGTGCTAAAATTGCGCGAGTAAAAGATTGAGCTGTTAACATTTGAGTGTCCAGCCTCACTCGACAAGTCACTCGACACATATCCCTTTTTTCGATCGGAAGCGATTTGTCCCCTTTGCTCAATGTCATTCATTTCATAAAATCGGTTGAATTTATGCACACATCTTACGTCTCGCGGTGTGCTGGGAGGGTCAATTTTTCCACATACTACAGATGTGCCCTGCCCCAACGAGTCTTTTACTTCCCATAAAAGTCGCGGCCAAATGCCTTCCATTCGTAACATTATACGTAGTTGAAAACTGTCACGTTCGCAGCTATCAATGTCCTCTAGTGCTATACGCAACTGGTATAGTAAATAAACCATATTACTTACCACCCGACCTTATGTTACTGCCCAACATATTGACGGCTGACTCGGGTCGTTCGAGCGAGGGCAGATCTACAGTAGGCTATAAATATGAATATACACGTGTGCCGAGCGACGCCTCGGGCAAGGCCGCACCTCGCCACCGTGTCCTGCAGGCCGCGGCCGGCAACAATATATACATGTATAGATGTATATAAAATATAAACGTTCGCGCAGCCATTCTGGCCTCGGTTCCTCTTCGCTATGGAGAAACAGCCCAGGGACTATTCGAGGCGTCTTCCGTCATGTCCCACGAGCGATCACTCCAGTCCTGCGCACCTGCGGCTAACATTTTTTTCTTTCCTTTCCATCATGGTTCTCCTCGTGAAGAGCCAGCTTCCTTTGGATGCTCGAATCGTTCACTCGGTAAAAACGCACGGGACAACGGATTTTTCAGATTCGCCCTCGAGCTACGTGGGAAAATTCGATTGTTACGACGCGATGCGGCTGAAATTTAATTCGGAATTAATTCAGTCGCGTCATCATTTTCCGCCAAACAATTCGAGGAATGCATTACGCAGATGATAAGCCATCAGAGAAATGAAAAAAAAAGGTTTTTCCATCGAGTTTCATGAGATCCTTCCTTTAGTACTTTGAAAATACTCGAGTATTTTGAATGATGTGATCTCGTTATTTTTCAGTACTTTGTGGTATTCAGGTTGATATTGAAGTAAGAGTATGCTCACATTGATCCGCAGAGTGAGATACACATCGGCTAGACGCTATATACAGTAAGAAATTGTGGATCCTACATTGCAGAGGAGTCCAATCGGCAGGAGAAGTAATCTCTTTGTTGTTTGTCTTCTTGGATGAAAATTTGTTTTTTTTTTCGAGCGTATCCACGAGATATACACATCAATCTCGTCCCATGCTTTGATTTCCTCGAGTTATTCCGTTCGTACATCTCGACGAAATCGAATCGCGGGCCAAAGTAGGTTCTTTCCATCGTATGAAAACAAAGTACGCACTCGCGGAGACTGATATAAAAATCCAGAGCAGCTGTCCAGCCGCGTCTACTCTCGTCCGTCCGTCTCGACTAAAACTCTTCGGATCGTCGACGTCTGATCGTCGCCGAATATTATACACATACACGGGGGGGTCGCGCGCGCGCCAGATGAAACGGCGCTCGTTGCGGAATAGCGGAACGGATTATATATCCGCGACGTGGCGCGCGACGTCTCCTCTCGATTGAGTCGTTTTTGGTCCGAAGCTATATACGCGTGAGGCGCCAGTAGCCGCGCCGCGCGGCGGTCCCTTTGCCGCGTTGATGGGATTTATCACGAGGATAAAGAGGATCTGTGCAGCAGTCGTATTCGGGGAAACAGCCGCCGCCGAGGCAAATAAGCCGCGCCGCCGGGCGGCTCGAGTTTTTCGGCGGATGTCGGCGCGCCCGCTCAAACGATTGCACCCGGGTTCGCGTGAGATCGGCCCGCACCAATTGTGTGTGTATTCGCGTATCGCGCCCGTGCCGGCTGATCCGCCGGGGGGTTCGATGAACCCGCGAGCCCGCAAAAAATGAATGGCACTGGATGTATATACACACGTATCTCCTCGCGGCCGCGCAATTACGTTTTCGGACCGTTTTCTCCCCTCCCTCCCCGATATATCGCTTCTCCGAAATCATCGTCTTGTGGACTCGCCGCATATCCCGGGGGACGCGTCCAGCCGCGATTCCTCCTCGATTCTCCACTCGCGCACGCACACACACGTGCGGCCAACTTCTCACGCGAGATACGCACGCGAGTAACGGATTTTTCCCGTTCGGTCGAGCTCCTCTGGCTGATCAATCGACGCGCCTCGCGCCTCGCACTTGGCGCTGTACGAATTACCGCGCGAGAATGAAACGCGCGATTTCAATTGGAGCCGCTGCTTGGAGTCGGACGTGATTTCGATCGTACGCCAGTGGACACGGATAGATTCGACGAGCGACGCCCGCCGTATACGCGAAGAGGTCAAGCTCGTCGATTCGAAGATCGGCCTTCGATTCGAGGATCGATTGTGTTAATACGTGTCGACGGGCGTTTGCCACTTTGCCGCTCCAACTCGAGATGACTCGTCGGATAGCTTGAGCTTTTGTGTATTTACACTCCCCGTCGACTTTGCCCCTAATCGAGATCCACTAACTCGAGTAGCTCTCTCTCTCTCTCTCTCTCTCTCTTTCGCGACGGTATATTCCAGATTAGACTCGTACGTCGGATGGTACCCTGGTACGTGTATAATCATTTTCATGTTTATGTCTATCGCAACATTGTTTATCAATCGCCCGAGTCGGACGACGGACGCGCGGCCCTCGTTACACATTACTCAAACGTGAATATTTAAACGAAGGAGATTTGTAATTTATGCCCAGCCGCGATCGGCGCTGCAGTTTATGGAAATGATCGCCGGCGCGCGCGAGTCTCCGCGTAAATACAGCGCGATCGCGCATATACATCACTCGGCGAGTAAACAAGAAGATTATTTGTGCTATTGAGAGTGTCAGAGAAGAGAGATCAAAATGAAATTATACTCGACTCGGGCTGTAGCAGCCGATTACACGTTCGACGGCTTTTCAATTTTTTCATGATCGAAGACGAGGTTGGCTTTTCGAATGAGCGAACGCCGACCAATCGTACTTTAGATTCCATGAATTCGGAAAAAGTAGGATTACTGTTCAGAATTGAAGAACCGATGAGCGCGCTTGTTTAAAGGTATATTTTTTTTCATGCCAGATATAGCGAACTCTCTTAAAAGGTTTTAGTGAAAAACAATTATATGGAAGTGAAGAATCACTGTACAAAGGTGGGCGAGACATTTAGTCCGATTGTAATTAATTTTTGCACGTAATCAGAGTGAATTTTAAATTTAGTTCCATGAGTTTCGATACCAATAAATTGTTACATGGAATTCATACATTTCACATGAAGCCAACATTCCCAAAGTATACATTCAATCACTCGTCCACCTTTGTACAGTGATTATTCACTTTCATACCCAGTATAAGGCTTCGACAGAGTAATTTATAAAACTATTTTAAATTCATTCAAAGGACTCGAGTCATAGGCAGGAGTGTTCGCGAAACAAGTGTACTATCGAGGCGCACTCGAGAATCGGCGCGCCAAACGAGACAATTGAAAACGGCAAAAGGGAGCTGTTGCGAGGAGGTGGGGGGGGGGGGCGTACGTTGTCTGTGTATTATGCCGCGGCTGGTTTAACGAGGATTTACGAGACAGTTCGGGCGTATACAGCTCGGTCGAGGTAGCGGCCATCAAATCGAATGGGAATTGGGCGGAGGACCGCAGACTCGCGTCAATCACTTGGGGTCCGGCTCTAGCTCAAACTCGCCGGAGAGCCGAGAGGCAACGCGAGCCGCGGATGTTTGTGGACGACTGTACACATATATATGTGTGTGTATGTACAGGGGGACGTGGTGCGCGCGATAAGCCGCGAGAGACGCTCAGACGTGCACTCTCGGGTCATCGACGTCTCCGCGCGGCGTTGCGCGCATCCTCCTTCCGTCTCTGTCTCTCTCCGCGGCCGTCCGTCCGTCTGTCTCTTTCCGCACGTGTCATTACCGTCGTCGTCGTCGTCGTCGTCGTCGCCGGGACTTTTCTTCTTTTGTCCATTCCATGCAAATTCATTTTAGCGGTCGCCGCGCGCAGCGCACCCAGCCATTCTTCATTTTATTTGGATAGTGGTTTTCCGTGTCCCTGCGCTAACGCAGGAATGCCTCGGCCGGCTATATATGACGCTTTTTTGGAAAATATCGTCGCGTTCCCGCGGCGGTGAGCATATACTCTCTCTCTCTCTCTGCCCGCGCGCTTTTCCCATTTTTCTCCCCCCCCCCGAGCCCTGTACTATAACTTTGTTTATTGCCACGCGCGTCTGCGAGCGTATATACCCGCTCGGCGTTTGAAAATTTGCCATTCGCGACATATTTGCGCGGCGACGGCGGACCGTTCGCTTCTTATCGTAACGATGCAAATTCGCCCCGGCGGCGGCGCGTCGACGCGTTTTAATTAGCTAATTATCTCGCCCGCGGCGCACTCGGAAGAATGCAGCTCGCGCGGATAAAGAAGAAAGCGCTCGACTCTCTTTTCCCTTCTTTTTTTTCATTCTCCCTGCATTTTTTTTCGTCGCAGTTGCCTTCTTGGCTCGATTCGACGCTGAATCGGTCAACGAACCTCGACTGCTGCTGCTGCTGCTGCTGCTACCGAAAAAAAAATTATCGGTCGAGCCGGGCGTCTCTCGGACATATATACTGCAGCTGGTGCGCCACGGTGGTTCCGCCGCGTATACGCACAGTATATATATACCCGCTCGTTGCAAAATATACGAGCCTCCCTCGAGCCGTCGAGATATAATTCATCGGATTTTTCCTCGGCCGGCCGCTCGACAGAGATGTCGCGGTTATACTTTGTCGCCCGGTAAATATATCACGGGCCGTAAGCCGTCGACAAATGCCCAACGTCCTTCGGAGGCTCCAACGCTTAATTCGCTTGCTTAGTACCGCGCGTTGACGAGCTTTTGCGCAGGGCCACCAAGGCCGCATCGCGGCTCCGGGCAAACGAGATTCGGCCACGTGTGTAGAATCATCCGGATCCCTCTGCGATATATTCATACACACTGTCTTCTCCGAGGGGTTTCTCACATCTGTGAATTCCTTACAGTAATATCTCCTTGTACTACAGGGAAAGTTTTCCACTGTACTAACAGTAGATTGTTCACTGTTACTACTGTGACATTTCACAGTAACATTCAGTTCAAATATTTTCGCTGTAGTTTCATAAACATTTCACTGGATCTACAGAGAATTTTAATCTATGAATATATTATTACTCATGTTCGCTATAACATACAGTGACTTTTTACTGTAATACAGTGAACGACATTTGACTGAAACCTTAGAGTTATTATTCACTAGAGTACAGTGAAATTTCACTGTAAGGAATTTACAATAATTTACAATAATAATTATTATTTACAGTGACTAGAAGCTGTTTAGCGCGCGTACCGCGCGCGCGGTGACGTATCGGAATCGAAATCAAAACAAGCTGACCGCTCTGAATATAGAAACAACCACTGCTACTTCCGTGACGACCAATCAAAAGCCGAATAAATGTGTTGAATCAATTTGATTGGCCAACGACCTTCAATTCGATACTTTTTGCTATCTCCCTTTTAAGATAGGAATACCCACTGATGAAATACCCACGAATATTAAGATCGGCCCTTTGTTTGCAACTTTCGCCCGTTGAAAAATCGACGATTCGGCCATTTGGCCCCAGCCGCGCGCATGTAACAGCGTGTCTCCCGCGGTAGCCTCACCCGCGTGCGCAACCGGATCATACATACGCAAGGTGGAAAATAAAAACGAAAAAGAAGAAGAAAAAGGTAATCAAAAGCTGAGATAGGAGTAGCGCGCGCCACACGTGGGGCGCATATCGCAAGGATTTCACTGATGTTTCTCCTTTGCCCGGCCGCTACAATTAAATTTGCATAATTCCGGCTGAGCGAGAGACCAATCGAGCCCTCGTGCGGCCGCAGCTGATACCGTGCGTTGCGCGCGCGCACGTGCCCCCGCGAATTTAAACGACGGCTTTTAACGCAGCGCCGCACGAGTCCTCCCCGCGCGTACACGCGCGCGCCTCCTTTTTTCCTTGAATAAAACACTTTTTCGGGGCGAGCGAGCGCGCTGCTGCAGCCGCGCGCGCCGACATATCGCGTGCACGCGCGACTCGAATTTCGAATTCGAGCCGGCAACGATCCTTACGGGGACCCGCGTCCATTTTTCCTCCTTCCCGGGACTCGCCAACTAATGCTTTTTTCCCAACTGCTTCGCCGCGGCGCATCTCTCGAGATACTTCATCGCACCGAGTACCTCCAAATTTGGTGGCCCCACGGTATTTCCACGCGCGTTCGCGATGGACAAGTGCCGCAAGTGGTGTTGCGGAGGTGTACGATGAGAAGTACTTCAGGATTTCGATGGAAACTTTATTTATGAATAGAGTGAGCGTGAGAATCCAGTCTCGCGCGCATATGTTAATAACAACTCAACACTGAAATTTAATCGGAATAGTGTATTATTTGATCTGGAATCATTTGTATTAGATAATATTCAAACTTGTAATAACGAATTGACATCTAATTGATTTTTATAATGTAGTGGCAATATATAGCAAGTTTCATCATCAGTCCACGAGAATTTTATCATTTCGCCTCTGTTTCTCGCTGTATCTCTCGTGTGATGAATGCCTTATAATTATTCACATTACATACGAGTTGTTCGCAGGGCGAGCCACGGCCTGCGACAGCTGTCTTGTCTCGTATGGCGAGCCTTGTTATCATGTTGTGCTCGGTGGGACATTATTCAATTGCATATCGACAGTGGCATATTATTCAAATCTCGAAGTTCTTCATTGCTACAATAAATAAAATCTTACTTTTCTTCCACGAAATGTCACCCTCCTTTATTTGAAATGTATAACATGCCGAAAAATGATATTACATAACTTTTATAAGTAGGTAATATTTTTAGAAATTTTCACAGCTTATTTTCCAAGGATTCCCAAGAGGTTTGAAAGATGTAAATAAAACATTGTTTTTCAAACTGGTCTCGGTAAGTGTTCATCTAATTAACTTGAAATTTCAACGGTAGCTTCTCAAATAATCATTAACTGGAAGTAGTTAAGCTTCCGCATTTCCGCCTTATGTACAGTAGGGGCCAGCGCAGTCGCGGAACCGAGCAATTGCCCAAAGTCAAACTTTGGTCCAAGATTCATTCACGCGATTGCGCTTTTCCGCAATTCCGCTCTCCATTTAATTTAACCTTTACACGGCTTTTCGGTCTTGATCACAATCTCCATCCACAAATACTTTGCCGATGAGAATCGTACCCATATAACCTGCCAGGGGCCTTGTCTCTGATGTGCAAGGTCTGTCCGCAAATGAAGTACACTTCTACTAAGCTATCGACGCCGGTAATATATTAGTTATGAAGAAATTAAAATACATTACTTGTATCATAAGATTCAGAAATAATTTCATTGGAATGGATAGGTCTAATGAATAGTGAGTCTACATTCGAAGATTCCCGCAAGAAAAATGAAGAACATTGAAACATAATTTTGAAACGTGTCTATATCGAACACGCGCAGCATATCTGAATTTAAATAAAAAACTATGAAAATAAATTCTTTTAATTCATCAAGATGATGAATAAAAACGATGATAACCCTACTAATCTGCTATTCATCGAGTTCTTGTAATTCAAGTAGGAAGATAGATTGTATTCACAAAATCAGAATGTGGAATGACAAATAAATGTTTCTTCATACTTATTATTTTTTTATTATTTTGTGTAAAGTGTAATTATAAAATCTGAACAGTGGATCTTGAATAGGGGAAAACAGTGCGGTTGGAATAATTTTTTCATAACTAGAAAAGAACTGCGCGGCTCTGAAGAGTTTTCTTGAATTTGTCAAAGGTTATTACTAGCAATAGTAAGTTTAAGAATTGATTCTATTCCTTATTGATTAGAATATAATTTGTCAACTAAGTCAATTCCTGTTGACACGATGAAGTCTTTAATTTTACACATATAACTGTAGCCCAGTTCAATATTTTCTGGATCCCATCCAGCAGGAGAATCGCCGTTGATTGATTGTTGAGGATTTTCACATATGACATACTTCTTTCCATTTTTAATATGTGGATTATTTACAGTCACGAATACGATACCATTCTTACTCGAAGGATCGTAAACCAGTTTCCAAAAATAAAGAGAAACTGGGAAACGTTTCGTGCAGTTATCGTAGTCATACTGCAAATAAATTGCTTTTCTCTCACTTCTACTGTTCAGAAAATCTGCTAACTTCAAACTCCCATGCACTCCTGTTATTTCAACAAGATCCGTCTGCAACTGAACAGCCAATTTGGAAACATGTTTTTCTATCTTGTCCCAATTCCCGTCTCTGATTGACTTCCACTGAGGCGCTGTGTTCAGGTAGTAGAAAGTCGTAGAGCTTCCTAGTGTATAAACCATGTGTGATTTTGGTGCCAGAAGACTAGGCACGAGATAGAAGCCTTTGTTCTCAGTCAAGTACTGACAACTTTTAGAGAACGAGTCTTCGTAGCACGAAAGAAGGTCATCGAAAGTTTGATGTTGATTCGCAATTGAGTAAATGTCGGAAGGCGAAAAATTGGTACCATTGCAACAAGAATCATCTTTCAGAACAAGTTGAGAGGAGTCTTTCTGCTTATAACCTAAAGAATTTGAAAGAGTAATCTTGACGAAAGCTGTGGAGTACGTTTCTAATGAGTAGTAAATTTCGACTGTAGGGACAAAACTGGGGCCAACTGAAAATCCAGTTTGGAACTTTTTGAATTGATTTTCATAGCCAAAAATACCAAGCGGAATCTCTCTAACACTTGACTGGAGTAGTGAAGACATGCACCTCATCGAATAAATGTCATAATCTGATGAATCATTCTCTTTCTGAATAATTGTTCTGTTTTTGCAGAAATACGTCACGGCTGAGCTGCAGCCAAAGGTGATCTTTTCGTTTGGTTGCAAACTAATGATGCTGCTTTTCTGTGGGTACATGAATTTTGAGTTATCGAAAGCATTCAAGATGAGAGGATAACTATCACCTATTTTCTTGATATCGATTTTACAGGCACCAGCTTGAAAACTAAATATGAATATCAGTCTTACAATCAGAAAATTTTCAATTCATTGAATGATTTTCAAACAAATATTATCCGCACTTTATACCTTTTCTCTTTTTCTTTCTTTTCTTCTCTTTCTCCGTTTCTTTGCTGTCACCTTTTTTTGAAATCGATTCGTCACTTCTATCGCCATCATCATCATCTTCTTCTCCTACATCTTCGTCACTACCAGAACCTCCCGGCGTTAGCAATCCTGCTAAAGTACCAGCAGGACCAGCAACACCAGCAATACCAGCAGCACCAGTGTCAACAGCACCGAAAAGCCCAGCACCTACAACACTGAGCCAACCTGGTCCGGCTCCTGATTCACCATCGTCTTTTTCAGTAGTTATAATCAATAGCATCGGATGTGGTGTAGTTGAAGGTCTGACAGTCTAAACCAATTAGATAAAAGTTACATAAACATTTCAACATTCAATTCAGACTCCCATTTTATGGAAATCATGTTTTGTGACTTGGTGGAAATTGCTCAATGCAGGAATAAACAGCGATCAATGATCCTATTGCACATAGTTAACACGGAATCATATTCCAAACTGAATAATTGTGCAAATTGCGCAAGGATGTTCTGGCTATACAGTTATTACCAAAAGTTAGATTAATCAGTAAAACGCATTTGGAGAGCTGATTAGCAGAAGATTTTTCCATATATTAGATAAACAACCGTATCCATAGTTCTATAAAGGATTTTAAGCAATATAAAAGCACTTTGGAATTTATCTTAATAAGCGCGTCTTGAGCTTTCAAATTTAATTATTCTTCAATTATAATGATGTCTACTAGGAGGATGGAAATCTTCTCCAAAAGATTTCTATCCTAGTAGAAAACGAAAGAATATATCACCAGTGCTATATTCTTTCGTTTTCAGGAATTCTCACTGTTTTGCTATCAAATTATTCAATTATTCACGAATTTTCGAGTATTTGTAACTATTCTCATTCATATCCAGGACACCCTTACTGAAGATTCGTATGCTTGTTTTAATAAAATATAAAACAATAACGTACCGTACTTAGATTTTTCCTCTGTTTCTCCTCCAATTCTTCCCTCTCTTTTCTTTTACGTTCCATCTCTTCCAACAATTTGGCTTCTTGGTCTTTCCTCGCTTTCTCCTCCAATTCTTCCCTCTCTTTTCTTTTACGTTCCATCTCTTCCAACAATTTGGCTTCTTGGTCTTTCCTCGCTTTCTTCTCCAATTCTTCCTTCTCTTTTCTTTTTACGTTCCATCTCTTCCAACAATTTGGCTTCTTGGTCTTTCCTCGCTTTCTCCTCCAATTCTTCCCTCTCTTTTCTTTTACGTTCCATCTCTTCCAACAATTTGGCTTCTTGGTCTTTCCTCGCTTTCTCCTCCAATTCTTCCCTCTCTTTTCTTCTACGTTCCTCTCGTTTCATCTCTTCCAACAATTTGGCTTCTTGGTCTTTCCTCGCTTTCTCCTTCAATTCTTCCCTCTCTTTTCTTCTACGTTCCTCTCGTTCCATCTCTTCCAACAATTTGGCTTCTTGGTCTTTCCTCGCTTTCTCCTCCAATTCTTCCCTCTCTTTTTCTTTACGTTTCATCTCTTCCAACCATTCGGCTTCTCTTTCACGTTCCTCTCGTTCCAGTTGCTTCTTTATTTCCGCTTCCCATCTCTCGATCTCTCTATTTTCGTCTTCCCATTCTTTTATTCTACGCATAGCCTCTTTTTCTCTCTCCTCCTCCTCTGCCTGCTCTATTGCGTCTAGTGCCAATTTGGTATAGAGCGCTAATAACAATAGACCTCGCTTCTTTCTAACTCGCCTGTTTTGTTCTCTTTCTTGAAATACCTCTCCTTCACTTTCCTCCCGTAAATTTTCGTACAAATTAGGTTCTAGTTTCACTTGTTCACGTGTCTTTTGATGAAATTCGTCATTGGCATGAGTTTTTCGTTCCAATCTTTCACTCCCTTTTTGTAAATTTTCTGATTCGTTTGGTTCAAGATAAATTTGTTCTCTTTTCTCTTGTTCCGGATGTTCTCTCCAATGTTCTCTCTCTTTTGAAACCTATGATCAAATTACAAATCGGTTCGATTCAAGGCTTTCTCATAAAAAAGTGAAAAATATTTGAGTTCGGTTGAGATTAACCAAATCGGCTGCTGAAATACATGGGTGAATGTTATGTGAGATTTGAGTTATATGTCTCGATGAACTACTTTTGACAAAAAGACGATCAAGAGCAAATTCAGTGGAATACGAATGACCACGAACACCACATTGCTAACTCCACATAATTTGCAACATTTTGACAGCAAGGTTTACTGGCCTCATAAGGCTATTATTACAAAAACACATAAGAAGTAACATAACCGGCGTACAAAACTATCGACGAGAAAGACATCATTCCTCACCAGTTTCAAATTCATGATTAGTTCACATAATAAAAATTGACAATGGAAACAACGGATTAACTATTATTTCGTATTATCAAGTATGTAGAAGTTTGACAGTAGCAGTTGAAACCGTTTCTTCTAAGCAAGCTGATTTTAGGCTCGTTCGATAAGTTGATCATTCAATGAGAAAACCCAAGAGTTATTTTGGCTCTCCAAGGGAGTCGAGATATTAGTGAACAAGAAAATATGCAAAATTGAGACACTTTTGACGTTTTTCTTGATTTTCTTGGAGTATACGCACTAAATTGGCAACAAAATTATATAATGCATTGTCGATTTTTTTGGAACTATAAATTATGGTTCCCATTGGTTTACAGGAAATATTCGTGGTTCAGCGGAGATAGTATATTATGCACCTGAGCGAGGTTAGCTGATTTCGGCACGCAAAACATTTTCAACCCAAGCGTAGCAACCGATTACAAAAAATGCATCTTATCCATAGCACTATCACAGAAAAACCGAGGGAAACTGAAACCATTTGTGAACTATTATTTCAGACCAGATCAATGTACGTAGTGAATGCTGAACTTATATCTCGTCGCCTCGGGGGAGAAAGGATCCATTTCGAAAAAGCGATTCAGAAAGATCCATTTCGAATTGAGCGGAATAGAAAGATCCATTTCAAATCGAGCTGGAAGAAAGATCATTACAGATTTTATTTTATTCTGTGGAGTTTTTCCGAGTTTGGAATTGACGTCGCACGAGTGCGATTGCTTATATGTTCGCGCGTGCGTGTGTGTGGGTGTTTGTGACTCTTTTCGAATCCAAAACTATTTACTTTCAAGTTATATGGGAAATTTTACCAACTAGGACGATTCTATGTGATATGGTTTGTTTTGATACCCAATGGCTGGAAATTAAAAAAAAACATTAATTATGAAAAAATTTTTCTCGAAAATTGGAAAATGTAATCGTGATATTGATGTGTACAACGTGTAACTTCTTCGTTCGCATCTGCAGCATCTCACTAAGAGGTCAGATTTTTTATCTGTAATCTACTTTGGGATCAGCATAACAATACCTGATAGTTCTCATTAATGTGCTACACATAAAATGACTACTTACATCTAAGTGAAGCTTCATGAGGAAATTTTAGTATAGAATTATGTTCAGCCTTTTCAAGCTACAGCTTTTCCAGTGAACCACAACTCTCGAATGTATTGATACAGTTCGATTAAACAGTCGAAATTGGAGAAATAAAAGTATGGAACATTCATATGCCACCCGTAAAAAGACCATAAAAACATCAATTATGTTGAAAAGTAAGGTTTTTTTGTTTCTAAGAATTTTTTGATTTGACCCCTAGTTTTCAAGAAAAACAATTGCCAAGTTGAAGCTACAATTTTTTCGGTCGGTCGCCACATTGGGTCTTCCAACAATAAATTTGAACAATTACAACTATGCCAACTTCTAGTTTAGGGTCTATGGACGCTCGAAATTCACTTCCCGGGGTTCGTTGCGACCGGTTTCGATGTTTTACGGTTGACACAAAAAAAAATGTTGACTCGAAATTTTGTGTTTTTTTGCAATCAATTGTTTATAACAATGAGGGCATCTATTTAATCAAGATAAAAGTAATGGAATTGGAAAGCTGACGAAATTTTGCACAAAAAAATGTTCTTCCCAAATTTTTTGAACCATTATAACCGTATAAAATCTATCGCTCAAAGAAACGGCCTTCGAGCGGCCGTTTGGGCGTTAATGGGTTAAACGGATTGTATCTTGAAAAACTGTTTCTGTCTCAATTTCTCTATTACTTGAATATATTTGCTGGTATATATGTGTGAAGAGTACATATATACATGTTGTTCACAAATTCATTTTCTTTTTTTTTCAAGCAAAATCGCCCTAGTTGGTAGAATTGCCCATATATTCGTTCTATCAAAAATAAAATGCGCGGTTCTATACTACGTTTGAATTGTACAACTGACGGATGTTAACTATTTTTTTTTAATTATTCAAATTGAAAGCTGAGCGCTTTTAACGTAGAAACAGATATTTTCTAAACCCTTGAACACACACGTTTTTCTAAAAAATATACGCCTTTTTCAAAAGAGTGCTCAATCATTTTCCTCGAAGAAATAGAACGTCGAAGAGTAGACGCAGCGGTACTTTAACGCGACCCGCGCGAACTCCAAATAATGCTTTCTTCAACTCTTCCCAACAGTACTAAAATGTATCTGGAAAAATTGTTCAATAGATTGTTCCGATGTAATTTCGTCGCTTGGGAGGAAGAACGTTCCGTCTCGACGTGGATCAAGTTGTCATTTTCAGACTTGCACACATAGATTTTCGAACAGAATATTTCGATTACTCTCTAAAAAATATCTTTTTTGGAATGAAAATGGACAATCTTCGTAAAACTGATATTACCGCTGACAAGCTGAGAAAAAATTACATCGAAACAGCTGATTGAAAAATTTTCCCAGATACATTTTTGTATCGTTGGGTCGGATGAAAAGAGCATAATTTGGGGCTCGCGCGTGCCGTCGTCAAATCACTCAAAATTTTCTTCAGATTTTTATGTGCATGTATGTGGAAGTTAGTACATGCACTAAAAACCTGAATTTTTCAAAATTTGACCTTTTTCCCAATTTTCACAATATTCAGTATATTTTTGTTCTCATCTTTTTTTCATTTTCACATATATACAAGATTATTTGGGCTCTCGCAATTGGGACAAAGGTCAAATTTTGAATAATCCAGGTTTTAAGTGCATGTACTAACTTCCACATACATGCACATAAAAATCTGAAAAAAATTTTGAGTGATTTGGTGATGGATATTATTGATTTGTCCGAACAGAATCATAAAAAAAATTTTGACTTTGCTCACTTGACGTGGAACGTCCCATATATATGCATGATAATAATCGAACCATTAGATTAAATATTGAAGAACAACTTTTTTTTTTACATATAGTTCTTATTTTTTGGGGGAATCTGGGAATAATGTATATCCTTCTAGAGGAAGATAAATAAAACTATTCATCTCTATATAGAGAAAGCGTTTTCTTCAATACTAGACCATAAGACGAATTCTAGGTACGCGGGAGGTTTGCCGCCCGAGCAAAGCGAGGGTAGTAACCACAGGTGCCTAGAAATCGCCTTTTGATCTAGTATCAAACAGTATTTTTCATCACGAGTGTAGAAAATCAAGGTTTAATGTTCAACTTTTTGATACAAGTGATGAAACATATTTAATAGAGTTAAAAGTTTAATTTAATTTAGCACGTATTTTTCCAAATATTCGATAAAAACACCAGAGGAGCTGCAATTATCCGAGTTTTTTATGTTTATGCGTTTTGCACCCAACCAGAAATCACGTTTGGGTTTTTATTTTTGAAGTAGATTATGTCGGATGAGTTTAAACTGTGCTCGCAGTATGGATTTGGATCGGTTTCTTCGCAAATAATCGATTTAGCGGTCATACTTTACAGCACTATGTAAAATGTCCAAAGAATTAAATATATATTCATATCTTATTTGATTGGTGAATTACCTTCAACGAGTCTGCTAAATGCACTATTGTTGACGCTAAAAGCGTCAACCAAAATAACCCGAGAAACGATCTCATCGTGTTGTCGCAGATGTACAAGTATGAAAACAAAAGTAACTTAGCGTCTCGAGTTCTCGAGATTTTATACAATGATTGACTCTATTTACTCTCTTGAGTTAATCGATAGATAAGGTCTCAAGGACGATTCGTACACGATCTTTCACGAAAAAAACCAATTAATCGTATGTTTGGGAAAACCCGATTTATCAACGAGCCTTTGTGTAGAAACAAATTATGCCAAAGAGAGGTGTGTTACACAATCGGTCAATAAATCTCAAACTAATAGGGATGTAAGTCTGCTATGGAAAATGTAGAAATTCTGTGTGATTTGTACTAAGAAGTACAGGGAATGAACTCCACCTACATTTTTATTTGCTTAGTAATGGCTGATAGGGTAGTAGACAGCGGTTGAAATATAGATTATGTATATTCTTCCATCAACAACTGACCTCGAACTGATTTTTCTCTTCCCATGGCAACGATCTATAATCAACGGTCACTAAGGATATCAACAACGTTTGCTACGAAAAATATATCGTTGATCCTCGTGTGTATTCGGATTCAATAACGGTTACTAGGGGAAATAAACAACGCGTGTTCCTGAACTCGTTGTACATCTTTCTACGACTGACCTGTGTAGAAAATTTCAGGACGGTCGGACGATTTCTCCGACTGTTATCGCATGTCAAAAAAAGCGTGCGAACTCCATACATACTTTTTAAGATTTCATGGGGCCACTGTCCAAAAAGCCTGTTCCTCCCATGCCCTCAAAAAGACAATAATAAATTAATGAATCAATCAATATTCGGCCCGAAATTTTGGGAATCATTCAGAACATACCATTGAAAATTTGATCAATGATATCTTGAAGAACCGCTGCCAAGTGCCTCAGCAGTATGCTTTGTAAAAGTATTGCAATTGAACCTCAACTTGCATTAATCACCACTCTTTGAGAAAGCAAAATGAACCTCTAACTCATTTCCTCCACTCCATAGTAAACGGTTGCTAAGGACGTAAACATCGGTTGCTATGTAAATGTCCGAGCTTCGATGTTATTACTTCTTAGTCATCAACAGTTCCAAAAATGGACCTCCAACTGACTTTTCCCACTCCCTAGTTACGGTTGCAAAGGGATATAAACACCGGTTGCTAGAGACATCAACAACGGTTTTTACGGGAAATGTCTTTTTGATTCTTATAGAATCCCATAAATATACGAGCCCAAATGAGCATTTATCATGAATTACACGGTAACTTATCAAAACACGCTAGCAACGGTTGCCATGGAAATGAACAACGGATGTTGCTGAACACCGAACACGGTTCACATCTTCCGGAGACCGACCTGTGTGCAAAATTCCAGGACGATCGGACCATTCCTTCGAAAGTTATCTTACGACAAAAAAAAAGTGCACGTACGCACGTACATACACACAGACATTTTTGGATTTCCATGTTTTTCGACCCGTAGATCACGAAAATCGAGGTCCCGAGGTCTGATTCGTTGGGTCGATTTTTGCCCCATTACAAAGCTTTCTGTTTGAGAAAGCTAAAATCCGACTGAATTCAGCATGAACTCGTCCGGATTAAAAAGTTGGTAGTGCTCGAGCTATGAAAAAGTAGCAGTGTTTTGCCCTCGCGCGCCGTGCGTGCGCGCGCACACGCTTAGAGCTCCGAGAGCGTGCAACGCTTCATACTGGTGTTTTGTGAATTGGTTTACAGTTAAGCATGGGAACCCGCGAGTTCCCCACTCGAAAGAGATCAACGCACTGCTCGTATCATTACACACTGTGTACATACATGCAAAGTTAACCGCGGCTAATCACGATGTGTGCATATTCACGAGAAAATGTCAATTAGTCTCTCTCTCTCCCTCTCTTGCACGAAGATTGCACGATTCGTCAAAAATACCGGCCGTTTCGGTGTGTTTAGAGGCTGGATATAATCACAGCTGCAGAAGACCGCCAATTTAAATGCACGCCTCGGATATATAGATACGAATGCAGATTGTTAGTTGGAGAGCTGTCGGGCGAGATAAGACACACGACGTACCGTTTCTTCGATTATCCATCAATCCACGCGTTAAAAGGGGATACACCTCGAGACAGAGAGAGAGAGAGAGAGAGAGAGAGATACATATCTCGCGGCGTATCCGACGCAGGCTCGAGGTGGAGGAGACAGAAGAAGACGCGCGCGAGTGCACAAACACAAGCGCGAACGAGGCGGCGTGTACGCGCGTGTATCCGTTGATCTTCGTATAGATCGACAATCGGAGAATTTCATCGCCCGGCCCCGCGACTCGCGCGCGCGCGCGGGAGAGACACAGCCGAGATTACACGTCAGCCCGTAATCAATATAAATCCCTCGCTTACAATGCGCATAATAGATCCGCGAGCTGCGATTCCTCCAATCCGTTAGATCGCCAGTTGTATACAGCCCCAAACTCGTGTCCGTCGAAGCGACCGCGAGGGTGAGTTGTGCCCAAAGGGGTTGAGCGACTGATTCGTGGACATTTTTGAACCGCCGGCGACGCGAAAAATCCACAGGACGAGCGTGGATATGCGCGACCGAAGATGAAGAAACTAAGCGCGAATCGAAGGGATGCGCGAGCGTCGAGCTGGGCGTGTAACTGTTGTGTATATATATACATACAGGCGCGAGCGCGGAATGGAATGTGCGCGACTCCCTTATAGCGACTCGAAGCTTTGGCGTTGAATAATATTAAAACGGTACCCTCGCGCACACGTCGACTGCGGGAGGATAGACGCGCTTGCCTATAATACACATACGTGTGTGTAATGCTGGGAGAAACGCGCAAGAAATTCGTGCGACCGCTAATAAAGTGCTTTATTGCGCGCATACATACACACACACACATACAAACTCGCGAGTTACTTTCGTTATTTATGTTTCCCTTTTGCCCGATTGAGAAAAAGCGAGGCTCGGGCGACGTGGGTATAACGCGTACTATATAGCGCAGCGGATCTTTTTCAATCCTGATGCTCTGAGCATATCAGGCAAGTTTGGCGCGCGCGCACGCGCTCACAATATCACGCATCTTGATGGCCGTGTAACGCGCTGCGATATGCGCTCTCAACGGTTCATCCGCGGAAAGTGGAGCAGTATCGTACGTGGCGCGCAGCGCGACACGCGCCTATATGAAGGGGAAAAAAAGAATATAGCTGGCTTCCGACGCGAGACTGTGGACGACAATTATTCGAGAATGTCGATATCACAGCGTCGCGTCGGACGTTCTTTGTACACGTGAGACGATTGATCGATCGGGTATTTATTGGGTGTAGTGAGGACTCGTGTTTCCACGTAGATATGGCTTAGGTGATGCATTTTATGGATCATGCGGGAAAAAAGGGCGTGCTGCGGTGATTGCATTGCTGTAGTAGAAATAACCACTAGAGCTATTGGAAAAAACAAAATTAATACAGATATAAAATGCAGCTAATTATCCTAGAGAAAAGTCTATTCTCAAAGTAAATTTGTCAGATTAGCATCATTTGAACTCTTGATATTTGATTATCCGTTGTATAGATCAAGGTGTAAAAAATAACACCTTTTTGGCAATTATTTTCATAAATATGGGTAAGGAAAATTTATCCAAACCTTTTGTACATTCTTTAGTATCATTTCAATAACATATTGTGTATATTTTAATGCGAAAATATTGACAGATAATCCGGTGACAAAGCTTTTCCAAGAAGGTCTTTGGAAAAAGACGACTTGCGGTAGTTCACTGTATTTCAGCTGGACATCATCTGGAATCAAAGATCATTGGAATTTAGTCAGAGCATCATCGATTCCACCTTTCAACGTTTTCTGATTATTATTACTTTGATTTTTAGTTTTGTTGGTGGTCATTTAAAGCGGAAGCTACTATTTTTCTCGTGAAATTCCGCGACTTTATAAGTGGAACCCCCTTGACGTGAAAAATAAATTCAAAATTTGTCTTTGGGGGACGTATTTCACGTGTAAAAAGTGAATACGGACTTTTATGAGTGGTTTTGAGAAGAACTCGTTACAAATTTCAAAACCTAAATTTTGTTTCCACCCAACACTGAATCGTCGATTTTAACTCCATAGAGTAGACTGCAGCAGCGTTTAACTATATAAAGAAAATAAAAAAAAAATTAATTTTTCAAAAGCGCAAAACCCCTCTCCGAAAATAACCCTGAATCCTGACTAAATCTTTCGCGCACTCGAAATTTTTCGCCCATCAAATCTGCATTTTACGGAGACGATCTGTTTTCCAAAATGCTCGGTCTCGTGGACGACCCGTTGGCGATCGTACAATTCGGAATAGAAAAAAAAATAAATAAAATCGTCCAAGAGCGATTTCCCACGAGCAAAGTCACTAGCTCGCCGTGGGCTCGAGTTAATAAAGTGCATGACACACGGGGCAATAATGCATGCCGGCACATCGAATAAAGCATATTGGAAGCGACGAGGAGAGACAAAGCGCGCGTGCGCCCGTGGATATGTGGCTCGGCGAGCGAGCGAGCGAGCTTGTGTGTCCAGGTCCGCAGCTTCTAATAACTCTTTGGACAAAAAGCCCGTATATAAAAGCGAGCCGCTCTCGGGCTTAATGGCCGGCTTGTAAATAGAGACGCGCGCTCGCGCGTTATACCGTTAACGTCGCAAAACGACGGCGCGAGTCGTAACTCCAACGACGGCGACGGCGGCCGCGGCGGCGGTGGCTCTTCCTGACTGTATATATATACGCGTAAACAAGTAGCCGCGAACAAAAGTGGTTGATGCGCCGCGAGCGGTGGCGTATCGGCGCGGGCAACACGCGAATTCCCCGGCTGACGAACAATGAGCTGTTGTTGTTGCCGCCGCCGCTGACCCCGCGCGCGCACACCTCACCTGCAGGATTCGTCCTCGACAATTCGTGTACCCGCTCGTTTGTCGCGGACACAGTTACGAGCCGCGTCGGGGCAAATGTTCCTCGTCATCGTCGCGTCCTTGCAGACTTATATACATACAAAAAGCTATACGCGGCGAATGGAAAATGCTGCGCTCGAGCTGTTTGGACTTTGTATCTCGATGAAAAACGTTGGACGGTTCCATGCTCCGCCGAAGCGATTTTTCGAAAATTCGATATCCATCCGAAAAACGTCGCGCGAGTTCAATTTCTCATGGGCCAGCTGCGGCATCGCGTGTCTGTACGGGCCGACCTATTTATCCCATAGTGCATATATGAACGGGCGCGCGAATGCGGGGGGGAAGGAGGTTGTTTACACGTGTTCTCTGTGCTGCACCGCGCGTATAGCACGTCTTGATGCAGGGCCGGCCTCCTGTCGTCGAGTCGAACGTTCTCGCGTCTCGGGCTCGGCTCTCGAAAAATGTCGCGCCCGACTTTGTGATTTTTATAACGGGCGTGCGTGTCCGTCCGATCATCGGCTTCCTTCACGAACGATACAATGAATTTTAATGAAGGACACACACGTGGAAAAAGGATCGATCTAGTTGATGGGATGTATTGTTGCGCAAATGCGATAGCAATGAATAATGAAACTTTATCTGTGGAAGAACTGGATTTATCAAACGAGAGTATGGGGTTGGATTTATACGACCGAGGGTTTGAGTTCAACTGACTAAACTCAGGTCCGTACCCCAGATGCGGCAGATGTAAAAGCGTCATGGCTAAATCGATCTTAAATTTGAATTTAGATGAAATTTATTTGCCCTTTAATTAAACAATCTAGAAATATTCACGAGATGAAGAATTATACCCACTAATGATTCTTCATCTCGTCATAACTGAAAAGAAATTATCCTTGTATTTTATAATTTGTGAACTAGTTTTGATCATTTGTAAACTAAATCATTTAATCAATTGAAATTAAGCTGACGCTATCATACGTAACGCAGAGGCGCAAATAAACTTACATTCACGAGATAGTGCTGTTTAGGTTTTACGCCTTCCATCTAAAACTCAGAAGAAATATGTAGAAAAAAAAAGGACGGAACTCGCTCCGTTGACCAAATCCCATCGATCGTAGACAACTTGACAAGTGGAAGGATCGGGCGTGGAGTAACGCACTGCACAGTTACTGCGGGTAACAATGATTTACACAATGATAACCTCGGAAAATCAAAGAGACGGCGGTCGCGTATAACCAAAAATCATCGCGCGCGCGAACGGTTTCGTCACCCGCGGCGGATTAGATCACGAGCTGTCGGAAACAGCGAGTTGGGTAGGTTATTGTGCAATCGGCCGATGATTCGAATGTCATCGATGTACACTCGCGCGCCAGTCGCGAGAGAGACAGAGCGTGGGACACGTGTACCTGCACAGAACCTCGCGTCGGCCGAAGCACTCGCGCGAGGCCGGTGTCTAACATGCTGATACGCGTATGCGTGCGCGCGTACGTGTGTATATAGGTACCAGCGATATACTGGTGCTTATGCGCCTCGGGCACACACACACAATATGTTAAATCGAGCGGGGGATAAAAACGACTGCGCGAGTCCAGTTATTTTGGAAAATGTAGTCGTGTGTGCGCGCGCGAACATGTGGTTTGCCGTCCCTCGAGAGGCTTTGTCAAACGAACGAGACTGGACGGACGAGGAGCCGTATGCGCTAGAGAGAGAGAGAGACCAGCACCGTTACACCCGCGCTGTATATATACACCAGCCCACTCGCTGCGCTAGCGGGGTTAACGAGTCCGCGGAGTCTGCGCCACCGCCTCTCTCTCTCACGACCGTGACTGATTTTCTCATTTCGTTATCGCGGATTCGCGAGACGCCCGAGCTCAATCAAGCTCGCGCTTTTTCCCGTTCGCCCGGGCGACCACCTTACTATATATACGTATGTACGCGGGCGAAAGCTCGCACGTGTATATACATACACGAGAATGTCTGTTTACGATTACGCGCGCAAGCGAGAGAGAGCGAGTGGCTATCGGGACCCGGCTTATCTCATCTGATCGCTCATTTTATTGTTTGGCCATTTTACGTGTGTGTGTGTGCCCCGCGAATAACCGTTCGATTATGCACCACAGCCGTATTCGTCCGCGGATTTTTCAATATCGAGATATTCGCACGCTCGCTTGATGATTCTATTCTTGGGAAGGAACGACGAGTGCGACGTCGCGCGACTGGATCTTCCGAGAGATCCGGATTGGATCTTGGAACGCGTGAGACCGTCGCGCGTTCGCTTCGATTTTTGAACTAAATAGGTCCTAGTGGCTAGTCGTTTGGGAACACTTGTCTCCGTCGGAAGAGTCATTTTTGCAGTTCACAGTAAACGACATTTCGCTCATGATTTTTCAGTGAATAGCTGTATGGACCAGCGTAAAATCCGAGCAGTGTATATTGTGCTATGGAAAAGATTGCGGGGCAGTGTGGATCTGTGTGCATGGAGAGAAATATTTCCCTAGTGAGATTATTCACTGAGTAGAGCACAGTCACATCGATCGGCCACTACATTGCGGTGGATCGATCCACCGTCCAACAAAATTCAGCGAGCCAGAGGAAATTTCTCGCGCGACAGCCTCGGGATTCTCCCATGCAGGACGCAAGTCCCGTACGTTCCAACGCGGGGCATCGTCTAATTTCGCCTTGTAAAATCGGTGGCGCTGCGACGCGCGCGTATATACATCGGTGCGCGCGGGTAATCGTATGGCGATTGTTCATCCGCGCGTTTGTCGTAGCTCCTGTATATAATCGGCGGCGGCGGCGCGGGAGAGAAGAATCGAGTAGAGAGACGCGGATCGGCTATTCTGCCGCGCGTTGTTTGTCCGAGCGAGAGAAGCGATCGGACGTTTCCTTGAATCATCCGCGCGCAGTTACAATCGGCGCAGCTCGCAATCTTTATAAATAATAAGCGCGGCCTTCTTATACACCTGCCACGGCGCAAAAATGCCCCGCGCCGCGCCAACAGACGTGTGTATAGGAAATCTACTCGGGCCAATCTCTCGTCGCCGCTGCCGCCGCCGCGAGTATACCTTATAACCGTTCGATTTCCGACTGCGCTTGATCGAATGCCTCGTTCGCGATCGCTGACATAAACACTTTATAAACGGCTCATGATCACAATAACCCTAGAGCCGGAGAGAGCCCGAGGCTAAGATCCATCTGCCGCCGCCACCGCCGCCGCCGCCGCCGCCGCCGCCGCCGCGCGACTCTTTCTACGAAGCTCTTGCATATATTGATCGATAGCACGCACACACGCGCGCTGTTGGTCAGCTCGCGCAGATTGAATTATGATTCCCGATTGATCTAAATTGCGCATGGGATTAATCTTGTTTGTACCGTTTTCCCTCGCACGTGTGTGTGTCCACGTGCGTATATCGTTTGTACACTTTTTGCTCGACAATTGTAATTCGAACAACGTCCTCGCAGTTGAAATGTGCGTATTATGATATCTGCCAATAGCAAGTCGGCGGCGATCGTCGATATTCGTCCACGGTTGTCGCTATATACTCGAACATCGGACGTTCAAGTCCACCTCGATTTTTGTTCTGTAACGGCTTTTAGATTGAATACGCTCACTTGATACGCTATAGCAGCTTGTAACATACTCTCTATAAGATCGAAATAGTAAATTTTCAATTAAAAGTAACAGTAAAACTTTATTGTAAATTAGCACATTTCCACAAGTTTTACTATAACTGAGTGAAATCATATACTAATTCCTCATTTGAATATCCATACCATTTTCACCAGTATGCATATTCTACCGATAACGCAGTAGTTTTCACACTAATTTAGCTTCAGAACGTCCCGCGAAACATTGAAAAATGTATCTATACGTATCGATTGTGAAAAGTACAGACGCGCGCCGGACCAATCGGACGGCGCGCGTCTGTACTTGAAATTGAATCGTCGGTTGATGGGAGAGTGGTTATCCAAAGCGCGAATACGTGTGTCGGGAGGACGGGGATATCGCGTCGCGAGGATCGATGGGAATCCCGCGCGTGCGACGGCCGATATTCGCAACCTCGGCCGCGCGGTGTGTGTATATAAGTACCGCACACGTGCGCGCGTGAGCGCTAAGAAAAGGGATATCGCTATACGGCGAGAGTTTCGCGCGCGCTCGCCCATCGGTATATACATCGCTGAACATATCCATTGGCGCGAGGCGTTGCGAGGTAGCAATACAAGAGTGTGAGAGAAGCCCGCGTGTCTGTGTATACGCGGTTCTGCGCCGAGCTAAAATAGAACGGAGCCGATGTGGCGATATCTGGCGGTGGCGTGTCGGTTAGGTACACACGCGCGGCCCATATCTCCGCTGCACACACACACACACACACACACACACACACACACACACACACACACACAGACACTGACTGCACGTGCATATATAACGCGCGGAGTGCGGACTCGGGCCGCGCGGTATATATATCTCGGGCGCGTCAACTCGTGTCCCGGGACACGCGAGGCGTGTCATGGCATAATTGCGTTATCCTCCATTAATCATGTTACTTATTTAGCGCTGCGGCCGCTGCCGCTGGGGCTCCTCCCTGGCGTGAAATTGTATATCGAGATGCCGGCTCGCGTTGCCCCGCGCGCGAGGACCGTTACAACTGTCCGCGGTGGCGGCTATGGTTTCACCCGCGGATCGAGCCGCTCCCGCGCGAGCTCGGCGGCCCAGCTGCACCGCGCACCGCCGCGCCGGCTCGAGACGGAAAAACTCGCCCGATATTCCCGCCCGTCTAGCTTCGCAAACGACGTATACCTTCCCTTTTGCGCTTTTCTTTCACGTTTGCGCCTCAGCGTGGAGCGATTTGAATACTTAGGCGGTGCGAAAGGGCCAAGGAATGCGGTTAGTTAGCGCGTCGTTAGTAGTATCATGTCGCGGGTGGGTCAGACGGACAAGACGTCATGATCTACTCGTCGCTGATCAGAGAAAAGCGCGTAACTATACCGGAGCTTCGCTATTATATTTGTCGAATGGATATTTGGTTAGTCGTATAACTATGTGACCGTACCAAGAACTCGTTCCGGTACTTGGTCAGGTGTAAGCCTACCCAGAGTGATCATCCGACCGGAAAATTCGACTGTTCCGGCCCGTAAGCCCCCTCCACTCGGTCCTAGTACCTCCCCCAAAAATCCTCTTCCGTAGCACGCAAGGATTTTACCATATTCATACTCTTTGAATATGGATCGCTATAGTGACTTCCACCAGATAAACATAGATCGTTCGTTATATTGTACAAAGATTCTCGCACCGCTCAACGCTTTAACGAATAAATAACTGAAGCATCAGAAGAGGTTTGATAAATTATTACAACTGTCAATATGAATCTACGGATCAATACCGCAAATAAACAAATGGAAGCGAGGGATATTCGAAGAACATACGATAATGACGTGGTTGGCCGAATAATGCGAGGGAGAGTATACACAGATGCAATGGGTCGTGCATGTAAACGTTGAAAGAAAGTTTGTCCAAAGGAGAAATAGGGGAAGTCGAATTTTCCCAGGTAAAGTATATATAACGATCGGCACGAGGGCGGGGGCGGTTGCAGGGCGCGGGGATATCACGCAACTTGGCGGCACGACCTTGACTGCACTGCCAGTGGCAGCCGCAGCCTCGTTCGCACGTTCCCGGAGCATCACGAAGCGCACGCCGTGCGCGCGGCTGCTCGGCGCAGATAACGAATCGGCCCTCTCTCCCTCTCTCTCTTGCTCTTTCTCTCGACTGTAAGAGAGGGAGACCGGCTAATGGCTGCGCGCTACCGCATATCACTGTCTCTGCAGTGCAGCACGTATATATACGTGTATATAAGAATTGCGAGGGGAGCCGGCCCGGTTTTATATAGTGACAAATCGGGTAACTGCCTCTCGCTCGCCTTTTTTTTCCTCCACTGGGAGCTCGCGCGACCGAGCGATCCTGGGAGAGAGAGAGAGACGGGCTAACGGTACGACCCAGCCGCGCGCGCATGAATAATAAGCGCGAGAATATAAGCCGCCCCGCGCCGAGCTCTGCAGACAGCAGCAGCAGCAGCCGAGAGAAAGAGAGAAAGAGAGAGACAGAGAGGAAGGGCCAGATTACCCGGGCATTACACGCTCGCGCACAGCAGCTCTCTCTCGGGCTCGGTGAGATGGGCGAGCGATCCACTCGTTCCTTCCTTCGTTCCTTCCTTCCTCCGTCTGTGTGTCTGTCTGTGAGTGTGTGTGTTGGAAATGCAGCTTATTGTTCCAACAAAGCTGCACGAACCCACCCGCTAGCTCGTCCGATTCCAATGTGTGTGTCTGTATGTGAGTGTATACCGACACCCGACGAGCTGCACTCGAGCTGCTTTAATCCACTTGTGATCCACGTCCGACGTTGTTGTTGTTGTTGTTTGTTGTTTCGTTCAGCTGTATTTCGACATTTTAATCCGGAGAGAAACAGACACTAGTCGAAAGCTGGTGCCGGTGAATCCGAGCCTAATTCATATCGATCTCAATGTACAACAAATCAAAGTCAACTGACGTAGATTCAGATTAAGCCGAGAAAAAATTGTAATCAACCCTCAAATCTACTCTAGAGGACCCCCCCCCCCTGAAATGTACTAGTCTTCAAGAAGGAGTGTCGATACGCCCAGCAAATTTTGCGACTCTTGATTTCTTCTCATTTGCGTTGGTGAATCGCAATTCACCAAGGAACCTGCAGGGATACGAAACACGTGTAACATGAACAATTGTCAAGACTGTGGTAACTATGTTGCAGGGCAAATACTTTTGTTTTTGAGGCTCGATTCGAAAATAGAGTTACGGCAAGATCACCGCACGAGTATACATATAATACAGTTTTGGCCCCGAATAAATGTACAAGCGATTGAGAAGCCATGCAGCCAACGAATCAATCCAGTCGCTCGGCCGTGCGATCAGACCGGCGCATTGCGCGTATCCCTCGACGGACGAGCAATTACTCCGATTAAACAATTCAATCGAGAGCGGATCCGGCGAATGGGCGGCGCGGTAACACAATAGCTCGGATGCGCGCGCGTAAGTTTTATCGAGGAGCCGGTGCGGGGGTTCGCGCGCAGGAACGAGAAAACTTATTAAATATCTCCTGGGCTTTGTGCTCGTGGGCCTCGCTGCTCAGACACACACACACACACACACACACACACACACACACACACACACACACACACACACACACACGAGCGAGCGAGCGAGTAGGGGGAATAATTCCACGTGATAAGTGCGCGTATATACGCGATCACAGTTAGCCGCAGTTATTTAGTGGCGGGGCCGCGGCTAACGATTATAAGCCATCGTGTAAGTCGCGCGCTTATACCGAGCGAGCGAGAGCTGCCCATTCGAGCCCGCACTGCAGCCCACGTGTATATATATGTACAGGACCGCGGCAGCAGCTGCACCGGCCGCGGCGCGCGATACACGAGATGCGAGCGAGATGCAAACAGGAAGCGATTCGCCGCGTGTGTGTATACGCGTATCCCGCGAGCAACCGCTTGCCGCACATCTACCCCCTCGCGCGACTCCACCGACACTGATTGATCTATTAATATCGCTGCTCCCCCCCCCCGTCCTTATGGAGAGCCGAGCATCGTCCCCCGCGATCCTTAAAAATCTGCCCGAGACGCGCGCGTGTATCTCGAGCGCATCTCGCCTTTCGCCCGATATGTATCGCGCGGTTCACCTGCCCCGACCAACGTCTCGTGTTTCGAAGCGCGATGATTCCAAACAATTTATATTCATCTCGACGAAGCTCGCGGATCAATCGGCGAACTATTACGATCGTTTATTATGGAGAGTCGACTTGACGCTCGCATATATGTGTATGCCGTTCCGAATCGCGAGTACGAATTTTCGTTCATTATTGTTTTCCACAACGTACTTGTTTCTGTTACGGTGGCTCGGGTAATTTTCAAATAGCGAAATGGCCAATGGCCAAAATTCGAACTGTAATTGTCGGGCGATTTCAGTTATTAATAAGATTTTTGGGCTAATCCGGACACTCTCTGACTTACCCGAGTTGTGAAGGAGTACAATTTCCCCGTCACTCTGTAGTCTTCTCTTTTTATGAATTTATTATAGCTACTTGGTGGAGGAGAAATGTATGGCCCTGGATGATCCAAAGTGGTCGCCGTGACACAGCCTTCATCACACGCACAAACTTCAGAAAATATGGCGATTCTCAAACAATAAGCATGAAAATAATGATGAATTATAAATAATACGAGCTTCATCTACTCTCAACTAGCCAATCCGGAACATCTTATATATGCGCGTGCATGTGTGTACGCAGCGAGTTTGTTTCTTCGAGGTAATAACCTTTCGTGTGGTGCACGCACGGAACGATGGTTCAACGCACGCTTACACATTATGCAATAATTTCACTTTTTCGCCGGCCCGCTGGTTTCTCGTTCATCTTTATCTGTCTCGCTGAAACGTCGATGTAAATTTTGAAAAATATGCAGTAAAAATCTTCCAAACATAAAAGAGAAAATCGTGTCATTGAATATGAAGTAGTTAAAAATTACCATTCATCAGTATCAATTGTGATAATATATAACAGCAAATATTTACGAAAAAAATGAGTGAAATATTAACTATTCCGGAAAGTGAGTTGGCGAGTTAACAAAAAAATCTCGAATTTCGTGTATCGAATCATTATTTACCGTATCGAAATAGAAAATGGTACTGTATGATCGAGTATAAATATTGACAGTTTATCAGTTACGAAATCTCCACTAACGAATTGTAAATATTCGCTCGATCAAATAGTCATCTCTCGAGCCGTTTAAAATTTCGAAAGCACTCACGCTAAAACTCGAAGGATACGTGCGAAACGTTCATTCCTTCCCCGGTGCGTATTATTCCTCCGGCGTAGAAAAAACATCGGCGCAGGGAAAAATGGATTTACATCTTTCGACGGTTGGCAACTCTCGGGTCGCGATCGCCGACTCGATGTTACGTATATACGCGCGAGCGCGTGTGTGTGTTTGCGCGCTCGCACGCACGCGGCCAACGGTTACAAGACGGCCGAGCTGAAATTGCGCTAGTGCAAACATAATTACACGGAGCAGTGGATGGAAAAGCTCGCGTGGAAAGGAAAACGCGCGGAAGGAGCCGATTACGCGGTTCCGATGGACGGCCCCGCGCGCGTATGTATATACAGAGGCAGAAAGGGAGCGCGCGAGTATGTGTCCGCGCGCGTGTGTGTATACATAATCTTGGAGAACGACGAAAAGTAAAAGCGCGTGGAATGCGGCCGCGGCGCGACACTGCCTCTTCTATACGGTAAATTCATATGCGCGAGAGCTGTCATTTTTATCAGGGCCTTTTCACGTATACAGTTATACTCACACACAGACATACACACATGCGCGCCCGCGGAGGAAGCGTGATGGATGTAGCTGGGAAAAATTGATGGATAGCGGTTTCGAAAAACTCGTGTCCTTTGCAAGAATCCAATGATTACATGCTGTTTCAGAGACGGCTATGCTCTATATTCTTTGCGTTCTTCGCATCGACAGCTTGAGCACTGATATCATTTAGATTTTGACATTTCTTCCAAAGCAATCATACGTAATGTTTACGAATCTCGTCTCTCGAAATCTGTGTGCCACAACTCCATTATTGACTTTTTTATATTTTATGCACTGCTGTATGCGAGTGTTGTGCATATTATCTAATTTTACATAGTATTAGTCTTTGCAAGGGCTTTCAATAGAAAAGAATTCCCGAAGTTCGATGGGTTAGAAGTCGAGCATTGGATTTTAAGGTACGGAGAATATCAAAATTTTGAAAGTTCCGTAGTCGAATTTGAGGTAAGCGGACCAAAGTCAAGTCGGATCCCAAGAGTGAGTCGCTTCTAAATTTTCGTTCAAAAAAACTAGTCCGTCAGCTGAATAGATATACATTTCTTGTACAGCCGCCAAATTAGGTGTTTATCAAAACCAAAAGTTCAGTGAACTCAAGACATGGAGTTTGGATTATTTTAATTCCAACTACCTAAGAATTGGCCCTCAAAGATGGCACCAACATAATTTGAAATTACATTATAAGTAACTGCCCCAAATAGATTTTTGAAAAGTCACCAAAATTCGGTTAGATTATCTCAGACACGTATGGTTTTTCTTTCTTTACCAATGCATTGGATGAATCTAATGCATTATGATGAATGTTAATTTTATGAGAAAATAAAATAACAAACATACAAGAGCCCACTCATAAGAAATAATGGTTGTTATGTAGAGAAAAGCTAGCATAACTAACATAACGTTTTTCTTTCCTCCCAAGCGCGAGCTCGGCTATTTGGAATGAAAATTGCGCTACATGGCTCAATTTTAGTCTCGAGGCAAAGAAGTTTGTACTTGCTTCAATTTGTACGTCTTCTCGTTTTCTCGCAATTATTGCATTCGTATAGTCGAGTGAATTTACTCAATGAAATAAAATACCGAAAATCACCTCAATGTGTGTGTGATTCTTTCTTCAATGAAAATAACGAAAATTCCAATCGTACATGCGCCGATCTGCATGTCAACTTGTGGATAATAGAAAATCTTGAGGCAAGACGCGTCAAGATTTTCTACTATCCGAATAAACGGATTTGGATTTAATCAGTCTCTGATATACATATACGTGATATCTATAAGAAGCCTCAGGTCAGGGAGCGATTGACCGAAGGATTACTCGGTCTTTTGTCAAGGTCTCGAGGCTAAACAAAAGCTAATCTAGATGGGCTCGGCTACGAGGATCCAATTTTACCCAAGATCCGCGACAATCACGTGCGATTTACTCGTACGCTTAAAATAACGAGACTCATCCGACGAATATAATGAATGTCGAATAATTGAATAATTCTCAAATCAGCGGGGAGAACACTCGTGCGATCAGTACATTTGAGTTCGGTCGGAAAAGCGGCTCTCCGCGGCCAGGAGGGGGCCTTTCTACTCGCGGCCCTCGGAAAAGATCCAGATAAAGCCAACACACGTAGTACAAAATGATTTACGCGATCCGTAATTCCGCCTCGAGGCGTTAAAACCCGCTTCTCCGCTGCTCACACATTGAATCGATAGATTTTCTCCCCCGTTGACGCCCATTATGTATATACCGCGCGAGCTCGCCTCGACAGTCCGGCTCTCGCGCGCGCGCGCCAGCTTCTCCGCTCCTCCTTTTATCTAGCCTTCGTGATATGCTTATCGCCGATCAACCGGCTAACAGAACACCGAAATTTTTGCAATACTCGCAATTATTCGATGCCACGGTGTATTTCTAACGCATATATACGTATATATACGCTCGTGGAGAAGCTCGCGAGCGTTTGCGGATTGAATTTCGAGTGCCCAACCGAATGGCATTCCAAGCTGCGTTTATCTTTGAAGCGACTTTCTTATTCCGTCAGCTTCTGGAATGCTCGGCGCACTTCTCCAGCATATATAGAAGCTACATTATATCGAGCAACAGTCCAACCGCAAACGACCACAAAACTCCAACTACAGGAGCGAGAAATTGTAAGTGCAGTATTTGAATTTGGTTGACGCGAAGCACCTCCGTAGCTAAAAATTCCAGTGTATATATTTTGCAAACGGCTTCATCATTCTGTCGAGCATTCGTTTCTAATCAATGTGTACCGGCCCGTCACCACGTCTATCCGATGATTATTTCCGAGGGATTCGCGTTCACAGTTGCTCGCGAGCAGCAGAGATCGAATGATCGATACGTCCGCGCTCGAGCTCGTTGCTTTTGTCCGCGCGCGCGCGCGCGCAATTGGAACGGGTGAAACGGCACAACTAAAGCAATCGGACCTATACCACTGCAGATGAGCAGAGGAAAAAATGGAATACGCTCGGAATTAGTCTGCGGGGGCCGATCGAACCGGCGATAAGGATTTTTCGAAATGATTATCTGCCAAGTATCGAACGAGCAGTTCTCAGCTCGGAGGAGCACGAAGAGCCAGGGAGGGAGAGAGAGGGAGAGTGTCAGGGAGAAAAAGAGAACGCGCTCGTGGGTTTAGTCTACGGCGAGCGAGCGGGGCCCTTTGCCCGATGCTTATCGCCGCGGCGTTATGGCGAATAGTACCTGCTGATATTTTACTGTCAACCGATGCTTCCGAACCGTTGTCCCGGGATCAGATTGCCCCTCGATATACCGCTACTGAGAATCTCTCTCCTCCTCCTCCTCCTCCTCCTCCTCCTCCTCTCGTTTTTTCCATTATTTTTCGTCCCCTTTATTCCCTCCTCTCCCTCTCCGCAGTATTATACTCTCGATTTCTGCCATCCCGCGCGCGCCCGCACTATTCTGCACTTCTCTCTCTCTCACTTTTCACCGTAACAATGCAGATACCTGGCTTGACCTCTGCATAGTAGATGCGCTGGACACTGTGCTAGACTACTGGAAGACTGAAACACCTTTTGCTGACGGACATGACCTCATTACCGCGACCATTGACTTAAAGGTAGGAAGACCCGAGGAACGGACTTTCACCTACAGAAACTTCAAAGCTATCAAGCCTGAGGAGCTCTGTGACTTTCTCACTGGACGCGACTGGACCTGGCTTGAGGGCGAGGCCCGCACTACGGAAAACTGACGTTGACCGACTCTATGAGCACCTCCGGGCGGCTGCTGATAAATTTGCTCCTCCCCGAACCCTGAAGGTCAACACTAAAAAACAACCGTGGTTCGACAGTCGCCTGGATGGCCTTGAGTACAACAAAACTCGACTCTACAGACGGTTCAAGCGGACTCGACTCGACACGGACCTACACGCCTACAGAGCTGCCCGTGACCTTCTCTATGAAAATACCAGGAATGCAAAGCTAGATTTCTACAGGCGCAGACTGGAAGGCCTGTCGGATAGTGGTGAGATATGGAGAGAGCTCAGACATCTGGGACTGGTTCCTGAATCTACTAATAACCTTGGGGGTTTGATGAGGAGGAGATCAACTCTCACTTTGCTAGGATCGCCACTGATCCCTCAGCCCCTAACTTGGTCGACACACTTGACCTCCTGCAAGGTGAACCGACCTATAATCCCAGATTCCGCTTTGTGAACGTCACAGTAAACGAAGTGAAGTTGGCCATAGGTCGGGCTCACTCACAGGCTGTGGGAGTTGATGGCCTTCCTCAGAACTTCATCTCCAAGGCACTCCCTGTCCTAGCTCCCATCCTAGTGGAAGTTTTCAACTCCTCCCTCACTCAATCACACTTTCCGTCCCACTGGAAAAAAGCTGTAGTCCTCGCCCTTAACAAGATCCCCTCTCCCAGTTGTCTTGGCGATTTTCGCCCGATCTCCCTTCTCAACTTTCTCTCCAAAATTCTGGAGCGTCTGGCTTTTAACCAAATCAGTGCCTTTGTTGAATCGGAAGGATTACTGGATAGCCGACAGACGGGCTTTAGGAGGGGTCACAGCACACAGACTGCCTTACTCAGACTGACTGACGATGTCCGTCGGGCCAAGGACATGAGAATGCTGACTGCTCTTCTCCTGTTCGATTTTAGCAAGGCATTTGATACGGTCTGCCATTCAACGTTGCTACGCAAACTCGCTAAACTTGGTTTCTCAATGGACTCGCTGAAATGGATAGCCTCATATCTGACGGGAAGGGAGCAGTGTGTTAGGCGTGAGGACGGGACATTCACTGGTTTTTGCGGACTCAGCAGGGAGTGCCCCAGGGCTCCGTCCTGGGCCCTTTGCTGTTTGCCCTCTACATCGGTGATGTCTCACTATGCTTTGGACCCGACGTGCACTACTTACTATATGCCGACGACCTTCAAATCTACATGCACTGTCACCCAGATGACCTTTTACGTACGCTCGACATGCTGGGGGAGGTCGCCGCCAGGATCGCTCAATGGGCTCTGACAAACAAACTTGTCCTTAATGCGGCTAAAAACTAAGGCTATTGTTTTCGGTAGCGAGTATTTCATTGCTCGGCTTCCCGTGGATGCATCGGCCCGACTCGTCATTGATGGTTCGCCCATCAAACTTGAGTCTTCGGTGAAGAGCCTGGGAGTGATCCTCGACTCTATCTTTTCATGGAGGGAACATGTTGCTTCAATTACTGCCAGATCCCATGCCCTAATGTACCGCCTACATAAATTCCGGAGGAGTACGAACCAGAAGCTCAGGTGTCACCTCATCAAGTCGCTCCTCTTCCCATCATTGATTACTGTTCCGCTGTGTACTGCGATCTCTCTGGGGAGAGAAACCTGGTTCTCCAACGGCTTATTAATACTGGCATAAGATACGTCTATGGGGTGAGAAGGAGTGAGCATATCTCTCCCTACAGGGAAGAGCTAAACTGGCTGACGACATCTACTCGGCGCAGCTACTTCATGGCCTGCATGGTGTATAAAATCCTCAGGTATGGCAGCCCGTCGTACCTGGCTGAGTATTTCCTCGTGAATACCAGTGCTCGTCCCTGTAGGGGTGGAGATCGACCGCAGCTGATTGTTCCCGGCTACCGCCAGGATTTCCTCCGCAGGTCGTTTCATGTTAGTGCAACATATCTCTGGAACTCGCTCCCCGCTATCATAACTAATGCCTCATCTCTCCCTGTTTTCAAAAAACTATTATTTCTTCACCTCCTTGCTTGCGACCGTGGGGAGAGCTTGCACTGTTCTTAAATCTTAAATCATTAAATCAATAGTTCACTTCTTTTAAATCATTATGCCCTGTGTTTTTTGTTTTTTTTTTTTTCTCTATGCCTCATTTTACTCGAACTAATGCCAACCAGACTCTTACTCTTAAGTTAGATATAAGTAATTATATGTACTACTGATTATATTGTACAACACAATGTACAGGAAATAAACCAATCTAATCTAATCTAATCTAATCTCTGGCGCGCGCGAGAGAGCCCGCGTGCATACGGAGAATGAAAATTATAGCGTGCTTATTGAATTCGAGGAAATTTGAATCTACCTCTGGACCGCGCCGCCGACGCCGCCGAGATGCATTATAAAATGATATATTACTTCTTGTATACGATGCCGCGACTCTCGCGAGAGCGCCAGAGAAATTTATTGTCTTTCGGATTGCTGTATTGCCCTGCGTTCGCTCGCATGAAATAGAAGCCGACTCGGCCGGTGTATCGCACTTGTGTATTATGACCTGTCGATTGTAATGTACGTTACGCCCGAGATTTATATACCTGCTTGTGGAAATACATCTGCTTTAGCGGGCTGAATTATCATTTCCATTTTCATTATTTGACGAGGTGCGCGTGTATGCGCAATCGATGAACGTCAGCCTGTGAGTCATTGGTGATTTTTAGTTTCATCCTTCGTGTGATTGACGAGTCGATATAGTCGTTCGTTATCGATGCAGCGAATCAAACTGGAAGTTTTGTTCACAACTAAATACCCCAGGGAGCTATATGCACTCCAGGACGACACTGAAAAATCACGAATAATATCTATAAGAAAAGGAAAAGTCAACCGCGTAAATCATAGGTTATTCTGAGAAGTGGAAGAACGTATTCAGATTCCGTATCGAATGTGCATAGCTACATTAAAACTTTCAACAATTAATTATAGAGTATTGAATTCCCGACCGGTATAGGCCTCGCCACTGTCAACGAGTGATAGGCAAATAATAACTATGTGCACACTTACGCATAATAACATACGCGTCCGGGCGTCCATTATATATGGCTCGTTGTCAGAAGCGACGCCTATACAGGTCGAAAAATTCGATTTTACCTAATATACACCGAAGAGCGCAAAATTCGCTTCTTCCCCTCCCCCGGGAGTGTCTGTGTGCGGCTCTCGGGAGGGGCTAAAGAAGACGCGATATGCCAATGTCGTTCGGGCTGATTTACGGGAGCTGCTCTCTGTGTGTGACTATTTATATGCACTTTTGGGCTTTTCTTCGCGTCGCGCGCCGCCCGATACGTGCCGCGAATTCCTTCTTCTCCCGCGCAATGCCCGACGCTACGTGTCTCTCGCGCGCTATCGCACTTTTGCTCTCTGAATCACCTTCCCCTCCGCATTGCGTGCCTCCTTTAAGACTTAATTATTCAACACTCGGCCGGCGGTAAACCAAGTTTTCCAACTAAAATTGACTGTATTATTACTTGGCACCGATGCGCGTGAATCTTCTTGAACGTTTCGACTTTTCTAGATGTCGACTTATCGATTTTGGAGATGATGTTGGTACTGGTACGTAAATTGATCTATTTGTTGTTTGTTTGTGAAATTACGAAGGCACATCAGCAACTTCTAATTATCGAGAGCTTGATTCCAATAAAACTTTTTCTTCAGCTCGACTCGTTCGCGCTAAAAATAAAGGAAATCTTTAGCCTTTCGTCCAAACGTTGGAGGCGAACTCATCAGTGACGTCTCCAGTGCCCTCGGCATAACGCTTACTATACCATGACGTTCAGCAAGCCGATATACAGATAGACTTGCGAGAAGCAAAAAACGTTAATAATATTCATTCTTAGGACTGTTGAA